>CM053790.1:620886531-622094031 GCA_028749045.1 Cupressus sempervirens
GAATTACATTTCAGATTGTTCAATCATCCACTATACATGTCACAAGGTATGAAAGACATAAAAGAATATACATATGTGAAACAAAGTATATTATCATTCCAAATCTAATCCATGATGCAACAACATAAATGAAACCATACATCATACATGATACATCATCATAAGAGATAACCATAAGTAATCAAACATAAATATCTAAGTGCATGGTTCCTCCCAACCATAAATAGCATCATTAGACCATCATGGGTTCTAGCCATCCCTTCGTGTGTAACATTCCAAACCATAGAAGAGATCATCGGTATAATCATAGTACAAATGTCACTCCTATAAACATACTACATCATATGCAGAAAGTAATCTAACATGCAAAAAAAGCATAAGACAACATCATCTAACATATGCAAATCATCAATATATGGATACATGTCCACCATCATAATCATGAATGCATTAGCTACGGTGTCTCAAATGGATCTCAAATGATAAGAGTGATAAACACTACCACCTGATCGTGTGGAGCCTAAGTGGTCCACTACCATCGTGCTAAGGAGATAATCTCAAGTCCCAAATAGGTTAAGAATCACAAAGTATAAATACTCTCTAAGTCCAGGAATCCTAAAATTATACTAACTCAAAGGTTCCATTCACAAAACTGACATCTAATCCCAGAGGCACACAATGACATGTAGGAAACCTACTCTGTAAGCGAGCAAGTGTCATCGCATTAATCATGTAGAAGTTACCTTGGTAGTTAGCTTAGGACTCCAGGGTCCCTATTGATCCTTATGTGGCCACTAGTATCCTCTCATACTAACAAGGCATACTATGAAATGCAAGGTCGCAACCAAGCATTCTCTCTACTCCCATCCTAGTCTATATTAGCACTCGAGGCATGGGTGAGAACAAAAAAATTATCTTATTAGGTTCATTTAGTCAGTATTAGGTGTGTATGTTTTCACTTATTAAGACAACTTACAATGAGTTACCCTGGCAGCCTCTTAGGGCCCCAGACCCTATTGCAAGCCACTTCCCAACACTACAAGCAAATAACCTACCCTAAGCTCATCGAATCATGAATCTCATAATCACCCCAGTCCTATACAAGCGACTGGAAAGAAATACCAAAAGATAATCCATGATAAGAACATCAAATATCCTAATAAAAGCATCAAATCTTCATGAGCAACTGAAAAGCATCCATAGATAATCATGACCACAATAGTTCTCTATTGGCAACTAAAGGTATCACTGATAATCAAAAGTATCTATTGGTTCTCAATAACTAAAATTTATCTCAAAATCATATTGATTGAAGACTCCAAAATGGTTGAGTCAAACATGTCTTAACATGACATCATAAATCAACATTTTAGTCCCATCATGGTGACTGGAAAGTAATCCAAGGATAACTGATCGATGACTCAAAAATGGTTAAGTCAAGTATCTCAGATACGTAAGAATCTCAGCTTCACACATGAAGATTGAAAAGCATTAACAATCAGTAAATACAACATCTCATAGATGGATGGTCTTCATGGCCAAAACAAGGGTGTGACTAGGGTTCACCTGCCCATCTAGAGCTAATGGTACTGACGATTCGATGCAAAGATCAGCGGTTTCAAAGTTACGTTGTGGTGCACCTATGAACTGAGACACACTACGAGTTTTGGCATTGAGGGAGATCATTATGCTGAATCCAAACAAAATGTGATCTCTCAAAAATGAGATAGGTTATTTTAGGCCTCAGTATCACCGCCTTGTAGCATTTGATAGTTCATTGATAGCCCTCACGAGCTCTGAGTTATGACCCTCGAAAGATCGACCTCCAAATGCACTTAGAGCACCTTGGAGACTCCTCGGTATGGGGTGGCCACAAATGATGGATGGTCTTCGTGGCTAGAACAAGGGTGTGACTAGGGTTCACCCGCCCATCCGGAGCTAATGACATTGATGATTCAATGCCAAGATTAGCGATTTAAAAGTTACGTTGTGGTGCACCTATGAACTGAGGCACACTGCAAGTTTTGGCATTGAGCGAGATCACTCTGCTAAATCCAAACGGAATGTGATCTCTCAAAAATGAGATAGGTTATTTTAGGCCTCAGTATCACCATCCTGTAGCATTTGATAGTTCATTGATAGCCCTCACAAGCTCTGAGTTATGACCCTCGAAAGATCGACCTCCAAATGCACTTAGAGCACCTTGGAGACTCCTCGGTACGGGAGTGGCCACAAATGATGGATGGTCTTTGTGGCCAGAACAAGGGTGTGTCTAGGGTTCACCTGCCCATCTAGAGTTAATGGCACTGAGTATTCGATGCCAAGATCAGCAGTTTCAAAGTTACGTTGTGGTGCACCTATGAACTGAGGCACACTACGAGTTTTGGCATCGAGCGAGATCGATGTGCTAAATCCAAATGAAATGTGATCTCTCGAAAATGAGATAGGTTATTTTAGGCCTCAGTATCACTATCCTGTAGCATTTGACAATTCATCGATAGCCCTCACGAGCTCTGAGTTATGACCCTCGAAAGATCGACCTCCAAATGCACTTAGAGCACCTTGGAGACTCCTCGGTACGGGGTGGCCACAAATGATGGATGGTCTTCGTGGCCAGAACAAGGGTGTGACTAGGGTTCACCCACCCATTCAGAGCTAATGGCACTGACGATTCGATGCCAAGATCAGTGGTTTCAAAGTTACGTTGTGGTGCACCTATGAACTAAGGCACACTATGAGTTTTGGCATCGAGCGAGATCGTTGTACTGAATCCAAATGGAATGTGATCTCTCAAAAATGAGATAGGTTATTTTAGGCCTCAGTATCACCATCCTGTAGCATTCAATAGCTCATCAATAGCCCTCACGAGCTCTGAGTTATGACCCTCGAAAGATTGACCTTCAAATGCACTTAGAGCACCTTGGAGACTCCTCGGTACGAGGTGGCCATGGACGATAGAGGGTCTACGTGGTTGGAAAAAGGGTGTCACTATGGTTTACCCACCCACTCAGAGCTAATGGCACTGACTTGTAGCCGTTTGGAGTTAGATTTTGAAAAGTTGTCAAGAAAGGTTGACCCCTTTGACTTGTATCATGAAAGGTTGCTTTGTGCCTTGTTTGATTGTTTGAAGACTACTCCATGTGTCACTATCTTTCTTGGAAAAAAAATTGCTTTTGAACATCAAGCTTGCAATATTATCAATTATTGTCAAACTTTTTTAACCAAGTCAAAACGTCAAATGCAAATATTTGTTTGCATTTTTGCTAAGGGGAGTTTCATAAATTGACTTTTTTTTTCTATGTCTCTAGTGCTTGAACATGCTTAAAATGGCTCTTTGGTCTTAGAGCTATTGGTATTTTCTAACTTCATGGTCTATGATATGCATACTAAGAATTTGTTTCACTAAATGATTTCCTTGATCTATTGACTACACTTAAATTTGTTCACTTGTCATCTCTCTTTCTTTATGTTCAATACAAAGAGCTAGAAGAGACAAATAATCTTTCTTACCTTCATCTCTCTAAGCACATGATAGAAATCAATTCTAAACTTGAGAAAAGGTTAGAGGAGAATATTGCATTCTTAAATTAATCTCCCTTAAGACCTTTACATACACACGGGGCATTCTTAAATTAATCTCCATGGAAGAAAATTTCATAAAACTAAAGATTCCATAGTGTTGAAACATAAAATCCAAGATCTCATTTATGATGGGATTGTTGATACCTCTAACGACTCATGTGTCACAAGATCAGGCTGATGAACCTATGTCAAGTGATGATTTCCTTGACACCTTCACTTCTTATAACACTAATGAACCTCCTAAAGTGTCAAAGCTTTCGAAAATGCCTCCACTAAACAAAGAACCTAATTCTTTCCATATAGACCATGTGTACCCTCGAGGGCTACAACTAAAAGAAAATCAAGCTAACCATGCGTACCCTATTTTACTTTCTCATCCACTCATAGCCTTCATATCCAACTTCATATCATGTCATTATGCATGTGTTATCTTGCTTATTGGCTTTAATTGCTTATCCTACATGCTATCTTCTTTCATGGATTTCATGGCTTATCCCAAATGTACTTCATACAACTTTTCAATATGAAAGTCTTTCAAAACATTATACAATATTATGACTCTTTATGCTTTCAAACGCTATGATTGGTTGCAAAATGGAAGAAATCAAGTATTCTAATTGTTCCTCCATACTTTCTAGATTTTTCTTATTTGATTAGTTTGATAAAAATAGTTTTAATAATCATAATGTCAGCTTTATGTCAAATAAGAAAAAAACCAAATTTGTAATAAGATATCCGCATGCAATTATCTTTCATATAGTTATAAATGCTCTTAAAATTGTTGTTATAGCCTTGTATCACATGCAAATATGATTTGGAAGAACTTGTTCAATATCTTCCTCTTATAATTCCTTACAAAGAACCTACCAAAATACAAAAATCATATACAAAAAACTACACATTTTACATCATAATACATCATAAATTTTAGAAATTCTCCCTAATACCACCCCCCTCCAACTCTTCATGATGTACCTACATTCCAATATCATACAAAAATTAGTAACTTATTGTATTAAACAAGATAATCATCAATTCATTAAATCATTATGAAGAAAATAACATAAGAAGTATATATACCTAGTCAAGTATTCCAATAGGGTCCTCTCTCTATTTTAGGGTCTCCAACAAGGTTTCATGATCAGCATTAGCAATAGTAAAAATTTCTTTTACTTTTGGTCTTCCTTGATGCTTCAATAACTTTACATTTGTTGCTATAATAAGATGCGAATATATGAGAATTATTTTGTGCTTCTGATAGTCTTTGAATGCAGGAATTCCGTTCCTTCTAAGCATGTATGTTCGTAGCCATGTTCCAGCAACAACCACTGAACTAGTAGGATACGTGAATCCATCATCATATATGATCGGTTGTGCAAGTTTTTTTTTGCCTCTTCACAACGTGTTAACCAATAATCGGATTTCTCATCATTCCTCTGTGGTGCAACCAATGTAAAGACATGTCTTGGCTGAAGTAGATCTGATAGATGGTTATGCTCAAGTGAACTTTCCATGTCATCATTTTTGATAGAGGGTATGATAGACAATGGAGTAAGATAATGTGGAGCCCATGTGTCCACCCACTCACTTGACTCACAGTGATCCCAATTACACTGAAAACAAGTACGACAAAAACAAGCTAGTTGGCTTGTCTAAATGGTCCACATACTAGAATTAGAGCTCCAAAATGAATGCATTTTTGATGAGTCTCTCACTGTAGCACAATCTGATCTATCACCTATGGACCCTTCCTCAACCAACCAAAAGAACCTGCGTACCACTGAATTAAGAGTCCCCCCCTATGATAATGCTAAACTACACCAATCAACAATGCTACGAGCATCAAGAAGCTCTGTTGTTGAAATCTTTAGTTGCTCCTTAACTAGAGCTCTCTTCACACATGCCCCTGCTCCATCATGTTCCCCTTTTCCATGGCTGGACTCAAAAAAACTCCAAATATGAGGCACCCCTCTCTCTACATGCATCTTACACAACCAATAAAACATGCAAGCATTCTTGAATTGACCTGTACAGTTATCTGACCAAATGATATGTCTATCCATAGCAATTGCATGCTTATGTAAGAAATCAAAAAAAATCTCAAAATAATGTTGTACAAACTCGTGAGAGTGAGATCTATCATCACTCATATAAAAATGATACTCTCTAATAATCTTTCGATTATCTTCCGCACTATCAGGGGCATGTCTATATGTTATGTGAACAAAAATTGCAATCTAAATGGAGTTGTAATACTGAGATTGTGTCTCATTTTGAGGTTGCAATGTGTAATTCTCAGCAAAATCAACAACTGATATAATAGTGCCAATGGGAAAAGTCTCCTTACATGTTCTAAATTTTTGATCCAACCACTGAGACCTGTGACTATGTCTTGCATACTTGTAAAAAAGATTTGCCTTGAAATCTGAAATAAAATTAGCCATACTGATATCTTTTCCAACCAATTCACATCTAGAGCTCTCACTCCCACTCTTCAATGTGTATTTCACCATTTCATGTACCTTTTTTTTAGTATTGTCTTTCCAAGATCTTGTTCGCACCCCTCATGGAAACATGTGTCAAACTTGGATAAGCCACCACATTCTGAACACTTCTCATTTAAGCAAGCATTTCTATAAAAGGAACAACCATCAACTCTACGACATAAGAGTTGTTCTAGCAAGTCTCTTGATGATTTTGGAAGCCCACTAGCCCCACAATCCTCCAACATTTGTTTACTATGCAAAGTAGAATGGATGGAGCGTAATAGTTCATGGTGCATAGAAAACTCAACATGATATTTGCAACAACATGTATTTCAAATTTTGAGTGGCACACAATAAAATGGCTTCAAAGATTCAAAAGCCCTTTGTGATATATGAAGACTTGGATGGCTCTCTCTAAATTGTTTGAACAACATAGTTTGACTTACTTCTAAATGTTGTTTAGGATGTGGCATGCAATCTCTGATGCCAATTCTCAACTTTAAGACGTCTTTAGCATTGGGTGATACTCGTGACTTAGAGTGCCAAAATTGTGTAATTTCTTCCTTCACATCGTCGGATAGCTTCTTATCAAAACGTGAAAGTCTCCCACCAAATGCCCATATTTTATTTTGAAGAGGATCATCAATTTTCTCTCGTCAACTAAGTGCTCTTCTCAAAGCAGTACGATTTAGATTCAAATCAATAGAAGTTTGTCTCATATATCTACCCTTTCTCAAATGATGACTTACCAAAGAGGTTGTAATGACCCTTCGAGTAGCTCTATTATCCTTCTCTCTGCTATTTTTTCCAATGCTATTGAGAGCACTGAAAAGATTCTTCACGATAATGGCATTTCTTTCCAACTTTTTATTAACACAAATCTTAAATTTGGAAAGCATAGGTTCATCTTTTGCATCTTTAATAAGTGCATGAAAAGATGACATTGTTTTACCACTGTCTTGTTGCCGAAAAACATCTGATATAGTCTTGAAGCCCATAACCAAATGGTTTTTTCTGATTTTTTTCCTTCCAAACTAGCAATAATTGTTTCATCAATTTCAATTATCCATTTTGGTGTTTTAGAACCTTCATGCCGATTATAATTAGGAGATATGTAAGGTTCTTGTGCATTAGGTTCTTGTGCATTGTCATCTTCGACATGGTCAATTATGCAATTTGGATTATGACTTGGTGGCATTTCTTTTTCAAAATTTTCATTCTCCAAATTTTCAATTTTGGCATTATCGTTTTCAATAGGTACATTTTCATTCCCCAACTGTACATATTCATTATCTGATTCTATGATTTCACCTTCGATTAATTCATCGTCAACTTGACTGATATTTAGCATACCTTGTCTTTTTCTTCGGTGTTCCATTTTGTCCCTTTCTCTATATGTCGCAATGTCGTCATTGGATATCTTCCTTTTGCATTTATCCTTTTGACGACTGCTGCTCCCCATTTAGATGACAAATTCGAACACCTAAGGTTATATTTTTGAAATTTTTTTGATTAGTTGGGCCCCAAAACACAACTTTTTTCAAAACCCGTAAAAAAAAAGTAGAAAAGTGATGTTGTCAGGTTTGTAGGGACAAGAAATTATTGAAAATTGATGCCAATAAAGTCGGATATCCGACATTGTAAAGTGAATTTTTGGAGGGAAAACTTGCTATAATTTCTCTCTTTTTCCATAATTATATTAATATTATCAAATTCAAAACTTGCTATAATTTTTTGACTTTGGTTTATTACTAAGCTAATAGTATAGTAGTATTAATATATAACAGTATTAATATAAAGCATCAATAGTATTAATATATAATAGTATTAATATATAGTAATATTAATATATAGTATTAATATAGCTAAAGTATCAATATTATTATACCCATAATAGTATTAATATTATTACTATAGATATAATAGTGTAAATATTTAGTATTTATTTGTATTATTATTATTATTATGCTATAATATAGTATTAATATATATTATTATTATAGCTATAATAGTATTATTATTATTACTATAGATATGATAATATTAATATTTAATATTTATTTATATTATCATAAAATAGTATAAATACTATATATATATCCTTTCATTTTTTAACCCATATACATACGAACGATTTCAATATGTTCGTAGGGGTCCTAGGACCCCTAAGGACATATGTCATCATTTAATGGGTCAAATAGGGTCGTAGGTCACCCTATGACCCCCTTTGACCTATATGGCCCATTCGAATATGTCCCTAGGACCCTTAGGGACATATGTCGTCATTTAATGGGTCAAAGGGGGTCATAGGGCACCCTATGACCCCCTTTGACCCATATGAACGATTCGAATATGTCCTTAGGGGTCCTAAGACCCCTAAGGACATACGTCATCATTTAATGGGTCAAAGGGTGTCATAGGTCACCCTATGACCCCCTTTGACCCATATGAACGATTAGAATATGTCCCTAGGGGTTATAGGACCCCTAGAGACATATGTCATCGTTTAATGGGTCAAAGGGCGTCATAGGTCACCCTATGACCCCCTTTGACCCATATGAACAATTCGAATGTCCCTAGGGGTTCTACGACCCCTAAAAACATATGTCATCATTTAATGGGTCAAAGGGGGTCATAGGTCACTCTATGACCTCCTTTGACCCATATGAATGATTTGAATATGTCCTTAAGATTTATAGGACCCCTAAAGACATATGTCGTCGTTTAATGGGTCAAAGGGGGTCATAGGTCACCCTATGACCCCCTTTGACCCATATGAACAATTCGAATGTCCCTAGGGGTTTTAGGACCCCTGGAGACATATGTCGTCATTTAATGGGTCAAAGGGGGTCATAGGATTTTAACCCATATGACCTATTTGAATATGTTTCTAGGGGTCCAAGGACCCCTAGCAACATATGTTGTCGTTTAATGGGTCAAAGGGTGTCATAGGTCACCCTATGACTCCTTTTGACCCATATGAACGATTTGAATATGTCCTTAGGAGTTATAGGACCCCTAGAGACATATGTTGTCGTTTAATGGGTCATAGGGGGTCATAGGTCACCCTATGACCCCCTTTGACCCATATGACCCATTCGAATATGTTCCTAGGGGTCCGAGGACCCCTAGCGACATATGTTGTTGTTTAATGGGTCAAAGAGTGTCATAGGTCACCCTCTGACCCCCTTTGACCCATATAAACAATTCGAATATGTCCCTAGGGGTTCTAGGACCCCTAAAGACATATGTCATCATTTAATGGGTCAAAAGGGGTCATAGATCACCCTATGACCCCCTTTGACCCATATGACCCATTCGAATATGTTCCTAGGGGTCCGAGAACCCCTAGCGACATATATCGTCATTTAATGGGTCAAAGGGGGTCATAGGTCACCCTATGACCCCCTTTGACCCATATGACCCATTCGAATATGTTCGTAGAGGTTTGAAGACCCCTAGCGACATATGTTATCGTTTAATGGGTCAAAGAGAGTCATAGGTCACCTTATGACTCTCTTTGACTCATATTACCCATTCATATATGTCCCTAGGGGTTCTAGGACCCCTAAAGACATATTTTGTCATTTAATGGGTGAAAGAGAGTCATAGGTACCCTATGACCCCCTTTGACCCATATTACCCATTTGAATATGTCCCTAGCGGTCTTAGAACCCCTAGGGACATATGTCATCATTTCATGGGTCAAAGGAGGTCATAAGTCACCTTATGACCCTCTTTGACCCATATGAACGATTCAAATATGTCCTTATGGGTCCTAAGACCCCTAGGGACATATGTCATCGTTTAATGGGTCAAAGGGTGTCATAAGGCACCCTATGATCTCCTTTGACCCATATGAACGATTCAAATATGTTCGTCGTTTAATGGATCAAAGGGTGTCATAGGTCACCCTATGACCCTTTTTGACTCATATGAACGATTCGAATATGTCCCTACAGGTTATAGGACCCATAGAGACATATGTCGTCATTTATAAGGTCAAAGAGGGTCATAAGTCACCCTATGACCCCGTTTGACTCATATGAACAATTCGAATATGTCCTTAGGGGTGCTAGGACCCCTAGAGACATATGTTATCATTTAATGGGTCAAAGGGGGTCATAGGTCACCCTATGACCCCTTTTGACTCATATGAACGATTCAAATATGTCCCTAGGGACATATGTCATTGTTTAATGGGTCAAAAGGTGTCTTAGGTCACCCTATGACCCCCTTTGACCCATATGAATGATTTGAATATGTCCCTGGGGGTTCTAGGACCCCTAGAGATATATGTTGTTGTTTAATGGGTCAAAGGGGGTCATAGGTCACCCTATGACCCCCTTTGACCCATATGACCCATTCGAATATGTTCTTAGGGGTCCGAGGACCTTTGGCGACATATGTCATCGTTTAATGGGTCAAAGGGGGTCATAGGTCATCCTATGACCCCCTTTGACCCATATGACCCAATAGAATATGTTCCTAGGGGTCCGAGGACCTCTAGCAACATATGTTTTCATTTAATGGATCAAAGGGGGTCATAGGTTACCCTATGACCTCCTTTGACCCATATAACCCATTCGAATATGTTTCTAAGAGTCCGAGGACCCCTACCGACATATGTCATCGTTTAATGGGTCAAAGGGTGTCATAAAAAACCCTATGACTCCCTTTGACCCATATGAACGATTTGAATATGTCCCTAGAGGTTATAGGACCCCTAGAGACATGTCGTCATTTAATGGGTCAAAGGAGATCATAGGTCACCCTATGACCCCCTTTGACCCATATGAACAATTCGAATATGTCCCTAGGGGTTTTAGGACCCCTAGCGACATATGTCTTTGTTTAATGTGTCAAAGGGGGTCATAGGTCACCCTATGACCCCCTTTGACCCATATGACCCATTCGAATATGTTTTTAGGGATCTGAGGACCCCTAGCGACATATGTTGTCGTTTAATGGGTCAAAGAGGGTCACAGGTCACCCTATGACCCCTTTTGACCCATATGAACAATTTGAATATGTCCCTATGGGTTCTAGGACCCCTAGAGACATATGTCATCGTTTAATGGGTCCAAGGGGGTCATAGGTCACCCTATGACCTCCTTTGACCCATATGAACAATTCAAATATGTCTCTAGGGGTCTTAGGACCCCTAGGGACATATGTCATCATTTAATGGGTCAAAGGGTGTCAAAGGGTATCATAGGTCACTCTATGACCCCCTTTTACCCATATGAACGATTTGAATATGTCCCTAGGGGTTATAGGACCCTTAGAGATATATCTCATCATTTAATGGGTTAAAGGGGGTCATAGGTCACCCTATGACCCCCTTTGACCCATATGAACAATTTAAATATGTCTCTAGGTGTTTTAAGACCCCTAGAGACATATGTCATCGTTTAATGGGTCAAAGGGGGTCATAGGTCACCCTATGACCCCCTTTGACCCATATGAACGATTTGAATATGTCTTTAGGTATTATAGGACCCTTAGAGACATATGTCATCGTTTAATAGGTCAAAGGGTATCATAGGTCACCCTATGACCCCCTTTGACCCATATGAACAATTTGAATATGTTCTTAGGGATTCTAGGACCCTTACAGACATATGTCGTCGTTTAATGGGTCAAAGAGGGTCATAGGTCACCCTATAACCCCCTTTGACCCATATTACCCATTCAAATATGTCTCTAGGGTTTCTAGAACCCTTAGGGACATATGTCATCGTTTAATGGGTCAAAAGGGGTCATAGGTCACCTTATGACCCCCTTTGACCAATATGAACGATTCAAATATGTCCTTATGGATTTTAGGACCCCTAGAGACATATATCGTCGTTTAATGGGTCAAAGGGTGTCATAAAGCACCCTATGATCCCCTTTGACCCATATGAACGATTCAAATATGTCTCTAGGGGTCTTAGGACCCCTAGGGACATATGTCGTCGTTTAATGGGTCAAAGGGGGTCATAGGGTGACCTAAGACCCCCTTTGACCCATATGGCCCATTCGAATATGTCCCTAAGACCCTTAGGGACATATGTCATCGTTTAATGGGTCAAAGGGGGTCATAAGGCACCCTATGACCCCCTTTGACCCATATGAACAATTCGTATATTTTTTTAGGGGTCTTACGACCCCTAGGGACATATTCGAATCATTCAGATGGGTCAAAGGGGTATGTCGTTGTTTAATGGGTCAAAGGGCATCATAGGTCACCCTATGACCCCCTTTGACCCATTAAATGATGACATATGTCCTTAGGGGTCTTATATTACCCATATTACCCATTCAAATATGTCCTTAGGGGTCCTAGGACCCCTAGAGACATATGTCATTGTTTAATGGGTCAAAGGGGGTCATAGGTCACCCTATGACCCCCTTTGACCCATATGAACGATTCAAATATGTTCCTCGGGGTTCTAGGACCCATAGGGACATATATCGTCATTTAATCGATCAAAAGGAGTCATAGGTCACCTTATGACCCCCTTTGACCCATATTAACTATTGTAATATGTCCCTAGGGCTCTTAGGACCCCTAAGGACATATGTCATCGTTTAATGTGTCAGAGGAGGTCAATGGTTGACCTATGACCCCCTTTGGCCCATATGAATGATTCGAATATGTCCCTAGCAGTCCTAGGACCGTTAGGGACATATGTCGTCGTTTAATGGGTCAAAGGGGGTCATAGGTCACCGTATGACCCCCTTTGACCCTAGGGGTCCTAGAACCCCTAGGGAATTATGTCATCGTTTAATAGGTCAAAGGGTGTCATAGGTCACCCTATGACCCCCTTTGACCCATATGAACGATTCAAATATGTCCCTAGGGGTTATAGGACCCTTAGAGACATATGTCGTTATTTAATAGGTCAAAGGGGATCATAGGTCACCCTATGACCCCGTTTGACCCATATGAACAATTCGAACCTGTCCCTAGGGGTGCTAGGACCTCTAGAGACCTATGTCATCATTTAATGGGTCAAAGGGGGTCATAGGTCACCTATGACCCCCCTGACCCATATGAACCATTCGAATATGTCCCTAGGTGCTCTAGGACCCCTAGTGACATATTTGAATCGTTCATATGGGTCAAAACCCCCTTTAACCCATATGACCCATTTGAATATGTTCTTTGGGGTCCGAGGACCCCTACCGACATATGTTGTCGTTTAATGGGTCAAAGAGGGTCATAGGTCACCCTATGACCCCCTTTGACCCATATTACCCATTCGAGTATGTCCTTAGGGGTTCTAGGACCCCTAGAGACATATGTTGTCATTTAATTGATCAGAGCGAGTCATAGGTCACGCTATGACCTCTTTTGACCCATATTACCCATTCGAATATGTCCCTAGGGGTCCTAGAACCTATAGGGACATATGTCATCATTTAATGGGTCAAAGGGACCTATGACCCCTTTTGACCCATATTACCCATTCGAATATGTCCCTAGGGGTCCTAGGACCCCTAGAGACATGTCATCATTTAATGGGTCAAAGGGGGTTATGACCCATTCGAATAGGTCACCTTATGACCCCCTTTGACCCATATGAACGATTCAAATATGTCCGTCAGAGTCTTAGGACCCGTAGGGACATATATCGTCATTTAATCGATCAAAAGGGGTCATAGGTCACCTTATGACCCCCGTTGACCCATATTAACCATTGTAATATATCCTTAGGGCTCTTAGGACCCCTAAGGACATATGTCATCGTTTAATGCGTCAAAGGGGGTCAATGGTTGACCTATGACCCCCTTTGACTCATATATATTAATAATATACATATCTATTAATAACACATATATATATATATATATATTACATTATTATATTTAATAAAAATATTACGTTATTATATATAGATTAATAACATATATATGTATTACTTTATTATATTTAATGAAAATATTATGGTATTATATATATATATATATATATTAATAACATACATATTAATATAATAATATATATAATACATATTATATATTTATATTTAATATATTACGTTATTATATATATATAATATATTATTATACATATTAATATATTAATATATAATACATATTATATTTAATGAAAATATTACGTTATTATATATATATTAATAACATACATATTAATATAATAATATATAATATGTATTATATATATATATATATATAAATTACATTATTATATTTAGTAAAAATAATAATAACATAAATTATATTTATAGATTGTAATAAGATTAACATAATATAGTAGTATATATTGTTAGATTATATCTTATATCTTTACATTATGTTACTATATATATATATATATATTAAAATACATCTTTACATAGTAATATAAGTGAAATAATTTAGAAATAATAAGTTGTGACGTTTAAACTTAATTTCTCTTCAAAATGGGTTGAGATTTTAAATTTGCCCACCTAACATATCGGATATCCGATTTATGATCAGATATCCGATTTAAAATCGGATCAACCCAAAAGACGTGTTTGAAGAGGGTTTTAGTGATACTCAAACTTCAGGTAGCCGTCTGACAATGTTATTTTGATTGATTGAATAAAACGAAAAGAGTTTTTTAATATCGATCTCTAGATTCCATAAATATAATTTCTGTCAAATTTTGAGTTCGATAAGTATTTATTAGTTAATTATCAATGAAGATAATTGTAAAGTGTTGATTGACATACTAATTGCAAAATAGCTATAACTTTCAAACAGTATAACATTTTTTAAATCTAAAAGTTGTGTCACATTCTATACTTCGGCTAGTATAAGAAAAAAAAAATTTAAAATTTGGTAAAATTTTCTATTAGTTAGGGTGGACAGACACGGGGCTTTTTTTTTTGAAAAAGTTTTGGTAGAAAATTCATAGTTAATTATTTATTTGGAATAAAAATATCGAAAAATATGTGTCACATCCAGGCATGAGTCTACTTTTCATATCTATGATTATATTAAAAAAATATTATGATTTGATTTTGATTAAGGTGGTCAGACATACACCTACTTTTTATTTTCGCCCTGAAATTTTCATAGTACTGCATTAAAATTCAAACTTTTGACCAATTAATTATTTTTTTCTCCTGATAAGGCCTAGTAGTTTAGAAACTACATTCAATTTCTTACAGATTATTTTCTTACAAATTTTTGATATATAGTCTATAACCACTTCAAAATTATGTGTTAAGTTGACATAAACCTGATTTGCTGATTTTTCACTGCCACTTAAGGCCATAGTTTGGTTCACCATGATCCTGCACATACCCTGTTCTGGGTGATTCCCCTAGATCCATAGGATATTTTCTCATACTTTAAGGATGGATATTTTGTTTAATTTATGGAAGGATAGGAATGTTGTTCTTTTCACTCACAACTTTCTTGATATCAATGTCATTATGTACACTAAAGCATGTATTTGTAATAGTGTCATGCTACAGATACAAGTCCAAGCAAACAAGGTGGCTCTGGAGGTGGCCCACCTTTAGGAGCTACTCAATCATTATACAAAGTCACTATAGTGCCTCCTAACTTTGTTGACCAAACTCCACCTCGGGGCCATCACCGAGGTCGCGGTTCTTCTACTCATTGTCATTCGCACACACCACACTCGCAGGCTCCCTGCCACCACTCTCTTAGTAGTGATGACAATGGTTGGTGGATCCGCTCATCTTCTCCATATTTTCATGGCTCTGCTGTTGTTAGCTCCAAATGGCCTTTCCACCTAAATATGGCTATCTCTCTATTGTGAGTGGAAGATGATGTTGATGATGTTCCTAATGGTTGGATTGTTCCTAGTCTTCCTGCCAATACCAAGGATGACTAGGGTTTTAATGATCGTGATGAACCACCTCCCTTGGCTAGCTTTGCTCTTGTGACTTGAGGGAGTTGCTTAAATGTTTTTTTGGTTTTTGTATCTGGCTTTGGCCATGTGAACTCTCGTGGGATGATCTTGTATCCCTCAGCCCATTTTTTGTGAATTTGTCACTAGTATATTAATTTATTAATAGAAAGGGACTATTCATCAAAAAAATATATACATGTATATGTACATCAATCAAATAAGTCAATAAATTTGAATTCATAAAAAACACATGATCATGTAAACATGCTTCAACTATACTAACCAATGGGAAACATAGTTCCATCAATTATTTCAGCCTTTGTTAGCTTGTCTCTTTCCATGGTGCAACATAATAAATAATAGCTAACACCTTCTACGTTTTGATATTTTGTACAATGACTTCAAAAACATTTCCTATAGAGTATATGTATAATTTCCATGTACATGAGTATAATAGTTATCACCTAACATATTAAATTAACTAAAATAATATGAAACAAATATATGTAAATACATACATACCAACTTTGATCAATCCTAAAATATAGTCATAATCACTAGAAATTAATGCAATATCATCATAGTTTTCATCCTTAGACTCATTCGTATTAATGACATCTAGTGGCATCAAAGTCCATTCACCCACATATCCATGTTCTTGATTAATGCAACCACCATAGTTTTCATCAATGCAATTAGGACAAAAGCATGAGTATTCTCTAGTGTACAATGACCACACATTACTATATGTACTCATAATTGAATGCAAAGATCGTGTCTTCTCTACCCTATTACATGAATGCATTGATCTTCTATCGACACCTGAATGTAAGGTTCATGCATAAATTTAAAAGTTCAAGTTAAATGTTAAATGTATAATAGCTATCACCTAACATATTAAATATAACTCTAAATTCAATTTAAATATTTAAATTAATCTATACCTGATACCTCCCAAAACACTCTAAATGGTATGATTTGATCCACTTGTGATCACATGTTATTTGTATTTGCTAGAATCGTAAAATGTGTTTTGCACCACTCAACTACATCATGAGAATTATTAATGTGATGTCCTTTATACTTTCTTAAAGCATGCTTGATACAAGATCTTGCACCATCATGCTCACCTTTCCATGTCCACTCTTTAAAAAACTTCAAATGTGCATTATATTAAGGTGTCAATGATATCGACATAATACATAAAATGGTCTAGCTGATTTAAATTGTGTTGCATATATATTTAACCATACAAATTTTTTTTCTATTTTTATGCCTTTTTTTTTCAAATATTCAAAAAATGTTCCACAAAATATGTTTTGTGATCTTTGTCATCACTAATGTAAAAGTGAATCTCTTTTTTAATGACTCGTGCTTGATATGTACTTTCCACACTAACCAAATCAATTTGTGCATATCGATAAGACACCTGAACCATAATAGTAACCTACTCTATAAAGTAGTTTTTTGCTTGAAGTTATTTTTATGAAATGAAAGAGTAATTCTTTGCAAAGTCAACAACAGATAAAATTGTTCTAAGTGGAAAATTTTCTCTTAGTGTTTGAAACTATTCTGCTTGCCACTTAGCAAAAAAAAACATGACATATATATGGTTGAATCAATTTATGAAAAATTGGCATAAACTCTCCAATAAGTATCTCACCCTCTACATATTCCAACCTTGTTTGTTCTCTTCCAACTTTTGTTTTTGACTTTATGTACTTATATCTCTTACATTTTATGATCCTCGTCATATCAGTATCTTTGTCCCTCAAAGGAAATTTAGTTAGATTACCACAAGTTCCACAAGTTCATCTTATGCAATCTGTTTCACATAGTGCATGATCATCTCGTTTCTCGCATAAGATTGATGTTATAAATTGGCTCGGTCATTTATGAAAAAGAATTTTGAGAACCGCCACTTTCTTCTATCATATTTTGGAACCCTTGATAGTACAAATATAATTCATCATGATATTGACAACGACATGTTTTAAAATATTTATTTATCTTCATAAAATAGGACTTCAATCTTTCAAACATTGTTTTTCTAATCTTTGTGTTAGGATTTAAATTAAAAAATGAGAGATACAATTCATGTTTTGTGACATCCATCCAATTTTTTGCATGTTGAATATATTCCTTAGGCTTGATCCTATGCTTGATGGTATCTCTTTTATTTGGTGAAGGATGAGTATTATCAATCCAAAATTGAATAACTAAGTTCTTAACCATTTCCCCAATCCTATCAAATCAAAGAGCTCTACACTATCATCCAAATAGTTTGTCCTTTTAGATAATGTAATATCATGTTCAGATTATAACTAATATGAAATGATAGTAAAGATGTGACGCCCTGCTAGGGAACCCAAAAGAAATTAACCTAAAGTTTCACTAAGTTTGTCAAACTTTTTTTTTTGAAAGATAATAACATCGACGGATAATATAGTGGAAGCAATAACAACAAGAGATAAAATAATAGTGGAAACATTAAATCACATGCATAACAACCATCATAAATAGATTACAACTCTTAGGGTTCTGTGACATTGAATCACATTCAAGTTTAATTAATACTAAAACCAATATATAACACATACATATTAAAGAATAACTAAAGGTACAAACTCGAATTAAATAATATACAATTATAGAATGCCACTTGGCAATAAATAGAGTGCACAATCATCCATTGTACAAGTCATAGGGTATGAGAGGATAAAAGAATATACATCATAAAATAGATTGCATCATCTCATAAGATCTATGAAATCAAATACAATACACTAGAGTACAACCATCCATCATAGAAATTATACAAGATCAAATAAAAAGGAATATATGCACAAACACATCCAACAATGGCATCTGACAGTCAGATCTCAATGGTATAAGAAAGTGCACTACCACTCGACCTCATAAAATCCAAAAAGGTCCACTCCCACCATACTAAGGTGATAAACTCAAGTCCCAAATGGATCAAGGAATCACTTGAAAGCAAACTATCTCAAAGGGTACCAAGACACAAGTATCAACTAAACCCTGAGGCAACATAGACACATAGGAAATCTACTATGCAAGTGGGTAAGAATCATCGCATGAGCCATCTCTAAGGTTTCCCAAGTAGCCACTATGAACTCTAAACCCCCTAGTGTCTCTATGTGACATCAGTATCCTTTTGTATAGACAAGGCATACTAACAAGTCAGCTCTAAGGTTACCTTGGTAGTCTTTTAATACTTCGGACCCCCTAGTGACTTTCTACAGGACAATATCTTATTAATTCATTTAAAATCCATTTAATGAAATGTTATCACTTATTAAAATAACCTACAATGGATTACCTACTAGCCTCTTTAGGGCCTCAACCTCCATTGCAAGCCACTTCCCAACATGAGATATAGATAACCTACCCTAAGCTCAGTAAAAGAAAAAGATCTGAAATGACCATAAACCACATATTAGTTCTAAACAAGCAACTAGAATGTACTAAAATATTACTACTAATAATCACAGAGTCCACCAATATGATCATCCTAACAAGACTAATCCAAAATCAATTACACATAAACCAAATCCATGTCATAACATGACATCACCAAGAACAAATCACATAATCACCTTAGTCCTATACAAGCCACTGGGAAGTAATGTAAAAATAATTGCTCGAAGACTGAAAGGTTATATTAGGAAAGACACATCATCCACCTCAGTTCTACAAAAGAACTAGAAAGCACATCAAAATCTCTGATCAAACTCATCATAGCACACACATGACACATCACCATGGTCAGGTGTACAAGATTGTAATCAAAACATCACCACGACATCACAGAAAAAAATGCTTGAGCCTTTGGTAAACATCCTAACTAGTCAAAGCTAGGTCAAACCCAAAAACCCCAACACTGATAAATCACACATCATAAAGAGTACATACAAAAGTCATTATCATAATTCATTAGGCTTGAAAATATAAACTTTCAATTTTCACTTATAGTTTTTCAAGTTCTCATTTTTGTTTTCAAAACACAATGATTAAATAACAACCAGGGTTTCAGTTTTCTTTTCTAGGTATTATTGTTTATAGAGTTTTCAATTCCAAACAGGGTTCACATTTTCATTTTCATTTCCAAATATTACAGTTCATAATGTTTTGGTCTCAATCTGGGTTTCAGTTTCCATTTCTCTAGTTGCCAGATTCATTAGGGTTTCTGGGTTCACTAGAATCCTAGACGATTCAACAATTCATATAAAGTTGTTTAAACATTGTTTCATAATTTAATTCATTTTCAAATACAAGATTCAATATATAAGTAAGGTTTTAGTTCTCATTTCCAAGTATAACAGTTGGTAGAGTTTTCAAATAATAAAAAGATGTAATAGGTTTCCCTTAGTAATAGAAATCATTTTCATTTAAAAATTAGACACTCAAGAAAACATAACAAGTTGTTTAAACACAGTTTTCATAGCAATTCTTTATTAAAACATAAGAGTTCAGTAAACATACACATTACAATTTTCATTTTTTTTTTTAAGTATGATAACTACTAAGGTTTTTGAATTATAAAATTACCTTAGTGATAAAAATCATTTACATTTAAAACTGACTCATCTTGAGCAAAAATAGAGTTTTATTAGAATAATCATCTCTGCAATTAACTTTTTCAAAATTTACTTTCCAAATTATATTTATCACAACTTCATAATTACATATTATTATTACAATTGTATTAACTATTATTAAATTATTAATGCTAATAATTGTATAATTAATAATAAAATAATATATATATAATATATTATTTATTGTTAATAATTATTATTAAATTAATAATTATAATAACATTAATATAATAATAATAACAATAACAATAATCAAATTAATATTAGGCAAGAGCCTACAACACAATGGTAAATTGTGAACTTCTTATCTTAGAGGTCTTGGTTTTGAATCTACTCGAGTGCTTAAAGTATAATAATAACTTAATCATAACATATAATAATTAATCATGGCTTTGACCTCTTACCAATTAAAAAATAATAATCAAATTAATATTAATAACCTTTAATATTAAATAACATTTAATATATTTAAAACATAAATTAAGATTAATTAATTAAATTTTAATAACATTTTTTTTTAAAAACTAAAACCAAAATAAAAAGTGATTTAGGCCCACCAACCATACTCGACAAAGCTGTCGTAGCAGTCTACTACGGTCTCAGCAGTGTACTGCTACGTTAGCAGCGATGTACTGTTGCGTGTAGCAGCAACCGCCATCAGTGAAGGAGATGCCGCCAAAAGGTAAGAAAATTAGGGGGAGAAAAGGGGGGTAGTGGCCCCCACCCACCTAATTTATATTTTTTTTTAATTTTAAATAAAACAACAAAAGCCCCCTTCCACAAAGAAATATATCACCATGCAAATTTTTTATTTTTTTTTAAATATTTTAATAATTATCATAGTAATTATAAATTGTTGTGTTAATTATTTATTTATTTTTATGATAATTTTTCCAAAATAAACATGGTATAGAAATCCAGACCAAACATTCAAAATCTATAAAAACAAATTTGGTTACATCTTGATTTTAACAAATCCATATACCAATCCCCAATTCATCAAACATGGGTTTCAAGACTAAATTCATCCATAGATGTTTTCAAGAAATGAAGAGTGATAATATCATGAACAAGGGTTTTAGATTCAATTCATATATAGAAGTTAACGATAAAATTACATACAAGGGTGTCGAATTCAATTCGATTATAAAAAATAGATTTACAAACACAAAGAAGATAGAGAAATCAAGAACGGGCAAATATTGCACAAACCTACAAGATCCTACCTGGATTCGATGCTAAAATAATGAATGCGCAAAACATGCAAGAAATTCCTTCCTTTTGAAAACCCTCTCCCCAAAAGTCGGCTCCTCCAAACCTATGTAATTGCAAAATGCGCTCTAGATCTCTGGTAAAGATTTCTCTCCTAAATTTAAGGCTTCAATTATGCAATCACCCAAGAAGACTCGTTGATCTTTATTATTTAATTATATATTAATTTTCATGTACAACATTTTTTCCATTAATTAAAATATCTTATTGAATAATTTTTTCTCTCTTTAATTAATTTATTATATTTTTATGTCATGCATAAACTTTATGCAATTTAATTAAAATAAACTTTATTAAATTTATGTTTTCTCTCTCTAGTTAATTACGAGATGTTTTAATAATATATTTAATTAATATTATTATTTAGAGTTTATTATTAAGATAAAAACTCCTATATAATTATTATTAAATTAAATAAATATAATTATGCTAAAATTAGAACTTTAATAAAAATCTTTAGATTTAATTCCTTTATTTAAATAAATTCTCAATTAATTAAATATAATTAAATATTGAATTTTCTTCATAACATTTCCATTAAATTAAATCATTAAATTATCTTTTAATTTGATTTAAATAAAATAGAAAATCATCACAAACCCACAAGACTAAATATGAAAATTTTTAAAAAGCACAGAATACCAAAACAAACTCTAGGGTAAAAATCACAAATTCATGTCACTTAACGAATTCAAAAAGGTGAAACTAATTTAGATACTTGTCCTACTTTCTAGAACAATTGGCTTAGGTTTTAGGATTTAGACTCAAGAATTATCTCACCACTTCTACCATTGAAATATTGCAATAGGGTATGCTCATCCTAGCAATTTAGGGAAGTCGATATCTGGTACCTGCAATCTACATAAAATCCATGCATGTATATACACATATATTCTAAACTAAACATGCAATGACAAGAAGTGGTACATCGTGTAGATCCCAACTAGAAGGTGACTATGACTCCCTCCATCAACCACATCAGGAACGTAAATCATAAAGCAAAATAGACATGTACACTATACACATGTAGGTATAGGGTAAGTAACCATAGAAACTGCATATAAATCATACATCTAACTATCATAATGAAATAACTGAAGGTCATTAAATGAACATATATATCACCATCGAAACAATCATGAAATAACTAAAATAACTAACTGAACATACATATACCATCATTGATAGGATTAACATAAACACATGAAAAAATTGAACAACTTATCACATAAATCAATTGAGTATGAAATGACATATAATCAAATCCGGTAACCAAGTATTGATAATTAGAAAACTAGCCTAAAAGAATCTATCAATATGACAAGAAAAGTCAACTAGGGGTAGGCATTACATCCACTCCCCCTAGACTTAGGCTTACTTGTAGAAGCCTATGAGAAAGATAAAACTAAACTAGGGGTAGGCATTATAGAAGAGATCTATCTTTTTTGCCATAATTTATTATTTAAAACATATGACAGTATCACTCTTCATACCATGGATTTATCTACAGATCTAGCTTTTTTCCTAATGGAATCTAACCCTTCCTTAACACTTTCAACATTATATTTTTGTAGTTTATAAGTCTTATTATTTTTTATACCTGTATCTATACTCAATAGTTTCAATAGCTCTTTTAATTCATCTTTAAGAAGTGAAATCGGTAATAGTTGAGTTCTCTCTATTGTATCAAGATTGTCAAATTGTGCATTTACGTCCTTAGACTTTTTATTCAATTTCCTCTTAGTAGTATGTTTAGGTTGACTAGCATATTCTCTTCATTTTTCTACATCCATTTAAATTAAATAATATATGTTTCTATGACTAATTTTTCTCATCAATCTTTGAGTTAGATTAGCATTCTCATTTAATGTTTGATCTCAGGCTGCAAGAAATTTTTTTTTTTTAAGTCTTAAGAAACAATCTTTTTAGGGGACATATATATATACATAAATACATAACTTGAGATATTATACAGTTTTATGTCTAATTAGGCAAAATCTTCAAATAAATTTAAAAATTTTAACTTTTAATTTTTGAACTAAAGAGCTTGATGAATAGACTTCTTTGACCTTGTTATGATCCAAGGTCTTCAACATCTATTCGTTCAACTTCAATTTCCTCTTGTCCAATGTTTTCATCATTGGCTACTACACACATGATATAACAATATAAAATCAAGAAAGCTTGTACTTGGAGAAATTTCTCTAAAATTAAAAATTAAAGATATAAAGTTTATGTGGACCTAGAAATATAGAGAGAGAGATTGTACTTGTGAAAGATACACATTTAACCTATTTGAGCTTGGGATAAACCTTCCACAACCTCGATAAGTTGTCCTAGTTTACTACATCCTAAATATTCATAATTTAATTAATACATTGGAAAAAAGATTATACATGTACCTTGCCTCCTATAATATCCTGCTAAATATTTTGATGATTTTTATCTTCTTGTTCATCAATTCTTTTCCATGCATACTTACTTGCTCTTTTACCTTTATTGCCCATGTCACAAATTCTTCTTCCAAAATTCAAAAGCAAACAATTTGAAAATATTTTCTCTTTCCCAATTGAAGTGTGAAATATCTAAGTTGTTTTCATTGTAAAATATATATATATATATATATATATATATATATATATATATATATATATATATATATATATATATATATATATATATATATATATATATATATATATATATATATATATATATATATATATATATAATTTATATGAAAATTTGAAAAAAATAAAAAAACTACATAAAGGTTGACTTTAGTTTCAATCAAAACTACTTAGGTAGTTTTGATTGAAACTACTCGAGGTCACTTAACTACACGACTAATTGGCCTAAATAGTTTTGATAGAAAATATAGAAATTATTTTCTATTGAAACTACTTGAAAAGTTTCAATAGAAACTCCTTTTCTATCAAAACTGGCTAAGGAGATGTCTTCCACAATTGCTAGAATTTTTTTAGGTGTTTTCATGGCTTCTAGGCTCAATTTCTAGGTTCAGATGGAGCACTAAAGATATGTCATTTTGCATAAAAGAAGTACTCAAAATGAGCTTTCTAATGGCTATGAATTTGATACATTTTGAATTTTTTATGTATATTTTTTTTTTACGTGAATTGAATAGAGGTTCATTATAAAAAATAAACCTCTATATTGGATGCTCATGGAAAAATAGTAACGAAGAAAATAATTTTTTGAAAAATAGCTGCAATCTTTGTATTTGAGTCATATGTCAATCAAAAAAAGAAACTTTGAAATCACGTAAACATATAATAAGTTACATTTGTCAAAAGTCATGTATGTCCAAATTAGTGTTAGGTCAACTTTCAACTCTAATAAAATATGAAATACTAAGGATAAAGACATCAAACTACATCCACAGTTTTGGTATGGATGTTACAAACTAAATTTGAAAGAATCACAATGATATCTATTGTAGAAAAAAGGTTATGTGTGTCAAAAGCAGTGTCACTCTTTAAAAATCAGGGTTTTGATAACATACTAATTTTTGTGGGTGAAAAAAAATTCAATCAAATCAATTCAAAAAATATGCATATAATTTTTTTAGAATCTACACAAAATATTCTAAAAGACTGTAATTTACTTCATCTTCAAATTGCTAATTGTTAAATGATAATTTGCATCTCAAAGTGAAATTTTTCTTGAAAATTCACAGTTCAGTGATAGTTTAGGCAAAAAAGTGTAACCCATTATTGTGGGTCCACCCGTTAACACATACACTACAACTACATGTATCTATGTATTTATTAATGTGTGTATGCTTGTATATGTATATGTATATGTATATGTGTGTGTGTGTGTGTGTGTGTGTGTGTGTGTGTGTGTGTGTGTCTACATATATATATACATGTATGTATGTGTGTATGCAAATGTGTGTGTGTGTGTGTGTGTGTGTCTGTGTGTGTGTGTGTGTGTGTGTGTGTGTGTATGCACATACATACATATTGAATATGAAGAAAATAGGTCCTATCCTCAACCCTAATTTCCCACAGGAATGATCCAAATTGATTAAGCACAAGAAAGTGATCGATGAAGAAATAGATCATGTGATGGAAAATATGAAGAAAAGAGGTCCTATGGTCATCTAATTTGAGAAGTATGTGCTTAAATCCTAAAATGGATAAAAGACAAATACTAACCTTGAAGTAGAATAATTCTGGAAAATGCTGATTTTTGGTGTTTGTGTACAGTTTCAGGGATCTCTAAAACCTATTATGGACTAGAAATGTCAAGACAAAGAAAACCCAGAAAAATTTTGTCCTTTTGAAGGGAGGTCAACCTTGACCCTAATAGTGGGGTGCAATCTTACCTCAAGGCACAATTATACCCTAAAAAGTCAACCTTGACCTGCACTACTCCAACAAATTTTTTGCTCATCGATCCTGCAAGTTCGATGAAAAGGGTATCCAATCAAGAAAATGGTTTTGTTTTTTGGATGAGGGGTTTTCATTGGTCAAACTACGGTTTGGAATCAACCTTAATAATAGAATTGAAATAATGAATGCTAGCAAGTAGTAGAAGTAAATCTAATAATGAAGATATGATATTCAATAGATATGCAATTGTATTTGAAATGTAAACAAGTATATTGATATGAAAGCTTGAGCATAACATTAGTAAATGCAAATCAAAACCTCCATGATTGTATGCTTGGAATCCACCTTGATAGAAGAATGAATAGATCTTGAAGATGAACAATGGATCTTGAAGGAAGATCACACCATCGTGATGGCTAGCTCTAGGATTTTAATAATGAGTCTTGAATGCTTGAACTAAATCCCTTCAAAGGCTTGAATACTTCAATCCTTTATCTCCAATGGAAAACTTGAATGCTTGAATGATGGATTACTTGATAAAGTAGGTAGTCGCTCATAAATTCGCTCATAGTCTATAGAAGGTTCATAGAAAGTGCATAGATTATCGATTGTAGAAAGTGGATATCAAAATGAGGGAAGAATGCTACCTTATATAGAGATCTAGGGCAACAACTCCTAGAGAAGGCCAACATAGGAGCATTAAATCTCATTTAACCTTAACCCCTAGAAATAGACCTAGTTTAAATGTAATTTAAGAGTCTATCATTCTAAAACTTGAAACAGCCAACCTGGAAGAGGGAAAATGAAACTTTCTAAAGCCTGATGTCCTGAAACTCCTAAAAATTGAAAAATGGACCTAGAGTCAGGGACGAGGTCAACCCTACCCTAGGTCAGGGTCAAGGTTGTACTTGAGCTAGGTCAAGGTCAAGGTTGACCTTGACCTAAAAGGTCATCCTTGACCCAAAAAGTCAAATTCCTTAGTTTCATAGAGAAAGTTTTCAGAAATAGGATTAAAATGGAGAGAGAGAGAGAGAGAGAGAGAGAGAGAGAGAGAGAGAAGCAGAATAGGGGGAAAACTATGAAATCCATGCAAAAACTCATTCAAGGTGCTTGACATGACCCCAAATGACTTACTCAAGGGGCTAAACACTCTTAACATGGAAGTGCTTCCATTTTAAGATGATAAACATATATACATACATGCATGCATATATAATTATTATAATTACCATAATACAATAATGGTTACATGTACATTTGAGAAGTGAGTGATGTGATATAATCATATTTGACAAATGGTGATGTGGTGTAATTTAAGTCTCAAATTACTCATCAATTAATAAGTGAATTTAAGTACCAAAGTTAAAAGAAATAATTATTTTAAATATATTCTTAGAATTGCATAAATAGTGTGATTCCATTAATTAAGCTAGGAGAGAATCAAAAATATATAGCAATAAATGAGTCGTCTAGTACACCACTTTCATTTACAAAATAGGCATGCAACTCTATGTAAGAATTTACATAAAAGAAACGTATCCCTAAATATATTAAAAAATCTCTCAGTAGAGATATAAATAAAAAATAATCTCTTATAATTAAGGAAATAATCATTGACAAGGGAAACATCCTTTAGATGTGATATTCATTAGAAAAAATCTCATAAAATATAGGCAATGAAAGAAAATGAGCAATTATATTCTATATGATAAGATACCTGCTAATAATTAATCATTAAATAACTTAAGTTATTATGTACAATATTAGAATAAATATTACACCAACATCCCCAAGTGAAAATTATGGATGATATATACTCAAGATACAATAAAGATGAAACTTATAAAATTTATTTATCCAATTAGAAAGAAAACAATCATTAGCAAGGTAAAGGTAGAAAACCTAGTAGTAAAGTAAAGACTCCTGCTACTAAAGTTAAGGAACTACACAATGTAATGAAGGTATTTTTAAGTATCACATGTATCTCAACGGTTATATGAAAAGGCAATTAATTATATCAATAGGATTTAATACCATAAATGTTTTGGAATATAAAATAGTGAGTGACCCTCAAACTAAGATGTGTCCCTGTGTTAGATCACTGACAATAGGATCGCAATCGATACCTAAATTAATGTGAATCTAATGTGTCGAGTTAATTAGCATGATTAGGTAGAGAGGGAGTTAAAAATAGATACAACTCATGGACCATTAGGATGAAGATTAGATAATAGAATATGTCATGGGAGAATGCTCACATCCAAATTTTTATGCCTACCTAATAAAATCAAAATAGATATTTATGCATGATGGCCCCATTATTAAACTTGAAATTCAATTTACAATGCTCCAAAACATCCTTTTTATGGTACTTTATCATGTGGTACTTTATTAGCACTAGCGAATCTCAAAATCACCTAGATGAGAAAAAGACAAAGAGACATGAAGAAATAAAGAGGGTCAAGAAACATGGAGAATTTAGAATTATGGTTCACATATTGCTTCATGTAGTTGTAAACTCACAAATTTACTTATGAGATTGAACATTAAAAATATAGCACCGAAAATCAAGAAGTTGTAGCATTAACTAGATCGTTGATAATATTAAAGTATTACATAATCATCTTGCAAAGCAAAACTACCTAATTTAGATCTTCTCATGGGTCTCGTATTAATATTATGCAATGCAACAAAGCAATACAGCATGCAAATATAAGTGTTTGGGACAAGAATTACTATTTGCTTCTATACATACCTTTGAACATCAAGGGTCGAAAATCTATAATACTTTTGTTAAAAAAATAGATAAATATTTTTAAAAACCTTCTCACTCTACTATCATATTAGATTAGTAAATACAGATATATCAAATTACAATAAATAAATATTATACATAAACTTATTGAATGCAATTAATGAAAACCTATTAAATAACTTCAAAAGGTAAAAGATCAATTTAAAATAGCAACTAAAGAACTTATACCAGTTCTTTACCTACTTATCCTTAAATATAGAATAAAAATCTCTCTTAAAATCGATATCTATGAAGAAAGATTTCCTATAATGTAGAAATGAGCAACATCTCTTAAAAGGGATATACATAAAACCAAATAAAGTGGCTATCACATAGAAAAGGAAAGAAACGAAGAAACCTTATCTTAGATGATAAGATAGACTTCTAACAGCACTCCGTCATTAGCTAAGTCGTTACTTGCAATATTATAAATAATAATAATATAAATATAAAAACATGGAGCAGGTCTTTTCAATATTTTCGATGCTCGTTTGGTTCCATGACTGTTTTTATCTAATCTGGATTCATGTAACAAATAAAAGCTATACGTTCTCATCTCTTAGATAGGAAATATTCGTAGGTAGTTAATCTTACGGCGAGTTTATATGCTACGTTGAGATAGGACTTGAACATGTTATGTAATCAGTAGTCTTATTTGTTCCAATAAAGGGAATCGAGTTTCTTTTGTTGTAGATCCGCGAATTGAATTGCTTAGGGAGGAATGTCTGGAGATGGAATCCATATGGTGGTAGTCCCGCTCCCCGCACAAAGCCACCTCAATCAGCTTCTTCATTTCTCCAGAGTTATCGCCCAACGAGGAGTAACAGTAACGTTCATTTCAACCCCGCCCATATTCACCAAGTCCAAAGCCGTGTTGAGGGATGGGATCTCCACAACTTCAATATTCGTTTCAGGGAATTGCCCATGCCTCATTTCTCACCTGGAGAGCTCGATGCGGAGAACACTCATATGTTTCCTCTTCACTTCATTACCCTGTTTGAGGCTGTAACGAAGCAGCTAGGATCCAGTGTGGATCAGCTACTGCGGGCAATCTGCTGCGAAAACAATACTAGACTGGTTTTAGTGTACGACATGACTATGGGATGGGTTCAGACTGTGGCTACCAAATATTCAATCCCTTCCTACATCTTCAGCTCCACTGGTGCTTATTATAACCTGTGGATAAATCGGATAAGCGATAAGACAAGGGTTATGTCCCCTGTTAATATATCATTAAAGCGTTGCTTTCCTGAGGAATTTGTAAAGAATTGGAAGAGCCAAAAGACTCTGTTAGAGCCTGTCAAGGGATATATCATGAACACATTTAGCTCTCTGGAATCAGAATTCATTCAACGGGAAAGAGAAGAATCGGTCTTTGGCGGGAAGCCCGTGTGGAATGTGGGTCCTCTTCTTCCGCAGGCCTTCTTCAAAGAAGAGCAGCAGATGTCACACAAGTCGGAGATGGAGTGCATGAGGTGGTTAGATGCACAGGCTCCGGCCTCCGTTCTCTATGTTTCGTTCGGCAGTATGTCTACTCTTTCGGCCGCACAGATCCGCAAACTGAACGATGGATTGGAACGCAGCGGGCAGCCATTCTTTTGGGTGCTCATCATTTCCGACGGGGCCCATCCTTCGACAAAAGCGCAGTTTGATTCGGCTTGCAAGTTTCTGGAACATGAAGGGTGCGAGAGGCGATTAGAGGGACGTGGTTTTATTGCGAGGAATTGGGCGCCTCAGCTTGACATCCTATTTCACAAGTCGACTGGTGGGTTTTTAACGCACTGCGGTTGGAATTCCGTGTTGGAGAGTATCAGCGCCGGAGTCGGTATGATTACGTGGCCTCTTCATTCCGATCAGTTTGCCAATTCGGCTCTGATCACACGGGAGTTGAAAGCGGGCATCGAAGTGAAAGAATGGCAAAACGCGGAGGAAAATGAGGAGGTGAACGCGGAGGAGGTTGAGAAAGCGGTGAAACGATTGATGAGGAGTGAGGAGGGGTTGGAAGTGAGAAAGAGGACGCGGGAATTGAGAAGCGAGGCTCAGAAGGCCGTAGGTGATGGAGGGTCTTCGTGGAAGGATATTGATTCTCTTCTCCGTCACTTTTCTCTGTCATTATGCAATTAGATCGATGGACCCTCTGGGTCCAGGACCAGGACCACCTTGACTTTATTATCCATTCAGTTGACCAATTTTCAAAACAATCTAAAATCTTATTTTGAAGTCAAAACAATAAAAAAATAAAATTGACTTTGTTTTGTGTTTAGTACATTTTGGATGGAAATTAACATGTCCCCTTAACTTTGGTACTTCAAAATGCATTTGTTATGCAGAATATTAGTGGTCATAGGAGCTACGCATGTTTGCACCCTTTTGCAAATATCTCAAACTTTGAACAACTTCATATAGGTGTCTGAATTTTTAAATAAGTATAGATATATGCTTCCTTGTGTAATATGGATGGATGAATGGGTCGTAGAGTTTCTATATCTTATGATCAATCATAGTTAAGGTATTGATGAAAAACTAATATAGGGTTGTTAACTCTTTTAGAGAGAGGCTTGGAAGGTTATAGACGTTTAAGGGTGTTCGTGGAAGGATATAGATTCTGTTTTCAATCAATTTATGATTAGATTAATGAGATCTACATCTTCATAAGATTGTACTTGTTATCATTTCAACCTTGACAATGAGAAACATTATAAGAATAGTGGACATTGGAGCTATAGCTTCTTGCCAATATCTATGAAACTTGAAACTAACTTCATATGAAGTATTTTTTTGTTTAAATAAGTTATTAACATCCAAATAAATATCTTATATAATTGTATTATAAGCATGTTTATGGATATTTGTATGTTTTTACTAAGTAGGTAGGGAGAGGGCTCTGATTCTACACAAAGAGTCTCATAATAGCATTATAGCAAAACAGAACAAGAATAACAATAGGAAACAAAACCTAAAGAACAACTTACCTACTTCAAATTATCAAAAAAACAAAAAAGGGGAGTTCAACTATAAATACCATGGTCTGAGAACCACTCTAAGTTATTGCTAAGATTGCTACTTTTAACCATATAATAAAGTTCACAACAAGACAACATATCTTGTCAATAGTAAGCAGAGTGTAGATCTCTTGTGTAACAACTACAAGAAACCAAAATAAAATAGAGTACTTGAAAGCATGAATGTTTAAACTTAATAACTAGAAACAACCCAAAAGAGGAACAACACATAGATCATTTAGTTTTTTTATTAGTCTCCAAATCTTGGTAAGTTGACTTAGTTGCTTCCTATAAGTATCCTTCTTCATTGTCAACTTCATCGAGCTCGTCTTTGACCTTTTTTAAAAATGTTTCTTAGGTCTTCTCCTTTTTATGTTGCTCTTCTTATGTCACATGTATGTATAAAACTTCCATATCTTATAATAATAGAATCACTATCAAACATATCTAAGGTATTGATGGATAATTAGTATAGGGCTCATACAACTTCCATATCTTATGATAGTATAAGTAATGGTTGATAACTATCATAGGGTTGCCAATTCTTTTAGGGGGAAATTGGCCACCAACAATCAATTTATGACTAACTACATGACTCAGAGTGGATAGGACTACAATACCTTCACTTTTAGTTTATGTATTTCTCTAATATTATGGTTCCCTTGTTTTTTGAAGTGATTTTTGGCCATGTTTGCACAAGCTATGAATATGTGTTGAAACCACATAGATAATTTTAATATATAAAAATCTATAATGCAAAATTTAAATTTGAATAAAAGATCTTATTGTAATAAGTGAATTGATCTCTTATGCACTTATAAGGAGAATAATAATAATATTTTTATGATGATTTAGTGTATATTAATATTCAAGTTTTATTTTATTTTTATTTTTCAACAAAGTTTAAATTTCTTATTTAAGAAAAAAAAAATTCAATTTGATAGTTATTTTAGTTTACATGTACATAAAATTATTACAAGTTAAGGGACATAATATACAATGTCATCACAAATCTTATTCACCAAACCAATCTATGTTCAAAAAATAAGAAATCATAAAATTAAAAAAAATTAAAAATCTATGTGAATTTGTAACAAGTATATTAATCTATTAATAGAAAGGGACTATTCATCAAAAAAAATTAAGAAATAAATTACCAAAATATTTATTCAATTTTAAAAATAAATGGATATGTGAACAATGCAAGAAATTGATAAGGCACAACACTTGGTGAAGGTTTTGCAAATGAGATTGCGAGTAGAGTAAGCTAACCATGGAGGAAATATTGTAGTTTAAGTGTGCTTGAGTTAGAGTAGTACTAGAATGGGTGAGCTCCTAGGAAGTCTCAATGCTTCATTTCTATGAGCATCACCTAGATCCAATGAGTGCTAAGTGTTTCATTCATTCTCGTGGGAGGTGGGTTCATGTGAACCACTACTCATGAAACATGGGTCAATGAATTTCACTCAAAAAATTAACAATTGAAGTCTAGTAGAAATATCACAAAAGAAAAAATATTAGGAAAGTTAAGAAAATTAAACTTTTTAAACTATTTTTTAAAATGACTATATATAACATACTTTTGACAGAATTGAAAGTTTAATGGAAAATCATCATCATAGGTTAGATCATTTTTCCAGGATATGATCCATGTGAGGATATACTTTATATGTATCTCATGTGTCAAAAGTGATGCTAGGAGAACTACTTGTACCTATTAGAGTTTGCATATAATAATGGTTGCCATAGTTCTCCTGGTATTCCTACTTTTTAGGACTCGTATGGTGGACAATGACGTACATCTTTGAGTTGGGGATTTTTAGAGGACCATGTAGTTTGTGGTCCAAATTTTCTTTAGGGTATGGAGTAGAAGGTTTTTCATATTAAAAAGCATTTGGATTCAACTCAATATTAATAGTTTAGTATGTTGACACTTACAGATTGGACTACCACTTATCAATGGGTGGTCATGTATCTTTGATACTTTGGCCATGAAAAAACTTCATCTTCTATGGGAAAGGCTTTAAGTTATTACCTTATTTTGTTGGATTGTTCCAGATTTTAGAGAGGATTTATTATGTTTTCTATAACTAGGTTTATCTTCCTAGGTTGTCTCACATCCATGATGTATCTCATGTTTCTATTCTTAGAGAGTATATTTTGAATACGGCCTATGTGCTTTATTTGAAGTCTTTTTAGGGAAATTCTAATAGTTTTCTTTTTATCCCATCTATATATCCTTCAGTGTCAAAGGCTAATCATCAAAGATTGAAAGATAAAGAAAGTAAGAGTCCAATGGGACCTGAATGATGAGTCTTTTTCTACTTGGATGAATTTTACATGGTTGAGAGACTTGTGCCCATACTTTTTTAGGCTTCCTCGAGTAACTTATGTTCTTTAGAGAAGGATGCAATGCTTCTCATGTTTGTATTTTTTCATTCACCTATATTTTTTAATCCTAGCTAGATTGTATATATTGCCTAAAATATGATAGTTAATTTGGTGTTCAAGTTCTTTTGGTGCACCTAGTTACTACTAGATTATTTTATTCATATGGTATCACTATTGATGTGTATAGCAGTTTATAATTATGATTTATGTGATGATAATTTATGCATGATGACTATGTGATGGTGTAGCATTGAGTTGCATGATAATGTCTAGTTATTTTTATATTTATAGATGATATTTTGGTCATATTGGAATTGTAATGATTTTGTGATGTTTATTCATGTTGCATGTCAATGATTTGGTTGGATATCCAATATTTGCCAAATTCATGTGTTTTTTATGATTTGGTTGGGGTATTTAGTACATGCTCATTATTAGTATTAATAATTATTGGTGATGTTTAATTTTAGATAAGATTATTAAATTGCAGTGTTTAGACTATAACTAAATGTGAAAAGGAGTGATGATGTAAGATTGAATACATAAGAGTGATTATACTGTCAAAAAAATATTTTTACTAGATATGCACTTTGGCTATTTATATATATGAGAACCTACACTTGAAGTCTGATTATTGTAAAGATAAAAGGTATAAGAAATCACCTTCATGTGGCTTCATAGATATGAATGTCCCTATATCTCTTATGGTGGCAACAAAATTTAATCATATAGACATTACTATTGTCCAGTGTAATTATCATTCCTATTATTAGGTGCTAGTCACCAATCCAATTACCATGTGATATTGTTTTCTTACCCTTGCATATTGTGATAAACCAATAATGTTTTTTTTTCATCATTAGTAACTGAATTTATCATGATTAAATATAGATACACTAAAGTAATAAACAAATATAATAAAATGTACTACTAGTAAATTATTATTATTTATCAAAAAATATATTATATGAGTTTTTTTTTTATCAGTAAGAGGTTGGAGCCAAGATTAATTATTATTATGTGTTGTGATTAATTGTTATTAGTGTTATTATTAAGCTCAAGTAGATTCAAACCCAAGACCTCCCAAATAAGAGGCTCACAATTTATTGTTGTGTTGTAGGCTCTTGCCTTGTTGTATGAGTATTTGACTTTATTTGGATTTAATGATTTATTTGGATTTGAACTTTAAATGTTAATTTTATAATTGTGACTAAGTGACTCTATGTTATATTTTATATTTTTGAAAATGAGTCATTTCAATTATTCCATAAGCTCAATTCGAGATTATTTCTCTTTTTTAAAATTGCTAGGTGCTCTCAAATCCTTCTATTAAAATGATGGATTTTAACTTGGATTGGAGAGATTTTGTGTGTATTAGATCTTTAGATTACTTTCATTTATTTTATATGCTTATAGTCCAATTTTCATTTGTTATGGAGTAATTGTGTTTTCTTCAAATTTGTACATTTTATTTATTTAATGAAGATATTTATTTATTGCACATGTGTACTTCAATTTAATGGTGATATATGAGTTTGAAATGATTTTATTGAAAATATCTTGTAAACTTGAGGAAACAAAATAAAGTAAGAAACCCTATTCTAGCTCATAAGCTAAAAATTAATAAATGATTCTCAGTTAACTTATTTAGTTATGTCCAACATTGAAGTAACTTAATAAAGAAAAACTTAATGTCCCTTTTTATCTATATACTTCATGGCATAACAATATAGCTAATGGTGATAACCCACCTCTCCACCAAGGTCTTATCTTTGTGCTCTACCTGCATGTATTTTCATATCCCCCTAGTTTTGGAAGATGTCTCACTTTACACAATAAACAAGTGATTAAGCCTAGTTCCTTGGTGAAAATAAAGGAAATAAGCTCGGCTCCTTTGTCTGGCAATGCCCCTACTTCCTCTAAGAGAAAGATTGAAAATAAAGAAAATCCCAAACTAAAAATCATAAAGCCCCTTCCCTGGAGTAATCTCTCTTTGTTGAAACCCCAACCAAGTGCATAAATGTTTTTGCTAAAAACAAACCTATCAGCACCCTCAAGCACATAGTAAAATTGATAAATAAGTTATTTCTCGGTTGATTATCAATTTTTTGAGGGTAAGTCTAAATATAAGGAAGGGATTCCTAACCTAATGGTCACTAAAAACACACATGAGTCAATCTTGAGGGAAGGAAGGTTGGCTAGACTCACAAATAAAAAAGGGAAAAATTATAAAGATGAAATCAAGGATGAAACTCAAGAAACATAGGACAAGGAGATTTCCCATGAGATAGAAAAAGAGAACTCTCCTAATAAATATGAAGAAACTGACATGGAGAATGAAGACAATGAAGCTAACAATGTCAAAACATTAGATGAAGAAAAGTAGGAAAGATAGGAAGCCCAAATTGAAGTTGATTTGGATTAAAGGAGAAAGTTCCTAAGAATAATTATAATGCAAAATAGGACACTTAGTTGTTGCAAGTTCCTAATGATAATGTGCAAAGCTTTCTCGATGAAATGGAGAAGAATTTCTCAAGGCTGATAATGGAACTTCAAAGTAAGATTGATGCCTTGAACCACATGTTGTCTAAATCTATAACTAGCATAGAATTTGGTGTTATGGTTTCTTCTTTATATAAGATTCAAAGTGAAATGATGAGAAAGGTGGTCTTAGGAATCATTAAGAGGAAGAGTAAGTTAAAGAAAGTTAGGATGATCAAGGAGGACAAGCCAAACAATTCACAAGGATTTGTGGATCCTAAGGACTAAATCTACAACCTTACAAGACTAGTCAATGACTAGGAAGCCGTCAAGAAAGCCTAGTTGTTCAAGCTATGGTTCTATGTTGGGTTATAAGATTGTATTTAAAAATAATGTCAACTTCTCATTTAATTTTTGTGATGTTATCAATGCTCTATTTTATTTAGGTAGCAAACATGTTAGTTTAAGTATGAATGTTGGTACCAACATTATCTTTAGTTGGAAGAATTTAAAGGTTAAAAGTAGTATTAGTAGTATAGTTTTTATTATTAATTTGGTTCTTGATACTTTGAAAATGTGGCTATGTTTTATTAATTTTGTTGATGGGTTGGGAATTTGGCTATAATGGTTAGTATTTTTATACTCTACTACTTGGTTGTAATGACCCAAGATCACAAAGCTAGTTTGTTACTTTAATGTTGAAATCTATGGGTTTAGGGCCCTTCCCTACCTTATTAATCAAAAACATTGAAATAATTATTTCATCAACAATCCACCTTAAGTGAAAATTGGGTTGGCTAGATAATCAAGTTAAAAATAAAGATGGGTCCTAATAACAATATCTAAATATGTACCTGATTACAAAGAAACATATCATGCGGCCCAAAGAAAGAAGAAAGGAAAGTGATGAACTCCACAAGATTATGAAGGAAATTTTAAGTTGCATGTGTACCTCAATGTTAATATTGAATAATGATTAAAACTACCCATAGGAGCTAATACCATGAAGATTTAGTAACATGACTATAATGAATGGTCATCAAACTAATATATGATCTGATGTCAAATCAGTAACCATAGGATCTCAATTGATATGTGAGATAGATTTAATATCATACGGCAAGTTAATTAGCATGTTTAGGTAGAGTGGGATAGAGAAAATAATTAGATACAACTCAAACACTATTAGGATGTTCACTAGATAACAGTGCATGTCATGGGACTATTTTCTTGTCTAGATTATTATGCTTATGTAATGAAACCAAACTAGATTTTTGTGTGTGAACTCCCCTTGGTGGAACTTGAAACTCAATTAATTATGCACCTTGATATGCTTTTGATGTGGTACTTTTATCATGTGGGTCTTTATTGGTACTTGTAAATTTTAAAATTACTTAGATGGAAAAAAATATAAAGAGCAAAAAAAGAATGTAAGGCTTCTATAAAGAAAGAATCTATGAATTATGGTTTACATATTGCTTCATTGAGGTTTTCTTCTCATGAATTTTCACATGAGATTGAATTTGAACAGTCTAGCACCCAAAATAAGGAGTACATAGCCTTATATAGATCATGATTATCTTAAAGAATGATGTGATAATCTTTAATGCAAAATTACCTAATTCAAACCTTTTTATTGATCTTTTATTTATATGAACACACAACATAACAACATAGTGTGCACATGGAAGTGTTCTATACAAATGAATTAGTGTTGGCTTCTACAGAAACCCTCAAGCATCAAATTAGATTTAAAATACATAATACTTTGATATTCTCACAAAATATTTTAGACAAATGTTTTTTTAAAACTTGTATATCCAATACATGTTAGCCTAGTTACTAATTTATTAGTGAATGTACATATTAAATTCCTATATATATATATATATAAAGAGAGAGAGAGGGGGGGGGATTCACTAATGAACTTAGAAAAGAAATAAAAATATAAAAATAATGAACAATTTAAAATTACACATATAGATAATAGACCTACAACTCCATGTCATCATATACATGTAAGATTCTTTATTTTTTAAGTTAAAATAACTCTTAAAAGAGATATCCATGAATAAAATTCTTCTATGATATAGAAAAGAATAGAATTGAAAAGGAAAATACCCCTCAAAAGAGGTATAGGTAGGCAAAAGCTCCTATAAGATAGAAAGGAAAGAGGAGAAGAAATCTTATCCTAAAAGATGGAAAGGAAAGAGGAAAAGAAATCTTATCCTAAAAGATGGAAAGGAAAGAAGAGAAGAAATCTTATCCTAGATTATAAGTTAGACAGCTAACCAAGACCCGTTATTAGCTTAACTCATTACAAGCAATATAATAAATGAATATATACCATGAAGGATCTAATTTTAAATCTCTTGGATGCTCGTTTGATTCCATGGCTACTTTTTATTACGATATATTTGGATTCATCTAACAGAGTAAATTTGTAAATGCTCGTCTCATAGATGGTTAATCTACCAGACTTCAGATCAACATTTTATCTCAATAGTTATTCGTATTTGTAATAAGTTGTTGATCTGGTAGCGAGTGTACATGTTCCATTGAGATTAGGATCTGAACAACTTATATGGTCAGTGGTCTTTTGTTGTAGTCTTGAGATTGATGCCAATAAGGTGTTCAACTTTCTTTTGTTGTAGACCCAAGAATTGAATTTCCTTAAGGAGCAATGGCTGGAGATGGAATACAAGTGGTGATGGTGCCACTTCCCGCACAGAGCCACCTCAGTTCGCTGCTCAACTTATCCAGAGTCATCGCCCAACGAGGAGCAACCGTATCTTTCGTTTCCACCTCCGCTCATATTCACCAAGTCTGCAGCCGAGTCGACGGATGGGAGCTTCACAACTTCGATATTCGTTTCTACGAGTTGCCCATGCCGAATCTCTCACCTGGCGAGCTCGACGAACAGAGTTCTACTATGTTCCCTCTTCACTTCATTCCTCTGTTTGAAGCCATGGAGGACCAGCTAGGATATCATCTCGATCAGTTGCTGCGCACAATCTGCTCAAAGAACAATAATAGAGTGGTCTTAGTCTACGACATCGGTATGGGATGGGTTCAGACTGTGGCTGCCAAATACTCAATCCCTACCTATGTCTTCAGTAACACTGGTGCTTATTATAACCTCTGGATAAAGCGGATACTTGATCAGACAAGGGTTATGTCTCCTGTTAACATATCATTAAAGCGTTGCTATCCTGAAAGATTTGTAAAGACTTGGAGTAGCCCAAAGACTCCCTTAGAACCTGCAAAGGGATATATCATCAACACATTTAAGGCTCTGGAATCAGAATTTGTTCAACAGGAAAGAGAGGAATCGGTCTGCGGCGAGAAGGCTGTGTGGAGCGTAGGCCCTCTTCTTCCGCAGGCTTTCTTCAATGATGAGCAACGGGTGCCACTGCAGTCGGACACGGAGTGCATGAGGTGGTTAGATACAAAGGCTCGGGCCTCCGTTCTCTACGTTTCATTCGGCAGTACGTCTTGTTTTTCGGCAACACAGATAGAAGAAGTGGCCCATGGATTGGAACGCAGCGGTCAACCTTTTCTGTGGGTGCTCATGAATTCCGACGGAGCTCATTCATCGACACAATCGCAGTTTGATTCGGCTTGGAAGTTTCTGGAACAAGGGTACGAGAGGCGATTAAAGGGGCGCGGTTTTATTGCGAAGAATTGGGCTCCTCAGCGTGACATCCTATTTCACAAGTCGACGGGTGGGTTTTTAACCCACTGCGGGTGGAATTCGGTGTTGGAGAGCATCAGCGCTGGAGTGGGCATGATAACGTGGCCTCTTCATTCCGACCAGTTTGCCAATTCGGCTCTGATCACACGGGAGTTGAAAGTGGGCGTGGAAGTGAAAGAATGGGAAAACGCAGAGGAAAATGAGGAGGTGAGGGCGGAGGAGGTTGAGAAAGCGACGAAACGACTGATGAGGAGTGAGGAGGGAATGAAAGTGAGAAAGAGGGCGCAGGAATTGAGTGGCGAGGCTGAGAAGGCCGTAGGCGATGGAGGGTCTTCGTGGAAGGATTTGGATTCTCTTTTCGATCACTTGTCTCAGTCACTGTGCGATTAGATGATAGGCTCTGCGTGCTTAGGGGATCGTACTTGTGACCGCTTCAACCATGATAATGGGAACCGTTGTGAGAATATATGTGTTATGCAGAATATTAGTGGCCATAGGAGGCTACTTAATTTTACAGCCTTTACCAAATCTCAACGAAACTTACGGTAACTTCGTATGAAGTGTCCGTTTGTTTGAATAAACTTTTAATATCCGAATAAATATATAGAAATATGTTTCCTTGCATAATTGTGTAATGAGAGAGACAGCCCGTGTATGTGTTCTAACTATTCTCTATAGAAAATGATATGATTATACATATATAAGATTGGTATATTTGAGTATATTTTTATTTATTTATTTCGATTTTTATGTCATTCATGAATTGGATTATGCAGATTAAAATTGTGTTTTTATATGGACCTATGCAATAGCATTATCTATTTTGTAAAGAATAGATTTAATATGTATGTATTCTGAACTTCATGAAGCCTCTGTAAAAGTATTAATAATCATAGTTAAGATATTGATTGATAACTAGTATAAGGTTTTCAATTCTACATGGGGGAAATTAGCTACCAATAATCAATTCATACCTAATAACTCTTAAAGCTCGAATTGCAACTCTCACTCAATTGAGACTACAACTCTAATTCATCAATAATTTCTAAACCTAAAATTTGAAATTTTGAATGAGTTTAAAAGATATTTTTAAATTTTCCACCAAACTTTCTTGTGCATTGCCAATACATTGTCACTTTAGTACCCCTATGTCACCCAAGTGTAATTGATGTTTCCACTAATATCAACAATGTCATTAGGCATACAAATAGATGTTGTTTGGCACTCTTATAGCCTAATAGAGATATTTTTACAATCCATAACCTTTACCAATGATATTACTTCTTAATTATCATGTAAAAAAGATTCTTCAAGCATGGGTAGTGGTATAATTTTATCTTTTATAAAAAAATATTTTTAAAAAATTAATCCCAAGAAGCCATCACTACTCTAGAGATTTAAGAAGTTGTAACTTCTTTTATAATAGGTAAAAATTGCCGAGGGGAGAATTCCCTTTAGATTAGTTTTAAAAATAGTTATAAGTCATTCATTAAAAGTCATAACTTCTGTGTACTATATTATATTTCAAATTATGAATATGATAGAGAGAATTCTTAGTTTATTACATAGTAGATTATATAGTTTCTACTTGGATGAGTAGATAAAAAATCTTATACTTATTTGAATTTTTATAGTACATAAAAATTTAGGATGTGACTGTATGAGCATCTAGATGAATTAAAATATAAATATTAATGGGATTGCATGTGGTTTAAAGAGAAATATGAAAGTATTAATAGCCAGACACATGTAGATGCTTCCTAATAGATGCTAAAATTGATTTTGAATTTTATACTTTGACTGTGACAAGTACTTAGATTGCCTTCATGTTCAAGGGCATGAGACTCGGAGTCTTTGTGTGTTTGTATGTGTGTGCACACACACCTATATGTCAAATTTGATGAAACCTCAACCCCACAATTCCCAAGAATCATTGCATCCAAAAACCTATCACAGAAAGAGAGAAGCAAAAGCTATGGAGGCCAGAATTCAAAAATCCATACAGGCGATATTCTTGATGAGCAAAAAGAGAAATTGATATTAATAAAAAGAAAGTTGTTAATTATAATGAGAGATGCATCCTTATAAAGGATATCAAAACCCTAAAAGGCCTAACCTCGATTGCATGATAATAATTAATATAATAATTAATTATTATATGTCTAAACTTTAGCATAAGAAAAATAGAGTTAATATGAGAACACCTTATTAATCCATCACCCCCCTTAAGATAAACTTAGGGAGTAGCTAAAAACCTAGAAAGTACTACTAAAAATAAATATGGGTTGATGTGACAAGGCCTAATGAGGCACCCAAGCACAACCGTAAAGAGGAGAAATAAAGAAAACCACATTGGAAAAATCCTACTCCAAGAAGAGATGGAAAGAATGTTGAGAGAATTAGTGAAGGATAACAGAAGCCTCCAAACTAGAGAATGTCCTAGAATATAGGAACAAAAGGATGATCATGAGGAACACCACTCGAGCATAAGAATTTGAAAAGCTCTATCAAAAAGTAACTACTAATCTGAAGAACCTCCACTAAAATAGAACCTAACCAAGTAGAAAGACTATAAAACCCACATGAGTGCCCTTAGAAGATACTACTTAAATCAAGAGGCACATAAAGGAAAACAACTAAACTCAAAGATACATATGGCATGAAACACCAAAGTCTAAAGTGTTGATCAATCAAACATGGAAGGTGACATAAAAAATATGAACAAAAGGAAGAGTGTCTATATGGTAAATGATCTATCTCACCATGAAAATGCATAGGTACCCAGCCACTACATTCGTTTAGTACATAAGAATAAATATTGAATATATAGCTCACTCCATCAAATCAAGGAAGCATAATTAAGAATCAACAAAAGAATCCCCCCTAATGCAGACAAGGGCGAGGTGATAGACAACTAGAAAAGTGAGTTGATAGAACTGCATGTCAATGAACCACAATCAAGATGCAAAAAAGGATATATAATTGTGTAATAGTGTGATCAATCTCATTTACATCATGAAGCTAATGTCACAGAAGGAAAGATTATTGGAAAAAGGTATATGGAAAACAGAGGAAAAACATCAACCCCCCATGGCACTTTAATCAGAGTAGTGCCTATTTAATAAGGAACAAGATATAATGAATCCCAAGAATAGAGTAATCTATATGAGTGTCCTTAGGTGACACTAATTGAATTAGAATGAAAAACAATGCAAAACAATTGAAATAAAAATACAGATGGAATATGACACCTTATCTTAGTGCATTTGTAAAAATGCATATAACAAATGCCTACAAAAACCAAAAAGAGACATAAGGCTAATACAATAGATGGTAAAACCCATGATGAATCATCTAAAAAAATGAAATCAATTCTCGAACCTAAGAAATCAAGATATCTACCATAATGTAAAAATGAAAAAAACAAAATAAAATGTGCCTAGAGAAGAATCTAAAAAAACAACCAACATCAGTGGAAATGGTACAAAAAGACCTTTCCAATGATTTAAAAAAATCCCAAAGAAGATATCAAATGTTCAAGATATATCTCTCGGGATGCAAAATAGGAACTATTGACTTTGGTAGCCAAAAAAGCCATAAAAAATATCAAAATTAACAAAAAAATACTTGCACCAATACATTGGTCTTGAAACCAGCTTTCCAATGATATCTTGTTTGCCGAAAATCAAGTCTAAATGAGCAAGATATGACAAAATAATCACAAATAGGTCCAAACTAAGCTAGAAGGGCTTGCAAGGTCCTTGATGTAGCACTGATGTTAGAATATGATGAGCCCAAATTTGATAGTCAAATGGTTGTCGAGGCCAAAAAATGCCTTAAAATATGCCTTGACCGAAACAAAGTAACCGAAAAATAGAAGGGGTCAAGTTGGAAACAAATTTGGTGGCCTTAAAAAGCATGTTCCTAAAACATTAGAAATTTCATGAAATCGCCATGTAGGGGCAAGAAAACTGCTTGTGTCAACATAAAAAGCATCATTTAAAGTGAAAAAATTGTCATTGGCATAAACCCCCTTTGTATCATGAAAACTACGAAGGAATTTATTTGTAAAACATTCAAGGGGCTCCTAGAAAGCCACGTTACAAACACCCAATGTTGTGGTTGGAGAGGCAAGGAACTATTTGTGGGACGTACATGGGTGTTGGCTATGTGTATAGATGGGCACCAAAAATCTTGCCTTTCAAAAATTAAGATTGCAAAGTCCAAGGCCCAATATTAAAGGCATTATTTAGAAAAGAGTCATTGGCAGAGGAGGGAAGACGGGACCACATGGACCTACGTGGACATCTGTCACAGGGTCATGTCTGACCTGTAACATGTGGGAGGCATGTCCAAAGTTAGCTCAAGGTCCCAAAGTAATATGCCCAAAGATAAAATCAACCACCACAAAGAAAAGGATGTTCACAATGCAAGTTGAGGCCAATGTGAACAAGCTTGGGCAACATAAAGGGGCACCGGCTACGGTGCAACTTACTTGCACTATGCCATTTAGCCTTTGTGTCTATTTCCCATGCATCATTATTTCTGACACATTCTGCCATGTCAGTTAATATGCCAGTCACTTTATTGTCCCCACAATACGTCTATCATCTCTTTAATATTTTTATTGTATTTTCAAATATTTATGTTGTTTTAAGTACTCATATTGTTATTATTTTTTTAGTATAGTAATAAAATAAATTTTGTTTAATTAACTCAATTGATTTATAAAGTTAATAATTATGAAAAAAATATCATTTAATAATCTATGATAATGAAATTTTAATTTTAAATGAGAAAAGTTAATTTTATAAATTTTCAAACAAAATCATTTATAATCTAAAATAAAGAATGTATATATATATATATATATATATATATATATATATATATATCTTCAAATCTTAATATCTTTTATTTTTAAAAATTATTAATCTTAATATCTTTCATTTTTAAAAATTATTATCTATTTTTAAATCTTTTGTGGAATTGATAGATAAAATGAAAATTTATATGGTTCAATCATTCTGTTAGGTCTCTCCATGGTGTGTTCTAAAATGTTAATAAAAAAATTCAAGCGTGCAATCAAATAGAGGCTTTTAGAGGTGTTGTGACTTCACAGCACACATCCCATTTTTTACTTAGAAATGGGGACCCCCTTTTTTTATTATGAGTGTAGTAAGGTCACTCCTCGGAATAGGGTATCTTTTGAGAGGCCTTGGGGAGTGAAACTCATATATTTTAGGGGAAGGGGAAGGGAAAGTGTGCATCATTAAAAATTGGTAGCTAGAAAAGCAATTTTAATGCACTAAGGCAAAAGTGTGCACATGTGTGGCTTCCCTTTATCCCCACTAGAAACCAAGTGCCAAGGTGCACACCTATGCACCTTGACAAGGTGCCCACTTGCGCACCTTGACAAGGTGTGCACTCTATGATATGCATACACCTATGCCTATAAATAGGAGGTAACCCCCCCTAAACTATGCTCAATGTTCTCTTCTTTCTCTTAGTATATACACCATTGCACCCATTAGATATATGCATCTTCAAAGTGAAAAAACTTGCAAGGTAAAATCCTAGCACATATGTGCACCATGTGCACCTCAAAATTGCACAAGTGTGCTATATGTACACCTCCCAAGTGTATAAACATGCCTCAAACCTCTTAAAATTTCACCACACCATGTGTATAGTTGTGTACCTAGCCTACCTATGCAACTATGCATAGTGGGCACCCCTTGAAACACAAACCACTTAGCTATTCAATATGCATACCACACCCTATGCACCTACACATGTGCACTAGGTGTGCAAGTGCACACCTTGTACTTGTCATTAGTTTTTTGACCTATTTAATCAATTTTTACAAATTTTGGCTAGTTGTTGAGCATCATTTTGGTCCCCAAACAACTATATATTGATCCTTTTCTTTTATGTAGGTAGTCATGGCATCATCATCTTCCACAACAACTAAGATCACACCAAAGCTTGTGATCTTCAAATTTCAAGGAGTTCCTAAGAAGCCATGCTTCATTGACTTGCATTCAAATGTCAAAGACATAAAGCTAGGACACAGTGATTCGAATGAGTTCTTGGTGATTTGCAACAAGCCACATGAGAGATCAAAGATGGTCTCAAAGCTTATTCAAAGTGGTTTGGTAAATGTAGTGTCACATTCAGTATCAATGTAATCCTTGCAATTGATCAAGACATTAGAAAAACACTATGTACCAAATGAGAAGATGGTTAAGAGTGTGATAAGAGAAATTGTCTTGGACATTCAACCAAACAATATAGAAAAGGTATTCCACCTCCTTCAAGATGATAAATATGAGGAGATCACCTATAAGAGTATAGACCATGGGTACAGAGAAAACCAAAAAGTAGCTAAGGATATAGTGTAGGATAGGTTTTTTATCACTAGGACCCTGCATAACAAGGGGTCTTGTAAGGTAGACATGACATGAGGCTACATGATTGCTAATACTGGCTATTGCATTGTCCTCCTAAGTAGACTAATGGGACTTGCTACCACAAGTCACCTGGAGACGTAGATAGTACATTTCATTGAAACCATTAGAAATGGGTACCTCAAGATTGATTGGGGAACCATTTTAAGAAGCTCGCTATATGAGAAACTCATTTTGGTTTAGAATGATCCATATTTCCATGTGACTTCTTATATAGTATACCCACTGGAAGCCAAAGAAGAAAACTACCCCGGTTTGGTGAAGAGAGAAAACCTACAAGATCCCAATGTATGGTTAGACATTGTGTACCCATTGTTGGTGTAGAAGAGTCTCCTAAATGAGAGCCTAGAGAATGGAATTGTTAATGATGTCTTCATCTTCACTGTAATTTGATTCATAGAAGTAGATTGTGAAAAGGGTTTCAGTTGAGGTAGCAACTAGAGATGACAGAAGTGGGAGGCTACTTCATCTAGTACAATACCTACTCTTACATCCAAATAGAAGGAACACTCCTCTATCCAAAGAGGCTACCATGTTATCCATTTGATAGGCTTATATTTTTGGATATTTCTAGGAAGCTAGCTTCTATGAATGAAAGAGTTCACAAGATGCATAGGAAGACATGGGTATGGCCTATAACTATTGGTCCTTATGGGGTGAAATGCAAACAAGACTTCTCCACCTAGGAGGTAGAATTGGAGAAGTATCCTTTGGAAGACTACTCAATGACTCACACATATTTTGATAACACGGGAATGGTCCAACAAGTTATAAGAAAAGAGTTCATTCTAGATGATTCTATTTAAGATCATTGGTTGAAATATGTAGATGACTACAAAGATCAAATATGGGACTATTGTAGGATGAGTCTATCACTAGTAGAGAAATTATTGAACATGCACATACCTCTCAAGGTATGGAACAAAGATAGCCCCAACATTCTATATCTCATATACAATAGGGATAAGATCTTAGACCATCTTATCATGAATGCATAAGTGAGTAGAGAGGAGGATGACAATATCCAATACTGGAGTGGACATGTTATTGATTTGACGAGAGACTGGATTAAGAGGCCTTTTCACTTAGATTTTGTCCCAAATATCCCAACGCTCAAGGCACTAACAAGACCATAAAAAAAGGGAAAAATTCAATGTCCCCACTTATAAGGAGAATTCCTCGGTTAGACCTAAGATGTGCATAGTCATGAAGGAGATGTAGTATACATCTGTAGGGAAGAAAAATCCTAGGAGAAAGAAGAAGAGGAGAGTTACAGAGGTGGAAGAAGCATAGCCCAAAGAACCTCCTCTTCAGGCAGAAGCTTTCCCATCAATCCCTAAGTGGTACAAAATAGAGAAGGCGGTGTTCAAAGTAAAGAGAGGGAAATTGAAGAAGAAGAGCACTTCATGGCCAAAGATTCTTTAGACTATCCCACAGGTCTTAGAGGAGGAGGAGCAACAAGATTAAATTGAATACCTTCCTTTAATAATTAAGAGGACCTGTGCATCCTAAGTCTTTGAAGAAGAAATAAGGAGGAGTTCAACACAGACACCCCCTATAGCCCAAGAATAGACAATCCAAATCAAAGAATCTATCGATCATGAGTAGGAAGGATGGATTGGTTCCACACTAGAGGAGGGGTCAAATCAGTTTAACCTTATTGACTTTGAATTCATGCCCATGGGGAATCATTTTGAGGAGGGAAAAATAAGGGATACACCATGTTAAGAGCCATTGGGTGATGACTAGAATACATTACGTCCACTCCAAAATGGTCTAGCTAGGATACCTCCTCTACCTCTTGGAAAACTAGAAAGACCATTGCCACATCTGCTAGATTTGGATGTCATGCCTTTTCCTCCCCTAGTCATAAGGCAACTGATATGGGTCATAGAAGTAGAGATACATGTGGTACACCATATAGAAGGAGCTTATGAAGAAGGGCAGGTTATCACATCTTGAGAACAAGCTCCACCAATAGTGTAGTCACTCTTCTCCCCTCCAAGAACTACAATAGCTACCATAGTGGTAGAACAACAAAGAGTATAAAATGCCTGGGAGAGGATAGATAAAGGAAAAGGACTACCATCCACAATGACCTTTTTGTCTAGTCAATATATGTCTTTTATGGGCACTACTCCATCTTGGCTAAAACGGAAGGTAGAAACCCCTAAAAGGAGGTATGTGAAGAATCCAAATGAAGGAATGATAGTTTTGACATAGGTAGTAAAGGTGGCATGCCTATTCGAGAGGACCCTAAATAGATAGCCTTCATTATGAAGAATCAGCAACAAGAGTTGGTGGCGCACATAGCCATTCTGCCTCCTAATGTAGATATAGAGACCATCACTAGATAAGATTATTAGGTGCATGAGGTAGTTTTGGGAGAGGCCAGAAAGGATATGGCCCAAGTTTTAATGACAATGGGTCTAAAATATGTGTTTCATCATTAAACCAAGGAGAAAAGGATCTCCAATTTTTGTGGAAGTAGAATGATCTTTTGCAACTATTTGTAAAAGAGGTAGTAGGTCCCATTGGCCTTAATTATCAAAATATTTCTCTATTAGTCACCCTCAAAAAATAAGCTCTAGCCCTAGAACCAAGTGATTCATTTTTGCATGCATGTAAGAGATGGTGTCATAGTTTTGAAGAGAGAGGAGTCAAAATAATAGAGACAAATATGCATCTATTACATAGCATATAGAAGAATGCTAAAAGTGTTGGCAATAGTGGTCAACTAGGATTTTGAGTTAATGGACAAGGTGTCCACCTGGTCTAATGACCTAGAGGCACTGCAAATAATAAAAAGGCCAAAGATACAAAATTTTGTTGAATATAGATACTAGGGAAGAACTAGATAAGATTGATGATTGGATTGAAAAGATATAGGTTGGGAATAGGGTGATGTTAGCTCTATATGAAGATATCTAAGAGATGAAGAGTAGGACTCAAGCCCAATTTTTGGAAGTGGATAAATATTACAATGTAGATAGCTTGGAGATTTTTTATGATGACTACATAACACACTTATGCTCGATGTAAATAGTGATTTAAAAAAATTGAGTGTCTTTTAAAGTAGTGTCCTTTGAGAATGATCTTTAGTGAATTTTTAAAATTGAGGAGACACTAAAGGAGCTAGACTCAAATTTAAGGGATTCTATAGAAATAGGAGGTTCATTATTTTCATAGTGAAGTAAGGGGAAAATACCAATCTTTAGATATGTTGGAACCTCAATAGATCACTTCATCCATTTATAAGTTCAAGGCGCCCCATCCAAACATCATTTTGGTTGAAAATCAACAAGCCCTAGATGTTATAAATTAAAAGAACACTTGATGGATCTAATACTATTCTTCCACCAGATTTAGATTTCAAACCTTTTGCAAATCTACAAGGTTAATCACAAACTTAAAGTATTGTCCAAGAGAAAACTTTTATTCTATATCAACTAATAACAAAATGTTCAGTTGAGGAGAAAATATTGTAGTGATCAAGAAGAAAACTAGCTATGGAGAATCTAGTTATGAATTCTATAAACAATGAAACTATAAACAAATTACTTAGGATTAAAAGACAAGTCCCACCTAGTTAATAGGAAAGAGTGGGAAGATCTTCTTGACCCATGATAGAAGTTACAAATAGGGACCTGAAAAGCTAGGAAGGGGAAATTGACAAATGAAAGAAGTAAGATATGCATGTGAGCCTATGTCAGATGATGATGATGGGTACTCACCATCTAATAGTATCTCAAGTAATCATAGAAGGTCTTTAGTTCACATGTACTTAGAAATAAAATTTTCAGAAAGAGAAGTGACAAGTGTTGTGGGATTATCCATAGAGCAATCCTTCCCCCCTCTATATCTCACTCTCAATCTCTCTAATTGCTTCTAGTTTTACATAAGCCAATGGGGTTATGGAAAACTAGATGCAATGCTTCTTCTATAATGAGATCATGTTCTATTAAGCATAGTGTGATCTTGTTATGGCTTAGATCTAAAAAAAAAATTTATTTTCTTGGCTCGTTAACAAGCCAAGCCCCATTTTTAAATTTGATGAAAAGTACACATAACACAATCTCATTATGGGTAGTTTCTCAGGGTATCCACTTTTTTGCATATGTGCATATGCCCACTATAGTCTAACAGATTTGATGAATAAGAGAGATACACGTTTATTAAGGAAAGATGTATTGAATACATGCAAAAGAGTACACTTATTTTGATCACAAAAAAATGAAGATGATGCAAAAAGTGTTAGTTTGTGGAATGTCGAGGAGAAAGATAACATCTTCAAAAAGAAAAACACCATGGTAGATGTTCCATTCATTATAGGCATCCAAACACCTTGGATGAGAGAAATCATGGTGAAATATTCACATAACTCCATTATTGCAATGGATTCAATATTATCAACAAACAAATATAGTGTATGTGTTAAAATATTAAAGTTATATTTATATATTTTAATTTAATCATGTGTTAATTTATTTTATTTGAACATTTTAAATTTTCAATGTTGAATTCATTTGCAGTATCAGTTATATACATTTCTTATTTTTAATGAACAAAAGGTTGGTGTACCTATTACATGGGCAATATCCTCAATAAACAAAGTTGAGGATATAAATGAATGGCTAACATAAATTTATAGACAAGAGGAACAATTGAAAGATGACTAACATGTTATAAAAGTTTTATAATAAAAAAAAATCTTATACAACTTGATCATCGTTCATCTAGAATTTATAAGCCAACCAAAAAGGTATATTAAATCTCATCCACTTTGGATTTAGTGAGCATGTCTATGACCATATTTTAATCTTTCACATAACACTTTTTTGGTGAAGCAATAAAACTTAAAGAACAATCCCAAGGAAATAAACATGGGTATATTGCCTTCTTAAGAACGCATGATAATTTAAAGTCATTAGTTATAAAGAAAACTTTGCTTTGAAATTTTGGGGGAAGAACTCATCAATTTTTGTACTTTCTGCACAATTTTGTTGACTCATTATCAAATAGATGTCAATCATGAATTTCAAGAGATCTCCACAAATTGTTTTAAAAGATTTGTAGTTAGTAAAAGAAAACCATATCCACAAATTGTTTTAAAAGATTTGTAGTTAGTAAAAGAAAATCATATCCATGTCCTTTTATGTTTTAAAGCAAGAAACTTGGGCATTGTACATTAATACTATGAACATTATTGGACACACATTTTAATAAATCGTAATCTTAAATACATGGATTGATGATCTTGTACAAAGTTAGTGAGTTTCATTTCTCAAATGAAAAACTTGTTTATGTCATTTGAAATGTTTGAACTTAATATATTATACCATTTCTTTAAATTTTATTTAAGTTGTTGACATACTCCACCATTTCCCTCGATCAGACGTATGAAAAAGATAATGTTATATTGTTCCCAAAGTATGGCAAGGAATGGGTAAAATGAATCAACGTAAAATTAAATGCAAGCCAAATGCAACATGTTTGAAGTTAGTCATGATATATTTTATATTCAATAAATAAAATAAGCATGCTACAAGAAATTGATATGAATTTTCATTTATTTGATTAATACTAGAAAAAAATTGAGTCCTGAATTGTCTGCCTCCTAATGTTTATATAAATAATCTTAAATTTTAGGTTAGAAAACAATTAAGAGATATCAAAATGTAAGAGCTTTTGGATTCAAATTTTTCTTTGTGCTTCCTCATACTTAGTGTAATTTGGAATGATGATGTGAAAAAAAGAAGACAATTAAACCCAAAAGATCTTACATTTGATAGTCATGGATTGTAGAAATCTTGAATTTAATTAAGAGATAGTTGAGATGTGTGTTACTTTGAACTGTAACATCAAGAATAAACAAACTAAAGTTTTATATTTGGTAGGATTTATATGTTGGAAATGTAGAGAAGTCTAGATGACTGGGGGGGTTGAATTAGGAACCAATAAAACTTTAACTTCAGCTCACCAATTAATCCTTCATAAAAAAAAATGATCTAATTGCATGCATGAAAGACTAAAAGTAATAAAATACACATCACACTTGACACAATAATTGGTAACCTAGAAACCTTCCAAACAGAAAGTAAGACTGGGTTGGGGATGATACCCACAAGATTTAGTACTGCGGTATAAAGTTGGCATGTTAAAGCTTACAATTGATCACTTCTAATGATCTTCCCTATTAGGAGCAATAAGAACTGTTAGGTCCACCTTGTGAAAGAATTTCTACAATACAATGAAATATGTACTCAGTTAGGAGATTCTACATAAGACTGTTAAGTCCACCTTGTTAGAGGATTTGACTAATGCACCTATTAGGATGAACTAATAGTTGATCTCTACTCTACAACTCAGTTTGTTAAATGAGATTCCTTTGATGTAGAATGATCATCTTAATGTGATGGATGAGACTCTTCTTTTCCTTATACTGCTTGTAGCCTTCAAACTCACATGTTCTTTATATGCCATATATATTTGTATTACTACTTGCATTTGATATGACAATATATCTCCATATATACCAATACAAATAATTATCTTCTAAAGTTGGCTACAATTTAGCATATTAAACAATCTTTACTAAGTCAGCTTAGTTTTGACACTCGGGTTTAGAATTCCACTCGAGTGATAGTTTAATACTCAAAAACACTAGGAAACTCGAAAATCTTTGGCACTCAGTTGACACTAGTTCTTAGTCCACATTGATCACTTAGGAGTAGGCATGAACTCAGTTAATACTTGTTAGAAAGGTTAATCTTTCCTTGGATATATTAATTGGGATATTCCAAGGGTCCCTAAATGTAGTTTGTCCTCTTGTACACATGTGGAGGACATGTCATTGTTTGTCCTTTATTCCACATGTAAGGACAACTCTTTTTATTTCTTTATTTAGTTTATCCTCCTTAAGAGGATTGTGACACTTTGCACACACCTATTATGAATGTGGCATTCATAGAAATGGAGGTTACAAATGCAACTCCTCTCTCATCTCTATATAAGAGATGCTCCTCCTTCTTTCTTGAACACAATCTTAGCACTTGATCTTATTGTATTGAGCTACTTTTGCTCCAACACTCTCTCTCTCTCTTCTCTAGGCATTTGCCTTCATTCATAATACTCACAAGGGGTTTTCTTGGCTTTCCCCTTATAAATCCTTGTCTCCATTGTTGAACCATCTTGGTGTATGCTCTTGGAGTTGCTTATCTTATGGTAACATTGTTTCACACTTAACTTACTTGGATTGTTTCTCGTTCCTTGCTCAACATTATCATTTCTTACAATACTGATGACTCAAAAAATATTGAAGAGCTCGGTTGACACTGCAATAACTCGATACCTATTAAATCTCGCTCAACACTACTATCTATTATGCTCGGTTAACACTGGCTGGTTGCTTTGCTCAGTTAACATTGGTTGGCTTCTCTTCTTGATTAACACTACATGCTCAATTGACATTGTCTACAAGGTTTACATGGTGGTCCTTGGTGACAATGTAACCAACCAAATGATTAAGTGTTTTGGTACTGATTGACAAATAGGCTGACCATAATGTCAACAATCTCCCCCTTTGGCATTAGTGACAAAAACACTTATCATACCAAAAATGATGAGTCAAAACTCCCCCTATCAATATACTTGGGTATGTAGCTTGGTTTTGACTACTGTGTTGATACTCGGCTAACATTGACTCTTTTTATTATTTTTCAAAATTATTTTTGTAGCTTTTTTATATACATAGATTTCTTCAAAACACTCCTTAACTGCTATATATATAATATTTCCCCCCTTATTTTTTACACAAATGCCAAAAATGCATATTTACAATGTAATACCAAAATGTGAGAGGAAATCACTATGTATTCTCAAAATTAGAGACATGGTTTTGTCCCAATTTTCTTGTAAAACTTTTGAAGTATGCAAAGCTATCTTAAGTTCAGCTGATTATTCCATCATATGATTAGCAATAGAAAAGTTGTTATCATGGATTAATGTCTTTGCATGAACAATGTGTTTTTGCATTGCATCCATGTTTGGAATTATCAAAGTCTGAATTTCTGATAATGTAGCCCTGATTCTTGCTTCTTCTTTTAATAACTATGCTTGCAAGTTGGTCAAATACCTAATCTTAACAAAATGTGTTAAGCTAGTGTACCTATGAATTGTGGGCCTCTAAACCTCACAGACACTTCAACACGATCATTATACGTGGATTCATCCTAGAACGAATATGTGATTGTTCACCCAAGATTAGTCTTGTGAGTCGACTTGTTGCCTCCTATCTAAAGGGTTTTTCCTTATTAAATATCCTTAGATTCGAGGTGTAAGCAACTAGACCCTCTAAGAATGAAGGATTTAAATGCAATTAAGATGAAATGCAATTTAAGCTATATGCATGTGCAGTTAATCTAAGAACAAAATAAAGCAAACTAGATTAACATATGCATATTATACTAAATGATTCTTAATCTAAGAAATGAGAGTATATGCTAACAATGAGTAAATGAGTGCACAGTTCAGCAAAGTTTCGATAGAAATTCTATTCATCCTCTAAAATGAAGAAATGAGGGTCTCTTAAATAGACTTTCCTGGAATCCATCAATGGTTGAGATCAATTTCAATCAACGGTCAGGATTGAAGATGAAGTTCAGTCATAAAGGAAGATTCCCAAATCAAAGGGAGTTAACTAGCTCAGATCTGAGTGTAAGAGTCAATCAACTTAGATAGACTTTAGTGTAAAAGCAACTGATCTGGGTCATTTCTAATTTGATCAACAGTGAACTGGGAATTTCCTTTTTGAACTGAAGAGAGATTTTGGAGAGATATTTAATTTAATAAAATGAGATATGCTCTCATAATTACCTTTTTCATTTAATTAAATAATTCTATTTAATTAATTAGAGGCACTTTTCTTATTTAATTAAATAACTTCATTTAATTAATTAGGAATGACTTCTCATTTAATTAAATAACTTTATTTAATTAATTAGAAGTAAGTTCTCCATTTAATTAAATAATTTTGTTTGATTAATTAAAATAGGCATATTTATTAAATTAAATAAATTTAATTCCATAGTACATTAGCCTTAGGATATAATTCAATTTAACTAAAGTATAAATACTTAATAATTAAATTAAATATTAATTAATAGGTTTAATGTGACTAATATGAGTAAATACTATAGGAATTAAATAATAAGCATGATGAATGCAGATTAGGGTTTTCTGCATCTGACAATTAAGTCAAGTAGCGAGTAGCAGAATAAGAATTTTCCTAGTGAAATAGGACTTTAGGATTGATCAGAAATAGACCAGAATTGGTATCATGGCGATGAGCCAATTTTGGGGTATTACATTTTGCCCCTCTTTGAATCAATGTGTAAGTAGCACATTCAATTCAAAGAAAAATTAGAAAGCATGATGCGAAGATGAGATTGGTTTCGAAGTTGATGACACGGAGACCAATTGATAAGCTTTTAAAGACCATCTCTAGAACAGAGCTTAATCCTAAGGGATCCAAGTAGAGCACTTAGATACCTAAGATTGATAGCATTTAAAAGACTATCTCTAGAATGGAGCATAATCTTTAAGGATCTAGACAGAACATCTAGATACCCGAGATTGAAAGCATTTAGAAGATTATCTCCAGAACAAAGCTTAACCTTCAAGGATCCAGATAGAACATCTAGATACCGAAGATTGAAAGCATTTAGAAGACTATCTCCAGAACCGAGCTTAACCTTCAAGGATCTAGATAGAACACCTAGATACCCGATATTGAAAGCAATTAGAAGATTATCTCCAGAACGGAGCTTAACCTTCAAGGATCTAGATAGAACATCTAGATACCCGAGATTGAAAGAATTTAGAAGATTATCTCTAGAATGGAGCTTAACCTTCAAGGATCCAAATAGAACATCTAGATGCTCGAGATTGAAAGCATTTAGAAGATTATCTCCAAAATGGAGCTTAACCTGCAAGGATCCAGATAAAACACCTAGATACCTGAGATTGAAAGCATTTAGAAGATTATCTCCAGAACAAAGCTTAACCTTCAAGGATCCAGATAGAACACCTAGATACTCAAGATTGAAAGAATTTAGAAGATTATCTCCAGAATGGAGCTTAACCTTCAAGGATCTAGATAGAACACCTAGATATCGGAGATTGAAAGCATTTAGAAGATTATCTCCAGAATGGAACTGAACCTTCAAGGATCCAGATAGAACACCTAGATACCCGAGATTGAAAGCATTTAGAAGATTATCTCCGAAACAGAGCTTAACCTTCAAGGATCTAGATAGAACACCTAGATACCCAAGATTGAAAGCATTTAGAAGATTATCTCTAGAACGGAGCTTAACCTTCAAGGATCCAGATAGAACACCTAGATACCCAAGATTGAAAGAATTTAGAAGATTATCTCCAAAATGGAGCTTAACCTTCAAGGATCCAGATAGAACACCTAGATACCCGAGATTGAAAGCATTTAGAAGATTATCTCCAGAATAGAGCTTAACCTTCAAGGGTCTAGATAGAACACCTAGATACCAGAGATTGAAAGCATTTAGAAGATTATCTCCAAAATGGAGCTTAACCTTCAAGAATCCAGATTGAACACCTAGATACCCAAGATTGAAAGCATTTAGAAGATTATCTCCAAAACAGAGCTTAACCTTTAAGGATACAGATAGAACACCTAGATACCTGAGATTGAAAGAATTTAGAAGATTATCTCCAGAACGGAGCTTAACCTTCAAGGATCTAGATAGAATACCTAGATACCGGAGATTGAAAGCATTTAGAAGATTATCTCCAGAATGGAGCTTAACCTTCAAGGATCCAAATTGAACACCTAGATACTTAAGATTGATAAAAGATAACAAGGTCCAATCATGAGTCACAGAATCATCCCTAGAACAAGGCTTGATTTTTAGGAGTCGGGGTTTAGATTGTCCCAATACCTGTCCATCAAACTTTGAGAAGAGTTGTTATAAGGTTGATCAATTGATGAAAAGATAAGATAGATGGCAAAGATGCCAGATAGAAGGGACCAAGATGTCCCGAGTGATGAGATGCCCCAAGTGACGAGGACATAAGATGGGAACAAGATGCCCCAAGCAATAAGTATTCAACGATGCAATCATCCTACCCATTTGGGAGAAAAATCGAAAGATGACACACCAGAAATATGATGTGAAGCAGTATATCATGAGATATAGAAGAAATCCAAGATTGGAAGAGGTCGAGATGATCAAAAGATGATCCAGAGTCAATTTAGCATGCTTTTTAGGTCCAAAAGACCAAGTTTGACCATTAGTTGACTAGAATTGAGAAAAGTTGACTAGAGTTGAAGATCTTCAAAATGAATTTTGAAAATATGAAGAATATAGAGTTGAAAGGATTCCAAGAATCACAAAGTATCAGAAAGATTTGGGTTGTACAAGCATTCGATTGCATCGGTCCTCAAAATTTTAAAATGCATTTTTGAGGCTCTTAGGTGTGTTAGATTTCAAATTCGATCCCAAAAATGGATTCAAAATAGTCCAATTACCTAGGGGTGATTTTTGCACAAATTTGAGCACTTTGAAAAACTTGGTCAACAGCTATATAAGGGCCCAAGGGGTCATTTTCAATTCATTTGTGTTTTTTGTCTTCTATTGATTTGAGCTCTGAGAGAGACATGGCAATTAGCATGAGACATCATTGATACGAGCGCTCTAGACGTCACAGTCGTGCAGCAGACTACAAACCACTGGTGAGTCGTTGATTCCCTACCTTCATACTTTTTCTTTTATGCATTTTGATGTCATTTATTGCACTTTTTAGCATGTTTTAGGATTGTTTATTCGGTCTTCACGTGAGACCTATCTCTTTTCCTACGAAGATCTTCTTTCTTCGAGCGAAAAAATATGGTGGGTTGTTTCTTCACGCACGATGGGAGGATCTTCACACGGGAGGCACTATGTCTCACGTGAAGAACGAGATTCTTCGTGCGAGGCGGTTTGTTTCTCATGTGAGAAGCTCTTTTTTTGTGTGAACAGCTCTTTTCTTGGGTGATGATGTATTCTTCGTGTGAAGAAATAATGGTTTTGAGCAAAATTGTGAGAACTTCGCGCAAGATTTCATGAACTTCGCATGAAATCCCATGACAATCATGTTTAAAAGTTTTATTTTCGTGCTCAAAAATTGCATTTTAATTTTTTTTGATGCATCATTTCGACTTGATACTGATTGTTTCGTGTATCGCTTGTTATTGTGCGTGCAGGAGGTCTTTCATGATGTCGCATTCAGATCGCATTACCCCCCATATGGGGAGTTATTGTGTAGTCTTCATGATGTTGATTGGACACACATTGCCTAATTGGGTTTGTCTTCTTTGTGTCAGATTCCAGCCGTGATGGTGAATCATGGCCTTCTCACTGCATTGGTAGAGCATTTCCATTCAAAAATGAATACATTTCATTTGTCGATGGGTGAGATGATGATTACCCCAGAGGACATCTGGAGGATCTTGAGGATCCCATTTCACGGTGCCCAAGTCATTTATGATACAGTGCCCCGAGCAGGGATAGAGGCACTATCCATTATTTTTGGGAGAGAGTTACCGAGAGGCAGAGCCATCAGCTGGGATGAGTTGATGCACACTTATGGATCGACGCACAAGATGGCATCTATGCTAGCTATATTTGTGAGTTGTTTCTTATGTCCTGATAGAGGATGGCATGGTTTGGAGTGCAGATGGGGTGTTATGCTTTGCAAGATGTTGGAGGCACCTAAGTTCTTTGGGTGGGGTCAGTGCATGTTGGCTCACCTTTTTCGTGAGATGCACGAGGTCATCTTCCACGAGAAGAAGACCATGGTAGCTGGATGATACATTTTGTAGATATGGGCATGGGAGCATCTTCCCATATGTAGGCCAATTTTTGAGGATACCCAAGAGCCTATGAAGCCGTATATATGTAGATATCGAGGGCACATTACCCAAGTCCACCTGGGTAAGACAAAGCAGTGGAGGATATGTCTTGATGACCTGGTGTCTATTTTATGGTGACCCTGGTGAGAGATAGAGGACTGGGATGATGCCCCTAGAGAGTTACCAAGGATGTTTAGTTCTCAACCTCTGGTGGGCAGGATGACATCTGTTATTGAGAGATTTGTGATCTCATGAGTGTGGCGACAATATGGCCGACCACGGGACATTTTTGCTGAGTTATGTGCCTATACTAGGGTGCAGAAGGATGTTGATCGGGTATGGCTAGCACAAATGGATCTAGGGCGGTCCATGATAGATATTCACAACCTAGCTATAGTGTAGTGGGACTACCTGCCAGAGGTAGTTGATGCCGAGATGATGCCTGCATATTAGGCATTTTTGATCAACCATCCATTCCCACATTTTACAGATCCAGTGGTAATGGCAGGGCAAGGACAGAGGTAGGTGTTCCAGAAGTAGCAAGCACAGCCACAACCAGCAGGTCAGCCACAGTAGCAGCCACAGGTCTGGCACCGGGTATAGAAGATGTCGATTCCCCCACGTCAGATGGGATCTGACCCAAGTGCTGGGGGTATTGGGACTGGACAGAGTCGATGCCATAGGTAGAGGATAGAGGAGGAGGCCCCACAGCAGGAGGCTCCATAGCAGCAGGTGCCACCACAACCGCAAGCATCTCTCCATAGCAGCAGGCCCTAGAGATGTTAGATGAGGATATGCCAGATAAGTCAGCAGCTAGGGTGCAGGACACAATATGACAATATCGAAAGCAGATCCATCAAGCCTCCCAGCAGATAGGGGACCTACAAATTTTAGTGGCAGTCTGGGATGCACAACTAGTGGAGAGACAACGAGAGGTAGACCGATTGAGAGAGCGCACGGAGATTGCAGAGAAGAGATTAGAGCTGGAATAGGATGAGATTCATTTCTAGTTAGCTTGGGCAACATACTATTGTACACACACACTTCAACACGGTCCTTATTTGCGGATTCATCACGGAATGAACATTGAATTGTACATCCGAAATTTGCCCTGCAAAGCGACCTGTTGCCTTCTATCTAAAGGGATTTTGCCTGTTAATATCCTCAGAATCGAGGTGTAGGCAACCAGACCCTCTAAGAACGAAGGATTTGACAATGGAATTAAGCTAAGAATGAGTATACGGATTAATCTAAGAAAATGAAAGATGCAATGTAATCTAAGAACAAATGAAGCAAACTAGATTAAGCATATGCATGATTAAACTAAAATGAGATTAAACTAAAAATGAGAATGTGTGCAAGAAATGTAAGTAAATATGAGCATGAATTTCAACAGCAATTCGAGAGCAAATCAATTGATCCTCCCCCAAATGAAGAGATGAGGGTCTCTTAAATAGAGTTTCCTAGAATCCATCAACGGTTGAGATTGATTCAGATCAACGGTCAGGATTGAAGATGAGTTTCAGTCATAAAGGGAGATTCCCAAGTTAAAGGGAGTTAACAGACTTAATTTGAGATAAATAAGGAGTTAACTGTTTTAATTTGAGTAGAAAAAGGAGTTAACTGTGTTAACTCATTTTTTATCAATAGTGAACTAGAAATTCCCCTTTTTTGAACTGAAGAGAGATTTTGTTGAGATATTTAATTTAATAAAATGAAATATGCTCTCATAATTACTTTTTCTATTTAATTAAATAATCTTTAATTAATTAGAGACACTTTTGTTTAATTAAATAACTTTATTTAATTAATTAGGAATGTCTTCCCATTTAATTAAATAACTTTGTTTAATTATTTAGAAGTAAGTACTCTATTTAATTAAATAATTTCTTTTAATTAATTAGAAATACATTTCCCATTTAATTAAATAATTACATTTAATTAATTAAGATAGGCGTATTTATTAAATTAAATAAATTTAATTCCATAGTATATTAGCCTTAGGATATAATTTAATTTAATTAAAGTATAAATACTTAATAATTAAATTAAATATTAATCAAGTAGGTTTAATGCAACTAATATGAGTATGTACTATAGGAATTAAATAAGAAATATGATGAATGCAGATTAGGGTTTTTCTGCATCTGACAATTAAGTCAAGTAGTGAATAGCAGAATGAGAATTGCCTATTAGAATAGGACTTTGGAATTATTAGAAATAGACTAGAATTGGTATAATGGAAATGAGCCAATTTTGGGGTATTACATTTTGCCCCTCTTTGAATGAATGTGCGAGCAACACGTTCAATTCAAAGATAATCAGAAAGCATGATGTGAACATGAGATTGGTTCCGAAGGTGATGACATGGAGACCAATTGATAAGCTTTTTAAGGACCTTCTCTAGAGCAGAGCTTAATCCTAAGGAATTCAAGAAGAGCACTTAGATACCTAAGATTGATAGCATTAAAAAGACTATCTTTAGAACGAAGTGTAATCTTTAAGGATCTAGACAGAATGTCTAGATACCTAAAATTGATAAGCATTTAAAAAGTTTCTTCATAACGAAGTTTAACCTTTAAGGATCCAGATAGAACACCTAGATACCTGAAATTGATAGTATTTAGAAAGTTATCTCCAGGACGAAGCTTAACCTTCAAGGATCTAGATAGAACACCTAGATACCCAAAATTGATAGTATTTAGAAGATTATCTCCAGAATGAAGCTTAACCTTCAAGGATCCAAATAGAACACCTAGATACCCAAAATTAATAGCATTTAGAAAGTTATCTCCAGGACGAAGCTTAACCTTCAAGGATCCAGATAGAACACCTAGATACCCAAAATTAATAGCATTTAGAAGATTATCTCCAGAACGAAGCTTAACCTTCAAGGATCCAGATAGAACACCTAGATACCCGAAATTAATAGCATTTAGAAAGTTATCTCCAGGACGAAGCTTAACCTTCAAGGATCCAGATAGAACACCTAGATACCCAAAATTAATAGCATTTAGAAAGTTATCTCCAGAACGAAGCTTAACCTTCAAGGATCTAGATAAAACACCTAGATACCCAAAATTAATAGCATTTAGAAAGTTATCTCCAGAACGAAGCTTAACCTTCAAGGATCCAGATAGAACACCTAGATACCCGAAATTGATAAAAGATAACAAGGTCTCATTAGAGTCATAGAATCATCCCCAGAACGAGGTTTGATCCTCAAGAGTCAAGTTTTAGACTGTCCCAATACCTGTCCATCGAACTCTGAGAAGATTTGTTATAAGGTTGATCAATTGATGAAAAGATAAGATAGATGGCAGAAATGTCAGATAGAAGGGAACAAAAAGCCCCAAGTGATGAGATGCCCCAAGTGACAAGATGCCCCAAGTGACGAGATGCCCCAAGTGACTAGGACATAAGATGGGAACTAAATGCCTTGAGCAATAAGTATTTAATGATGTAATCATCATGCCCCCTCGGGAGCAAAATCGAAAGATGACACACCAAAAATATGATTTGAAGCAGTAAAGTTGACTTCAATTGACTATTTTCAAAATGAATTTTGAAAATATGGAGAATGTAAAGTTGAAAAGATTCCAAGAATTATAAAGTATCAGAAAGATTTGACTGCACAAGCGTTCGATCACATTGGTCCCTAAAATTTTAAAATGCATTTTTAAGGCTTTTGGGTGTGTCAGATCTTGAATTTGATCCCGAAAATGGATCCATAATGGTCCAATTAGCCAAGGTTGCGATTTTTGCGCAAATTCAAGCACTTTGAAAAATTTGGTCAACACCTATATAATGGCTTGAAGGGTCATTTTCAATTCATTTGTGCTTTTGTCTTTTAGTGATTTTGAGCTATGATATAGACATGGCAGTGAACTTGAGATATCATCATTTTGAGCACTCTAGACGACATAGCCGGCTAGCAGACTACGGACCACCGGTGAGTCATCGATCTCGCATCTTTGTACTTTCGATTACACATTTTTCAAGATCATTTATGCACATTTTTAGCATGTTTTAGGATGTGTAATTCTTTCTTCGCACGAGACCGATCTCTTCTCGCACGAAGATATTCTTTCTTCGCGCGAGACCGATCTCTTCTCGCACGAAGATATTCTTTCTTCGCGCGAAGAAACAGGATGTGTTGTTTCTTCGCGCGAGGCAATTTTGGCTTCGCGCGAAGATGTATATTCTTCGCGCGTGGCAAATCTTGTTTCGCGCGAGAACCTCTTTTCTTGCGTGAGATGATCTATCTTCGTGCGAGGAGATCTATTTTTGTGCGAAGGAGAGTTTCTTGCACGAGGAGAGAACTATTTCGCGCGAAACCATATGTATTCGCGCGAGATTTCAGCAATCTCGCGTGAAATTCTGTGCCATTTTTGTAATTTTTGCATTTAGAAATCGCATTGTATTTTGTTTTGATGCTTTGATTCGACTTGATACTGATCGTTTGTTTATCATTTTTTTTGTTGTACGTGTAGGAGATATATGGAGACGTATCATTTAGATCTCATTATTCGCCTTATGGAGAGTTATTGCGGAGTTTGGATGACGCAGATCGGGCACACATTGCCCGATTGGGTTTGTCTTCTCTATGTCAAATTCCAGCCGTGATGGTGAATCACGGTTTACTGACTGCATTGGTAGAGCGTTTCCATTCGAAGATGAACACATTTCATTTGCCAATGGGTGAGATGACCATCACACCAGAGGACATATGGAGGATCTTGAGGATTCCCTTTCACGGTGCTCGGGTTGTATATGACATAGTGCCTCGATTAGGGACAGAGACACTATCCATTGTTTTTGAGAGAGAGCTACCGAGGGGCAGGGCCATCAGCTGAGATGAGCTGATGCATACTTATGGACCTACACACAGGTTAGCATCTGTGTTGGGTATTTTCTTGAGCTGCTTCCTATGTCCTGACAGGGGACAGCATGGGTTGGAGTGTGGATGGGGTGTCATGCTCCGTAGGATGGTTGAGGCACCTGAGATCTTTGGGTGGGGTCAGTGTATGTTGGCCCATCTTTTTCATGAGATGCATGAGGTCATCTTCCATGAGAAGAAGACCATGGCAGCAGGTGTTTATGTGTTATAGATCTGGGCCTGGGAGCATCTCCCTGTATGTAGACCAATTTTTGAGGATTCTCGGGAGCCCATGGAGCCCTACATTTGCAGATATCGAGGGCATATTACCCAGACCCACCTGGGTAAGACTGAGCATTGGCAGGCACATCTCGATGACCTGGTGTCTGTTATATGGTGACCCTGGAGAGAGACAAAGGATTGGGATGATGCCCCGAGAGAGCTTCCCTGGATGTTTAGTTCTCGACCGCTGGCAGGCAGGACGACATCTGTCATAGAGAGATTTGTCATCTCTCAAGTGTGGTGACAGTACGGTAGACCATAGGACATTGTGGCTGAGTACTATGCCTATGCCAGGGTATAGAAGGATATAGAGTAGGGATGGCCTCCACGGATGGATCCAAGACGATCCATGATAGATATTCGTAGTTTGGTTGCAGTTCAGTTGGACTACCTGCCAGAGGTAGTAGATGCTGGGATGATGCCTGCATATTAGGCATTTTTGATCAGCCATCCATTCCCACGCTTCACAGATCCATTAGGGATGGCAAGGCAGGTACAGGGGTAGGGACAGGTATCATAGTAGAAGCAGGCACAGCCACAGGTGCCAGCACAAGTCCAGCATCGGGTACAGCAGATGCCTATTCCCCCATGGAAGATAGGATCAGACCCAGGTGCTGGGGGTAGTGGAGCAGGACACAGTCGGCAGAGGAGGCAGAGAACAGAGGAGCAGGTTCTTCAGCAGGAGGTCCCACAGCGGCAGGCACCTCCACCATAGCAGGCACCTCCACCTCAGCATGCACCAGAGATGGTCGATGAGGATATGTCGGATCAGCCGGTAGGTGGAGTACAGGACGCAGTATGGCGGTACCGAGAGTGAGTTCATGCAGCCTCCCGACAGTTGGGAGAGTTGCAAATTGTAGTGGCAGTCAGGGATGCACAGCTGGTAGAGAGACAGAGAGAGACAGATTGCCAGAGAGAGCGCGCGAAGGCTGCAGAGCGGAGGCTAGAGTTGGCACAGGATGAGATCCACTTCCAGTCTTCTCGAGCCGCATATTATTATGCTGCATACACTAGTGCAGTACCTGATGAGACATTGTAGGTGCAGCGATTCTCTCAGTACGCACGAGAGTCCGGAGGTGCATGACCTCCTGTCAAGCCGGATATGCCACCATCGCCTCCACCACCTGTTGCCCCAATTCCTCCTGCTCCTCTCGGAGGTGAGGTTTCGGGACGGAGTTAGATGCTCTGTGCCTGACTTTTATTTTGATCTCTAGCTATGTATCGATTGGTGTGCCAGCACTAGATGTATCATTTTTGATCGATTGCGCTCGAGTAGCGCCCATTTTATTTGTACTGACCCATTCTTTGATATATACATATACGAGATTTTGAGCTGAGTATTCCTGTGTACATGTCATTGTAAGTTTTGTTTTGCTCTGATGTTCATGAGATGTATGTTTAGATAGAACGTATATGTATGAACTGACATCTGACATAGTTTTGTGCATTTTTTATTTGACAGTCACAAGTATTCCATGGAGGAATGAGAATCGATGAATCAAACTCTTGTGCAGCCGTGGAGGAATCTGATGCATGTGGAGTATGAATAGGATTACCGTCGAATTGCGTGCTAATGCCAATGAAGTATGCAAGACTATGTTAAATGCAGCCTTAGGTCTGGTCACCAAGCCTTGATGATTTATCATCATTGGATATAAAACAAAGCTCGTATGTTACACAACTTCCACTGACATTGCAATCATGAAAATATGAATGTAACATACGTTATTGGAATGTTGGGATTAAATGTAAGCATTCGAGGCACAAGAAGCCAGAATGACCAGAACATTTGTCCCTTTTAATGTAACAAGTTAACATAAGCATCAAAGCATGAATGCTAGGATGACCTGAATGTTGCTTGTATGACAGGCACACCAAACACACGGGAGATTCCTCTTATGCAAAGTATTCAATATTTATGCTATCCGCAACGACCCTTGCGTTCGTAACCTGAGACAGGAGTGTGCTAAATATACTCGTAGTGACCCGTATGTTCACTTAATAGGACGAGTATCAATATGTACTATAGCATGAAGAGTTCACTCCAAAAAACAAGGAGAAGAACCAATATCGTTGACATATCTGTATAAAAGGAGTCGAGGTACACACGGCCATCCAATACGGAATGGAGGCTCTTATAGTGGACACCCCTCTTATAGGAATGTATCAACGTATTGGAACTAAATCGCAAACAGAAACCATATGAAAAGATCATGCCCCCAGTCATTACTTCTCTAGTCGGAGATGACATCATCGATGTTGCTCGAGGAGATATGATAAAGCAAAACAAAGCAATAAGAGAAAATGCTCAGAAGATCCAAACAAGTATATCATTGAGATTAATGTTTTCGAGATGATGTCAAGTGTCAATGTCCAGAATATGTAAGAAAGAAATCTCTTCAGTAGGGTGACAACAGTAGGCAGACACAATCAAAACAACTGGTGACTATCACAAAGGAGATTCTATGGGGAAAATCTCGAAAAGAGTGACACTGGTGACAGTAGGCAGACACAGTCAGAACAACTGGTGACTATCACGAAGGAGATTCTATGAGGAAAATCTCAAAAAGAGTGACACTGATGACAGTAGGCAGACGCAGTCAGAACAACTAGTGACTATCACGAAGGAGATTCTATGAGGAAAATCTCGAAAAGAGTGACACTGGTGATAGTAGGTAGACATAGTCAGAACAACTAGTGACTGTCACGAAGGAGATTCTATGAGGAAAATCTCGAAAAGAGTGACACTGGTGACAGTAGGTAGACGCAGTCAGAACAACTGGTGACTATCACAAAGGAGATTCTATGAGGAAAATCTCGAAAAGAGTGACACTGGTGACAGTAGGCAGACACAGTCAGAACAACTGGTGACTGTCACGAAGGAGATTCTATGAGGAAAATCTCGAAAAGAGTGACACTGGTGATAGTAGGCAGACATAGTCAGAACAATTGGTGACTATCACGAAGGAGATTCTATGAGGAAAATCTCGAAAAGAGTGACACTGGTGACAGTAGGCAGACGCAGTCAGAACAACTGGTGACTGTCACGAAGGAGATTCTATGAGGAAAATCTCGAAAAGAGTGACACTAGAGGGGAATGCCCTTGACCTATGACAAAAACTCAATCCATGGATACATGAGCAGGACAAGCAGGAAAGCAAAAGCATGAAAGTGACTAACAAGAGGCGCCTGTTTACCAGGTTCTCACCTTCTTGGATTTTTTTTTTTTTTAGGACTTTTTCTGATTTTTAGGATTTTTTTTCAAGACATTTAGATATGTACAGAGAGCTTGTTGAGATTGAATCAACTGAAAAACCACTTTAGGTGGAGAGTGTTCATAGGCTCTTTAAGCACTTCTCCTTCAGTTGTAGAAAGTTGATAGGCGCCAGATCCATATACTGCAGTAATGATGTAAGGACCTAGCTAGTTTGGTTCAACCTTTCCCTTTTGCATTCATTGTTGTTGATTCTTAGGATTCTCTCTTAGGACGAGATCACCCAGCTGGAAGTCATGTGGCCTAATCCTCCTATTGTAGCTTCGCGCCATTCTTTGTTGATATGCTCATAGATGATCACAGGCCACTTGTCATCGTTCATCCAGCAACACAAGTTCTTGAAGCTGGGCTATCCTACAGTCATCATCTGTGATAAGGCCTTTCATAGAGATTCTCAAGGTAGGAATCTCAATCTCTATCGGGAGCACAGCATCTGCCCCATATACCAACGCAAAAGGAGTCGTGCCCATTGGAGTTCTAATGCTTGTTCTATATGCCCACAGGGCTGGATTGATCTGGAGATGCCAATCTTGCCCTGACTTACTGACTGTGCGATGAAGAATTTTGAGAGTTGCCTTATTTGATGCCTCAGCTTGCCCATTACCCTGGGGGTAATAAATGGAAGACCAATGTTGTGTAATTTTAAATTTCTTGCACAGTTCCTTAAGGTCTTTATTTTTGAATTGTCCTCCATTATCAGTAATGATTGAGGATGGTATACCATATCTACAGATGATGTAGTTTGTGATAAAAAGCGCTACAGTTTTGCCATCAGCAATTGTGAGAGGGACTGCCTCTACCCATTTCATGAAATAATCTGTAGCGGTGATAATGAACTTATGTCCATTAGAAGAGGTTGGGTGAATCTGTCCTACCAAGTCAAAGGCCCATTGTTGAAATGGCCATGTTGAAGTAGAGGGAATCAACTCTCTAGCTGGAGCGTGAATGAGATTCCCGTGTAGTTGACACTGTTTGTAGTGCCTAGCATATTTAATAGCTTCTTGCTCCATTTTAGGCCAGTAGTAACCAGCACGAAGGATTTTGCGAGCTAGTGTTAGGCCATTGGAATGAGATCTGCAAATGCCTTCGTGAACGTCAATTAGTACACGTTTGGACTCATCGGGTTCTAAACACCTAAGGAGTGTTCCGTCGAGACCTCTCCTATATAGATCGTCAGCAATAATGACATAATGTGAAGTGTTACGGATTAGGTAACGTTTCTCATTCCGGGTCAGACCTTCTGGAATGGTTTGATTACAAAGGTAGGAATGGATGTGATGGTAGCGGGATGATTCTTGTCCTATAATAGAACAGATCATCTTGGAATCAGGTGTGTCATAGGCTGGGTAGTGTAACGCTTCCACCAAGAACTCGTGTTGGAGATCATTTTTTGGCATTTGTAGAAGGGAAGCCAGAGTGGCCATGGCATCAGCCACTTTATTATCTGCACGTGGAACCTATTGGAAGGTGATGTGTGCAAAATATTTTGTCAAGTCATCAACCATGTGCTTATAAGGAATTAGTTTTTCATCCTTTGTTTGATACACATCATTTACTTGGTTGATGACAAGCTGGGAGTCACCGAAGATATCCAATTGATCTACTCTCCATTTAGCTGCAATTTTCATACCATTGATCAAAGCTTCATATTCAGCAATGTTATTTTTACAAGGAAATAGAATCTTGTATGCTTTGGGCAATGAGTATTTGTGTAGTGTGATGAAAAGCAATTCAGCACCTGATCCTTGTTGTGTGAAGGATCCATCAAAGAACATAACCCATGTATGGTGAGTGAATGTTAGAATTGACTCATCTGGAAAATCAATGTTTATTGGTAGGAGACTCGGTATGGGTGCCTCAGCTAGCTGGTCTGCAATTGCCTGTCCCTTTATAGCTTTGCGTTCAACATATTGGATGTCGAACTCACTTAGTATCATGACCCATTTAGCCAATCTTCCTGTGAGAGCTGCCTTACTGAGCAAATACTTTAAGGGATCTATTTTAGCCACAAGCCATGTAGTGTGGGCAAGCATGTAGTGTCTCAACTTTTGGGAAGCAAAGACAACTTCCAAGCAAGCTTTCTCAATAATACTGTAGTTTTTCTCATAAGAGACCAATGTTCGGCTCAAGTAATAAATAGCTCTTTCTTTGTTATCATTGTCTTCCTGAGCCAACAGGATTCCCAAAGATGTTTCAGTAGCTGAAATGTATAAAAGCAAAGGTTTCCCATGCATAGGAAGCATTAGGATTGGTGGATTGAAAAGATACTGTTTAATCTGTGTTAAGCTTTGCTCACAATCCTGGCTCCAATTGAATTTCACACCCTTATGTAAAGTCTTTGTGAAGGGTTGTGATTTATCCGCCAATTGTGAAATAAATCTGCGAATAGATTGAAGCCTTCCTTGTAGTCCTCTCATCTGAATGATGTTTCGAGGTGGTGGCATGTCCATTATTGCTTATACTTTTTTTGGATCTACTTCAATTCCCTTTGCATAAACAATATATCCTAATAGTTTTCTTGATGTGACACCAAATGCACACTTCTTAGGATTGAGCCGAAGACTAAACTTTTCCATACGATCTAGGATTGGTCCCAAATCGTGCAAATGGGTATTGCGTTTAGCGCTTTTGACCAAAGTATCATCAACATAGTCCTCCATAGTTCTATGCATCATGTCATGGAAGATTGTAGTAACAGCCCGCTGATATGTAGCTCCAGCATTCTTTAAACCAAATGGCATTACATTCCAACAAAAGGTTCCCCATGCACATGTGAAGATTTTTTTCTCTTGATCTTCTGGTGCAATTTTTATCTGATTGTATCCAGAAAAACCATCCATAAGTAAGTACATTTCATAGCCAGCTGTCATGTCCACAATCATATCAATATTAGGGTGTGGGAAGTCATCTTTAGGACATGCCAAGTTAAGATCATGGAAATCTGTACAAACCCTGATAGACTTATCATGCTTGGACATAGGGACAATATTGGATATCCATTCAGCATAATCAATTACACGAATGAAACCAGCCTTCAGAAGTTTCTCCAATTCGGCTTTGACTAGCAATGCAACATGAGGATGCATTTTGCGGAGCTTCTGTTTAACTGGTTTTATGCCTGGCATTATGGACAAGTGGTGCATAATAAGATCAGGATCCAATCCTGGCATGTCAGAATATGTCCAGGCAAAATTTATTTTCTTTCCCTTGAAAAAGGAAATGAATTGTTCCTTTTCTTCAGTTGACAATGACTGAGCCAAATGTATCACATTAGGATGTTCTTCTGTGCTTAGGTTAATCAGCTGTGTTGGCTCTATTAACACTGATGATCTCTCCTGAAAGTGACTGGGAAGGACATCAAATATCTCATCTGCGGGTGCCTCAGAGAGGTTTTCACCCTTGGATACATCTTTTTTTTTTACTATTTTTGGATCCGACACTGCCACAATGTGGTTTTCACCATCGGACCTCTTGCAATTTTTCTTTTTAATTATGTGACTAAGATATTTGATGTCGGCCTCAGTCATGTTGACGCTCTGCTCATTGGTGGAAGACGTTACAGGTTCGATAGCGTATAGGTAACAGGCAAGAGTATAGTCTTTGTGGAATGTGGGGACTTCGTTAGATGCATTGGGGTTCCAGTCTATAAGCTCGAGATGTGCGAGTGAGAGAGTAGTGGCTGGTTCAATTGTGTTCACAGTATAGTTATTAAATGCGTGGACCAACAATTCGAGACCTACGGCGACCTCACCCACAGGTGTATTCAAACGTCTCGGAGTATGAACATTAGTAATTGATGAATCTAAGACACTAGTTGGACCAGACCCCTGTGACCTATCCCTAGACGTTTCACTCACTTCGATTTGATTTTCATAGACATGCACTTGGTCAATGTCTTTATCAATAGTCACTTCTGAAAGATTGTCAAATTCATATTCATGAGAATCGGTGCTACATGGTGAGAGACTATAGAACTCCCCAACAGTGATAGGGAAATATTCTCCTTCAGCCTCTGGATTCTTACACAAATACTCAACATGACATGACTGACTAGATTCTCCCTTTTTTGAATGATATTTGAGTTGCTCAGTATTGTCCTCAGAAGAATCACTAGTATCATCCAGAGTGCTAACACGTGGCACAAAGTCATCTGGCTCAGCAAAGAATTTAGCAAGATCATAAGGAATAGGATGAGGGTAAGAATCCTCATCATCAGATTCTTCCTTTTGAGTACCTGATTCAGATTGTGACTCATTTTCAGATGAACTCTCAGGTACAGGTATGAATTTATTGGATCCCAAATGGAAAGGGACCTTCTTGAACCCTAGGCTAGTTGTGTCACTGTTGCTTCGAGCTGTTGCTTTGACAGGATCTATTAAACCATTGTTATTGCACCCAATAGGGCCAGTTCCCTTATAGCCAAAACGCTTCATAAGCTTAATACCAGGTCCATACTTCTTAGGAGTGATTTCTCAAACTTGTTCTGTTAGGTCTACTGGAGACTCTTCTTTGTAAAGCCATGCAGCAATGGCTTTGTTTTCGCTTTCATCTTCTAAGGGAACTGTAGCTTTGACAAAAGAACCATTAAACTTGGTATGAGGTGTCAATACGAATGACTTCTTTGCTAGTGAGGGTCTCCCAAAATTTCGAGGGGATTCTGGAATTGATGTTAATGATAACACTGGTTCCATGTGGTACTCTCCCATACCAGTTTCTTTCAATTTAAATGATTGCTCAATTTGTTTCAGCTTATTGTTGTGACAATCAGTAGACTCACGGTTAGCAGGGACAAAAGATTCAGCAGCTTTGAGCATATTGCAAGTGTAGCTACTAGTTGCTAGAATAGTAACTTCAAAGCCATGAAATGGGAATTTAATGCATTGGTGGTATGTGGATGGCACAGCGCGCATCTCATGTATCCATGGTCGTCCTAACAGAATGTTGTAGCCTAAGGGAATGTCGAGCTCCTGACAGGTGACATCCCTTTTGATAGGACCGACACGAATTGGTAAAGTCACAAGACCTAGTGACTTTCGTTCTACTTCATCGTATGCTTTAATAGTGATCTTTCGTCGAGGATCGATAGAGTCCTCAGAATAACTCAATTGTCTAAGCAGAGCTACAAAAAAAATATTTAGGCCAGCGCCATTGTCAATGAGTACCCGACGAACATGTGTCTGGTGGATCATAACCTCAATGTGTAGAGGCTGATTGTATGGGTGATTCAGTGAGTTGTCATCCTCCTCGGAGAAGGTCATAAGATGAAGTGAGGTCAGGTGACCTACCATGGATTGATATCGTTCAAGATCAAGATCCTGAGGAATGTTTGTCTCAGTGAGGGCTCTGTCCAGAATTTGCTTATGAGCGGGCGAGATTTTAAGCAGCTCAAATATAGAAATGTTAGCATTGGTTTGTTTCAATTGATCTAGAACACTATAACTGGTTATAGTCAAGTTCGTCGTGTGTTTTGCACCTTTACCGGATGGACCAGCAAGGGCTTTGTCCTTGTGTTGTTCAAGATTTGAAGTAGGAGATGTAGGACCTTTGAGCACCAATTTTGCATGAGAGCGAGTAACAGCATTAGCACAGTGTTGCGAAGATGTATTATCCATGTTATTGAAATTAGGGCCTCTCAAGACAAATGGTGTCTTGTGTTTATCGTTATCTTATTTCCCCTTTATGCTAATAACGTCGCAGTATTCAAAATCTACAGGTTCAACCATGTGAATGACATTGTCATCATTGGAATACGTATAGTTGACCTTATTGTAGGGTTCTGGTTTCGAAGTCTCTCCTTTTTCATAAGGTGGGAAAGGCTCTTTGAATGCCTTGTGGTCTGAGTTTTTGTTATGTCCATCTACCACAAGTTCACCAGCATCAATCATGTCTTGGACTTTATGACCTAAGTTTATTCAGTTGATGGTTTTATGACCCTTGTTTTGGTGATACTCACAAAATGAGGTCTCATTCCACCATGGTGGACGTGGTTGTGGATCATAGGGATGAGGGTTATCCATTGGTGAGATAAGCTTGTGTTGTAGCAATGTTTTGTAAACCATATCCAAAGGTTCTCCTAAAGGCATATACTCTCGCTTGGGTCGTGTTGCCCATGAGTTTCTCATTTTATTCCCAAACATTTTATTGTCAGGAGGAGGCTTCTCAGCACTTTTGGCCACTTTGAAGCAGTCTGTGAGATTAAATGCTGCTTTAGCAGGTTTTGGTGTGACATTATCAACAACCCCATCATGTACAATTTCTCGATTCTTGTTGACATGTTTGATTTTATCCTTGTTGGAAGTGGAACTTTGTTTTGAGTCTCTCTGAAGAGTGAGCTCACCCTTCTTGACCATAAATTCTTCAATACAGATAGCCTGTGTAATCATGTCTTCAAAGGTATGCGGACCTTGTAGTTGGACTCTATACCCGAAATCAGGTAAGAGGTTATCGGTGAAAATGTCGAGCTTCTCCGTTTCTAGGATTTTACAGGAGTACTTGGTATAAAGTTGTCTCCACTGTTGGACGAAAGTGAGAAAAGGCTCACCCACCTTCTGTTTAAGGTTGCATAGATCTCAAATATTTACAGGGTGTTGAATGTTATGAGAATATTGCTGAACAAATGAATTAGCAATTTTGTCAAACGTCTTGATGCTAGGAGGTAAATGTGAAAACCACTCCAAAGCTTGACCACCTAGGCTTCTAGGGAATAAATGCATGAGGTACGTTTGATTGTGTATAAACTCCATAGATAAAGCACCAAATTCCCGCAAGTGATCTTGGGGATCAGTAGTACCAAAGTACTTTTCATATTTGGGTAGTTCTACACCTCTTGGGAAAGGCGGCATGTTTATATGTTTGTCAAATGGAAATGAACAAAGAGTGTCCAATGTGTATGTCTTTTTAGGTTTCTCTTTCTCATGCATCATCTGAGCCAATTGGTCTTGCATAATTTTCAGTTGTTTTTGGAGTTTAGTGGTCTCGGTTTCTTCTTCACATGTGATAATGGTCTCCACATCAAAATGTGTGGGCAGTTTAGCTCCCTCTTGGGTGAGTTTGAGAAAGTACTTTTCTTTCTCTTCCTTGATTAGGATTCCCATGACCTTCTAAAATTTCTTGTCTCGTCGACATCTTGCTATGTGTTCAGGAAGGATTTCCACCTCTTCTTGTTCTTCATCAGTGTCATTTTCTTTCTCTTTCTCCTTGTCATCCCTAGGTTGTTCTTGATATCGACTATGGCTACCCTGTTCAGGTTCACGATTAGGCACTATAGGAACTTGTTCAGTTTCCGTATGTTGTGTTTGAAAAGGGTCCGTGGAAAAACGGTCATACATTGTGTTTGAGAATGCAGGACTCCTACCTGTCTCAGTATCCTTTTGGTAAAAATGATTCCCAATTTGTTGCAAATTGGGAAATGTTCGTTGATCTTGAGATGACCTTGCAGGTGAGGAAGACCGTGAAGACGCCTCACTAGCCAAACTAGATATGGATTGCGTAGCGAAAGGTAAGCTACCTCTATTGTGATTACGACCCCTAGCACGACCACGTCTAATGTTATCAGGATAAAACACGTTGCCACTTCTGGTTGTGACAGTCATAGGCAAGGACACGAAGCTAGAACCTAGACAAGGACTATACTAAGACTGAGTCTCAAAAAGGACAAGATAGTAACAAGAATGTTGTTCACTAAGGCACAAATGGTCTGATTTAAAGGCTAAAATAGCTACAGATTATGATCACTGCAGCACAAAGTATGGCAAGCATTAAGACGAGGATGTATGAGACGAGACTAGTCAAGGTATAAGACACAAGTTTTCAATTAAGCAAAGTGTCACTGTTCCAGGACTGTTTGCAAACAAAGAGCGATAAATGGACGCAAAAAAAGACAGCGTGCAAGCTGCAGATAGCTAAAACAGACCCAGATTGTAAATGCTGATACAAAACTTCGCGAGAAAAACCTTTACAAGTCGCGCGAAGAAGTTTTATGGCCTGCGCGAAGATGTTTATGTCTCGCGCGAAGATCAGTAACAGTTTTTAATTTCGCGCGAGAATGTTTCTGTATCGCGCGAAGATGCGCAACAGAACTTTAATTTTGCGCGAGAGCAAAATGGCTTTGCGCGAGATCAAAATGATTTCGCGCGAGAGAAAAATGATTTCGCGCGAAACCAAAATGATTTCGCGCGAACGGACAGAACAGTTTCACAACAGTGACTAATTTTGACAAAATTTTTGATCGATCCAATAACCAGGCAGATAAACAGGCACGTAGAACAGCAAGCAAGTGATTTCAAGCACGTCCGAAAACAATGAGCAAGGGCAAAAGCAACCTTGTGCATGAACAATCAAGTGACTTAGTTTGTGTTTAATCCATAAGAGAGCTATTTGTGTACATTTTCAAAGAGTTTTGCAATCATCGCACATGTTCCTTAGAAAAATAAAAGTTGGCTTCTCTAAGGCATTTAATAATGGTTTGACTCTGCAACTTTTATGGCTCACAGGGGTGACCTCTAATCCCGGCGCACCGAGGTTTTGACACAGTCTGAGAAACTTAATCTTCAAGAGCTGCTAGGGAGATCTGACAACCCACAGTGAACCACACCCGTGGAGATTTCTTCCACAAGGACATTTATATAGTGGTTGTCACTACCAAGGCGAAAATGGCTATTACCGCTTGAGGTTCCGTCATCACAATTTTCCCTGTAGAGGGATTGTCTGCTACGATTAACCCTCTCTAAAGGTGACCGACTCACAATAGTATACCACAAGGGGACTTAGCTTCCAGATTCAAGGTTCTGACACCTTTTCACCTTTAACTCAATCAAAGCAAACAGATTAATCTGACACGCTAGACTAAGATTATCCCTTAAAGATCTATGATATCATCTTCCTGTGATCTATCAACCTCTCCGGAGAAAGGATGCCTTAATCAACAAGTCAAAGATTCATCTATCTACGAGATGCTCAAAGTATCCTCCCCACCCATAAGGAATCTGTCTTAGAGAGGAGTTTCACTAGGAACCCACTCCCTCAAGATCCACGAATAGTGTTCATGGGGGCTTAATTACTATGTGTGTACAAATGTTAATTCCTGAAAGAAAATCTATCTAAAAGTAATCAAAAAGCCCAAGGTGGTACACTTAACGCTTTAACTAATGTGAGGTGAGTCCAAAGATGTGGAACATTTAACCCCTCACACAAGCCAAAATGAGTCCACAACTCAAAAATTAGTGAGTTCTAAAAAGCACAAAAGGGTTTCCTTGTGGAGCCTTCAACGCTTATGTCCTGTAGACCCCTCCCCTATTTAACGTGGCGCTGAGTTTGCAACCACAGGGTGGAACGATGGCCCGGCGGATTAGCGATTCCAATAACCCAAGATAGTTAATCAGATCTATCACTAAAGACTAAGCCTGCTAAATGAATACTAACAAAGATTACACCCTAGTATGAGTTTATGCATGTGTTGTAAAATGGAAGTACAGAAGGAAACACACAAGCTCGACACGAAAGATGTTTGTTTTAGATCCAAATGAAATGTTATCAGCTGATGAAGATTACCTGGTGATCCTCGCAACGCGCTTAGTAGATTCTTACCTGTTCTTGACAACTTTAGCACGCTTTTCCCATTATTCTTGAAACCGCTAATATGCTGTTCAAAAAAAAAATAAGACAAAATACAGAAACACTAGAAACTGCTAACAGTCAACAGAAAAATCAGAAAAACACGCAAATCAATGCAAAAAAATCTACCTCTGTCAGCAAAGTTTCGCGCAAAATTCCTGACAATCCGCGCGAAGAAGTTTTACGGCCCGCGCGAAATCAAATCCGGCTCGCGCGAGATTAAAATTAGCTCGCGCGAAAAAATTAAGTCTCGCGCAAAGATTTGCGCGCCGAAGAACTTTCTCGCGCAATGCGGAAAGAATCTTCGCGTGAAGATTCTAGATCCTTGCGTGAAAATGAACAGTTTCGCACAAAGATTCGACAGAGAACAAAAAAATGATTTTTAAAATACAAAAAGAGGCCAGAAAAATTAATTTTCCCTGCCCCATGGTGGGCGCCAGAAATGTATGCGTGAAAATGCGGCCTATGCTAACACACACACTTCAACACGGTCCTTATTTGCGGATTTATCACGGAATGAACATTGAATTGTACATCCAAAATTTTCCCTGTAAAGCAACCTGTTGCCTTCTGTCTAAAGGGATTTTGCCTGTTAATATCCTCAGAATCGAGGTGTAGGCAACCAGACCCTCTAAGAACGAAGGATTTGACAATGGAATTAAGCTAAGAATGAGTATACGGATTAATCTAAGAAAATGAAAGATGCAATGTAATCTAAGAACAAATGAAGCAAACTAGATTAAGCATATGCATGATTAAACTAAAATGAGATTAAACTAAAAATGAGAATGTGTGCAATAAATGTAAGTAAATATGAGCATGAATTTCAACAGCAATTTGATAGCAAATCAATTCATCCTCCCCCAAATGAAGAGATGAGGGTCTCTTAAATAGAGTTTCCTGGAATCCATCAACGGTTGAGATCGATTCAGATCAACGGTCAGGATTGAAGATGAGTTTCAGTCATAAAGGGAGATTCCCAAGTTAAAGGGAGTTAACAGACTTAATTTGAGATAAATAAGGAGTTAACTGTTTTAATTTGAGTAGAAAAAGGAGTTAACTGTGTTAACTCATTTTTTATCAATAGTGAACTGGAAATTCCCCTTTTTTGAACTGAAGAGAGATTTTGTTGAGATATTTAATTTAATAAAATGAAATATGCTCTCATAATTACTTTTTCTATTTAATTAAATAATCTTTAATTAATTAGAGACACTTTTTTTTAATTAAATAACTTTATTTAATTAATTAGGAATGTCTTCCCATTTAATTAAATAACTTTGTTTAATTATTTAGAAGTAAGTACTCTATTTAATTAAATAATTTCTTTTAATTAATTATAAATACCTTTCCCATTTAATTAAATAATTACATTTAATTAATTAAGATAGGCGTATTTATTAAATTAAATAAATTTAATTCCATAGTATATTAGCCTTAGGATATAATTTAATTTAATTAAAGTATAAATACTTAATAATTAAATTAAATATTAATCAAGTAGGTTTAATGCAACTAATATGAGTACGTACTGTAGGAATTAAATAAGAAATATGATGAATGCAGATTAGGGTTTTTCTGCATCTGACAATTAAGTCAAGTAGCGAATAGCAGAATGAGAATCGCCTATTAGAATAGGACTTTGGAATTATTAGAAATAGACTAGAATTGGTATAATGGCAATGAGCCAATTTTGGGGTATTACAACTATTATGCTACTTATACGAGTTTCGTACTTGATGAGACACTTCAGGTTTAGCACTTTTCTTAGTATGCCCGAGAGTCTGGAGGCACACGACCTCCTGTCAGACCAGATATGCCACCACTTGTTGCTTCTGCTCCTCTTGGAGGCAATGGTATAAGACAGAGTTAGATGCACTATGCCTGATCTCTAATTTAGATGTTTAGCTATGTATCGACTAGTGTGCCAGCACCACATATATTATTTTTGATCAATTGCGCTCGAGTAGCACCCATTTTTGTACTGATCCATTCTTTTGATATATATATATATGAGATCTTGAGCAAAGTATCCCTGTGTACATGTCATTGTCTATTTTTTCTTTACTTCGATGTACATGAGATGTATGTTGTACTTGGATAGAATGCATATGTATGGACTGACATCTCATGTAGTGTTGCATGTTTTTGCTTGACAGTGATAGGTATTCCATTGAGGAGCACAAATCAATGGACCAAACGCTTGTGCAGCCATGGAGGAACCTGATACATGTGGAGATGCCCCCAATCCTTCATCACAAAGGGTAGGAACAAAATGATCATTGAATTGCATGCTTATGCAAGTGAAGAATGTAATGCAAGATTATATTAAATGCAACCCTAGGTCTGGTTACCAAGCCTCAAATTTTAGTCATTATTGTATATAGAACAAAGCTCGTAGGTCATACAATTCCCACTGACATTGAAATCATGGAAATATGAATATAATATACGTTATTGGTTTGTTAGGATTAAATGTAAGAATTCGAGGCACAAGAAGCCAGAATGACCTGAACATTTGTCCCTTTTAATATAGCAAGTTAACATAAGAATTAGAGCATAAATGCTAGGATGACCTGAATGTTGCTTGTATGACAGGCACACCAAACACATGAGAGATCCCTCTTATGCTAAGTATTTAATATTCATTCTATCTACAATGATCCTTATGTTCGTAACCTAAGATAGAATTGTGCTAAATATACTTGCAGTGACCCATACGTTCACTTAGCAAGATGAGTATCAGTATTTACTATAGCATGAAGAGTTCACTCCAACAAAAAAGGAGAAGAACCAATGTTACTGGCGTATTCATATAAAAGGAGTCAAGGGACACACAGCCATCCAATACGAGATGGAGGCTCTTATAGTGGACACCCCTTTTATAGGAATAGATCAACTTATTGCAACTAAACCGCAAAGAAAAAGCAAAGAAAAAGATCATGCCCCAGTCATTGCTTCTCTAGTCGAAGATGACATCATCAAGTTGCTCGAGGAGATATGATAAAGCAAAACAAAGAAAACAAAGAAAATGCTCAGCATATCCAAACAAATATATCATTTTGAGTTCAATGTTTTGGGATTGATGTCAATTGTCAGTGTCCAGAACATGTTTGAAAGAAATCTCTTTAGTAGGGTGATGACAATAGGCAAACGCAGTCAGAACGACTGGTGACTAAGGTCAAAGAGGAATCTTCATGATGAAGAACCTAAGAAGGACTGAGCAATAGTAGACAAACACAATCAGGACGACTGGTGACTGACGCAAGAGAGATCTTCCGTAAAGGAAGCTAGAGACATGACCCAAGCAATAGTAGGCAGACATAGCTGAAACAACTGATGACTATTGTGAAAGAGATTCTATGAGGAGAATCTCGAAAAGAGTGACATTGGCAACAGTAGGCAGGTGCAGTGAGGACCACTGGTGACTATTGTAAAAAATATTCTATGAGGAGAATCTCAAAAAGAGTGACACTGGCAATAGTAGGAAGATGCAGTGAGGACCACTGGTGACTGTTGCGAAAGAGATTCTATGAGGAGAATCTCGAAAAGAGTGACACTGGCAACAGTAGGCAGACACAGAGAGGACCATTGGTGATTGTTGTGAAAGAGATTCTATGAGGAGAATCTCAAAAAGAGTGGCACTACGGGTGATGCCCCCGAGCTATGACAAGACTCAATCCATAGATACATGAGCAGAAAGTAGGAAAAGTAGGAAAGAAAAAGCATAAAAGCGACTGTACAAAAAGCCTGAAGGTGCACTACAAGATGGAGCATTCGAAAAAAGAGGTGCTTGTTTGCCAAGTTTTCACCTTCTTGGCAAGATTCTCTTTTTTTACTACCATGGTGCCTATTTCCAGGTTTTCACCAATGGCACTTTTCTTGTTTCTCAATTTTTTTCTATTTTTCTTTTTTTTTCAATTTTTTTGTATTTTTGAGATTTTTTAATTTATTTATTTTTTGTATTACCAAAGCACCTATTGCTAGGTTTTCACCAGGGTAATAATTTTTTCAGGACTTTTTCTAATTTTTATGATTTTTTCAAGACATATAGATATGTACAGAGAGCTTGCTGAGATTAAATCAACTATAATACTGCTTCAAGTGGAGAGTGTTGACAGGTTCTTTAAGCACGTCTCCTTCAATTGTGGAAAGCTAATAGGTTCCAGATCCATATACTATAGTAATGATGTATGGACCGAGCCAGTTTGGTTCAAACTTTCCTTTTTGTACTCATTGTTGATTCTTGGGGTTCTCTCTCAAGACGAGATCACCTAGTTGGAAGTCACGTGGCCTGACCCTCCGATTGTAGCTTCTTGCCATTCGTTGTTGATATGCTCATAGATGATCACATGCCACTTTTTGTCGTTCATCTAGTAACACAAGCTCTTGAAGCCTAGCTATCTTGTAGTCATCATCATTGATAAGGCCCTTCATAGAGATTCTTAAGGTAGGAATCTCTACCTCTATTGGAAGCACGGCATCTGCCCCATATACCAAAGCAAAGGGATTCGTGCCTGTTGGAGTCCTGATGCTTGTCCTATATGCCCATAGGGCTGGATTGATCTGGAGATGCCAGTCTCTCCCCAATTTGCAAACTGTGCGATGAAGAATTTTGAGGATCACCTTATTGGATGCCTTAGCCTGGCCATTACCCTAGGGGTAATAAATGGAAGACCAATGTTGTGTGATTCTGAATTTCTTGCATAGTTCCTTGAGGTCTTTATTGTTGAACTGTCCTCCATTGTCAATAATGATTAAAGATGGTACAACATATCTATAGATGATGTAGTTTGGGATAAAAAGTGCTATAGTTTTTCCATTAGAAACTGTGAGAGGGACTGCCTCTACCCATTTTGTGAAATAATCTGTAGCTATGATGATGAATTTATGTCCATTAGAAGAGGTTGGGTGAATCTGCCCCACCAAGTTGAAGGCCCATTGTTGAAATGGCCATGTTGTAGTAGAGGGAATCATCTCTCTGGCTAGAGTGTCAATGAGATTCCCATGTAGTTGACACTACTTGTAGGACCTAGCATACTCAATAGCTTCTTGCTCCATTTTTGGCCAGTAGTAACCAGCACGAAGGAGTTTGCGAGCTAGTGTCAGGCCATGTGAATGAGATCCGCAAATGCCCTCATGAACATCAATTAGTGCACGTTTGGACTCTTCGAGTTCTAAACACCTAAGGAGTGTTTTGTTGAGACCTCTCCTATACAGATCATCAGTAATAATGACATAATGTGAAGCATTACAGATTAGGTAACGTTTCCCATTCTGGGTCAGACCTTCCAGAATGGTTTGATTATGAAGGTAGGAATAGATGTGATGGTAGCGAGATGATTCTTGTCCTATAATAGAATAGATCATCCTGTAATCAGGGGTGTCATAGGCTGGGTAGTGTAACGCTTCCACCAAGAACTCATGTCAGAGATAATTTTTAGGCATTTGTAACAGGGAGGCTAGAGTGTTGTGGAACTTGCTGGAAGGTGATGTGTGTAAAATACTTCTTTAAGTCATCAACCATGCACTTGTAAGGAACTAGTTTCTCATCCTTTGTTTGGTATAAATCATTAACTTGGTTGATGACAAGCTGAGAGTCACCAAATATGTCTAACTGATCCACTCTCCATTCAGCTGCAATTTTCAAGCCATTGATCAAAGCCTCATATTTAGCAATTTTATTTGTACAAGGAAACAAAATCTTGTACGCTTTGGGCAATGAGTATCTCTGTGGTATAATAAAGAGTAATCTAGCACCTAATCCGTGTCGCATGAAGGACCCATCAAAGAACATAACCCATGTATGGTGTGTGAGTGTCAGAATTGACTCATCTGGAAAATTAATGTTCATTGGTAGAAGACTTTGTATAGGTGCATCGGCCAGCTGGTCTGCAATTGGTTGTCCCTTTATAGCCTTGTGTTCAACATATTGGATGTCAAACTCACTAAGTATCATGACCCATTTAGCCAATCTTCCTGTGAGAGCTGCCTTATTGAGCAAGTACTTTAATGGATCTATTTTAGCCACAAGCCGTGTAGTGTGGGCAAGCATGTAGTGTCTCAACTTCTGGGAAGCAAAGACAACTACCAAGCAAGATTTCTCAATAATTCTATAGTTCTTCTCATAAGAAACCAGTGTTTGGCTTAGGTAGTAAATAGCTCTTTCTTTGTTTTCTTTATCTTATTGAGCCAATAGGATTCCCAAAGATGTTTCAATGGCTGAAATGTATAAAAGCAAAGGCTTCCCATGAATAGGAGGCATAAGAATTGGAGGATTGACAAGATATTGTTTGATCTGTGTTAAGATTTGCTCACAATCCTAGCTCCAATTGAATTTCACACCCTTATGTAAGGTCTTTGTGAAGAGTTGTGATCTATCCACCAATTGTGAAATAAGCCTATGAATAGATTGAAGCCTTTCCTATAATCCTCTCATCTAACTGATGTTCCGAGGTGGTGACATGTCCATTATTGATTGTACTTTCTCTGGATCTACTTCAATTCCTTTTGTAGAGACGATGTATCCTAGCAACTTTCTTGATGTGACACCAAATGCCCATTTCTTAGGATTGAGCCGAGGACTGAATTTTTCCATATGATCTAGGATGGGTCCCAAATCTTGCAAATGAGTATTGCGTTTGGCACTTTTGACCAAGGTATCATCAAAGTAGTCCTCCATGGTTCTATGCATCATGTCATGGAAAATTGTGGTAACAGCCTACTGATATGTAGCACCAGCATTCTTTAAGCCAAATGGCATCACATTCCAACAAAAGGTTCCCCATGCACATGTGAAAGCCATTTTCTCCTGATCTTCTAGCACAATTTTTATCTGATTGTATCCAGAAAAACCATCCATAAGTGAGTACATCTCATAGCCAGTCGTCCTGTCCACGATCATATCAATATTAAGGAGTGAAAAGTCATCTTTAGGACATGCCAAGTTAAGATCATGAAAGTCTGTACAAACCCTGATAGATTTATCGTGCTTGGAAACTGGAACAATATTGGATATCCATTCAGCATAATCAATTGCATGAATGAAACCAACTTTTAGAAGTTTCTCCAATTCTTCTTTGACAAGCAATGCAACATGATGGTGCATTTTTTGAAGCTTCTGTTTAACTGGTTTGATGCCTGCTGCTATGGACAAATGATGCATGATAAGATCAGGATCCAATCCTAGCATGTCAGAGTACGTCCAAGAAAAATTTATCTTCTTTTCTTTGAAAAAGGCAATGAATTGTTCCTTCTCTTCAGGTGACAGTGACTGTGCCAGATGTATCACATGAGGATGTTCTTCTATGCCCAGGTTAATTGGCTATGTCGGCTCTATTAACACTGATGATCTCTCTTGGAAGTGACTGGGAAGGACATCAAATATCTCATCTGCGGGCGCCTTAGAGAGGTTTTGACCCTTGGATACGTCTTTTATTTTTACTTTTTTGGGATCCAACATTGCCACAATGTGGTTTTCACCATTGGACCTCTTGTATTTTTTTCTTTTTAATTGTGTGACTAAGATATTTGATGTCGGCCTCAATCATGTTGACACTCTGCTCATTGTTGGAAGACGTTACAAGTTTGATAGTGTTTAGGTAACAAGTGAGAGCATAGTCATTCTGGAATGTGGGGACTTTGTTAGATGCATTAGGGTTCCAATCTATAAGCTCGAGATGTGTGAGTGAGAGAGTAGTGGCTAGTTCAATTGCGTTCACAATATAGTCATTAAGTGCATGAACCAGCAATTCGAGCCTATGGCGACTTCGTCCACAGGTGTGTTCAAATGCCTCAAAGTATGAATGTTAGTAATTGACAACTCTAGGACACTAGTTGGATCAGACCCTTGTGACCTAACCCTAGATGTTTCACCCACTTCGATTTGATTTTCATAGACATGCACTTGGTCAATGTCTTTATCAGTAGTAGCTTCTGAAAGAGAGTCAAATTCATATTCATGAGAATCGGTGCTACATGGTGAGAGACTATAGAACTCCCCAACAGTAATAGGGACATACTCTCCTTTAGCCTCTGGGTTCTTACACAAATACTCAATACGGCATGACTGACTAGATTCTTCCTTTTCTGAATGATGTTTGAGTTGTTCAGTATCATCCTTAGAAGAGTCACTAGTATCATCCACAGTGCTAACATGTGGCATAAAGTCATCTGACTTAGCAAAGAATTTAGTGAGATCATAAGGAATAGGATGAGGATAGGAATCATCATCATCATATTCTTCCTCTTGAGTATCTAACTCATCTTGTGACTTATTTTCAGATGAACTCTCAGGTGTTGGTATGAATTTATTTGATCCCAAATGAAAAGGCACCTTCTTAAAACCTAGGCCAGTTGTATCACTGTTGCTTTGAGCTTTTGCTTTGATAGAATCAATTAGGCTATTGTTATTGCACCCAATAGGGCTAGTTCCCTTGTAACCAAAATGCTTCATAAGCCTAAGGCTAGGCTCATATTTCTTAGGAGTAATTTCTCGAGCTTGTTAAGTTAGGTCCACTGGAGCCTCTTCTCTGTAAATTCATGTAGCAATGGCTCTATTTTCACTTTCATCTTCTAAGGGAACAATAGCCTTGACAAAAGTGCCATTGAACTTGGTCTGAGGTGTCAGTACGAATGACTTCTTTGCCTCTGAGGGTCTCCCATAATGTCAATGAGACTCTGGGAGAGATGTCAATGATAGTACTATTTCAATGTGATACTCTCACATGCCAGTTTCTTTAATTTTGAATAATTGCTCAATTTGTTTTAGCTTATTGTCATGATAATCAGTAGACTCACAGTTAGCAGGGACAAAAGTTTCAGCAACCTTGAGCATGTTGCAGGTGTAGCTAGTAGTGGCAAGAATAGCAACTTTGGAGCCATGAAATGGGAACTTGATGCATTGGTGGTATGTGGATGGAATACCATGCATCTCATATATCCATGGTCATCCCAAAAAAATGTTATAATCCAAGGGAATGTCAAGCACCTGACAAGTGACATCCCTTTCGACAGGATTGACGCGAATTGGTAAAACCACAAGACCTAGAGACTTTCGTTCCACTTCATCGTAAGCTTTGATAGTGATCTTTCATCGAGGATCGATAGAGTCCTCAGAATAATTCAATTGTGTAAGAAGAGCAGTAGAGACAATATTTAGGGTAGCACCATTATCAATGAGTACCCGACAAACACGTGTCTAGTGGATCATAACCTCAATGTATAGAGGTTGATTGTGTGGGTGATTCAACGAGTTGTCATCCTTCTCGGAGAAGGTCATAAGATAAGGTGAGGTCAGGTGACCTACCATGGATTGGAATCGCTCAAGATCAAGATCTTGAGGAACATTTTCCTTAGTGAGGGCTTTGTCCAGAATTTGCCTGTGAGCAGGCAAGATTTTAAGTAGCTCAAAGATGGAAATCTGAGCATTAGTTTATTTCAATTGATCGAGAACATGATAACTAGTTGCAGTCAAGTTCATTGTGGATTTTGCGCCTTTATCGGATAGACCAGCAAGGGCTTTGTCTTTGTGTTGTTTAGGATCTAAAGTAGGAGGCACAGGGCCTTTAAGCACCACCTTGGCACGAGAGCAAGTGACAGCATTAGCAAAGTGTTGCAAAGATGTATTATCCATTGCATTAGAAGTAGGGCCCTTCAAGACAAATGGTGCCTTGGGTTTGTTGTTATCTTGCTTGCCCTTAATGGTAATAACATTTCAATATTCATAATCCATAGGTTCAACCATATGAATGACATTGTCATCATTGGAATATGTATAATTGACCTTTGTTAGGATAAACCACGGACAGAAATAAAAAAACTAAATGCAAATATAACCAATAACAGAAAATAATAGAACACACAGAAATGAACACAAGGCACCAAGATTTAACGTGGTTCACCCAATCTCTGGGCTACGTCCACCAAACAGCAAGTCCGATCTTATTACAATCCAGTGATTACAACCTGATTACAATCCGTAATCCCTTACAGCTCAATACCGCCGCAAGAACCAATTTTGTATCACCACATATAAAAAATACCCAACCCTAAGCCCTTTTTATACAAGTATTAAACTGCTTTAGGGTTATAACATGTCGGCCATATGTCGGCCATAATATGTCGGCTACCATGTCGGCTACTTCCAAAAAAAAAAATTTCGGGGCATCCCACTATTTATGAAGTATGTACAGTACTTTCCTGATCAGTCACCACAATCTAACAACCTTGTTGTATGATTGTGGTTGCGAAGTCTCTCCTTTTTCATAAGCTGGAAAAGGTTCATTGAACGCCTTGTGGTTTGAGTTTTTGTTATGTCCATCTACCACAAGATCACTAGCATCAATCATGTCTTGGACTTTATGGGGCAAGTTTATACAGTTGCTAGTTTTGTGTCCCTTGTTTTGATGATACTCATAGAATGAGGTCTCATTCCACCATGGTGGACGTGGTTGTGGATCATAGGGACGAGGGTTATCCATTGTTGAAATAAGCTTATGTTGTAGCAATTTTTTGTAAACTACATCCAAAGGTTCTCCCAAGGGTGTATACTCTCGCTTGGGGTGTGTTGTCCATGATTTTCTTGGTTTGTTTCCGGATGCTTTGTTGTCAGGAGGAGGTTTCTTAGCATTTTTGGCCACTTTGAGGCCATCTGTGAGATTAAATGCCACTTTAGCCGGTTTGGGTGTGAAATTGTCAACAACTCCATCATGTACAATTTCTTGATTCTTGTTAACGTGTTTAGTTTTATCCCTGTTGGAATTGGAACCTTGTTTTATGTCTCTCTGAAGAGTGAGTTCACCTTTCTTGACCATAAATTCCTTGATACGAATAGCCTGTGTGATCATGTCTTCAAAGTTACGTGGACCTTAAAGTTGGGCTCTGTATTTGAAATCAGGTAGGAGGTTATCAGTGAAAATGTCAAGCTTCTCCATTTCTGGAATTTTGCAAGAATACTTAGTGTATAGTTGTCTCCACCGTTGGAGGAATCTGAGAAAAGGCTCACCAACTTTCTGTTTAAAGTTGCATAGATCTTGAATATTGATAGTATGTTGAATGTTATGAGAATATTGTTGAACAAAGAGATAGGAAATTTTGTCAAACGTCTTGATACCAAGAGGTAAATGTGAGAACCACTCCAAAGCCTGACCACCTAGGCTTCTAGGGAATAAACACATGAGGTAGGTTTGATCGTGTATAAACTCCATAGACAAAGCACCAAATTCTCGCAAGTGATCTTGGGGATTAGTAGTACCAAAGTACTTGTCATATTTGGGTTGTTGTTTAGTGTGGAGCCTGATCAGTCCCCAAGTGGGAGATTGTTAGATTGTGGTGACTAACCAGGAAAGTACTATACATACTTCATATTATGGCCGACATATTATGGCCGACATATGGCCAACATGGTAGCCAACATATTATGGCCGACATATGGCCGACATGTTATAACCCTAAAGTAGTTTAATACTTGTATAAAAGGGCTTAGGGTTGGTTATTTTTCATAATGTTGTGATACGAAATTGGTTCTTGCGGCGGTATTGAGCTGTAAGGGATTACAGATTGTAATTAGGTTGTAATCACTGGATTGTAATAAGATCGAACTTGTTGTTTGGTGGACGTAGCCTAGGGATTGGGTGAACCACGTTAAATCTTGGTGCCTTGTGTTCATTTTTGTGTGTTCTATTATTTTTTTGTTATTGGTTATATTTGCATGTAGTTTTTATTTCTATTCGTGGTTTATCCTAACAAGTGGTATCAGAGCAAGGTTGTCTTTCAGTTATCCTCTACAGGAAAGTCTCATGGTTAAGTGAGAGTCTCACAGTTGAATGGGAGCGATGGCAGATGAGGGTAACTTGAGGGTTGATAGGTTTAATGGGCAGAACTTCTAGTTATGGAAGATGCAAATGGAAGACTATTTATATCAGAAGGATTTATGGAAGCCGTTGGAAGGAAAAGCCAAGAATCAGGGAACTATGTCAAAGGCAGAATGGGATCTTTTGGACAGAAAGGCACTCGGAAGCATTCGGTTATGCTTGGCACCATTGCTGGCATTTAATATTACAAAAGCAAAGACGACAGAAGATTTGATGAAAACCCTAGCGACACTGTATGAAAAGCCCTTCGCTTCAAATAAGGTATTTCTCATGAAGCATTTATTTAATATGAAAATGGCAGAAGGTGGATCTGTTGCAGATCATTTAAATGAGTTTAATACTATTACTAGTCAATTATCTTCTGTGGGTATCAATTTTGATGAAGAAATTAGGGCTCTCTTGATTTTGTGTTCTTTGCCTGAAAGCTGGAATGGCTTGGTAATGGTAGTGAGTAATTCTGTTCCTAGATCTAGTACCCTAAAATATGATGATGTGATCGATGTTATTTTAAGTGAGGAAACTCGTAGAAAATCCTCAGGTGGATCTACATCAGGAAGTGCTTTAAATGCACAAAGCAAGGGCAGAATGACTAAAAGAGGAAGTAACTCTGGAAATCATGGGAAATCAAGAGGAAAGTCAAAGGGGAGGAGGTCTCAATCGAGAGGACCAAATGATTGCTGGTACTGTGGGAAACCAGGGCACAAAAAGAAAGATTGCTGGAATCGAAAGAAAAATGAAGGAGATAAATCAGATGGAGACAAGGACACAAATGTGGTAAGTAACAAATCCGAAGAGGATGCTTTGCTTCTGTCTTTAGAGAGTGTTGATGATTCATGGGTTTTAGATTTTGGTACTTCATTTCATGCTACACCTCATAGAGGTTATTTCATTGATTATGTCCAAGGGGATTTTGGGCTTGTTTATTTGGGGGATAATGAACCCTGTCAGATTGTTGGAAAGGGAAAAATTAAGATTAAGTTGCAAAATGGGAATCATTAGCTACTACATGAGGTAAGACATGTTCCAAAACTAAGTAGAAATTTAATTTCAACAGGGCAACTCGGTGATGAGGGTTGTGTAGTTACTTTTAATGATAAAAATTGGAAGGTTTCAAAAGGTTCCCTTGTAGTAGCAAAAGGTGTGAAAGTAGGCACCTTATATCTTTGTACAGGTCATATTGTTCCTTCTACTTTGATTGTTTCAGAGAAAAATGAATATTTAGGAACAATTACTGTAGTTGAGCAGGGAGAACAAATAGCTGATGTAGATTCTGATACAGCGCTGTGGCACAATAGACTTGGGCACATGAGTGAGAAAGGTATGAAAGTACTTCATTCAAGGAAAGTTTTATCAAGTCTAAAATGTGTGAATATGGATTTCTGTGAAAGTTGTGTGTATGGAAAACAAAAGAGAGTGAGTTTTGTAAAGACAGGGAAGGAAAACAAAAAGGAGAAATTAGAGCTTGTGCATACAGATGTATGGGGACCAGCCCAGGTATCTTCCCTTGGTGGCTCTCATTATTATGTTACATTTATTGATGATGCAACTAGAAAAGTATGGGTTTATTTCCTTAGACAGAAATCTGATGTATTTCAAACTTTTAAGAAATGGAAATGCTTGGTTGAAAATGAGACTAGTAAGAAATTAAAATGTCTCAGATCTGATAATGGTGGTGAGTATTGCAGCCATGAATTTGAAGATTATTGCTCCACCAATGGTATTCGTAGACAAAAAATTGTTCCAAGGACTCCACAGGAAAATGGAGTGGCTGAACGCATGAACAGAACTATAATGGAGCACGCAAAGAGCATGAGGTTGCATGTTGGGTTGCCCTTACACATGTGGGCGAAGGCTGTCAATACTGTAGTATATTTGAGTAATAGAGGTCGCTCTACTCCTTTGGGCTGTGGTATTCCAGAGGAAGCATGGACTGGTAAGAAGGTGAGTTATTCTTTCCTCAAGACCTTCGGTTGTGAAGCTTTTGCTCATATAGACTCTAAAAATAGAATCAAGCTAGAAGCTAAATCAAAGAAATGTGTCTTTATTGGATATGGAATTAATGAATTTGGTTATAGGCTTTGGGATTTTGAAAATCTTAAAATTATTAGAAGTCGAGATGTCATATTCAATGAGAAAGTGTTGTACAAAGATCTGTTGCAGCAACATGAGAAGAAAGAAGATGATTATGTAGTGCTGGATGATACTCCAAAAGCTGATGTTTCAGCCATTCCTCATGATGTGCAACAACTGCAACAACAAATACCACACACACCAGTGAATGTTAGATGGTCAACAAGGCAAATTAGACCTCCACAAAGGTTTTCTCCCTCTTTGTATTCTATTTTACTTATTGATGCTGGTGAACCTGAAAGTTATGATGAAGCTGTGCAGGTGGATACTAAGATTTAGTGGGAGTCTGCAATGAAAGATGAAATGGACTCTTTGATGAAAAATAAGACATGGGATTTGTGCAAGTTTCCTACAGGTAAAAAGGCTTTACAGAATAAATGGGTTTACAGGTTGAAAGAAGAGGAAGGAGGTAAGAAAAGATTTAAGGCCAAGTTAGTTGTAAAAGGATTTGCACAGAAAAAGGGAATTGATTTTGATGAGATATTTTCTCCTATTGTTAAAATAACTTCTATTCGTACTGTTTTAAGTCTTGTGGCTACTAAAGATTTGCATTTAGAGAAGATGGATGTTAAAACAGCCTTTCTTCATGGTGATTTGGATGAAGAAATATATATGGCTCAGCCACAGGGTTTTGAGGTCAAAGGTAAGGAGAACTTAGTGTGCAAATTGAAGAAAAGTTTATATGGCTTGAAGCAAGCACCTCGGCAATGGTATCTGAAATTTGATAGTTTTATGCATGAGCATGGATATAATAGGTGTCATTCAAATTACTGTGTTTATTTTAAGAGGTTGGATGATGATAGCTACATTATTTTATGTTTATATGTTGATGATATGCTTGTAGCTGGGTCTAACATGGATCATATTAAGGGGCTGAAATGCCAATTAGCACATGCATTTGCTATGAAGGATTTGGGGGCAGCAAAACAAATCCTTGGTATGAAGATTTGTAGAGATAGGAAGAACAGAAAATTGACCCTATCTCAACTTGATTATGTTGAGAAGGTGTTGCAACGTTTCTCTATGGAGAATGCTAAAGCTGTCAGCACACCTTTACCTGGTCATTTGAAATTGACTAAGGAGATGTGTCCCGAGACACAGGAAGAGGAGGATAAGATGTCCAAGGTACCCTATGCTTCAGCTGTAGGAAGTTTGATGTATTCTATGGCATGCACTAGGTCAGATATTGTACATGCAATGGGAGTCGTTAGCAGGTATATGAGTCATCCAGGATTTGAGCATTGGAATGTTGTCAAGTGGATTCTCAAATATTTGAGAGGAACATACAATAAGTGTTTACACTTTGGGGGCTCTACTACTGATTTACAGGGCTATGTTGACTCAGATTTGGCTGGGGATATTGATACCAGGCGGAGTACTATAGGTTATGTCTTTACTGTTGGTGGGGCAACCGTGAGCTGGGTTTCTAGGTTATAGAAGATTAATGCTCTCTCCACTACAGAGGCAGAGTATGTTGCTACTACAGAGGCATCCAAAGAGATGATATGGCTTTAGTTCTTCTTGGAAGAATTGGGACATCCTCAAAAGGATAATTATTTTTTCACAGATAGTCAGAATGCCATTTATCTTGCTAAGAATTCAGCTCTACATTCTAAGACCAAACACATACAGTTGCGGTACCATTTCATTCGGTTAGTTTTGGAGGATGGACAGTTAAAGCTAGAGAAGATACATACCAATGACAATCCAGCAGATATGTTGACAAAGGTTGTAACAAGGGAGAAGCTGAACTCCTCTTCAGCTTCGATTGGTCTTTTAGACTGAACATGAATAAAAGAACAGTAGAGTCCAGGATGGTTTGATCCAGTGGGAGCCCCATGTGGTAGTGGTATTGCTACAGGATCAGTCTCCAAGTGGGAGATTGTTGTTTAGTGTGGAGCTTGATCAGTCCCCAAGTGGGAGATTGTTAGATTGTGGTGATTGATCAGGAAAGTATTGTACATACTTCATAAATAGTGGGGTTCGGGGCATAAAAAAAAAAAATTGGGCAGTAGCCAACATATTATGGCCAACATATGGCTGACATGTTATAACCCTAAATCGGTTTAATACTTGTATAAAAGGGCTTAGGGTTGGGTATTTTTCATAATGTTTTGATACAAAATTGGTTCTTGCAGCGGTATTGAGCTGTACGGGATTACGGATTGTAATTAGGTTGTAATCACTGGATTGTAATAAGATCAGACTTGTTGTTTGGTGGACGTAGCCCAGGGATTGGGTGAACCACATTAAATCTTGGTGCCTTGTGTTCATTTCTGTGTGTTCTATTATTTTTCTTTTATTGGTTATATTTGCATGTAGTTTTTATTTATGTCCGTGGTTTATCCTAACATGGGTAATTCTATGCCTTGTGGGAAAGGCGGCATGTTTATGCTTTTGTCAAATGGAAATGGACAAAGAGCATCCAATGTGTATGTCTTTGTGGGTTTCTCTTTCTCATGCATCATCTAAGCCAATTGTTCTTGCATAATTTTCAATTTTTTTTGGAGTTTGAAAGTCTCAGTTTCTTCTTCGAGCATGATAATAGTTTCCACATTGAAATGAGAAGGCAGTTTAGCTCCCTCTTGGGAAAGTTTGAGAAAGTATTTTTCTTTCTCTTTGTTGAGTAGGATTCCCATGACCTTTTGGAAGTTTTTGTCTCTTTGACATTTTGCTATGTGTTCAGGGAGTCCTTCCACCTCTTCCTATTCCTCATCAGTGTCATGGTCTTTCTCTTTCTCTTTCTCTTTTTCATTCCTAGGTGGTTCTTGATGTCAACTATGACTACTATGTTCAGGTTCACGATTAGTCATTATAGGAACGTGTTCAGTTTCAATGTGTCATGTTTCAAAAGGTCCTCTGAAAAAAGGATTAGACATTGTGTTTGGTAATGTAGGACCTCTTCCTGTCTTAGTATCCTCTTGGTACAAAGGATTCCTAACTTGTTGCAGGTTTATGGAAAATGTTTGTTGAGTTCGAGGTGACTTGGCAGGTGAGGGGGATCATGAAGATGCCTCACTAGCCAAACTAGATACAGATTGTGTACTAAAAGGTAAGTGACCTCTGCCACAATTATGACCCCTGGTACAACCACATCTAAGTCTAAGAGGATAAAACACGTTGCCGCTTTTGGTTGCGACAATCATAGACAAGGACAAGAAGCTACAACCTGGACAAGGACTATACTAAGACTGAGTCTCAAAAAAGACAAGATAATAGCAAGAATGTTGTACACTGAGGCACAAATGGTTTGATTTAAAGGCTACAATAGCCGAAGATTATGACCAATGCAATATAAAGTGTGACAAGCATTAAGAAACGAGGACAAAAGGTAACTTAAGAGACAAGACCAGTCAAAGTACAAGACACAAGTCTTTAGCTAAGTGAAGTGTCACTATTTTATAATTGTTTGTAGATAGAGAGCAATAAAAAGATGTAGAAAAAGACAGCATGTAGGCCACAGATAGTTAAAATAGACCAAAATTGGTAATGTTGATCCAAAGTCTCGCGCGAGATCTCTAATTGAGCTACGCGAAGAAGTTTTACAAGCCACACGAAGAAGTTTCCTAGATTGCACGAAGGTCAATGACAGTGGTTTAATTTCGTGCAAAGAAGCTCATAGGATCATGCGAAGACTCATGACAGAAGTTTAATTTCACATGAGGACAAAATGATTTCGCATGAGGACCAGATGATTTTGCACGAGACCCAAATGATTATGTGCGAGAAGGTAGACCAGTTTTACAACAGCCACTGATTTTGACAATGTTTCTGGACTTTTTAGACAAATTGGGAAAATTTTTTAGAAAAGTTCAATTGGATAGACAGTGAGATTAACCTCACAAGACGTTTGGAAAAAGTTTCAAGTTTTCAATTTAGGCAAAGTGTTCAAAGAAAATAGTGGGAAGCAAGCAGTAGTCGAAAATAGTCCTGCCGAGGACAAGGCAACTCGACAGGATAGGGGAGTCTCTACTTTTGTTTGTTGTAGAATGGTTTGGTACTTTTTTAAGACTTGATAACAAACACATTTTTATCCCTAGTAAGAAAATTGGTAGAGAAGGAAAAACCTTTGTCCCATATCTTATGCACATGCGTGTACCTCACAGAACTGTGTCACCCCCTAGAGGGCACCCGTGTTTTTGATATATTCAAAGGACTCAATAGTATACGTTGAATGAGCACCCTTGTGGTAGGGGATGAGTGTGTATACCACCTTCAAACATCCAGTAGCATGCCTATGGTGAGTTCTATAGGAGAGATTCTTCCCCCTCCTTGCATAAAGATTATGCCTCCTTTTAGAGGTGAACTGGGTAGCTTCTAACTAAGAGGTTTTAACTTGGCTTCCATTCGAATTAATCCTCAGTGGCTCCGCAAGCAGAGTTGAGGCCAGAAACCCACACCAGCATCTAAAAGTGCACACTACTTGCTTAGCAAGCCAAGGGTTGGTGTTGACCAGTGCATAGATAGAGCCTCCCCTTGATATGCGATATCAAGAATCAAGGGGAAGAAATTAATCCAGCTTTGGAGTCTTTCACTCCATGAAGCATATTGATTATAGTGATTTGGAATCTCTAGTGAAAGGAGTGTGCTCACTTGGATCGTTCTCAGAGGTTGGATCACTCTAGTAGGCCCTCTAAAGGATAGACATGGACTGGTGGTTTAGATCTAAGGGTTCGAGTTTCTACTTTTCCTCAAGGGGAAAGAGCATAATCCTCTACCTTATTTCCTTGCCCAAACATGCCAAACAAGTTAATCACCGACTTGGCTTAATCAATCCAAAATCATTCTTCTTTAAATATTTTGCTTCCCTAAAAGGAAATCATTGTCTTATCATAGAAGAGAATAAGCATTGGAGAACCACCAAGCTGCTTGTCTTCTTCGAAATGCCATCTTTCGAAAGCGTCTAGGTTTCTGATTCACTCTTGGTCATGACCTCCAAGAAGTGAAGAGCATATTCCCCTATTCTTTCATCTTGCACCCTAGAAAGTTCACAAGCTCCTAATTAGACTAGTTTTGAAAGTAGAAAAATAGAAGACGCACATTGTTTTGTAGGTTTGAAATATGATCTTTAACAAGCGTGTCTTTGACAGCGTCCTGCAAGCAAACTGTCAGTCTATTTTCGAGTGGGTTTTAAGAGGAATCTTTGGCAAACATCTTGCAAACAACAATTAAGTAGCAAGAAATCAAAGAACAAATTAAGACAAGTATGTTAGCAAAATCAGATAAGCTGAAGATCAAAAAATGCTCAAAAATAAAGCTGTTGTTACAAGATCTTGCACGAGATCTCTGACAGAGCCACACAAAATTGTTCAGAGCCCACGCAAAATTATTTTACGGCTCGTGTGAAGAAATAGGTGTCGCGTGAAATTTTGTGCACTCAAGGCACTCTCTTGCACGAACACAAAGAATCTTCGCATGAAGATTCAGAATCCTCGCGCAAAAGTGTACAATCTCGAGCGAAGATTCTTGATTCTGTATAGAATCGTACGGACAGAGAACTTAAAATTTGATTTTAAAATGTAGAGAAGCCCTAAGAAATTGATTTTCTTGGGCCCCACGGTGGGTGCTAGAAATGTACCTGTGAATTGTGAGCCTCTGAACCTCACAGACACTTCAACACGGTCATTATACGCGGATTCATCCTAGAATGAACATGAGATTGTTCACCCAAGATTAGTCCTACGAGTCAACCTATTGCCTCCTATCTAAAGGGTTTTTTCTTATTAAATATCCTTTGATTTGAGGTGTAAGCAACTAGACCCTCTAAGAATGAAGGATTTAAATGCACTTAAGATGAAATGCAATTTAAGCTATATGCATGTGTAATTAATCTAAGAACAAAATAAAGCAAACTAGATTAACATATGCATATTATATTAAATGATTCTTAATCTAAGAAATGAGAGTGTATGCTAACAATGAGTAAATGAGTGCACAGTTCAGCAGAGTTTTGATAGCAATTCTATTCATCCTCTAAAATGAAGAAATGAGGGTCTCTTAAATAGACTTTCCTGGAATCCATCAACGGTTGAGATCAATTTCAATCAACGGTCGGGATTGAAGATGAAGTTCAGTCATAAAGAAAGATTCCAAAATCAAAGGGAGTTAACTAGGTCATATCTGAGTGTAAGAGTCAGTCAACTCAGATAGACTTTAGTGTAAAAGCAAGTGATCTGGGTCATTTCTAATTTGATCAACAGTGAACTAGGAATTTCCTTTTTGAACTGAAGAGAGATTTTGGAGAGATATTTAATTTAATAAAATGAGATATACTCTCATAATTACCTTTTTCATTTAATTAATTAGAGGCACTTTTCTTATTTAATTAAATAACTTCATTTAATTAATTAGGAATGACTTCTCATTTAATTAAATAACTTTGTTTAATTAATTAGAAGTAAGTTCTCCATCTAATTAAATATTTTTGTTTAATTAATTAAAATAGGCATATTTATTAAATTAAATAAATTTAATTCCATAGTACATTAGCCTTAGGATATAATTCAATTTAATTAAAGTATAAATACTTAATAATTAAATTAAATATTAATCAATAGGTTTAATGTGACTAATATGAGTAAATACTATAGGAATTAAATAATAAGCATGATGAATGCAGATTAGGGTTTTCTAAATCTGACAATTAAGTCCAGTAGTGAGTAGCAGAATAAGCCTAATGAAATAGGACTTTAGGATTGATCAGAAATAGACCAGAATTGGTATCGTGGCAATGAGCCAATTTTGGGGTATTACAGCTAGTACTAGGGTCAAGTGACAACTAGTTTGCACTTTCCTTCATATCAATATCAATCTTTGAAAACTTGTCTCTAATTTCCTTGGTAAAATTTGTGGTATCACTTAACTTTACAAACAAGGAAACAACATTATCTACAATGCCCTCAAAAGAATTAAGAATAATGGATAGTTCCTCTTAGTCTATGGCAATTTTCTTTGCCACATTATCCAAAACTTTATTCTCAAATTTTCTCTATCCCCTCTACAGTAGTTTCTCTTGACTATTGAAATCTTCATTAAACTTGTAAACAATGTCAACAAGTTGGTCTACGATAGATTTCTTCTCATCAACTTCAATACTTAATGCATCAATAAATATACCTTTGATATCTTCAAGCACTTGATTTCTTTTCTTCTTCTCTGCTCTTAGCTTTTTTCTTTTACCTCTTTTCTTCCAAATTTCTCTAAGATTGTCCATCTTATCAAGAGTAATATTGGAAATATCCTGATCTGGAATTACTATGTCTTCCTGTAGATCAACTTCTTCAATGGAAAATTTTGTCTATTTCCCTTTAATATTTGGAATAGGTAAAGAAATGGTTTCCTTACCTTTACTTATATATTTGGTGCTCAGTTGAGGCTTGACTTCAACTATCATTACACTTGCTATGGAATCATTTACAGTAGTAGCAATATGCCTGACTGGAGAAATAGCAACAATTATAGTAGTACTTACAGTGTTTTTTCATAACTCAGTCTAGCTTGACTCTATGATGAGTGGAGCCTATAGCTTGGTAGACGAAACAATGATAGTAGTACTCTTCTCTAAACTTGGTAAGACAGATCTAATAGCCAATTGAGTGCTTGGTTGAACAATGTTTAACCCAATGGCTTGTGACTCGAATGTTGTCTCCTCTAAGCTTGATGTTACCAATGCTTTTCTTGGAGAGTTAGGGAGGGAGGCCATAACCTCTACTACAATCTTTTCTAGATTAAAATCTTCAATATTCTAAATTTTAGGTAGATCCTCACTGACTACTTGATCTTCCTTGTCCTCCTCATCATCATTTACATCATCTATCTGAATAATTTCTTCAGTGGGCTTGGAACATTCAATACATAAATGTTATTCCATGCATTTGTATTGGATTGTACAATAGATTCAATATCATTTGACAAAATTAGGAATGCATTGAACTCAGGGGTTAACGTTTGTTCATACTTTTTCAATGCCTCCTTCACTTCTTTGTCTGATAGGTCTGGCATTACCTTTCTCAAGGTTTGATCATGAATGTCCTTGGCAACCATTACTACATTATCCCAATGATGTGATATTACATTAAGTAGAATATCATGAGCTTGACTGCTTATTTCACTCAGAGAGTATTTCCACATTGTCATCTTTATCACTAAGGCTTCTTCTATTTGCTTATGTTCTTTATTTCTAGTTTCATACTTAAGAAATTTAAAATCTGCCATACCTCCTCCTTCTTTGAGTCACTTCAATCTTTCTTCAAAGTTTGGAGTAGATGTTTTGAATGATATTTGTTGCTCTTCTTCTTCATCTTGAAGTTGGATCTTCTTCATTGATTTGGTGGGTTTGCTGGTGCTAAAGGAAGCAGTTGACCTTGTAATTCTCCTTGATGTTGATTTTCCCTTTTTCTTAGGTGGTTCTTCTAATTCTTCTTCTTCTTCTTCCTCATAATCTTCTTCTTATTCTTCCTCTACATTGTTATCACCCTTACCTTCTATGAGCAAAAGAGGCTAACCATGTTTCACATTCTCCTTCTTAATCTTTTCTACCTTCTTCCTTCCTCTCTTGATAATTTGAGGAATCTTGATCTCAAGTGAGATCCTAGTTTTTTCTTCTTCAAGGGTTCCAAAATAAGGTTCTTTGGGGTCTACATTCTCATTAACAAGAGCCTCTATGATGCCCTTAGTATCATCAATATTCACTTCATATCCAAGAGGTCTTACCCATGCAACTCTAGGTCTAACTGCCTGAATGTGTACCTTATCACAGTCCACAAGGAAAAATGTCTTGTTCATAGTCATCCACTAGTTTCTTAGGAATTATGAATCTAATTTTCATTCTTTCTTTGAAGGTTTCAAAATATGCATTCATGATGCCCTCAAAATTATCTCTCATTTTAGTTATGAATTCATTAATCTGATATGCATTGGGTTTGTCCTTCTTCCATATTGCATTACCCTTGGAAGGAAAAAAAATTTGAACATAAAAGAATAAGAAGACTAAAAGTGAACCAAACTTACATAAATTTTTCTTTGATGTCCGGATGCTTTCCATGTTCTTGCTCAATTGGTTTAGCTGCAACTCGGTGAGATCAAAAGAAAGATTATTCTTCACTACCTTGAAGGCCAAGTCCATAGCTTCACATGCACCACTATTTGGTTGACTAGAACTGTATATGTTATGTGCAATTACATGAATACCAAACTTAATTTCCATGTCAGCGACTCCATTTAGCTTCATTCCTCTATTATCCCACTTGGCAAGAGTCTTTTTTGCTAGCTCAACCCGGCCTAGGGTTTTAGTCATCTTGGCTTTATCAAGCATGAGAAACCCAATAACCCTATGAATTATTTTCTTTGTGATCTTGATGGGTTGATCGAGACAAAATTTCATATTGTGAACATGGCTTAGGATAAACATAATCCACTTAATTTGAAAATTCCTCGACATGTGCAAGATATGGGTCAAACCCTTCATTTCCAAGTGTTTGTGCTCGAGTTTGAGGTTTATGTCCACACACAATGCCTCATATGCTTGATTCATCTCTAAACTTCCCAATTCCTAAATTGAACAATGAGAGAAGGATCTAATATCATGTATTAATAGTACCTTTAGTGGAATTTGTGAGTGTGCACTGACTAGGTCCAATTCCTCTGCAATCGCAAGACTGAGTGTAAACTTTGGGTCTACAAGCATAACATTCCTTACTAACATCTCAAATCCCTTCTTAACTTTGTTGCTTAATGAGGATGCCATTATTATTGGTTTTGGAAGAATAATCCTTGTCAAATTCACTCTAAATTTCTCTAAATTGCTCAAGGGCTCAAGATCACTCTGCTCTATTTTCTCTAGAATTCATGGTGAAAAATAAAATGTTTGATTCCTCCCTTTTGATCAAAAATTTCCTTTAAGTCACCATAAATGCATTGTACTATAGATAGCTTGGTAACAACTTGTTAACTCGACATGTGTGAGAAGCTCAGCTATTACCTTTGTCTTCAACTCAAATCTTCAACTTGGTGGACTCCATCTACATCTCGCTTGATTAGGTCTCTAAACTCGATGAAGCTTGATTAGGACTAACTTCGCTTGACTTGACTCGGTAATACTAACACCAACCTGGTGATCCCCAATGCATCTGAAATGTTTATTTGGATCTTCTTTCTTGTTGACTAGAACTAATATAAGATGTTTCTTTAAAAATCATAGTTCCAATGATCTCTATGGATAATTAGCTAGAAATAGTTGAATCACCCAATTCATTGACTTGCGTGTCAATATTCTCATGATTTTGACTTTCATTGTCTATAGATTTCTTTACCCATTTCTGCCTCATTTGACTTTTGATATTCTCAACCTTTACTTTCTTTTCATCTTCAATTGTAGCTTAGTTCATACAGTCCTTGGCTAGATGACCAAGTTCTTTGCATACAAAACATCTCTTTGTAGGGTTTCTCTTCCTTATGTGAGTTCTTATGAAATTTACTCCAATGTGTCCATGCTAACCACATTAGTGACATCTACACCATGTGTTATAATCCCAACCAAAGATAGCTTTAACAATTTGTTCTACTGGGTTCCATTTCTTGGTTTTGCATTCTGAAGATTTGAGCTCTTGTTTGTTGCAATTGAAACATTTTCCTTCAAACTTGGTTTTCTCTATGCATTTACTTTCTCTATGACCTTTCTTGTTACAACTATAATGCATTCCATTGAATTTTGATTTACCATTACTCCAACACTTATTTGTTATCTTCTGAGCTCCTTGGTGCGATGATTCACCTTCACCTGTATATCTTAATCTAGCTTTGTCTTTCTATCTAAACTTAGTTTGCTTGTCCAATTTATTCATGCTTTCTTGAGATTTCATCATCCTTTCATTGATTTTCCTTTCTATGATGAGATCATTCTACAATCTTGCATTATTTGTCCTTAAGTTGATAAGCTCTTGATTTGCATAATTGGGTTGATTTATCAAATCTACTTGCTGAAGAGATAGGTGTTGGATTTCATTATCATTTTCTTCTATCTTTTCAGTTAGCAATCTTTCCTCTTCTTTTTCTATGTCCTTTTTTTCCATATCTTCACACATTCTGAATGACTAAATTTCTTGTTCTCTTTTTAGCTTTCTAACTTCTTCATGTAGAGTAACATTCTTTTCAAGTAGATCTTTAATTGTTGCATCAACTTCATCTAAATTGATGTCTTCAATTCTTTCTTCTATGTAGAGATTGCCATTCATCTATGTTGCTAGCTCTTTCCTTCTTTGCAAGGATTTAGACAATTGCTCCTTCAGTTTCTTGAATTGATCCATGGCCATTTATAGATCTAACTTTTCATTCTCAATAGCTTTTTCTAGTATGTAAACTTCCATTGCCTCAAGTTTCTAAACTTTTGATATGAGAACCAACTTCTCTGATACCAATTGTTGGAAATGTAGAGTAGGTTAAGTGACTGGGAGGGGGGATGAATCAAGAACCAATAAAAATTTAACTTTAGTTTAAAGATTAATCCTTCATAAACTGATATGATCTGATTGCATGCATGAAAGACTGAAAGCAATAAAACATACATAACACTTGACACAATAATTGGTAACCCATAAACCTTCCAAATAGAAAGTAAAACAAGGGTGGGGATGATACCCACAAGATTTCATGTTGTAGTATAAAGTTGGCCTATTAAGGCTTACAATTGATCACTTTTAATGGTCTGTCCTGTAAGGAGCAATAAGAACTATTAAATCCACCTTGTGAAAGGATTTATATAATAAAAATGAAGTATATACTTGGTTAGGAGATTCTACATAAGACTGTTAAGTCTACCTTGTTAGAGGATTTGACTGATACACCTATTAAGATGAACCAGTGGCTGATCTCTACTCCACAACTTAGTTTGTTGAATGAGATTCCTTTGATGTAGAATGATCACCTTAATGTGATGGATGAGACTCTATTTTTCCTTATACTACTTGTAGCCTTAAAACTCGCATGTTCTTTATATACCATACATATCCATATTACTACTTACATTTGGATATGAAAAGATAACTCTCATATATACCAATCCAAGGGCCAGTGCAAGAAGTTGGGTCTCACTTTTGGCCAAAAAGTGGAAGTGTTTTTCTTTTTTTTGAAATTTTTTGTCAATTGATGTCAAAATTTGAGGCATTTAGAGATTGAATATAAAAAAACTTCAAAAATAAAAATTTTAGTGTTCAGAATCTAGTTTTTGAATATGTAATTTATTTGTGTACTCATATGATAGATTATTTTTCTAGTATGGATCTTTAAAAACCACTTTTTCAAAATGCATGTTTCGGGACCATACCACGCTCGTGTATAGACACCATAATTTGACACAAATAAATGAATTTTCACAAATCCTTTTAAAGGGAGTTACCTAATACACCTAAGATTGATGACAATATTTTTTCTTAATTTTTTATTGAATAATTTATTTTTTATTAATTATTAATTGGCTATAAGGGTAAATTTTAAAACCTGTCATGTATGGACCACATAATTTGATCAAAATCTCACTTTTTTCAACAAAAAAAAAAAAAAAAAAATTAACCTCAAAAGAATTGTATGTACATTGATGACATATAAATTAATTTAAGAAAAATTATAAAATAAAAAAGTTATTAAAGTGTTAGTGAATGTCACTTTTTAATGTTTAAGAGATAGTTTTGATTAATAAATAATGGAAAAATAGCAAATAAACTAATAACACTATAAAATTTACATTTTTGGAATCAAAACAGTAAGACCTATAATGGGTTTTTGTTTCATCAAAAATTCAATGGGGACAACTATAAAAAAAATATGACAATCCCATAAATTATCAATTAAATGCCTTAGAAAAAAAAAATGGATAATGAAGGCATGGCTTAGTGCAACCAAGCCTATGCCACGCCTTTCCTCTAGGGAAAACGCCATGCAAAAGTCACGTGCCATACCAAATTCCTACTCATGTCTCAAGAATCAAGCACCTGATTTGTAATTCAAAAATCAAGTGCCCAATTGCATTTCAACCATTGTAAGAATTGGGTACCCGATTATTTTAAAATTGAGTACCCGATTCTTTACAAATCTCGATTTGTAAGCTCGTTTCGTATGTACCTGTTGGGCTCCAAAAGCTACCCCACATATCGACTTTCAATGATTGGAATGATTGAATAACAGTTTCGATCTACAACAGTGAATGTTGTCATAGTTATTATGTTTTCTTATCTTCTTATACAATTTGCAAGCTAGTGATTCAAATTCAAAATTGATGCAAACATGGGATAAAAATAACGAAGAAAGAAGAAAGCAAAAGTTTTGACAGATGAGGAGATTGCAAAAAATAAAGAGAATGAAGCACGACGTCAACGAGAGAGAAGTCGAAGAATTAGAGACTTGAACAATGTTTCAAAGGAGAAAGACATTGAAGATACCATGATGGATGAAGAGGTCAAAGAAGAGAACTCAATACAAGAAAATTCAGGTGCACATTCTAATCATGCATTCAATATGGGTGTGTCTCCAAACCCTCAAATTTTCTCTCCTGATGAAATTGGTGATTTTTTAGAAGCAAGTTACGATTTAAACAATTTAGATTTTCTTCATGAGAATAAATTTTCAAACGATCATGCACAAAAAAATCCAATTGAAATGCATGCCCCGAAAGAAATACTAAGAAAAATTGAAAATGAGATTCAAATCCCAAATAACAGTGAAAATGAAATGTCAATTGAAAATAAAAATTGCATGAATGTAGACATGGAAACACCAACTACTAAAAAAACATGTCAGAATGATAGTAAAGTGTTTGAACATAATTTTCATATTCCTAATGATGTGCTAGATAATCTTGAGGGATTGGTTTCATGGAGACAAATTAGGACACACGTTAATAGATTGTATAGCCATTTTTTTTATAATAAGAAATTTGGGTTTCAATGTCAGTTGATGTTGAAACTAATTAAAAAGTCCAAAATGCAAAAATTAATGAGAAGGTTGGGAATGTATGCAAAACCCAAAAATATAAATGAGTCTTTAAAACAAGTTGTATCCACTATTGCTAGTGCCTTTGATGTTATCGAAAAGAGAAGTCGGTCTAAAGATAAGAATGCAACACAAAGAGAAATAACAACAACTTTAGTTAACAAATCAACATCTGATAAAAGATTGATTAGAAACATAAGTGGATATCTTAATGTGAATCATAAGAATTTAGAAAGAGCTATAAAGAGAAGGCTTAACTTTGATTATGATCTAGCAAATATTTTATGGACTTCTAGTGGTAGACTCTCGAGATGTGATATGAAACTTACTAGTGAAGTGAAAAGTTTGATTGAAAATTTTTGGCATGATAATACAAGAGTATCACCTAATTCAAGAGATGTTCTTAAATTCAAAATTGGGTCAAAAATATGCGATCCACATCCTAAACACCTTTTGGACATGACTCAAACTGAATTGTTTAGAAAATTTGTAGATGGTAAGGTATTAATTACCATTAGTCAAAGATCTTTTGAAAAGTGTAAACCATGGTATGTAAGGATTAACAAGGAAAGAATCACATGTCATTGCAAAACTCATATTTAATTTCATTACCATTACGATGTATTTCGATCTATACATGGTATCATGCATAGTAAAGAAATGTTGCAGGAATGTGGTATAAAAATACCACCTCAAACTATAAAGGATTTCATATCAAGTTTGTTTTGTAAGCCACCTAATGATCAATACTTTCTATTCAATGCATGTCTTTTATGCACATGTGATATGTGCGGCAATCTTTCTTTGTTAGATGAATGTTTGCATGAAAATGCTTTGACTACTTTTGGACAACAATTAGTTGAGGTAAAAATATTCAAAACTATTGAATATCCATTGAAGGATGGGAAGATTGGAAGAATGTGTGATCTAGTTACAGATAAAGTTAGTCTTCATGCATTTATGGATGAGTTTAAGAGTGTGATCATATCAAAATATGTTAAACACTCTCAACATGCTAGATGGCTTGATGGAAAATTTCACATATGTAAGAATACATTTCCAATTGGTACTATACTTTCATTTGTTGACTTTGCAGAGAACTACACACTTGCACTGCAAGAAGAGGTACAGCCACAATATTACAATTTAGTGCAAGTAACAATTTATGTTCATATAGTTTATAGGTATGCACCTAATAGTACAGAGGAGGATCAAAAAATATTGAGAGAGTACCATTTTTATATGAGTGATAATAAACTCCATTCATCTGAGTTTGTCCAATGCTATTTCAAGGTCTTTTATGATAATTTAAAAGAGAGACAAATTCAAATGACACAACATTGGATATGGTCAGATAATTGTACAGGACAATTCAAGAATGCTAGAATGTTCTATTGGTTGAGTAGGACACATAGGAAAACTAACATCCAACATATGTGGAGCTTTTTTGAGGCTAGACATGGTAAAGGAGAACATGATGGTGTCGATGCATGTGTGAAGAGAGCCCTTAGTAGAGAGCAATTAAAATTTGAGGAAAAAGCTAAATGCAAAAATGCACATGAAATTGTCAAATGGTGTAACAAATATTTATACATAGGATCAAGTCAGTACTGTACAATCAAATGTTTGTTCTACCTAGTTGAAGAAAAGAATATCCTTTCAAGATATGACTATGATACAATTAGTAGGTCAGCTAAATAACATCCATTTAGGAGTTCAGATTCTAACACTTGGACTATATGGACTAGGGAGCTTTCTTGTTTTTGTCAATTTTGTCTTCCAAGTGAATGGGAAGAACGTGAGAATACAGAATGGGTTGAAGATTGGCAACAAAAATCATTAGCACCTACTGACATGCATTTTCAAGATGATATAGTAAATAAAGGCCAAAATGTTACTTTTGCATCAGAAGACTATGATCATATTTCAGACCTCATAGAACCTGGTATGCACAATTTAATTAGATTTTGTTGTGATCTCATGCTTCAATTTATATAATTTTCATATGTACTCATGTGATTAAAGTGTTTCTATATTTTATCTTATCTTGTAGGACATGTTTATGTTCTTATTGCGCCTAGTAATAATGATGAACAGACTGAGTATTGGCTTGCTAGATGTGTGGAACCTAAGAAAAAATTGATATGTCATCAAGTAGACGATGATGGTTTTGAGTATCAAGTTGGGTCTGTCGTTGTAGCTGGCACCTAGCTACATAGATATCTAAAAAGAAGAAATGGTTTACCAGCATTTGAAGACTACCAATCCAAAAAGAAAATTTTACACTATTCTCATTTGGTTGTGGCAATGAATATCAAATTAGAAAGATAGAAAGGGAGACCCGCCAATAAGGTATTATGGATAATTTCAATGGACGAGCATGAGACAATCATAGATGCAATGCAAAAGAGAGAGGATGCAGATGGTATAGTGGGATGACTACATTTAAATCAAACACATGTAAGTTTTTTCTTTATTGTGTTATTTTTATATATGTACTTATATAATTTAATTACATGTATGTTTGTGCTGTTAATACAAAATTAGAGAACTTTTATATATATTCCTCTTATTCAGATCTCAAATAAAATTTATGCAAATTTAAGTGTTAAAGTGGATCGAGCATCAACATCTTGTGCAATTCCACATAGTGATTACATACAAATTACAAATATATTTACATAGTTCAGATACCTCATATTAATTTATGTGTTTATCAACATGTGTTTTTGTTTTACAATTTTATTTTACAGGACTTCATTTGAAGAGATGTGTTGAACCAATTTTATATTTTGAGTTCACTTCTATATATTTATCATTGACATTGTCTTACATATATTGTGAAATATTTTGTACAAACAAATTTAAAAATAGGAGTTTACTTCTATTTGAAAGTTAAAGGTGTGCACTTGATATTATAAATTAATTGTCAATTTAAGTAATGGACTCCTATTTTTTCCATTACTTTTACATTCAAGCATGTTTAAATTAATGCTTGTTTGAAGTTTCAAATTACTATTTATTGTAATTAATAACCCTTCACTTGTACATGATCATTTAAAGATCATTACTCATTGTATTGATTATATGTTATTGTTATGTTGATAATTGACATGGATGTTTAACCATGTTAACCATGTTAAGTGAGAGAGAGGGAAGGAGGAAGAGAGGGAGAGAGAGGGAGGGAGGGATATGGGAAGGGTTATAAGTGCTTCTAATTTATCAGAAAGGGTTATAAGTGCTTCTAATTTATTAGAAAGGGTTATAAGTCCTAAAAGTAATATTTTCTAATGTTTCCTAGTACATTCTAATATTTCCAAGAGGTTTTGATGGGTCATATGTGCTCATAAGAAACCTTAGGACCCATTATGACTCCTTGGAACCCATTCATACCATTAACACACTTTATGAACCCTTAGAACACATTAATCATCGTAGGATACACTTTAGGGTTGTAATGTGTCCTATTCAATCCTATTTTTTCCTAAGGAGTTTTAGTGGGTCCTAAGTGGTTATAGGAATCCTTGAGACTAATTACAACCTCCTAAGAACCATTATGACCCATTATGAGCCTTTATAGCATATTAGTCATTGTAGGACACCATTTAGAGGTCTAATGTGCCTTAATAAGTCATATGTTCTAAGGGGACATTAGGGATTTTTAGGACCCATTAGTACTCATTAGGTCTCATTAGGACACATTAGGATCCACTTGCACACATTAGGACCCATTAGACCCCATTAAAACCTCTTATAACACATTAACCATTGCAAGACATAGTAATGTGTCCTAAGTCGTCCTAATATCTCACAACGGATCATGATTGGTCCTATGTGGTTTGAAAACCCATTAATATTGTTTAGGGTGCACATTATGACCATTTAAAACATATTAAAATCCATTAATGCCTCTTAGATAATCGTAAGGGGCATTTAAGAAACACTAATGGGTTATAATATGCCCTAATGGGTCCTACTGTGTCTTAAAGGATTCTAATGTGTTTTAAGTGGTCCCATGACCTTTTAGGACCCGTTAGGAACCCTTATAATCCATTAGGGGCCATTAGGACTCATAAGAACCAATTATAACCCCTCTAAACACATTCACCATCATACGATACACTACTATGTCCAAAGGCATTATAATAGTTCCTAAGTTGTTGTAATCAGTCCTAATGTTTCCTCTTGGATTTTAAATTGTGGTCTTAATATATCATGAAGGATCATAATGGGTTCTTAGTGATCCTAGGACATCTTAGGGTCTATTAGGATCCCTTAGAACACATTAACTATAATAGGACACACAAATGGGATGTTAATGATTCTAATGTATAAGGGGTCATAATGGATTGTAAGTGGCCCCAAGACCCATTAAAAAACCTTAGAATATATTAGGACCAATTAGAACACATTAAAACTACCTCAAGTGGTTATTTAATTACTTGGGATGTAAGAAAACCCGAGTCAAAGTTACAAGGAACCATCTAGGTAGATGACTTTCCTAGGTACATAATCGTATGAACATACGTACATAGCCTTGATGAGAAAATGTGTGAAAGGAAGGGTATCATCCATCATTTCATTAAAAAAACTTCAATCTTTACCTAAATTTTATAAATTTGAATTTTTAGGATGAAAAATATTTATAATTTAGTAGGTCAAATTTATTTGTATGAATCTCAATGCATAAATTTGATGTGATATTTATCCATTAATCTTTTTGATATCAGTACTAATGCTCTATAAATAGTTAAAATTATTGTTCATGTAGCATTTATACTTACAAAATGTGTCATATGTTCATGAATAAAATATGTCACAACAAAGAAAATGGTTTGAATACTTAAAACATGATGAAGCATAATAATATATACTACATACACTAGCATCATAAGTAGTCGTAAAAAAATAGTACATGGTCTAACATGTCATAATATGATCTATGAAGTCAAAAAATACATATAATATAGTTAACTATCCTAATACAAAGTGTATCAAAATAAACAATATGTGTCATAAAAACACAATCTAAAGGTGCCACCAAGACCTAATCTATCTGATTGAATGTCCTCTTTACTCCACGCGAAGAGGACTCAGATGGATCATCCTGTGTAATATGAATTGTCTCATCATGTGAGACACCCTATGAGGTAGATGGATCATCCTATGTAATGGGAGGAGGTGCACTAGGAAAGCTACCAAATGCAGCAGTGGTGAGGTCTTTTAATTTACAATACACACATTTTTAAAATTTGATAAAGAGCATTTAATGAACTATGTATGTACATAAATCACAATACTGACCTCAAATGATGATGTAGGTACCTCCATCTAGCTAAATCTTGTACTCTTAGCAACACTCATGGCGACATAGTCCTAAAATTAGATACATAAATGTTGGGTAAAAATTATATATACATGAATTAATTACAAAGTACATAATTTGTACACTACATTTTTTATACACTATAAAAACATGCATATATATCATACCTAAGTAGTCGCCACTGTCATAGATGTGTCAACAGGTATGCTAGCATGATGATCAAAAGATGGAGTCAAAAATAAACTATATCAAGGCATGTATGGATGAGTATGATCCATCTCCTATTCATAAAATCAAAACACATAAAATATATACATGAGTCCAAATTGTTCAGATTATAAATTAATAACAATGTACATACATAAAAATAATACAAATTATTTGTCTTTAGTCAAAAATTCATACCGTATGTATTTGAGGTTGTGCCTTAGTGGTAATTGGATAAGGACCTCTACTAACATCAAACTATATAGCACCGAACAATCCCTACAAAAGTAGATAAAAAGAACATATGAGCACATGTTATTAAATTTGAGTTCAAATGTACATTTTTATAGTGTAATTCAAATTTCATACTGTATGAGAGACGCCAATGTCTGTAGGTCTCAAAAAAAGACTATACTGCCTCCTAGAAGGAACAGTATCATCTATTCTCTATTATTTCAAAAGTCCAAACTAATATGGTTAATACAATTACACATGTATGTAGAAAGTAAATAATTATGTACTTTATATTTAAATTAAAATTAAAATTTTACATGATGCTCTTGACTGTCTATGAGCTCTCCTTACATGAGGTCAACAAATGATGACACATCAATCTCATCACTACCATCACCATGGGCAGTGTATACATCATCATCAAAATCAGCACCCTCAGCATAATGGTCATCGTGTGCTACATCAGCATCACTCTTGAGGCCTCTGCATATGCCTCCATAGCTCATACAAATATGTCCAAGCGGACGAGCATGTGTCACCTGCATCCACTATTGTAGTAAATTGCCTGAAAGGGCACTCAAAGAGGTAAGAGCAGACAAAACTGCTTGATGATGGTGTGGAGCTGGTATAATGGGTGCAGGAAGAGGTACAAGGGGCTAAGGTCACCTGTGATTTCTCATTCTATCACTCAACTTTGCCCCAAGCCTATCCTAAGGCATCCCTCCACCAACCCCCTGAAAATGATTTGATATCAAAATAATTGGGTTTCAAACCCAATTCAAACTCAACCAATAGCTTCCTAAGGAAGTACATGGGCACCTCATGATTAGTGTGTGGCGGATGGTCAAATACCATCCACCACCACTCCCAAAAGTGTGATGTTATGTGTGGATGTGCGCACCATCTAATAGAAATACGAGGCTTCTTCTCATTAATCTCCTCACCCGTCTTAGGGTTTATAAAATATCTTTGAAAATGCCCTTTACCTATTTTGAGGTTATGGACCTGTCCATATGATAAGTTATTGGAATAGAAAGCACGCATTTTTTACCTCCATAATCTAAATGAATCAACTTCACAATCTAGATTTTGTATGGCATGAATGACGCCTTGCATGCTATCTGCAAGGCATAGTAGGTGAGGAGGGGGGTGTGCCTCATGTTTGATAGCCTAAATATCTCGCATGAGGTCATTAAGGTTACGCCTCATGGTCTCTCACAGATCATCTATGGTGGGTGGTGGAGGAGGACTAGGTAGTCGTGGAGGTGGGGGTGGAGGTGGAGGTGGAGATGGGGGGGGGGGGGGGGGGGGGGGGGAGTGGTAGCAGGTCCATCAAATATAATCTACATATATGTTTAAACAACATAAAAATGACAAAATTACTATTTAATAAAATTTAAATCTAAAATATCAATTATATAAATGCGCAGATCTTTAAAACCATATCAATTAAATAAATAAAGTTAAACACTTAAGTAAACTTTAATGTTAAGGCCAATTGAACATTATATCGAATTTAAGTCTAATCATAAAATAATACTCCAAAAGACTATATTAATAAATCAACTATATAAATTTGGTTTTAATGTTAGATACGAACTTGTTTTGTCTATGCAAGTTCAAGGGAACATATTTTTGATATTAAGGAAAAGGATGTGAAAGTGCCCAATAGTTTAACCATTATTTTGTTAGATTATGATCTAGATCCTAAATGGAATTACTTTATGAAATATATTGTAGTGATTTTATTTTTATTAATATTTTATATTGAATGCTAGATACTTAGTTATATTCCTATTCTATTTAGTTTTTAAAGTCTTGTTGAAAAAAATATTACAGTTATATGTTTCTATCCTAGACCCCTAACTAACCTTATAGAAAGGGAAAATACATTTTGATACTCCTATAAGTTTGTTATTCAACACTATTTATGCATTTATTTAGCCTACTAAACTTGTGAGGAAATGCACAAAATCATTAAGAAATATAAGGATAAGATGAGATAAAAATGAGGATAATTAAGATTATGGAAGGCAAGTATGAAGAAATTGGCAGGGGTACTAAGAATGCAACTTCTAATGTGTTGTTTGTTTTAGGGTTGTTTGCCTCAAAATTATTTCCCTTTTCTATATTTAGGTAGCTAGATTTATTTTTATGTACACTTATTTTGTGACACTGGGGGATTGTATCCTCATTATGGATTATATGTTCATCTCAGGATCAAACAAAGTTAAGATTATGGCAAGGTTATGGTTTAGAATTTTGTTATGTTTAGGGTTTTCATGATGGCTAAGCTTAAGATTATTATAATTATTATGACTAATGTTAGGGTTTACCTAGGATTATAGTTTTCTAGTTAGAATTATATTTAGGTTTTAGATATTTATTATGGTGCTATTGTTTAAATGATATACAATAGATGGTGTTAGGATGAGAGTTAATGTTACAATTAGAATGAAAGCTTAGAGATAGAATTATGATTTGTTTTATATTTATGATTATAGTTCATCCTAAATATTATCCACTAATGCAAAAGTTATAAGTCTAGATCCTAATTCTAATACATCAACCCTATCCCTAACCATAATAATCCTAATTCTAATCATAATACTTAAACTTATAATTTATCTTCTTTAGTAATTTAAATCTTAACTTATCATTTAACAATTGTTATGAACTTTGAGCTAATAGAACTTTTCTTCCTTCTAAATCTCTATGTCGGAATGTGTTATATTAATTGCATTTCCTAATTATGACCAAAGTCTTTTTACTATTAGAAAACTTTGTATTATATTACTTGATCACATCTTTTATAATTCCTTTTGGATGCTTACTTGTCTTCCACCTACGAACTACTCTTGGCTCATCCAAACATTAGCCTTAGTAGTTTCAAAATTAATAAAATATGTTTTCATAATTCTAATTTGTAGGTGGAAGCAACTTCATAAATTATCATTTTTCTTAAGGTGTTTTAATGAGTTGTTGGATATAAACCTTAATTATAAACCTTAATCATAAATCTTAATTATAAACCTTAATTATAAACCTTAACCATAAATCTAAATATACTTATAAAATCTAAATTATAATACTTAGATCCTAGTTATATTCTAGAATTGAATACAAATCCTAATACTAGATCCTAATCTTAAATATTAAATGTTAAACCCTAACCTTATACATGTAAATCATAGTTAAGGTCAAGATTAGGGTTTAACATTTAAGCTTCATATTTTTATTTAGAATTAGGAGAAGGGCTTAGCATTTATGATTTTTTTAGGATAAAGGTTTAGCATTTAGGATAACTTAGTTAGTCTAAGGGTTAAGAATTTAGGATACAAAGGTTTAAGATAAGGGATAGACTTGACATAATTAGAATTTAAAACTTAATGTCAACGTTTAATATTTTGTAAATTAGGTGCATGTAATCATAAAATGGATGTAAGCATGAACTCAAGTCACACTAAATAAACCCTACATGATGCTAGAAAGCTATAAAATGTAATGAGATTATGATCTTGTAATATGGATTAGCTCTCAAATGCCCATAATTCACTCAGAAGCACTTGCAAATCACCTAGAATGATTTGCGTAACCTTATTACAAAAAATGTAGATATCTCAAAAGCTTAAGTTGATGGCACATTTATAGAAATCTCTGGGAGTTCAATGGTTTGGATTCATTCTCCATGAGTGGTGGAGGTTGAATCCTTGGTTGATCAATACATGATTAAACTTTATTGGTGGGAATTAATTTCATTTTCCATTAGTGATGATATGGATAATTGATAATTTTAGTTAATTCATTTAATTAATAGTTCTAGCCATAGGATTTAAAAACTTGATTTGATTAATTATGTTATGATTAATTAATGAATCAATGCCCCTTTTTTAAAATTGATTTTTTATATTAAATTATTGATGTTTTATCATGGGCCTCTGGAGCAAGAAGCCAAAGGAGAGCCCACATAAGAATATGTCATTAGGGGAATATTGAGAGTAGCATAGTACTAGGTGATAATCTACACATAGGTGGTCATCTAAGCTAGCATGGTAATTGATCATGACAGGCAAATTATAGAGCTAACTTCTCAACTGTGGATTACACTGGGTGAGGCCATTTATCATAACTCTAGAGAGGCTTACTATTATGATAAATACTTAACAACTATTCTAGTGGAAAGACAAGTTATTCACTTCTCTATATATTCTTATGCATCCAAGGGTGTAGTCCCTCCTACTCGCACTGATGTTCCACCTCCACCTCTTGATGGTGAGGGAGGGTTATTTAATTAGATGCCTAGTTCCTTCTTGTCTTCTAATTTTTTTATGATATATCATTGTCTTTGTATCATTTTGAGACCTTGATATTGATAATGCTATGATATCACTCATTTTTTGATATTTTCATTATATCAACCCTAGACATTGATAGTATATGTGATGATTACAAATATTATTTGATCTCATTACATGTTTCATGATCAATTTTTCCAATTTATACATGAGATGCTCCTATATGGTGTTTTTATTTTCTTATAATATCGTGTTATATATAAATTTACCTAAGTACCCTTCTTGATTATCTATGATGGATGTAGTAAATGACATGTCTCTATATGATTCTTTTGATATGATATGAATGGATAATATAATGAAATTTTTTAATCCTTCCTATGCAATAAATGTTGTAATTAGATATGTAAATGTTTTTAGATTCATATGACATGTAGATGTAGATATGATGCTCCTCTAGGATAATAGTTTATCATTTAAGGTTATGATTATGGTTTGACATTTATAATTAGTACTTATTTCTTAGGATAGTTATTCAATTATTTTTATATTAGGGTATAGGTTTTAGCAAATTAAGATTATGGTTAGGATGATAGTAATGGTTATGATTAGAGTTTTGGTTAAAATTGGGATTATAGTTAATCCTAAATGATGCCCAGCCAAGGGATCCAAAGAACTAATCTAAAGTTTTACTAAGCAAGCAATAACATGTACAATAATTTACATTGAAAAAAAATAAGAGATTACATTCCTTAATGAGCACATTTACATTTCATTTTAAAATAATTATAAGTACTAGAAGTAAAATAAATAACACATCCACATGAAATAATAACTACTTGAGTTCAATCCATTTAAATAATATACATTTGTTGTGAATGCCACTTGGCAAATTAATTCGGAATGCACAATCATCCACTATACATGTCACAGAATATGAAAGGTTGAAAGAATATACATTTATAAAATGGTTTACATCATCCATTTTTTATCCATGAAACAAAGTACAATACAATAAGTAAAATTATTAAATACTAAGTTTTGTGTTTGGATCCCTTGGTGGGGTGTTATGTAATTAAATACTTAGTTATATGTTTAGGGTTTTAATGTACAGAACTATATGGTTAGGTCGAGGTTATAGTTAGTTTAAATACTTTCATTGTTATATGGTTTACAAACTAATCTAGATAATTAATCACTAGTTATTTGAAATCAATATTTATTTGCAATTACATGTTTAAACAATGAATTTACATCTAATCTAATCATTCAACATTGTAATATATACATAAATTAAATACATTTCAAAACATCTAAAATAATAATTTTTAAATGAACATCTATGAAACTATTATTTAAATTAACAAATACAATAATCTAAAGATAATACTCATTAACAATGTAAATTTACAATTTTACGTATATTAAAATTGAAAAAAAAAAAATTTGACGTACACATAAAATGTAAAATTGAAAATAATTAAGTAAAATAGTACAAAACAAATTAAAATACCTAGTATGTCAGAAAATAGAAGCAAGGGGCGGTCAGTAGAGGTAAAAAATGGGCTCCCATATTGCTCTCAAATTAGGTTCCCATTTTCCAAATGATGAAAATGACCCCAAAACACTTTAAAACGAGTATTTGTAACTTTTACAAATCGAGTACCTGATATTTTACAAATCAGGTACCTGATTTTTAACAAATTGGGTGGCCAATTTTTAAGCGGTTCAAGCACCCAATCCACTTTTCAAAAATTAGGTACCTAATTTGTGAATCACAGCTCGGGTACTTGAAGCACGATTTTAGAAATGGGTACCCGATTCTAAGCAAATCGGGTACCCATTTCTGAGAAGTACAATTCTGTAGATTTGACATCCACAGAATTGCGACCCAACTTCTTGTGGTTACCCCCAAATAATTACCTTCTAAACTCAGCTTCAATACCATATTAAATAATCTTTACTAAGTCAACTCAATGCTAACACTCACATTCAGAAGTCCACTCGAGTGATATTATGATACTTGGCAACACAATGAACTTGGAAATCTCTAGCACTCAGTTGACACTGGTGCTCAGTCCATATTGATTACTTAGGAGTAGACATGAACTTGTTTAACACTAATGACTCAGCAAATATTGAAGAGCTCGATTAACACTACAAGAACTCAGTTTCTATTGCAACTTGGTCAACACTACTGTCTATTCTGCTCGGTTAACATAGGTTGGCTACTCTACTCAGTTAACACTAGTTAGCTACTCTACTCGGTTAACACTGGCTCGTTGCTCTACTCGGTTAACACTCCATGCTTAGTTGACACTTTCTGCAAGGTTTACTCGGTGGTGCTCAGTGACAATGTAACCAACCAACTGATTAAGTGTTTTGGCACTTATTGACAAATAGTCCAACCATAAGGTCAACATTATATTTGGTAGGATGAAAAGATGTGTGTCTTATTTATTTTACACAAGATGGAGAGTGTCCTCTTAGATTTACAAAACATATTTTATCCTCGCTACTTCATTTGTAAAAATTGAAATTGTAAAACACTACAAATAATTTTTAATATGAATCAACAAAAGTATTAAATAATCAAACATTAAATTAATATATAGATTTATTTGCTCCTCATTAAAATGAATTTTGAATATGGTAAATAATTTACTTATGGTGAATCATCAAAATCTATAAAATTTTATTTTCATAGTATTGGAAAAAGAAAAAGAATTAAATAAGAGAGTATTATTAGTGTAGCATGTTCTAAAAGTTGTACATTGCATCTTAACAAATTAAAAGCCCATTCAAAAATCATCTACCTCTATTTTTTGGGGAAAAAATAGCAATTGAATTAATTATGCAAGGTTATTGATTCTAAAACTATGTTATTATTGTTAATCTCATATTGGTTTTGACATATGAGTTACAATATACCTAAGTCATTTACTTAGTTCATGTCGAGCAAGTAATATATGCCAAGCATAAGTTATCAGATAGCATATGTCAAGCGACAGATATTTAGTGTGAGTCAAGTAACTAGTAAGTGTCGAGTCACTCAAGTGTCGAGCAGATGATATGTGCCAAGCTATTCAAATGCAGAGTGACCAGTGGATGCTGAGTCATTTAGAGGCTGAGTTATAGCATTGAAGTTGTAGTTGATGTCGAGCATCAGGGATTTCAAGTGTCGAGTTACGCAATTTTGACATAGTTGTTTGTAATGGCACAAACTTCTATGTAAACCATTTTTGGGCTGACTTAAGGATTGATTTACAATCTTTGTTGATAAGGACGAATTTTAATTGTGAGTCCTTATTCTTTACATGCATCCAATTAGAAAAATAGAAGGTTTAAATGACAATATGGGTGAATCATTACCATTGATTCATACCTAACCCTAAGTCACCTAGGTCTTCTTAAGGAAGACAAACCCTATACTTTCTATAAAAATGTTAAGGATAATTAATGATAGTTTGCATGTGCAAACAAAGCATTCATGGTGATTTATTTATTATGAATTGAGTTACATTGCAGAATCAATTAAAGAAGAATAGAGGAAAGGAATTAGAAGACAGTAGAGATAAATCTTATCAGAAAGGATCAAGTACACATTAATATAGAGGTAATATGACATCAAGAAACAAAGTGCTAACCACAAGATCATTGCTAAGACATTCTAACAGGTGAATCAGTTAAATCTCTTAGCAGAGTAGTCTTAAAAGACTATTGTAAATCCTTTAACAGGGTGCTTACTTCATTTTAAGTTAAAGTCATCTAATCAAGCACACTTTTAGTAGGGTGTTTAAATCCTTTAACAAGGTAAGATCTAACAATCTTGTAAGCCTTTAAAAGGGTAGACCTTTCATGGGGTAGATCGTGTTTTATGGTCAAACATTGTAACCTTCATTAGATACTCTTTTTTACTGCACTAGTGAAGATTTGTGGGTGTCATCCCCACCCCAATTTTACCTTCTCCTTGGAGGGTTTCTGGTAACCAAATATCTTGTGTCATATATGTGTTGAATATTTTACTTTCATGCTATGGATGTTTATGCTTAATTTGGTATTTTACTTTATATGCATAGATTGTGAAATGGATGTGTGGTGAATAGTTTTAGAGATTGAAAGTTTTAAGTGTTGATTCACCCACCTCTTAGAGTTTACTTCCCTAGTATTTCCAACAATTGGTATCAGAGTGCTAGGTATCTAAAAGTAAAGCTTTGCAGCTTTGAGGAAAGATCTTGGAGATGGAAGTCTACATATTGGGAAAGACTATTGAGAATCAGAAGATTGAAATACAACTTGCCTTACATCAGCTGAATGAAGCAAGAAATGATTTGAAGATATCACTAAAGAGAAGGAAGGAAATTTCTATTGAAGAGAGTGACACACAATACCAAGAGATTGACACTACTAAATTTTTTTCTAATGGAAACACAAAAGAATTTGATGCAGTAGTTGCAGATATGATGAAAAAGAATGGAATCGTAACTAAAGAAACCAAAAATTTAAGAGAGAACAAGAAGTCCAATCAGTATTTCTATGTGAGATGACCAAGCAGAAAAAGAAAGTTTAAGAGGAAAAAGTCATGATTGAAGATGACAAAAGGATTTTGACCAATAGACTGGAAGAGAAAACATCAGAGGTAACTAGGATTTCTAACATGCAATTGGAAACTTTGGGTCAAATGATGATTGCAAATCATGAACTAAATGTAAAGGATATTAAGATCACAACATTAAAGTTGTAGAATGAACAACTAAGAAATGATCTGAAAAGAGAAAAGGAGTTTGTTGATAGTTTCAACAAATTGAGTAAAGTCATCAAGTACTTTGAACAATTGATGAGATCCCCTAGATCTAACAGTGATACTTTTGGATTGGGATACACTAGTACTAAAGAAGGAGAATCATCCAAAAGTGGTGAAGAAAGAAGTAAAAAAGCTAAGAACTCCAAACCTACTTGTCATAATTGTAGTAAGATAGGTCATACTGCTAATGTTTGCAGGAGCAAGACTACAAATCAAAATCTTAAGCAGAAGTTCATGGGTCATTGCCATAAATGCAACAAACAAGTACATTAGGCACATGAATTTAGAACCAAGACCACAAGCACACAAAGATTTGAAGGATGTTGTTATAACTATCAGAAGTATCAACATAGAGCATATGAGTGCAGATCCAAGCCTAAATGGTCATCAAACAAGTAGACAAAGGTAAAGCATAATGGAAACTCTTATAATTGGGATTATAAAATGAGGTATAGTTGTCACTACTATCAAGAGTATGGACATGTTGCTGAAAAATGCATAAGAACACATTTCAGAAGTGACTATAGTAGATTGTTGAGTCAAACCACATGTTTTAGCTATTTGAAAATTGGTCACATAAGCAGAAACTATCCAACAAGGTCAAAGGCACCAAGCAATGAGTTCAATAAAGGCAAAGGAAAGGAAGATGTTGAGAATGTCAGAGATGAGATGAATAAGGCATGGAAGAGAAAGGAAGATTTCAACACATCAAGTTCAAAAGGGATCACTTCACCCAATGGGTCAGGTGATCAAACCTCCTCCATTTAAGAAATCAAGAGGTATGTGGGATTGATATCTAAAATATATATTATACATTAGTTCCAATGATTTATTTATGAAAAGATTACATATGCATGAATAAAGATGCAAAGTGTTGTTAAGAATCTAGAAATTTTTAAGTTTTTCTAGTTTTCATGTAACTACTGAGCATGAAAAGTTTCACTATGGTTGTGGAGTGAAATGTTAGTTAATGTTGAGCTATCAAAGTTGTTAGTGTTGACTGAGCTTGTAGTGGTTGCCGAGTGGAATGGGAATTTCATGTAAGTCGAGTGAGTCAAAATATTTATTGAAGCCGAGCTTACAGTTGTGTAAGCACTAAGTATTAAATCCAAGGTTTTGAGGTCTATGTGATCGATTTATACTCATTTGACATCATTTGAATGAAATTGAGAGAGATCATACCAAAGTTTCCAAGTCAAATTCAATAGTCACTTGACACCATCATAGCAAATTCACAAGGAATTTATCATGTGCCAAGCTACACAATTTGAATATTCATAAACCCTAGTTTACATTATGGCATCTAGTTCTTTAGCTAGTAAGGTAAAAGAGGGTAAAGAATTTTTTAATGTGAAATTGATAATTAATGAGATAAGACAACCAAACTTTATAGTCATACCCGATATCTCTTACAAGAAAGATCCATCTGGTGCATTGTCAACGATACCACCGAGAGTTTTGATGATTCAAGATGTAAGATGCTGCTATACATGCAAGTTTGGTAGCATAGGAGACATGGAAATTAGGGAAACCTATGGAAAATTATGTGAAAATGGAGCATTGAAGGATGAATTCAAAATCATAGAGAGGAAAGGGTTGATCCGTGCCCTAGATTTTCCAAATGTTTTCAAGACTGAATAGATTAAGATAGTCCTGAGTAGAATGCATGATAATTCTATATGGTTGGATAATGGATTAATGAAGATCACCAAGAAATTTGTACATAGAGTAACAGGGTATCCAAGACTTGACTGACCTAAAACAATGAGAAGTGAATCTAAAGAGGTCATTGAGAAGAATATAGGGGCAATGTGGAAAAAATGAGAGATCACAATTGATATTTCAGATCCCCTAATTGAGTTTGTAGTGAGGATAATATCACATAAATTCTATCAATCAAGAAGGCTCAATAGTGTATGATGTATTGTTGTTGACATGGGCTATAAGATAGTCATGAAGGATCATACCTATGACCTTTCCAAGTTGTAGATGCAACAATTGTTAAAAAATTTGGGAATTTTAAGAAAGACCAAAAGTGCACAATATAAATTTGGCTCAATTCTTGGATGCATGTTCTTTTATGTACAAAATACATTTTCCATATTTGGTAAAGTATCCTGGAAAACAAACAGATCTATTGTAGTGTAGATAGGAGAAATTATTGAGCAACTTGGGAACAATTTTGAGTCAGTTATGACAAGTTATTTTGAGGACTTCAAATAATCAATGAAGAAGAGACTAAGGATACCAATTTTAGTAGTTGAGCAAAATTTTAATGATTTTTTCTTTCTAGTTGATACTGATCTTACATATGTTCAAGTTGTTGTCCCAAGGGTTAGGTGGCTGAGGCCACTAGGCTATGAAATCAATGTTGGTGAAGCCTTTGTAGCAATAACAGCATTACTTGTAGAAGATGCAAATGCTAAGGCTATTGCCTTTGGAAACTATGATGTGGCAAAACTAAGATAGAAATGGATTTGAAGACTACCTTAGTCATTAGGAAGAAGAAAAAAATTGTGAAGAAGTTAAAAGATAAATTTGGTGAAGGAGAAAATGAAGAAGATGAAGAAGAAGATGATGATAATGAAGAAGAAGAGGACATATCAACTGAAGCACCCTTGGCCTTAACTCAAGGTCAAGGAGAAGACCAAGCAGAAGAAGTGGAATTTGAAGAAGGTGTTGAGAGATAAGAAGCCAATGGAGCACCTAAGAAAAAGAAAAGGAAAGCTAAGACATCAGCTGCTAGCAAACCAAGGAAGGTTGCAGAACCTAAGCCTATAGTCCCCTCTACAAGAGCAAGCACAAGGGCTACTACAAAGAAGGCTCAAGAAGTAGTCAAGCCAAAAGAGAAGAGAGCTAGACCAGTTAGCAATGAAGAGGAACCTAAGAAGAGAGTGAGGAGAAAATATGTTTTTCTAGTTGAATATGATGAAGAGAAGATAGTATCTAATGAAAAAAACCAATTTCAAGTGATAAGTCATAGCCCTTCTTTAGATATAGACAATATATGTGAGAATATAAAGAACAATGTTGATTTATCTTATCTCTCACATATTAAATTTGATACACTTGGAAAAGTTGAGATCAACCAAGTAGAGGAGTCAATTTATGCCATGATGGAAAAATTTAAACAAACTCCAATTGAGATTACCAACTCTCTACCCAAGGAATTATCTGATAGAGTTGAGCAAAAGTGGCAATATAGTCTACACATAGAAAGACAAATCAGAGAGACTACACTTGCCAAAGTGATGCCAGAACTAGATAGGGAATCAATGGCCAAGGCATTGAAGAAGCATGCTAGAAAATTTGCACCAAAATATAGGGCATTCAACATTTTGTAGAACAAGATTGAGGATGTTGTACAAAAGACCACTTTGATTTGGAAAACACTATATGGTTTGACAAAACCCAAGGCAATAATACAAGCACCTATTCAGGTAGGTGAGGAAAAAGAAGAGCAACAATAGGTAACTAGGATAATCACAATTGATACTGAGCCAGTTACACAAGAGAAAGGTACTAAAACAAATGTAAATACATAGGCACCAGTTGAGGATGAGTAGTAAACTAAATAGAGTGTACTAAATACTCTAGTGTCGAGTGTTAGTCCTCCACATGAAGTGAATTTGGAATGTGATAATGTAAAGATTAAGGATATTTCTAATTCTATCACTCAAAACATTAATTCCCTCATAGTGGATGACTTGAGGAAGATACTAGTGGAATCTACTACCCAAGCCAAACTTTGTGAGAATCTTGTACTAGTGAGTGTTGATGAGATTGAGAAAGAAGACAAGGTATATGTAGGGGAGGAAGTATAGAAACAAGTTACACCTACAACCCCTCCTCAATTTTCTATGATACAACCTACATTACCCTTTGTGGTATATCAATGGAAGGAGGCAACTACTTCTACCATCAGTACATTAACACAAAGTACTCCAGTCTCAGTCACTATAAAGGAAAGTGAACATGATAAGGGTGAGAAATTTGAAGAGCAGAAAGATGAAATAGAGAAGACTGAAGGAACACAAGTTCAAACAAGTCAGATAGACACTCCTACACATATAGCACAAGAGCAAGGTGCATCCATGAATGTAGAGAAGGAAAAGGATAAGACTAAAGAGCTAGGCATGACTACCAAACCTGAAGAGCAATTAGTAATACAAACATTGGTAACTTTACCATAAATTGCTACTCCTCCTAGTCAAGCTCTTCATAGGCCAAGTATAGAAGCTATACCCCTACAATCATCATGGTCGAGCCCAAGCACATCTAAGGTAGATGAAGTCACATCATTTGTTAATGTAAACTTGGATGAGGTGATTGAGTTACCCAAATTTGATTATGCAACTATCACTATTGAGAAGATGGGCATACTACAGGATGCTCTAGCAAAGAAGAAGAATCAAGAATTGCTTAGACAAGAGCATAGGCAGAAGCAATCCTTGAAAGATATCAAGGACATTTTCATTGATGCATTTAGTCTTTCAGCTCCAGAGGAAAACAAGCCAATAATTAAATAGTTAACTAGCTTAGTGGAGAAGCTAAATAACATAGACCTAGATTCTAATGTAAAATTACTTGAATGGTCTGAGAGAAAGTTCCAACATAATGTCGATGAAAAGATATCAAGTGTTATTGGACTATCACAAGTTGAGTTAGCAACCAAAATAGACAGTATGAAGAAGGTACTGGAGAACATCTTCTCTTTGTACAGCAAATTGTGTAACCCCACACTCTTCACACAAGAAATAAGGAGTCATATTCTGAGTTTGGAGAGTCATATATAGTCATCTAGTATAACTCTGCCAAAATCTCCAACTCAGAGTGAGAAACATTTCAGAAATCTCCTCAACTCCCAAAGTTAGTTAGTAGTGTTACACACAGATGAAGTGAACATCAAGGCTAAACTGATAAGCATCCAGTCAATTCTGACTCCACATACAGAGATATTGCACAAGGAACTAGCATTTTCTAAAACACTCATGAAGAAAGATCCACATATTTCTACTCATGAAGGATTAGTTCACCTTGTTGTTGAGCTGGCCATCCAGATCTAATCATTGGAGATAGCTTGTGATAACTGGGATCCAGCATTGAAAATCATGCTTGAAGTCCACAAATAATTTTTGGACAAACACACTCTAAGTGTATAACCCTTTAACATCAATGTCAAAATGGGGGAGAAATACAATATGGGAGAAAGAAATAAGATATGGGGGTGGAAATATTTTTGAATCAAATGACAGAAATAGAGTATATAGAAATCTACTCAGTAGAAGGAATAATTTTGTGTTCAGACAAATACAGAAAAGCACAATCAACTCAAGGGGAGTTATTGAATTTTGAGGTGTGACTGATGAGTCTTTTGCAAAATTTTGAAGTTTTGAAATTTTGTGTATATATATGGATATTATCTAAGTTATGCTTGAAAGGTTAAAGGTTATTCATACATGATCAACTATTCTACCACTCATGTCAAAGGGGGAGATTGTTAATCTCATATTGGTTTTGACATATGAGTGAAAATATACTTAAGTCATTTACTTAGTTCATGTTGAGCAAGCAATACATGTTGAGCATAAGTTGTCAGATAGTATATGTCAAGTGATAGATATTTAGTGTAAATCAAGTAACTAGTAAGTGCCTAGTCACTCAAGTGTCAACCAGATGATATGTGTCGAGCTATTCAAATGCCAAGTGATCAGTGGATCTTGAGTCATTCAGAGGTAGAGTTACAACATTGAAGTTGTAGTTGATTCCAAGCATCATGGACTCGAGTGTCAAGTTACATAGTTTTGACATAATTGTTTGTAATGGCACAAACTTCTATGTAAACCATTTTTCGGCCAACTTAAGGATTGATTTCTGAAATTTTTTTATAAGGATGAATCTTAATTGTGAATCCCTATGCTTTACATGGATCCAATCAGAAAAAGGGAAGGTTTAAGTGGTAATATGGGTGAATCACTACCATTGATTCATACCTAACCCTAAGTCACCTAGGTCTTCTTAAGGAAGACAAACCCTAAACTTTCTATAAAAATACTAAGGAGAATTGAAGAGATTTTGCATGCACAAGCAAAGCATTCATGATGATTAAGGTATTATGAATTGAGTTACATTGTAGAATCAGTTAAAGGAGAATAGAGGAAAGGAATCAGAGGATAATAGAGATATAGCTGATCAAAAAGGATCAAGTACACATCAATATAGAGGTGATTTGACATCAAGCAACAAAGTGTTAACTGCAGGATCATTACTGAGACATTCTAATAAGTGAATCAGTTAAATCTCTTAACAAAGTAGTCTTAACAGGCTGTTGTAAATCCTTTACAGGGTGCTTACTTAATTGTAAGTTAAAGTCCTCTAGTCAGGCACACTTTTAGCAAGGTGTTTAAATCCTTTAATAGAGTAAGATCTAACAATCTTGTAAGCCTTTAATAGGGCAGACCTTTTACAGGGTAGATCATGTTTCATTGTCAAACATTGTAACCTTCATTGGATACTCTTTATTACTACAGTAGTGAATATTTGTGGGTGTCATCCCCACCCTAGTTTCACCTTCTCCTTGGAGGGTTTCTGGGTAACCAAATATCTTGTGTCATACATGTGTTGAATATTTTACTTTCATGTTATGGATGTATATGTTCAATTTGGTATTTCAATTTTTATGCATAGATTGTGAACTGAATGTGTGGCGAATAGTTTTAGAGGTTGAAAGTTTTAAGTGTTAATTCACCCCCTGACCCCCCCCCCCCCCCCCTGCCCATCATCTCAGAGTTTACTTCCCTATTGTATTTCCAACAATTATCAAGACATTTTTCTAAAAGTGTTGGATAAATTGTACAATCAAGTTTTGTTTGTATGATTATTTTGAACATTTTTGTAAAAGTATTTTATAAATTTTTAACTTTTAGATTACAATAAGACTAGTAGTGCAAAGAGATCATATACCTTTAAAGTAATAATAATTACTTATTAATTCATTGATGCTTAGTAAAATTATAAAACGTTTGTGAAAATATGACATATGCTTTAAACTATATGGATGAACAATATTTCTTGAACAACTATTGGCATGTCTCCCCTAAAAATAAACAATTCTAACAAGAGACACAGTGTGTCAAAGTTCCTGGCTTAAGAAAAGTGGGATGAAGTAGAGATGAATATAGAGAAGGGAGGGAAGAAGAACCAAAATAAATAGTGGTTGAGAGAGTGTGGAATAATGAAGAATTTTGAGATAGGAGATAAATATAGTGAAGAAGTTATAGGTTAAGAATGAACAGAACATTTTACTCACAAAAGTGAAGCACCAGTGGATTCAATGAAATTTTTGATTCTATATTTACATTTTGACAATTGAAAGTAATTTATAAGCTACATTCAAGCACTTTTCATATTCTAGTCTAAACGCATTGACCAAATTAAGAGGTTGGGAGTTAAAGCCTAAATGTAATGCCCCACCTGGGAACCCAAAAGAAATTAACCTAAGTTTTACTAAGTTTTCCATATATTTTTTGTTTAAGATAATAACATCAATAGATATAATATAGTGGAAGCAATAACTCACATACATAATAACAATCCATAAAATAGATTATATCTCTTATGGGTCCCATAATGTTGAATCACACACACACACACATATAAGTTTTATTAATACTAAATATGATACACAAAAAATCCACATCAAAGAATTATTACAAGTACAATTCCAATTCAATAATATATAATTACATAAGATGCATTGTATCCATTGTACAAGTCACAGGATATGAAAACATAAAAGAATATATAGCATTAATAAAATAAATCATCTCATAAGATCTCTGATAAATCAAGTACAATGCAATAGAGTATAACCATCCATCAAAAGACACAAGATCAGAATGAAAGGTAATACTACACAAGGACATCCAACTGTCGGATCTCAATGGTATAAGAAAAATGAACTAGCACCCAACCTTGTGGAACCTAAATGCTCCACTCCCAACATGTTGAGGAGATAATCTCAAGTCCCATGCAAATATTAATCCACAAGTCATAACCATCATCTAGGTCAAGGAAATCTTGATAGCAATCTATCTCAAAGGCTACCAAGACACAAGTATCATCTAATCCCAGAGGAAACAAATACACATAGGTAATCTACTATGCAAGTGTCATCGCATAAGCTAACTCTAAGGCTACCCTAGTAGCCTCTCTAGACTTTGGCCCCCTAGTGTCTCTGTGTGGCATCAGTATCCTTTCGTACAAATAAGGCATACTAACCAAGCAAGGTCGCAATCAATCATCCTCTCTACTCCCATTCTAACCTATACTAGCGCTCGAGGCATGGACGAGGAAAACACTGACTCTTATTAATTCATTTTACTCTCATTTAATGAAATGTTATCACTTATTAAAACAACAGACAATGGTTTACCCAGATAGCCTCTTTAAGGCTCTGGCCTCCATTGCAAGCCACTTCTCAACATACACATAGATTACCTACCCTAAGCTCATGAAAAGTACAACTCATAAAGTCACAATTTTCACCTCAGTCCTTTACTAGCAACTAGAAAGCACCTAAAGATAAATCACAATAATCACCTCGGTCCTATATAAGCAACTGGAAAGCACCAAAAGATAACTGATCAAAAACTCAAAGGTTACAACAAGAAAGTCACAATAATCGCCTCAGTTCTATACGAGCAATTGGAAAGCACTAACAAGCACTGATAAAAACTCATCATAGAAACACGTGACACATCACCATGGTTGGGTATAAAAGATCATATACATAACATCATCATAGAACAAAAACCCCCAAGCCTCTAGTAAACATCTTGACTGGTCAACGCACTAAGTCAACCCCAAACCCAACGCAAAAGAAAACATACATCGTAGCAAGTGTAGTTTTATAGATTTTGTTTGGTTTTGAAAACATGCGATTTTGATTAAACAACGGGGTTCAAGTTTTCGTACTTCATTTAAAAATGTATCCCCAAAAGTTCATTTACAAAAGTTTACAAATTTTCCTTTAACAAATAAATGATTATTTAATTAAATCAATATTAGATTTAAAAATAGATAACACAATTATACCTTGTTGAATTAAATCAAAACTCAATTTCCAAATCTCAAAATAGTTAACCTAAATATTTTTTTTTAAAGATATTATTAAAATTAAATAATAACTTATTAAATTATTATAATTATTATTAATAAATTATTAATAAAATAAATTAATATTACTTATTAATAATAATTATTAATCTAATAATATAATATAATTTATTAAAAATTGCTAATAATATTTAATATTAATTATTTTAATTAATATTAAAAAACACAAACTATATTAAAAACTTAAATTAATAAACAATAATAAAAAATAAAAAATATTTTATTATATTAAAAATAATGTAATTATTATTTGTGGGACCTATGATGGTCCTGACTACGCGCTATTTATAAGCAGTAGCAAGTTGTTGTAGCAGTTGCGGTCTGCTTACACCAGTCGTATGCTACTTGGCAGTCTGGTTGCATGGCGGTGGGAGGAAGGAGGGAGTAAGGGGGGTGGGGGATGGTGGCCCTCAACCACCTAAAATATATATTTCTCTTTTTTTTTAAATCGAAAACCAATAGCACAAAAGCGCCCCCCTCCCCCCCCCCCCCCCCCCACCCCCACAACACAAAAATCCATTTTTTTGGTATAAAGCAATTGCTAATTTAATATATATAATTATCAGTGTAAATTAATTTAGTGTGGTAATTTTATATAATACATATTTTTTTAAACAAAATCTCAGCATAGATCTGATAGGATTAATACCAACAACCAATCGAATTATGTATATAAATTTTAACTTTCTTTACCAAGCCCCACCTGAATCTAAACCATCAAATTACAATCTCAAAACACTATCAAACAAGGTTTTCAAACCTTCAATTCATTTTAAAATGTTTTTTGAAATGAAGAACAATAAATTCACAAACAAGGATTTCAATCCAATTAAATTTTGAATACAAATCCACAATCACAGAGAAGATGGAAAGTTCAAAAGAAGAATTATTGCGTAAAACTTCAACAAGAGCCTACTTAGATCTGATGCTAATGATCAAATGCACAGAACTCGCAAGCAAATTCCCTTTGTTTTGAAACCCTCTTCTCATAAATTGGCTCCTTCAAACCTATGTGTGGAGAAATGAGCTATGATTTCTTAATAAAGAGCTTTCTCCCTTTAGGGTTTCAATTTTGTAATCACGTAAAACATTTTCTTTCATTATTTTATTTTAATTGATTTTAATTTCATGAAACTTTTTTTCGTTTTAATTAAAATATTTTTTATTAAATTAATTCTTTCTCTCTCTTATTTAATCACAAGACGTCTTTAATAAAATATTTATTAATTTACCTAATAATAATATTTAGAGCTTATAGGCAAGAGCTTATAACACAATGATAACTTGTGAGCCTCTCATCGAAGAGGTCTTAGGTTTGAATCTAATAGAATTAACACATAATAATAATTAATCTCAACAAATAATAATAATTAATCTAGGCTTTGGCCCATTACCTATCAAAAAAAACATTAAAATAATAATAATATTTAAAGTTTATTATAAAAAATGAAACTCCTAAATAAATTATTATTAAATTAAATAAATATAATTATGCAAAATTAGAACTTTAATTAAATCTTTTAAATTCAATTCATTTTTCAATTAATTAAATTTTGATTTTTCTCATTAAATTAAATAATTAAATAATATTTTATTTTATTTTATTATAACTGAAAATCACAACAGACCGACAAAACTAAATCTGAAAGCTCAACTGAAAGACAAAGCATAGATTCAAACTCCACTGTCAAAATCACGAATTCGTGTCAATTGACAAATTTAGAAAGGTAAACAACTTAGATACTTGTCCTACTTCCTAGGACAATTGGCTTAGGGTTAGGATTTGGACTCAAGAATTATCTCCCCTCTTTTCCCATTGAGATACTGCGATAGGGCACACTCATCCTAGAAATTTAGGAAAGTCGATGCCCGATAGCTGCAATCTGCATAAAATCTGAGCATGTACATACACATATAACGTAAACTATCTAAACTAAATAGGCAATGGTGGGGAGTGGTGCATCGTATAGATCCCGACTAGCAAGTGACTACAACTCCCTCCCTCAACCACATTAGAAATTTCAAACATAAAGTAAAACATACAAGTACATCATACACATGCAAGTATGGGGTAAGTAACCATAGAAATTGCATATAAAACATCCATCTATCTATCATCATGAAATAACTGAAATCACTATATGAACATATAGAACATCATCATCAAAAGAATAATCATGTACACATGAAATAACTAAGTATCAAGTAGCTCATCACATAAATCAACTGAGTATGAAATAATATCCAAATCAAATCTGGTAACCAAGTACCACAATCATAAAACTGACCTAAAAGATTTTGACAATACAACATGAAAAGAAAACTAGGGGTAGGCATTACACTAAAGCCAATCTTATGTCACACATGAGTGATTAACTCACTTTTGTAAAAGTTCAATTTAACTATAGGCCTAAGTGACTCTCTTTTAACTATCTTTATCTCATTAAGTCTTGCATCAACACATTTTATAAATGACACAACCTTATGTCAGCTTTACAGAGCAAAGAATCATTTCCCTTTGAAAAGAATGATAAATCTTATAGAAACAAAAGTTATAAGAATTTAAGAAAAAAATCATGCAATAATTTCCAATCTAATTTTATATTATATATTTTTCAAACAAAATTATTAATTTTTTAAGGTAAAATTCAATAATAAATATATAAGTATCATCTCAAATATAAAATTCGATAATAGATATATAAGTATCTCAATATATAAATTAGAAGAAGAGACTTAACAAATAATGTATGATAAGAGATTAGAAGTTATATTAAATTTAAGAAAGAAAATTGAAGTGTTTAGTGCATAGACTAAATGCATTGAAACATATATTAACTACAATAATAATATTTATTTTTAAAAATTATGATATACTATTAAAAAAATTAGAAGATTCATCAATATGTAAGTTTGAAATAATTATATCAATAATTTATTATATAATTATTTTGTATTCTTGTTATAAATTAAATAACTTATTATTATATAATTTTATGTTTTGGTTAAAAATTAAATAATAACATTAATACATCTCAAATTTTAACTTTTCTTCTATGTATAATTTAAAATAGTTTTATTGTGTTTACATTGCCAATTTGTTATACAAATTATAGTTACTTAAATTTGGTACAAATGATATTGGCAAACTATTTAATGCTAAAAAAAAATTGCAAATTTTTAATAGAAAAATTTTTTTATACCCTGCTAAAATTTGTATAGTATACATTGTATTTTGAATGTGGAAAACTAGTACGTAAAAAGAAAATTATAGACTAATTTTTTAGAAAGTCTTATTTTAATACTAATATTATAATGAAAAAATAGAAATCAAATACGCAAGCAACCATTAGGGACACGATTTAATTGACTGAATGCTCAAGCAAAATGTGGCTTATTGTAATCCACTAGTTACCAAACATAACTAAATACATTCACCCAAAAAAAAAATTTAAGGAAAACTTCGTTTACCAATCAACATCCATGGAAAATATAACAATATAAACAAGGCACAAGGAATCTGTGTAGAATGTTAGGCACGTATTGCATACAAAAAACAAAGAAAAGACACATGACTATTTGTCTTAAAATATGAACGTTAGGTTTCCAACACTTAACGAGTGATCAGATTCTCCTTGTATGGACCATCTCAATCGCTTCAATTCTATGTATCATGGCAATCAAGTTTCTAAATAAGGGAAGGGGCAAAAACCTTCCTCCTATAAATTTAGGGCTTCCATTGATAGGAGAAACCCTGTCATTCATGAGAGAAAACAAGGCTAACAAATCCAGGGAGTGGATGCAAAAAGTCTCAAAATATGGTCTTGTCTTCAAAACCTTATTAATAGCATGCCTAACAATTGTCCTCATGGACCAAGTAGGAAACCACTTCATCTTCAACAATGATTAGAGGGTAAGTGCACAAAGTTGTGGGATGAAAACATACCACATTTTTTCAAATGTAAGGTATAATGTGATCGCACTATAGGGTGATCGCTCTATGGTCTAGGTAGCGTGAGCCTAAAGCTCATGAAATAGGCAACGTGCTCATGCTATTTAAAAACAATGAATTAAGTTGTGTGATCACACTATAGCACAAACACGTTGTTGAAAATTTTTATTTAAAAAAAAAAAACCTGAGACCCATTCCTTATTTCTCTCCATACATTTGCATTTTATTTCTCTTCCATGGAGTGCATACACCCTATTGCTGCCCATTTTTAACCCCAATTTGCATCAGATATGGCTCTACGATGTCAAAATTCCCAAACCACTTAAAGAGGTATGAATTTTAAATCTCTTTTTTGTTAAATTTTGTGTTTTTAAACAATTTTTTTTTTTAAATATTGTGGTTTGTTTAGTTTTATAAAAATAGTATTTATTTAATTGTCATGTAATGTAGAGAATCCACCTGTGAACAATCAACCACCTAATCCACCAAACCCTCCACATGATCAACCTGAAAACCCTCAAAATCAAGAACAACCACTTCCACGACCTCCACCAATCGAAAAACTTCCTCCAGGAAACCAAGAAAAATTGTTGAATGAAATTGAAAGAGGGGAAATGGAGTTAGAAACAATTGTTAGGAGGTTGAAGGGTTCGCTTCATAATAATCCTAGTAGGGCATTATTGGCACAATCCCTTGATACCATTGTGGGTCAAGTTGCATTTGTTAGTGGTCAACTGAATCTATGGCATAATAAAAGAGAAGAACAAAAAAATATTATGCTAATAAATTGTCCTATGAAGATGTAAAAAATAAGTAGATTACCAAATATGACATACGAGCTTTGTTTAAAAGTCTTGGAGAACAAGGCACATTGAGAACTACAACTAAAATATTTCCCATCCATTGGTGCATTCACGAAGGTATTAAAAATAACTTTTGGGACAAATGGTGGATGGTGTTTGATGTCCCTCCTTGTAACAATCATGAGGTTCCAAGGTATTTCTTAAGGAAACTATATTGTGAGTTTATCCTTGGGGAGATCCCTAATTATTTTGATATTATTCCTTCTTAGGGTGGAGGTGGGGGATCATCATTTGATAGGCCAGGGGCACTTCGTGACCCTAAATTATTTTGTTAGGGCACCTATGGCAAGTCACAAGTGGAGCATGTTACTAATCCTTTTGTTGTGAAGGAAGACATAGAGGTTAATACTCTAGGCACTATTAGAGCTTTGACTTAGAGCCTCATTCATTGTGCCTCTCCTTTGGTTATGGATGAGCCCCATCATACTAGTGGTCACATGTGTATTTCATCTAGATCTCTATGCACATTAAGCACTTGTAGGAGACCAGATGAAGATACTAGGATGATGACAGATGACTTCCTCAATGTTGCATTTGGAATTGATACACATGTAAATATGAATAATTATATTTTAAACTATTTTGATCACATCTCATATGTATGCAAATGACTAATAAACTACTATGTCTTGACATTGTTCAAAAATCAGGCCCAAAGTTTTGTTGGCACTAGCACTAATCCCCTAGCCTTAGTTTACACCACATCAATGACTCCACATGTATGTATCAATGTATTCATTTAAATTAATACATTTTTTTATAATGTAATTTGAATATCAAAGGTTAACTCAAAACTTGTAACCATCTGAATTAGTTTCATGCTAGACCATCAACTTTCACATTGGACTCTAAGCGTGGGCATGATACCACTCATGTACAGGTATATCCATTTGCATGTTAATTTGATTCAATTGAATATGTTTATTAATAAATGAATGAATAATTTACTTATGTGGCTTCTTATATGATCATATGCAGTGTCAAAGTGGTCATGATGATGTTGATTTAGGGTCACCTGGCTTTCAAATGAGTTCATTTTCCCCAAAGGTATATACACATTCTAATGCATTTTAATTTTTATGTCTATAGCACATTAATTATCACATGAATTTGATTAATTTGTGATGTCTAATAGATTTACATACATGTGTAATAGGTAAATGTTGCACCCTCAGGATTGACACCGCACAATGAAGGACACGGTGCTACATTCACAGAGGTACCCAAATATTTTAATTGATAATGTGGCATGAGAAAATATGTATTCTTGATAATGACATCTAATTCTTGTGTTGTATTATTTTCAACTAATGACATTAGAGACTCCTCCACATCTTTTTCATTGTATTGATCAAGGAGTCACTATTGTTGTTGCTAGTTCCAAGCCATTGACTGAGGTATGAAAGAGTTTATATTAAAATTGAGTTAGTATTGGAATTAGATATGATATTCATAAGTACAATCGAGTGATAACTTTTATGATTATTATAGGGTCTTAGTAATCCTGATCATCCATGTGCCCATGAGGTGGATGTAGATAGGGATTATCAGTTAGCGGTAAGAAAACATTCTATTTTATGTCTATGTATATTTTATTTTTATGTATAATAGTTATTGATTCACATATACTTTTGATTTTAATAGATCAAGTTACTGATGAGTTTAGACTGATGCACTAGTGAGTGTGTTAGGACGAACCTGTCATCCGCAGCATCTCCCTCTTCTCGGTGATTGAAGATAGCTAGGGATTTGTTTTCTTCCCCTCACAAGAAAGAGTAGACATCTAGGGATTTATATTTTACACCTATATGGCAATATTGGACTTTTTTTTTTTTTTTTTTTTTTGAAGTATGTCATTTTTTATATATATTTCATGTATGACATTATTAGACATACGATTATGATGTTTCAAATTGTCGATGTATGACTCTGTATGATATTTTATGAGATTTTTAGATTGGCATTATTAGACCTTATGGAAATAGCTTCGAGTTTTTTTTTATCACATTGGATTTGATGCTTGTATTATGGGACTAGTTGATTAGATGCTAAGATTTGATAATTGTGAACATTAAGATGCCATGTTTTGGAAAATCAATAAATCTTATAATGCATATTGTGTTAGACCTATGTGAATGTTTGTGTGTTTAGAGATCAATAGTTTACAAATTTTAGTATCTTTATGTTGGCTGAATTCTTTGTTGAAATTTATTTCTAGTGTTACATGAATCGTTTGAATGTATGGTGGATGTCCCTCTCTTGTTTCAAATTCCAATATTATTCATGATTCCATATTTTTCACATGTATGAGTAAGAGAGATCAATATCATTTCTTTCAATTGTATTTGAAGGTGATTGAATAAATACTCTTCAACATTTAACTCTATCATCAAGGCTAATTCATTCCTCCTCACATTTTACCAAATAATTCAAATGCATCACCCATGGCTCCTTAATTGCCTTGGAGAAATTTGTCAAATACTTTGCAACATGTCATCTCTTCTTCCATACAGTTCACATTCCTTGAAGCCATTTTTATAAATAGTTTGTGTGCTTTGTATATTCCCACATGACCAATAGTCATGATGCAATGCTCACAAGCTCTTGGGGAGACCTAGGTACGACATGCACGAAAGCATTCCTGATGCTCAATGAGGGAAACAAGATGTCCCCTAGTGTTTACCTAGGCAACCGAACCTAACAGAGTTAATGGAATGGTCTCATGATGAACGAATTGTAAGATGCTCCATTTAGCAGCTTTCCACTACACCAAAAAGTAAGATTTTGTGTCAACTAGAATGTGTTCACCAAAACCAAACTATGAGGACCATCAAAAAATGGAGCTACATGCACTTACACCTTGGGAACACCTTGCTTGTGCACTTCACGGAACTTTAGTAACCAGCATGAGGTCCAAGATGTCACCCTTCAAAAATTGTCATTTGGTTTGACTTGGTACATCTTGGTGACATCTACAAAAATTGTTGTTTGGTTTGACTTAGTCCATCTTGGGGACACCTAGGTACAACATGCACAGATGAATTCTCAATGTTTGATGAGAAAAATAGGATGTCCCTTAGCGTTTACTTGACCAATCGAACCTAATAGAGCTAACAAAATGGTCTCACGACACACGGATTGAAAGATACTCCATTTAGCAACTTTCCAATCTGTAAAAAAGAAAGATTTTGTGTCAACTAAAATGTGTTCAACAAAACCAAACTATGGGACCATAAAAAAATGGATCTACATGTACTTACATCTTGGGAACACCTTACTTATGCATCTCATAGAAATTTTGTAATTGTCACGAGGTCCAAGATATCGCCCTTCAAAAATTGTTGTTTGGTTTGAGTTAGTGCATCTTGGGGACACCTAGGTACAGAATGCATGAAAGCATTCCCAATGCTTGGTGAGTGAAATGGGATGTCCCTTGTTGTTTACTTGACCAACTAGACCTAATGGAGCTAACAGAATGGTATCATGATGCATGAATTGAAAGATGCTCCATTTAGCAACTTTCCATTGCGCAAAAAAGAAATATTTTGTGTCAACTGAAACATGTTTTCCAAAACCAAACTGTAAGGACCATCAAAAAATGGAGCTACACACACTTACACCTTGGGAACACCTTACATGTGCACTTCATAGAACTTCGGTAACCATCACGAGGTTCAAGATATCGCCCTTCAAAAATCATTATTTGGTTTGACTTAGTGCATCTTGGGGACACCTAGGTACGACATGCACAAAAGAATTCGTGATGCTTAGTGAGAAAAATAGGATGTTCCCTAGTTTTCACCCAGCCAATCGAACCTAATAGAGCTAACAGAATGGTCTTACGATGCACATATTGAAAGATGCTCCATTAATTTTCCACTATGTATAATAGGCCTTTATTGCACTTAATGATATCAAAAGACTTGAACACATTAAATAGCTGTTAGAATGTTTAGAATAACTAAGTGGGGGTTTGAATCATCTTCTCAAGGTCCATAAGTGCCATTTGAACAATTAAACAATAAAAACTATCTATTCTACTTAACTTGTTATGGCTTGATCTCTACTATATACTGATAAAAAAATTACTTGTAGTTCACTATCCTAATATAATAGACTTGTTGAATGTAAATATTTAAATTCTAAAACACCATAAAACATTCAACACAAGTTTGACTCTAGGACTTAACATGGAAACCCAATTTGGAAAAAACCAACAGCAACATGTCACCACTTTTTCACTCTTTGAAGTGAGCTTTGTTAGGAGCCAACCCTGTTAAAGTTTACAATACACACTATAAAATCTGACCTAGAAGAGGATTTAATCACCCTGTTAAGAGTGGCCTTGTTAGAGGACTTTGATCATTCCATTTAGAATGTCACCTTGTTAAAGGATTTATACCGATTGTTAAGTCCTTCAATGGTTGTTAGGTCAACCTTTGATTAAAAGGATTTCAATACAAACTATTTACAATGATTAGAAATAAAATAGTAGGGTTTGATATGGATGATTACAACTCACTTTGCAATTTCATATCTATGTTTAGTTCATGTGTTGATTCCCTACTAAGCCTTCCTTGTCACCTTTATTTCCTCTTACTAGAAACAGACACAAACTCTCTATTATGCGTCTTTGCATCTCACACTTCATGCTTATATCACCTTCTCCTTCATGTGCTCTCTCTCTCTCTCTCTCTCTCTCTCTCTCTCTCTCTCTCTCTCTCTCTCTCTCTCTCTCTCTCTCTCTCTCTCTCTCTCTCTCTCTCCCCTTTAAAGTTTGGCTCTATACCTCTTTAAATAGATAATTTTGGTCCCTTGTCATTTTCATGATCACCGTAGATCTTAGGGTTTGCGATTTGATTAATTAGGTTCATTGTATATGTTCATCTTCCTTCTTTGCTAGAAACTTCTCATTGAATTTATTCATTAGGTTTGATAACTAATCTTTTCCTTGAATTAAATGATCCAACTCATCAATCTTATCTTCAACACAATTTTCATATCCTAAGAAATCAATTGAGTCAACTAGAAATCATGATTCCTCATACACATTCAAAGTATTTTCGCTCAATCATCACTAAGTTCTGACACTCGATCATCACTAAATTGCTTAGTCATTGTAGAACTTCTAGCTCAACATCAACTATCACTTGATTGATATTGATGCTCGGTCAACACTAAAATTTCTTGACACTTACTATGACTAAATTAACACTAGCATCACTCAACATGAACTTCAAAGTTCCTTGATCTTTTACTCTCTTTCTTGGTCAAGCTTCACATAAGTAATATATCTTTATTTGTACAATAAAGACTTGAACATAAACATGATTTAAACAATCACTTTGCCTTTTCAAAGTCCAACTAATAAAATGTCCATGGTAGCTTCCTTTTTCATAACTCAACCTTTCCTCTAGGTGCTTTTTTTATGTGAAATCTCTCAAATCCTCTTTATCAATCATATAGATATGAAATCTATATTGGATGGCAACATGTCTCATCAATAGAATTCACATCAATGACAATACAACAATAATTTCAATTGTAGTTTCAACAATCTCCCTCTTTGGCATTGATGGCAACACCTTAAAATATCTCAAATATATGAATACAATCTCCCTCTTTGTTACCATGCAATCCAAAATATTTCTCTGTCATGAGTGACCAATATCCTTAGTTTCATCCTGATTCTCATCTCTACAATTTCAAAAACTCCCTCTAAGTTCTTATACAAATCTCTCCATGTTTCTTTATGTATCACTTCCTCTAAGACCTATAATTTTCTCCCTTTATAGTAATTCTCTCCCTCTTTGGCAACAATGCCAAAGACACTAGATTTATTGGTTGTATTCACTTCATACATATTGATTATGTAGATATTTGTATGTGTGGTTGACTTATGTCATTTATCTATGATTGGTATGTTATGTTGTTGTTCTTCTTTACTGATCTTGACTACCTTAGGCATCTCCTAAAGAAGAATTGCTAGCATCAATGTGTAAGGTATTTTGATTAGTACATTTGATGCGATGCACCATTTGATTAGTACATTTGATTAGTACTTTAGTGAATATGTCTACAATTTGTTCTTTGGTGTGCACATATTCTAACTTCACTTCTTTGTCTTGAACTAGTTCTCTCAAGTAGTGATACTTGATAGTAATGTGCTTTGTTTTAGTGTGCATCACTGGATTCTTTGATATATTAATAGCACTTGTGTTATCATGGTAGATAACCACTGGATCTATAATTTTTTCTTTCAGTCTCTTCAGTAATTGATTGATCCACATAATATTTGAACAATTCACTGCAACAACCACATACTTAGCTTTAGTTGTTGACTGGGGAATATAGTTATCTTTCTTGCTTGTCCATTACACCAATCTCTTTCCTAGAAAGAATACAACTCCACTAGTTCTTTTTATGTCATCAATATTTCATTCCCAATCAAATTCATTAAATGCCTTCAATTCAAATCTAGCACTCCTTTTGTAATACAATTCATAATCTTCTATACCTTTTAGATATCTCAATATCCTTTTCACAATCATTATGTGATTCTCCTTAGGATTTTCTGAAAATCTAGCAAATATCCCAACTACCAATGTAATACCAAGTTTTCTATGAACAACATATTACAATTTTCTAATTATTGATCTGTATAGTCTTTGGTTCACATCAAGAGATTCATCATTTTTAGTTAATTTATGTCTTGTAGACATAGGTGTGCTCACTAGTCTTGACTCTTCCATTCCAAAAGTTTTAAATATCTCCTTGATATGTTTGGACTAGATAATGAAAATACCAAACTTCATTTGATAAACTTGCAATCCAACAAAGAATTTGATTTCACCAAACATTGACATCTCAAATTCCTTCTTCATCTCATCAGCAAATGATTTGCATAATGCTTCCTTTCCTCCAAATATAATGTCATCAACAAAAATTTTAGATAGAAGTACTTCATTGATCCGACCAGTCCTTAAGTATATATTACTATTATCATTTGTCCTTTCAAAACCAATCTTCACCAAATAATTGTGCAGTCTTTCATACCATTCTCTTGGGGCTTATTTCAATCCATATAGAGCTTTGTTCAATTTACATACCATATTCTTCTTGTCTGGATACACAAATGTTTCAAGTTGTTCAATGTACACTTCTTCCTCAAGTATACCATTTAAAAATACATATTTGACATTCATTTGATACACCTTGAAATTCTTGTAGGCTGAATATGCAAGCAAAGTTTTAACTCCTTCCAGTCTTGCAACAAGAGAAAAATTTTCTCCATATTCAACTCCTACTTGAGTGTATCCTTTACATATCAATCTAGCTTTTTTCTTTGTAACTTCACCTTTCACATTTAGCTTATTCCTAAAAACCCACTTTGTTCCAATTACATTTTTATCCTTTGGTCTAGGTACTAGGGTCCAAGTATTGTTCTTTTCAATATTTTCAATTTTTTAATTCATTGCCTAGATCCAATCTTCATTTTCTAAGGCATCCTTCATTGATTTGGGTTCAACTTCAAAAAGTAAGCATGTATCATCTCTGAGTCTTTTTTTGTCATAACACTTGATTCATCATCACCAATTATTTGTTCAAGTTGATGACGTCTTCTTACATATTTGGCTAGCATAAGTGGTCTCCTTCTTTGTTCTTCAATAGGTTCATCTTGAAAGAATATTTGTCTAATGATCGACATTGCCTGGCTATGACTCAACATCTTTTATATGTTGCTCGGCTCTCACTATTTGTTGCTCAACAACCTGCCGTTGCATCTCAGTATTTTTTGTCTGTTGGGGAATCGTAGCTTTATTTTCTTGTTCAGTGGAAGTGCTTGGAGCATCATCATCCACATATATGAATGTACTATAATCTTCAAGTTCTATTTTACATTCACTATCATTTGTTTCTATAAACTCTTCAACTTTCACATTTGCACTTTCCACAACTTTGTTAGTGTTAGAGTTCAAACATTTATAAGCTTTACACTTAGTGAAATATCCTAGGAATATAACTTCATCACTCTTTGCATCAAGTTTTCCATTCCTATTATCTTTGAATATATAGTGCATTTTCTTCAAAATATTTTGAAATATTTCACATTAGGAGCATATCCATGTCATAGTTCAAAAGGTGTAGCATTTGTACCTTTATTGATTACACTCTATTTAAGGTATAGACAGTGGTACTGACAGCTTCTCTCCAATAGTTTTGTTATACATTCTTCTCCATCATCAACATTATAGCACAATCCATTATTGATCTATTTCTTCTTTCAGCTATCCCATTCTGAGGAGGGGTCCTTGGTGCTAACATATATCTTTTAATTCCTCTATCATTGCAAAATGTATTTAACTCATGGAAATGAGTTCACCACCTCTGTCAAATCTCAAACACTTCAGACTCTTCCCTATTTCTTTTTCAACTCTATCCAAATACCACTTAAATAATCGAAAGGCATCAGATTTACCTTTGAGAAACATCACAGTCATCATCCTAGAGTAGTCATCAACAAACAGAATGAAATACTTATCTCCACAATAGCTTTGAACATCAATAGGTCCACATAGGTTAGTATGAACCAACTCCAAAATATCACTAGATGTGTATGTTTTGCTCTTGAAACTAGACTTTGTCATTTTTCCCAATTGATATTGTTTACACATAGCATTGTCAGGCTTCTTTAGTTTTAGCAACCCTCTTACTTTCTTCATTTTACTAATGTTTATCAAATTGTCAAAATTCACATAACATAACCTTTTGTTCCATAACCAAACATCTTCTTAATGTGCAAACAAACATGTCTCATTAGATAAATCTAGATAGAATAAGTTACCTCTTGTCTGATCACCACTTCCAATAAGCTTACCATCAACATCATATATCTTGGCCTTCTTGTGATGGAATTCAACTATGTATCCTTATTTTTTAGTTGTGAAACACTCAAAATATTATAGCTAAGTCCTTCCACCCAGTAAACATTGTCAGACTTGATTTTTTCAATCAATTGAATAGTTCCTTTACCTTTCACAACACATGGAATACCTTACCAAATTTAACACAGTCACCTTTGTATGGTCCAATAGCTTCAAAAAAAAATCATCACCAGTCATATGATTAGAGAAACCACTATCAATTATCCATCTATCACTTTTATTCACATATGAAATTTTCTCATCTTCATCAAAATCTTCTTTCATGGCAACATAAACAACTTCATCATCATTACTTTCAAATTTAGTGTTAGTTTCTTCTTCAACAACATAACAAGATTTCTTACCTTTTTCATTCTTTTTTTTCTTGTAGTCTCAATCATCTCTCCTTCCTTTGTACTTGCTTTCCTTTCTTTCATCATTGTCTTCTCTATCAGGACATCTTGCAACTATATGACCATCCTTGTTGCATGAAAATAAATAACATGTATGATTTACCTTTGTATTTACCTCTGCCTCTTCCAAATATTTTTTTAAGTCCTTCAAGTTCATCAAGCTCATCATCAGAAGTGTCACTGTCACTTTTCACATGTTTGCCTTTTCTTTTGCTAAGAACCAATTGTGATTTAAAAGAAGATTCAATAGTAGTAGGTGTGAAGTTATCAAAGTTAGACATCTCAAAAGCAATAAGTCTACCAATTACACCTTCCAAAGTCAAAGTGTTACTTGGAGTGCATCTCAACTCTTGTATTATAAAAACTCTAATGGCATATATAGGAAGTAGATTTCTCAATACCTTACTTATCACTATTTCATCTTCAATTGTCCCATTTTCACTTCAAATAGCATTGACAACTTCTTTGATTCTTATACAATACGATACTATGTTCTCACCTTCCATTAGTCTCATTTCATCAAATTTACCTCATAGGCTTTCTAATTTGGCTCTCAAGACATTGTCATCTCCTCCATATATGGTCTTTAGTTTGTCCCACATCTATTTTTCACTATCACATTCTTTTATGTCATCAAAATTTGCATAGCTTAGGGCTAAAGTAATCTCCAACACTGCCTGATTATGTTCTTTCTTTTCTTTAGTTGTTAAGTAGTCAAAGGAACAATTGTTATCCTCACATAGTCATTGTCTGCAAAGCTTATTACAACATCATTGATACTAGATATATGTAGCCTCATCAATGTTTGCCATGCAGGAAAGTTCTCCTTATTCAACTTTGGTACCTCTCTTTTGTGAGTCATGATCTTTGGCTTTAAGTACCTTCAAACATCTTTTTATAAGCACTAACTACTCTAATACCAATTGTTAGAATGTTTAGAATAACTAAGAGGGGGGGTGAATTAGTTACTCAAGGTCCATAAGTACCATTTGAAAAGTTAAAGATTATCTCTTCTGCTTAACCTCTTGTAGCTCAATCTCTACTATATATTGATAAACAAAATTACTAGTAGTTCATTGTCCTAATATAACATACTTGTTGAATGTAAATATTTAAATTATAAAACATCATAAAACATTCAATACAATTTCACACTAGGATTTAACATAGAAACCCAATTTGGGAAAAACCACCAACAACATATCACCACTTTTTCACTATTTTGAAGTGAGCTCTATGAGGAGCCTACCCTATTAAAGGTTACAATACACACTATTAAATGTGACCTGGTTAGAGGATTTAATCACTCTGCTAGGAGTGGCCTTCTTAGAGGACTTTGATCATTCCATTTAGAATGTCACCTTGCTAAAGGAATTATACAGACTATTAAGTCCTTCAATGATTGTTAGGTCAACCTTTTATTAAAAGGATTTCAATACAAACTATTTACAATGATTGGAAAGAAAATGGTAGGGTTTGATTTGTATGATTACAACTCACTTTGTAATTTTAGATCTATGTTCACTTCATGTGTTGATTCCCTAATAAGCCTTCCTTGTCACGTCTATCCTTGATTTTCTTGGCAACCCTGCAAGAAATCATCCTTCTCTTCACAACAAAATTAAGGCCTCTACTTAGCTTCACTTATCAACCTCAACAACTTTTTTTCCTCTGACTAGAAACATGTACAAACTCTCTGTTTTGTCTCTTTGTGTCTCACACTTCATGCTTATATCACCTTCTCTCTCTCTCTCTCTCTCTCTCTCTCTCTCTCTCTCTCTCTCTCTCTCTCTCTCCTCCTTTAAAATTTGGCTCTACACCTCCTTAAATATATAATTTTGGTCCTTTTTCATTTTCATGATCACCGTAGATCTTAGGGTTTGTGGTTCAATTCATCAAGTTCATTGTATATGTTCATCTTCCTTCTTTTCTAGAAACTTCTCATTGAATTTGTTCATTAGGTATGTCTAATCCTTTCCTTGAATTAAATGATCCAACTCATCAATCTTATCTTCAACATAGTTTCCATATCCCAAGAAATTAGGTTGGAAATCATGATTCCTCATACACATTCAATATACTACCACTTGGCCATCACTAAGTTATGATACTCAATCATCGTTGAATTGCTCAGTCACTATAGAGCTTCTAGCTCAGCATCAACTATCACTCGATCAATACTAATGCTCGATCAACACTGAAATTGATCAACACTTCCTATGGCTCAATTAACACTAGCATCACTTGGTATGAACTTCAAGTTCCTTGATCTTTTACTCTCTTGCTCAATCAAGATTTACATAAGTGTTATATCTTGATTTGTATTGTAAAGACTTGAACATCAATATGATTTAAACAATCACTTTGTCTTGTCAAATTCTAACTAATCAAATGTCCATTGTAGCTTCCTTTTCATAACTTAACCTTTCCTCTAGGTTCTTTTTTTATGATCAATCTTGTAGTGCCTACCCCTAGTTTACATTTTTTTCTATTACTGTCGAACTCTTTTAGGCCAGTTTTATGTTTGATTACTAGTAGTATTGTTTTGAGATTATTAGATATTATTTTACATTCAGTTGATTATATGTTGAGATTACTTGGTACTCTATATTTCATGTATGCATTATGATTATTACAGTGCTTTCAGTTATTAATGATGATTAGTTAGATGGCTTATTATCCTATGTGTCTTCTTATGGATACTTACCCCTTACTGCATGTGTATGGTGTGTGTGTTTGTTTTCGTTATGTATGACATTTTTGATGTGGTTAAGGAAGGGAGTCGTAGTCACCTGTTGGTTGGGATCTACATGATGCACCACTTTTTGCCATTGCCTATTTAGCTTAGTATATATTGTATATGTACATGCGTGGATTTTATGCAGGTTGCAGGTACTGGGTATCGACTTCCCTGAATTGCCAGGATGAGCATACCCTATCGCATTATCTCAATGGTAAGAGAGGGGAGATAAATTCTTAAGTCCAAATCCTAAACCTTTAAGCCATTTGTCCTAATTGAAAATTAGGACAAGTATCTGAGTTGAGTACCCTCTGAATGCGTCGGATGACATTAATTCGTGATTATAACCCTTTAGTTTGATTTTGTATGTGTTTTGCTATGATGGGTTTTCGTATGTTGTTTTATGAGTCTTTAGTGTATTTTCTATTAATTAAGTCTAATTAAAAGATTAAATTAATGATTTAATTTAATGAAAAATTATTATGATATTTTTTATATTTAATTATATTTAATTAATGGGGAAAATTAATTAAATAAAAAGAATTAAATTTGAAGATAAAAGTTATAAGTATAATTTTGGAACGTGATAATATTTATTTAATTTAAAAATAATATATTTAGAGTTCATTTTTAAATAAATGCTGAATATTATTATTATTTAAGTTAATAAATATTTTATTGATTAAGTTTCGAAAATAAATTAAAAAGTGAAAATATATTCATTTATTAAAAGTTTTAAGTTTGCATGATGTATGCATGAGATTAAAATATAAGAAATTAATTAAAAAGATAAAACATGTGAATTTAATAAGGATATTTTAATTGCATAAATTGTGCATGAGTTTAAAATTTAATAAATTAATTAAAAGAGAACTCAAGCAAAAATTAAATAAAGTTATTTAATAATTCACTTAACGTGCATGGAAAAGATTAAAAAAAGATTAAGAAAATTTAATAGGAGTTCGAGTCTGGTGAGCACGGAGTTCTTTCAGGTGAACGCACAATTAGTGCCTTGATTTAAGGAGAGAACTCCTTATCACAATGAGAGGGTTCATTTTCGAGGGAGACGAATTTGGACACGAATTTTGGAAGAAGATTTGGACGTGAATTTTGAGAGTGAATTTTTGAAGAGGAAGGGATTTTCAAAAAGAGAAGGTTTTGTGAAGAGGGATTTCTCTTCAATCTTCTTGGGCATAGTGATTAGCATCAGTGTCCAAGTAGACACTTGTGATTATTTGTACAATTTCCTTACCTGTCTTCTTCATGCCTATGGATTGTGAATTCAAATTTCTCTGTGATGAATACTTGAACAGTTTAATATTGCAATTATTGAATGCATATCAACACCTTCTGTATACGTGGAGATTAAAAAGTAATCAAGGACCCTCATTTTATAAAGTAAAGAATTTATTACTTTAAACCAGGAAGGGTTTTGAGATTTAAAAAGAAAATTTTAATTTAGAAATTCAAATGGTTAATTGAATTTTTCCTATCAGGCTATGGTTGCAAATGTTTTAAAAATATATATATATATAGGGGTCTTGTTTATATTTGAATATATATTTTTTTAATTTAAATTTATAAACTTTATAAAAATATCAATTTTTTTAAGGGGGGGTATTTTTTATAGAATTTATAAAAAATATATATATTAAAAAAAGTTACTATTTTTATAAAGTTTATAAATTTAAATTAATAAAATATTTGGGGGGAGGTGGGGCCACCACGCTCCCACCTCCCATCCCCTTATACGGCTGCGGCTGCTATAGTAGATTGTGTTTCTACCAATGGCAGACCATAGCTACGTAAGCAATCCGCGACTGCCTTTGGCAACCCGCGGGCTACTAATAACAGCCCATATGTTTATATGTTAATTGCAATTTTAATTTAGTGTATTATTATAATTTATTAAATTTTATATTATATTTATTATTTATTAATAAATTTTATTAATATAAAATAATTTATTATATAGTTAATGATTTTGCAATATAATAATTATTTTGTATTATTAATTAATTATATTAAAAAAAAATTTAATTAAAGTATTTGAGTAACGAAAATTACTTGGATTGTTATTAAATTATTAATAGAATAATCATTATCTTATTAATAATTTAAAAATTAGTATTTAAAGATTTTGGTAATATTTAATTAAAAAGTTTTAATTGATTATTATTATTATATATATTGGAGGGTAAAAGAAAGATTACTAAATTTTGATAATAGTTAATTAGAATACTTAATTAAATTATTATTAAAATAAATTAAAGTCATAAATTGTGTATTAATATGGATATTTTATATAATTATAATGAATATAATGAGGTTTAATTAAGATTAATTAATAAAGAAAAGCGTTCAATTAAGTTCTAAATTTATTTAATTGGTTTTAATAAAATTATAAGCTTCTTATTCTAAGATCAATAAGTATTATTTAATAATTTAAATAAATAATTACCTTGGATTATTTTGGAAGAATTGACTTTAAAAAGAATAGAGGTAATTGTGCAATTTATAGGAATAAAAAATGGGTTAAATTACAAGGGTAAACGATGAATCTTATCTACTTGAATTTTACACTGAAAACAGAAACTGGAAACCTTATTGTTTAACTCAACTCTATATTTTCAAATCAAACCCAACTATGAGATTGTCCTATTTCTGTGTGATGTCTATGTTTGGGGTTTGGGGTTGACTAGAGTGTTGACCAGTTTAGGATGTTTACTAAAGGCTGGGGAGTTATGTGATTATGATGTTATGATATTGATCTCGATCTGACTATTTTTACTTAACCATGGTAATGTGATGGTATGCTCTATGATATGGTTGTATTCACTGTTTGTTATTGCTTTCCAATGATCTTGTGTGCCACTGAGGTGTTCTGAATGGTTTGTTCTTGACTTAACCATTTTTGGGTTCCTCGATCAGTTGTATTTGGATTGCTTTCCAGTCACCTTGATGGGACTGAAGTGTTTGCTATGTTCTTGATGATTTTATGTTGTGACATGTTTGGCTTAACCATTTTGAGTCATTGATTAGTATAATTGGGATACTTTCTAGTTGCTCGTTGAGAATCAATGGATATTGTGATTTATCTTTGATGCTTTCCAGTTGCTCACAAAGAACTGATGTGATTATTATGATTATCTTTATGATGCTTTCCAATCACTTGTATAAGACTAAGGTGATTTTACTATGATTCTTTGATTTGTGATTTTATGAGCCTAGGGTAGGTTATCTACATGTAGTGTCGGGAAGTGGCTTGTAATGGGGGTCAGGTCCCTAAGTGGCTGCCAGGGTAACCCATTGTAAGTTGTTTAATAAGTGAAAACATTACACTAAATGGGGATTAAAATGAACCTAATAAGAGTCTTGTATGTTCTTGCCCATGCCTTGAGTGCTAGTACAGACTAGGATGGGAGTAGAGAGAACACTTGGTTGTGACCTTGCATTCCGTAGTATGCCTTGTCAGTACGAGAGGATACTATTGTCGCATAGGGATCACTAGGGACCTTGGGGTCCTAAGGGACTGCCAGGGTAACTCCAATGTGATTCATGCAATGACACTTGCTTGCTTACATAGTAGGTTTCCTACATGTCTTGTGTGCCTATGGGAATTAGATGTCGACCTATCTTAGATCCTTTGAATTAGAATACTTATAGGATTTCCTAGACTTAGAGAGTACTTATGTTATGTGATTTGATATCCTATTTGGGACTTGAGACTATCTCCTCAGCATAGTGGGAGTGGGCCATTTAGGTTCCACACGGTCGGGTGGTAGTGCCTTTTCACTCTTACTGTTGAGATCCGTCTGTAGTCACCATGGTTGGAGCTTCTTGGGATGCTTTTTTATCATGTTTATATGATGTTATTTACTAACGCATTTCCTTATATTGATGATTAGCATGTGATAGGTGATATTATCTACTTTGTAGGATCATCTTATGCTTTATTCTAGAATGTTAGATTTCCTTATGTTTATGTTGTAGAATGTTTTAGTAGTGACGTCCCTATTATGATAGTACTAAAAATCTAATCGACAGTCTAGGATGTTATGCGTGAGGGATGGCTAGAGCCCACAATGGTCTTATGATGCTATTGACGATTGGGAGGAACAGCGTACTTAGTTAGTTGTGTTTTATGATGGATAGTTGTGTTTTATGATGGATGGATGTATCATGTATAGTGGATGGTTTCATTTATCTTATTGTACTTTGTATCATGGATTCGAGGAGGATGATGTAGATTCTATTTGTATATATGTATATTCTTTTAGCCTTTCATACCCTGTGACATGTACAGTTGATGATTGAGCATTCTGAATTTAATTTGCCAAGAGGCATTCGAAACAAATGTGTATTATTTAAAGGACATTGGACTTTTCAATATTATTTTATATGGATATGGTAGTTGTTAGAGTTAGTATTAGATTAAATTTATATGTGATTCAACGTCTTGGGATCCTTAAGAAATGTAACCTATTATGTATTCTTTTAGTTGATTGTATGTTATTGCTTCTGCTACTATGTGTTTGATGTGAGTGATTTATCTTTCTTGTTTCAAAAAAAATATGTTGGAAAACTTAGTAAAACTTTAGGTCATTTCTTTTTGGTCCCTTGGCAGGGCATTACAAATCTCAAAAATCGTCTTCATCAATCAAATACATATGACATTTAGATCAGATAGCAACATGTCTCATCAATATATTTGACATCAATGACAATAAAACAATTGTTTCAAATGTAGTTTCAACAACAACCTATCCTACTCTACATGATGGAGATATTTACATATGAAAGTAAAATTAATGTCTTTATATCAATGTAATGAATGTGTTTCAAAAATCTACATAATGGAATCTTGATTGCAAAATCACAATAACATTCATCTCTTTATATTAATACTATGAATGTCTATTTACAACTTAACTTTGTTTAAGGCACCAATAGGAAAGAGCTAAGGAGAGAAAACCTTCAGTCTTGTCCAAAAAGAAAATGACATTTATAAACTTTGTTAATCACGTGATTTTTGAATTACATCTAATCCAATGAACCATCTAGATCTACTCTACCCTTTATTTTCTCAAGTATTGCCTCATGGTCCAACTTGAGAACCTTCTAAAGAGTCTTCTTATGTGGTTTTCCTTCATATTTGATCAAGTGGACATTTGATGCAATGACAAGGTTTGAATGATGAAGAATCTCCCTCTCTATTTTCCAATCCTCAAATAACCACAAGCTAGGATTCTTCATACCATATTGTCTAAGCCATGTATCGGTTAAAACTAGTTCACCCATACGGTATTCTAAACCTTCACCATCTATAATCGAGTGATCCAATTTGTGTTTTTCCTGGACACAATGACACAAATAATAATTTATCCCTTCTTCATTGTCTTCTGGTGCAAGTACAACAAAAATATGACCTACAATGATAGAAACATAGTGTGCTCATTAATTTACCAATTCGTTAGCTACAAGTACAAAGTTACATATGAAATTTATATATATATTTATTTATTTATTTATATATTTATTTATTTATTTATTTATTTATTTATTTATTTATTTATTTATTTATTTATTTATTTATTTATTTATTTATTTATTTATATTTATATATAACCTGGTTGGACTAGATCTAACAAGCAATTAAATTCAATCAATGATTCCATCTCTACCATTTCCAATGCTCATGGGGGGTGATAGGTCTCAACTGGAATCAAAACTCATTAATGTCATTTGTCCACCCATTTAGTCGACTTGCATCCATCCCAATATTCCTCTGAACATGATCAACAAAAGCATGGAATTTGTCATATGTGGATACACCATGATCCTACATCAGAGCTTCTAAAGGAGTGTAGCTCACTCGATCCTACCATTGTACAACAATACTCATATGGTGTAATGTAAGTATTATCTATCAACCAAAAAAATCTTTGAACTATAGACTCACCTTCCTTACTTGGACCCATTGTAGTGTTACACCAGTCAACAATACTTTTTTGCATCTGACTATGTTGCTCCACCTTTTTACTTTAATTCTTCATGAGCTAAGGCTTTTTTGATGCATGCACCTACACCATTGTGTTCTCCCTTTCTATGACCAGCCTTTGTGAAATTCCACATATACTGGATACTAGTCAACGTATGCATCTAACTCAACCAATAAAACATTTATGCATTTTTTAATTGAGATGCACAAGTGTCTGACCAAATGATGTGTTGACAATATGATATGCCCCCTATTAGCCAAATAATTATAAAATATTTGAAAGTAACCATGTACAAACTCTATAGAATGTGATTGATCATCACTAATGTAAAAATGGTACTCCCTCAAGATCTTCATGTCCTCCTTTGCCTTTGTACTTGTAGGTGAATGGATGAATGTTATATGAACAAATATGAAAACCTATTGAGAAGTATAATATTTTACTTGCACCTCATTTTGTGGTTGTAGTGTGTTGTTCTCTACAAAGTCCACAACTGAAACAATTGTATCTAGTGCAAATGTGTCCTTGCACAACTTGAATTGAAAATCCAACCATCATGCCCTATGTGTATGCCTTGAATACTCATAAATGATTTTTTCATGAAAACATACACTGGAATATTTTTAATCACATATTTTACCCTCTTTCCCATCTTTTAGAGCATATGTCACAGTCTTATATTTTCCAAAATCTACTATTTTATTGTCAATTGCATGTATATTATCCATATGTTGACAAGTTGATAAACATTGCAAGCCACCACAATTGAGGCATGTACCATTCAAGCATGACAACATGTAAAATAATTGTTCATTCCCTCTTTCATAAAGAATGGTAGAAATGAATTATCTTGAAGATCAAGGTGGCTAATTTATGTTACACTCTTGCATAACAAAGTTAGAATGCAAAAACATGCATATATGCCTAAAACATCAAAATGGTTAGAAAATTTAATATGAACCCTACAACAACAAGTTGTGTGTGTGTGATTTATCTTCACATAAAAGGTTTACCCATTTCAAAATATCTTTGACTAAAATCTAATTTGAGGATGCATACCATTAAATTTTGCAAAGAATTGTGTCTGAGTTGAATCCAAAAAAAGTTTCTCATGCGGATCATGATTTTTACTACTAATCCTTCTTTTTATGACATCTCTTTTATTAGGCAAAACACGTGTGTTATTCTTCCAAAAATCTTCAATCAAGGATTTCAAAGATTCACTAATTTCTTTACTTCTGTGGTAGTCTACTGCTAAATGTCCATAACTCATTTTTTGTTGGATCTTGCACTTGTTTTCACCTTCTGATGGATCTCATTAGAATACCTCTACCTATTTGCATTTTTTAGCTTGTGCTTCTAATTAGTCAAGATTTCTTCATTTGAGTGCTTACTATTGTTGATGTAAGTACGTGTCTTCTGATATTACTATCTTTGTTGAATGACTTAGAACCCACTTTGTCATATGCACTTATTAGATTCTTTACAATGTTTATTTCGTTTCACTTGTTCATTATTCTTAGCCCAAAAATCTTCATGATGGGCCTCAATTTCAAATTCCTCATCATTTCAACAAATAATTGACATCTTCCTATCACATTTTATTCTTCAAAGAATAATCTCCACGTATGATTAACTTTTCTTTGACAAGTACACTTTGGAATCTTATCAGGCATTGATTGCAAAATATTAGTATCAATATCAACAAAATATCTTGGCTTTCTAAAATGAATTGTAGAAGGTATTCTAATCTCTTTAGCGGTCTCAACATTTTGAACATCAATATAATCATGCATTAGTTGTGTACCTTCAACCGAAGATGATGTGCCTTGGCAATAAGATGTGAAAGTTGGAATATCACCTTAGTGGTATGTTGATTTTCTGCCTTCAGCATGACATGATGGAGTGTGCACACCCTCCAACATAGAACATGGTGTCTCTTCAACGTGAGATAATGATGCGACTCCAATAATGGAAGATGGTGTACCTTCACAATTCAATTGTCTTGTTGACCATAAGAATCTCATTCATTCTCTTTGTCTTTCCAATTCTATATCTTTGTTTCTTTCTCTTGGTGGTTCTTGTTCCTCTTACAAAGCCATATTTTCATTATTTGATTCCAATTTTCTTTGTTCACACAGTACTCTCATTTTTTCTCTTTTAATTGCCAAATCCCTTTCCTTCTCTTTTGATATTTGAATTTTTGGTTGCTTCCTTGGCATGATGATGATGTTTACATGTCAAAACGTTCAAACATACAGATTACAACATTTTCAACATTTAATCATGCAAACATACGAATTACAATGATATCTATGAATCCAATATATTATAGCTTGCCAAATCAAAATATAATCTATCTCTATAATCACAATATACATTTAAAAAGTAGTCCACTAACCTCAAATATGTTGCAATATTGATTAATAGCTGAAATAGTGTAGAGAATGGTTGATTTTGGTACTTCCAACACCAAGAATAGTCTTTTGTGTCTTCCAGTACCATGAAATCCATGTTTTTGTCATAAAAACATAACATAACTGACTGCAAAATGGACAATGTGAGCTTGTCTCAATAGTCACATTATTGTTTGAGCAATATTTTGTGTATTTACATAATGGGATCATGCTCTAGTGCAATCTTGCTATAGCAGGATCATGTTATAATGCGATCATGCTATAGCATGATCCCCCTATGTAAATACACCTTTTATGTCCCTTCCTTTCCATCCTATCCCCTATAGGTATTCCTACCCCCTCTTCTCTCCATTCTCTCTCTCTCCATCCTATCTATCATTCTCTCTCTCTCTCTCTCTCTCTCTCTCTCTCTCTCTCTCTCTCTCTCTCTCTCTCTCTCTCTCTCTCTCTCTCTCTCTCTCTCTCTCTCTCTCTCTCTCTCTCTCTCTCTCTCTCTCTCTCTCTAGGCCACTATCTCTTCCTATCCCATATTCTCTTTCTCTCCATCCTATCCCTGAGTAGGCTTCCTATCTCATACTCTCTTTCTCTCTATCCTAATTGTGAGCAAGCTTCCAACCCCTTTCTATGCATCTTATCCCATACTCTCTCTCCAACAATAACTCTCTCCTTCTCTCCATCAATCACTCTCTCTCTTTCTACCCCTTCTTTTCATCATATCCCCTACTCTCTCTCTCTCATCGATCAATATCTCCCTTTCTCCACCAATCATTCTCTCTCTTACTCTCTCCATCGTATCATCTCTCCCTCTCTCTCCATCTCCTATCCCATACTATCTCTCTCTATTTATCAATCACTCTCTCTTCTTCTCCATTAATCACTCTCTATCTCTCTTCATACCCCTTCTTTGCCTCATATCCCTTCTCCTGCTTCTTGTCCCTAATTCTCTCTCTCTCTCTCTCTCTCTCTCTCTCTCTCTCTCTCTCTCTCTCTCTCTCTCTCTCTCTCTCTCTAACACACACACACACACACACACAAAGAGTCCCTCTTTCTCCCCTACTAGATATTTCCCATCCTCTCTCTATATTCCTATCCTTAATAGATCACTCTCCATCCCATCCTTGCATCTCTTTGTCTTCCTATATCCATGACCCTACTCTATCTCTTTGTTTATTAGTCAAGCTCTCTCTACATCCTATCCACTCTTTATCTTCTTATCTGGACATCCTACTTGAAATCTCTCTCTTCTTATCTCCATTCTATCTCCCTCTCTCTCCATCCCCTCCACTATCTCTTTCCATCTCCCTATCTCTCCATCATATCCTCTCTCTCTAGCTCTCTCTACATCTTATCTAGTATCTCTTCCTCTCTTTATCATATCCATGTTCTCTCAGCCTCTCTCTATCTCTCTTACTATTTCCTATGTTGTAGATACATGTGTTCTCTCTCTTTCACTCTATTTGTTCCTCTCCATCATATCCTCTCTCTATGTCTCTTTATACTATTCATTTTCTACCTCTCTCTTCCTATCACCTTCTCTACCTCCCTCTCTATCATTTGGCTACGTAAAATATCCTCAGTAACACATACGCCCTATTATTTATATAGCATGTACATGCTATAGCACATAGGCGCATCATAATGCATTCAAATTCACCAAACCTAAGGCTTAGATTTACATTGGAAATCCAACCTAGAGGTTTGATAGTTTCATATTGGTCTCAAACGTGATTTCCACCAAGCATACCAAAAATACATGGTTTTTCTTGTGTGCTCTCCATTTGGTTTCATTGTACTTGAATATGGATAAAATTACATTACATGATATTGTATACCTATGTGCTAGCTATATAACCATATAAAATATTTTGAATTTAGACTATTTTAAGCTTTTCAACTATAAGATTTTTTCAATGTATGTCCATTTTCTCTCTAAAACCAACGTGTAGTATTTGGGGGTTACATTTTAGCTCCTTTGTCCAATTTTGCAACAAGTTAGTGTTTTAGAAACTAGACTCAATTCTACACACTTTTTTAAAAAATTGATTTTTTATTTGTTCTCAATGATTTGTAGGGGGCGCATATATATATATATATAACGTCCTATCAAAGGATCCAAAAGAATTAACCTAAGGTTTTGCTAAGTTTGCCAAACATTTTGTTTTTTAAAGAAAGAATAACATACACATCAAACATAAAGTAGTGGAAGCAATAACATACAATCACACTTAAGAAAACATAATAGATTACATTCCTTAAGGATCCCAAGATGTTGATATATATATATATATATATATAAAACGTCCTACCAAGGGATCCAAAAGAATTAACCTAAGGTTTTGCTAAGTTTGCCAAACATTTTGTTTTTTAAAGAAAGAATAACATACACATCAAACATAAAGTAGTGGAAGCAATAACATACAATCACACTTAAGAAAACATAATAGATTACATTCCTTAAGGATCCCAAGATGTTGAATCACATTTAAATGTTAATTAATACTAAGTCTAATAAATATCACATCCACATGAAAGAATAATTAAAAGTCCAAAGTCCAATTTAAATAATATACATTTGTTTCGCATAAAATTTGGAATGCTCAATCATCCATTGTACATGTCATAGGGTATGAAAGGCTAAAAGAATATACATTTATCAAAATATATTATATCATCCTTTTCGGATCTGTGAAACAAAGTACAGTACAATAAATGAAATCATCCATCATAAAGATATAACCATCCATCATAAAGATACAACCATCCATCATAATGCACAAGGATAGAATGAAAAGAAATGCAAACAAGGAAACTCTAGCCATGGTATCAATGGACAGATCTCAATGGTAAGAGTAAAAAGCACTACCACCCGACTGCGTGGAACCTAAATGGCCCACTCCCACTGTGCTGAGGAGATAGTCTCAAGTCCCAAACAGGATATCAATCCAAATATCAAAAGTACTCTCTAAGTCCAAGAAACCCTAAAAAGCAATCTAACTCAAAGGTTCCAAGATGAATCAACATCTAAACCTAGAGGCACACAAAGATGCATAGGAAACCTACTATGTAAGTGGGCAAGTGTCATTGCACAAATCATGCTAGAGTTACCCTGGTAGTCTCTCAGGACCCCAACCCCCTAGTGATCCCTATGCGGCACTAGTATCCTCTCGTACTGACAAAGCATACTAACGATGCAAGGTCACAATCAAGTGTTCTCTCTATTTCCTTCCTAATCTGTACTAGCACTCAAGGCATGGGAAAGAACATACAAAGACTCTTATTAGGTTCATTTTATTCCCATTTAGTGTAGTGTTTTCACTTATTAAACAACTTACAATGGGTTACCTTGGCAGCCACTTAGGGCTCCGGCCTCCATTGCAAGCCACTTCCCGACATTACATATAGATAACCTACCCTAGGCACATAACAGTATAAATCAAAGAATCATATAAAATCACTTCAGTCCTATACAAGTGACTGGAAAGCATCAAAAGATATTTCATAATATTACATCAGTTCTCTACGAGCAACTAGAAAGCATCCCAAAAATATTGATTGAAGACTCAAAATGGTTAAGTCAAGTAGGTCATAACATTCACCTCAGCTTCACACAAGAACACTGGAAAGCAATAACAATCAATAGATCAACACACATCATAGAGCATACCATATACATTACCATGGTTGGGTTTAAAAGATCAAGATCAATTCCTCATAACACCACAATCACATAACTCCCAAGCCTCTAGTAGACATCTTCAAACTGGTCAACACTCTAGTCAACCCAAACCCAAAATACAAACAACACACATAAAACAGAGTAGTCTCATAGATTGGTTTGATTTTGAAAACATATTGTCGAGTTAAATGTAAGGTTTCAATTTTTGTTTCAAAGTACGTCTCAAGTAAAAGATTCTCAGTTTACCCTACAAGTCAACCCATTCATTTGTTCGAATAAAATATAGAATTACCCCTTATATTTAAAGTCAATTTCCTTAAAAAATCAAAGGGTGATTATTTATTTAAATTAATAAAATAATACTTATTGATTTTTGAATAAAATAACTTATAATTTTAACTTCATTAATGAACTTTTGTTATTAATTAAACTTGATTTAATTTAATTTAATTTAATCAATTATTAAATATATATTTAATAACTATACTAATTTCATTTAATTAATTATTAAATTAAAAAATTGTTATTAAGTTTTATTTATTAAGTAATATTTAAAATTTATTTATTAAATTTATAATTATTAATAAAATTAATAATAATTAAAATTTAATATTATTAAATATTAATAAAATAACCTTATTGAAAACTTAAATCGTAATTCTTTTTAAAAAATTGTGTTTTGTTTTACAAGGCCTGCCAGCCTTGGCTTACGATGGCAGGTCTAACTACTGTCACAAGCAGCAATATTAACTGCTGCCACGACCAGTAGTCTGGCCTGTGGCTACTAGGAGTGTACGGTGGAGGTAAGGTGGGGGGGATGGTTAAAACCCACCTCCTCACAAAATTTATTTATATTTTTTTAAAAAAAAAATTGTTATAAATTTTTTTATATAAAACTGTTTACCAAAACTAGTCCCCCTATGAAATGATTTTTTTTTTTTTTTAATAAAATTTATTTTCTTAAACCAATTTCGCTCTCAGCACAATTTTGATTATATATATACATAATTTCTTAGCAATTCTTTGATAGCAAAAATATGAAAAACTAAACAAATCTTCAATATAAAATTTATATTCTGTTCAAACCCTTCCCATTTAATTTTCCATATTCAAATCTATTGAAAGAGGGTTTTAACGATACTATAATTTCCATGTATTCAGAAGAAACCCACAAGCATTCTAATAAATCCAAAATATAATATTGAAAGATTTGTTACAAGAAAATTTGAACAAACAATTCACAATCATAAAGAAGATAGGAATAATAAAGAACATGATTTACTATGTGGATTAAATGCAAGAATCTACCTAGATTCTGATGCTAAATTGCAAACACCCAAAAATATTTGTTAGAGAAATTTGCTCTCTCAAAACCTTCTCTCTTCCAAAGATTCCCCTTCCAAAATTTGCGGTCCCTCGAAAATGAACCCTCAAATTGTGATATGGTGTTCTCTCCTAAAATTGGGGCACTAATTGTGCGATCACCCGAGAGGACTCCTTGCTCACTAAACATTAACTCTTTATTATCTTTTTCATGCGTATTTAATGAATTATAAAATATCCTTATTAAATTCACTTGACTTCTCTTTTCAATTAATTTATTAAATTTTAAACTCATGCACACTTTATGTAATCTTTAAACTTTTAATAAATTAATATATTTTCCACTTTTTAATTTATTTGTTATATTTTAATCTCATGCATACTTTATACAATTTTAAAACTCTTAATAAATTAATGTCTTTTTTTACTTTTTTTTATTAATTTATTTTTGAAACATTAATTGATAAAATATTTATTAATTTAAATAATAATAGTATTTAGCATTTATTTAAAAATAAGCTCTAAATATATTATTATTGAATTAAATAAATATTATCACATTCTAAACTTTAACTTTTAACTTTTATCTTTATATTTAATTCTTTTTATTTAATTAATTTCCCAATTAATTAAATATTAAAATATCAATAATAATTTTTTATTTAATTAAATCATTAATTTAATTATTCAATTTGACTTAATCAATAGAAAAATAGATAAAATACAGAGACCCATCATAGAAAAACACATGCAAAATCAAACTAAAGGGTCATAATCACAAATTAACGTCATTTGACGCATTCAGAAGGTAAGCAACTCAAATACTTGTCCTAATTTTCTAGGACAAATTGCTTAAACTTTTAGAATTTGGACTTAAGAATTTATCTCTCCTCTCTTACCATTGAGACAATGCGATAGGGTACGCTCATCCTGAAAATTTAGGGAAGTCGATACCCGGTACTTGCAATCTGCATAAAATTCACACATGTACAGTCACAATATTCTAAGTTAAATAGATAATGGCAGGAGGTGATGCATAGTGTAGATCAAGACCAGTAGGTGACTATGATTCCCTTCCTTAACCACATCAGAAATGCCATACATAAAGAAAACATACACGTACACCATACACATGCAGTATGGGGTAAGTATCCATAAGAAAACACATGTGATAATTCATCTAACTAATCATCATCAATAATTGAAATCACTGCAATAATCATCATGCATACATAAAGTATAAAGTACATATAATCAATTGAATGTGAAATAATATCTGATAATCTCAAAACAATAATACTAATAATCAAGCATAAAATTGGCCTAAAAGAGTTTGGCAATGATAGCAAAATGCAAACTAGGGCAGGCACTACATCCATCCCCCCCTAGACTTAGGCTTACTCCTGGAAGCCTACAAGAATGGTAATACTAAAGAACTCACTATGCGGGTCCCATTAGACCCTTCCCCCCTATAGGAGGAGATGACTCCACTGAGAACACTCTCTAGGATCTACCCATGTCTCCAACTGTAGGTTCTAAAGCTACAGGTCTTTGGCTTAAGAATTGTGATTTTCCTTGAGGGCAATGGGATGACTTGTGTCCATGTTATCTAAATGAGAAATACTCTCTGTTGAAACTCCTCTAAACCATAGGTGCACTAGACTGTTGAACACTACCCCCACTAGGATAAGACTAAACACTTTGAGACGGCCGATCATACTGGTTGCGCTTATTGTGTTGCACATTAGGGTAGTTCTTAGAGATAGATACAACATCATCACCCTAAGTTGGAGGATAAGATCCTCCCTACTAATGATTACTCCCAGAAGGAAGTTTCCTATTACCACTAGAGTTGTGGTTACCCTTAGGTCCTGATGCTAAAGGTGCTCCCACAACCTAGGTTAATACTCTGCTCTACAAGAATGGCTCGATGTACTACATCTTTAAGGGTGTTAGGTTCAAACACCTTAACACCCCCAACTAGACGATTGTTGAAGCCTCTAATGAAATGTTGTGCCAACTGTGCTAGGTTGTCACTAATTCTCAAAAAGGACATGAGCTCATAGAACTTGCGCTCATACTCTACTATAATCATAGTGAATTGTCTCAGGTTGTGGAACTCATCTGCTCTATGCTACTTCCATTCCTCTAGTAGGAATCGCTCATGGAAGTTTTACAAGAATAACTCCCATGTGACACTATTCATGTCTATGTCCAACTTCTTCTCTTTGATAGTCCACCAAGTGGCTCCAAAATTTTCTAGGTTAGTAATAGCAAACCTCACTTTGACATTACTGTCAAAGTCCTGAATAGCAAAAACCCTGTCAAGAGCAATAAGCCACTGCTCGGCTACATAACCTGAACCCAACCCACTAAAGGGTTTGACCTTGGACCTCTGGAGGTCCTTCATCTAAGTAGATACAATCGATCTCTGTCAATGCCTTTGAGGGCTCCTAGAACTAGGTCTATGCTCATGTCCTATCTGATGAGCCCCATCCTGGCCAACACACTAAAGAGGAGGTAGGCGATCAATGATGGCCTTCATCATTTGCCTTGGGTCAACTTCCTCTGAGTCGGCCTGCTGCTCTCTATGGTTCTCTTCCTGATGCTCACTAACATGCTCTTCCCTATCCTCTTCCTAATTAAGTTCTTTGTGTACAAACTCATGTACACTGATGTTTTTGCCTTGTCCACAGCCTCTACCACGGCCTAGGCTACAACCTCTAACTGAAGATCTTGTCCCAAATGCCATTCTACAATAATATCCAAGATACAAGATGCTATAATAACCATAAAAAATACTACTATAAAGCATACATAAAAGACACATGTATTGAAAATATTATAAGTTCAATTTTCAATTTTGCCTATTTTTAGGTTTATGTATAATTCATGTTCAATCATCCACTGTACATGTCATAGGGTATGAAAGGCTAAAAGAATATACATTTATAAAAATATATTATATCATCCTTTTCGGATCCATGAAACAAAGTAAAGTACAATATATGAAATCATCCATCATAAAGATATAACCATCCATCATAAAGATACAACCATCCATCATAATGCACAAGGATAGAATGAAAAGAAATGCAGACAAGGAAACTCTAGCCACGGTATCAACGGACGGATCTCAATGGTAAGAGTAAAAAGCACTACCACCCGATTGCATGGAACCTAAATAGCCCACTCCCACCTTGCTGAGGAGATAGTCTCAAGTCTCAAACAAGATATCAATCCAAATATCAAAAGTACTCTCTAAGTCCAGGAAACCCTAAAAAGAAATCTAACTCAAAGGTTCCAAGATAAATTGACATCTAAACCCAAAGGCACACAAAGACACATAGGAAACCTACTATGTAAGTGGGAAAGTGTCATCGCATGAATCATACTAGAGTTACCATGGTAGTCTCTCAGGACCCTAACCCCCTAGTGATCCCTATGTGGCACTAGTATCCTCTTGTATTGACAAGGCATACTAATGATGCAAGGTTGCAACCAAGCGTTCTCTCTACTCCCATCCTAGTCTGTACTAGCACTCAAGGCATGGGCAAGAACATACAAAGACTTTTATTAGGTTCATTTTATTCTCATTTAGTGCAGTGTTTTCACTTATTAAACAACTTACAATGGGTTACCCTGGTAGCCACTTAAGGCCCTCGCCTCCATTGCAAGCCACTTCCCGACATTACATATAGATAACCTACCCTAGGCTCATAAAAGTATAAATCAAAGAATCATATTAAATCACCTCAGTCTTAGAAAAGTAACTAGAAAGCTTCAAAAGATAATTCATAATATCACATCAGTTCTCTACGAGCAACTAGAAAGCATCCCAAAAATACTAATCGAAGACTCAAAATGGTTAAGTCAAGTAGGTCATAACATTTACCTTAGCTTCACACAAGAACACTAGAAAGCAATAACAATCAATAGATCGACACACATCATAGAGCATACTAGATATGTTACCATGGTTGGGTTTAAAAGATCAAGATCAATTCCTCATAAATCCACAATTACATAACTCCCAAGCCTTTGGTAGACGTCCTAAAATTGGTCAACACTCTAGTCAACCCAAACCCAAAACACAAACAACACATTAAAAAAAGTAGTCTCATAGATTGGTTTGATTTTGGAAACATATTGTCGAGTTAAATGTAAGGTTTCAATTTTTGTTTCGAAGTACATCTTAAGTAAAAGATTCTCAGTTTACCCTGCAAGTCAACCCATTCATTTGTTTGAATAAAATATAAAATTACCCCTATATATTTAAAGTCAATTTCCTAAAAAAATCAAAGGGTGATTATTTATTTAAATTAATAAAATAATACTTATTGATTTTCAAACAAAATAACTTATAATTTTATTAATATCAATATTATTAAAATTAATAATTTAAATAAATTCTTTAACTTCATTAATGAACTTATGTTATTAATTAAACTCAATTTAATTTAATCAATTAATAAATATATATTTAATAGCTATACTAATTTCATTTAATTAATTATTAAATTAAAAAATATTATTAAGTTTTATTAATTAAATAATATTTAAAATTTATTTATTAATTTTTTAATTATTAATAAAATTATAAATAATTAATAATAATTAAAATTTAATATTATTAAACATTAATAAAATAACCTTATTAAAAACTTAAATCGCAATTCTTTTTATAAAAATGCATTTTGTTTTACAAGGCCCATCGGCCTTGGCCTACAGCGACAGGTCTGACTATTGTCGCAGGCACTAGTATTAACTACTGTCGCGGCCACTAGTCAGACCTATGGCTGCCGGTAGGGTACGGTGGAGGTAAGGTGGGGGGATGGGTAAAACCCACATCTTCACAAAATTTATTTTATTTTTTTTTTTTAAAAACTGTTATAATTTTTTTATATAAAATTGTTTACCAAAAAAGTCCCCTTATGAAATGAATTTTTTTATATAATTTCTTTTTTTAAATATTTTTAATAAAATTTATTTTCTTAAACCAATTTGATTATATATATATAATTTCTTAGCAATTCTTTGATAGAGAAAATACGAAAAACTAAACAAATCTTCAATATAAAATTTATATTCTGTTCAAACCCTTCCTGTTTAATTTTCCATATTCAAATATATTGAAAGAAGGTTTTAACGATACTATAATCTCCATATATTCAAAAGAAACCCACAAGCATTCTAATAAATCCAAAATATAATATTGAAAGATTCGTCACAGGGAAATTTGAACAAACAATTCACAGTCACGAAGAAGATAGGAATAATAAAGAACGTGATTTACTATGCGGATTAAATACAAGAATCTACCTAGATTTTGATGCTAAATCGCAAACACCCAAAAAGATTTGTGAGAGAAATTTCTTCTCTCTTCCAAAGATTCCCCTTCCAAAATTTGCAGTCCCTCGAAAATGAACCCTCAAATTGTGATATGGAGTTCTCTCCTAAAACTGGGGCACTAATTATGCAATCACCTCAGAGGACTCCTTGCTCACTAGACATTAATTCTTTATTATCTTTTCTTTATCTTTTTTATGCACATTTAATGAATTATAAAATATCTTTATTTAATTTACTTGACTTCTCTTTTCAATTAATTTATTAAATTTTAAACTCATGCACATTTTATGCAATCTTTAAACTTTTAATAAATTAATATCTTTTCCAATTTTTAATTTATTTATTATATTTTAATCTCATGCATACTTTATGCAATTTTAAAACTCTTAATAAATTAATATCTTTGTTTACTTTTTTTAAAAATTTATTTTTGAAATGTTAATTGATAAAATATTTATTAACTTAAATAATAATAGTATTTAGCATTTATTTAAAAATAAACTCTAAATATATTATTATTAAATTAAATAAATATTATCACATTCTAAAATTAAACTTTTAACTATTATCTTTTTATTTAATTTGTTTCCCAATTAATTAAATATTAAAATATCAATAATAATTTTCTATTAAGTTAAATCATTAATTTAATTATTTAATTTGACTTAATCAATAGAAAAATCACCAAAGATTTATCAGACAAAATACGAAGACCCATCATAGAAAAACACATACAAAATCAAACTAAAGGGTCATAATCACAAATTAACGTCATTTGACGCATTCAAAAGGTAAACAACTCAGATACTTGTCCTAAGTTTCTAGGACAAATAGCTTAAAGGTTTAGGATTTGGACTTAAATATTTGTCTCCCCTCTCTTACTATTGAGATAATGTGATAGGGTACGCTCATCCTGGCAATTCAGGGAAATTGATACCTGGTACTTACAATCTGCATAAAATCCACACATGTACAAACACAATATTCTAAATTAAACAGACAATGGCAAGAAGTGGTGCATCGTGTAGATCTCAACTAGTAGGTGACTACGACTCCCTTCCTTAACCACATCAGAAATGCCATACATAAAGAAAACATACACGCACACCATACACATGCAGTATGGGGTAAGTATCCTTAAGAAAACACATGTGATAATTCATCTAACTAATCATCATCAATAACTAAAATCACTACAATAATCATCATGCATACATAAGGTATAGAGTACCAAGTAATCTCATCATATAATCAATTGAATGTGAAACAATATCTAATAATCTCAAAACAATACTACTAATAATCAAGCATAAAACTGGCCTAAAAGAGTTTAACAATGATAGCAAAATGCAAACTAGGGAAGGCACTATAATAAACACACACACACACATTAAAAAATTACCCAAAAATTAAGAGATAAACTGCATAGTGTCAACTAATTTCTAACCTGAGCAATTAAAGAATTTCCCAAAGAAAAAGATTTTAGGGGGACCATACTTTCACACTATGTTATATTTTTATTGAAAAAATAGTTCCACTTTCTGTGGCCCCCTTTTTTGAGGGCCTTAAACTCCACCATTTTAAAAATAAATTAGTAATTTAGAAACTAGATTCAGAGGACTACAATGTTTGCTTTAATCATATTTCGAAATTTTTAGTGTAACTATCTTTAAATTCTCATTGAAGTTCAAAAATTGTTGATTTCAACAGAAAAGTGACATCTTATACCCCACCACCTGCCCCCCCCATTTGGTACCACAACTTTGTGCACTTACCCTAGAAGATGATAATTAACAAGCAAACTTTACTATGACCAAGCTTCTTGGGCTCAAAATCTTGCTTGATCTGCCTGTAGATGGTCACAAAAGAATGAGAAACAAGACCTCTTCTAAGAAGATGAACAAAAAAAGTGAGCATCATGATATATATGTTTTTTTAATAATTAGAATGATAATTCAGTTACTCCAAATTAGTAAACAATAAAAATAATTTTTTCTTTATATCATTACAATAACAGAAATTTGGCCTTACAAGTTTCATCATATATTCTCAAGAGGTACTTTCTTTTATCGACAGGGGGTGACCATTGAAAATATATATTTGAGGGTGCAATGATATATTTTTTTCAATTCCAATGTTACATATGGGATTTGGTGTTGTTTTGGCACAAATTAGATATGATAGGAGAGGCCCAATGAATCACATAACCCACACAAAAGATGAAAACACACCAATAAATTAGAGTGATTTTCACACCATTTTGATGAGCATTAATCATGAAGAGCTTGGGCTATATGGGAAGTAGGTTGTTTTGTAGGGTCAGCGTGGATTTAAATGGGAAAAAGTAGAGGATGCCTTGTGTGGCAGGAGGAATGCCCAAACTTATCGGTAATTGGTGGCAGGGTATTCACTATTTTGGATGTGCAAGTTGTGGGTTGGAGGCCATCATCATACAACCTGGAAAGTTGAAACTGTGAGCTGACAAAATATATGAAAATTTTTGTTGGCTCTTCATTGTAGGTGAGGGCAAAAATAGGGGCAAGGGCGATGAAGTTCTTTGCTCCTAAGGGTTTCATACCCCTAATCACAACCACACACATAGTCACAATCAACAAGAACAGACTGCACAAACTACTAATCCACAATCTACAATTGAAGCAATTTTGAGATGAACATGAGGTTTACCTTGCGGAAGGTTAGAATTTGTGGGAAATGATTTAAGAAGCTCAATCACTAGAAACTTCTTGATTTCCAAATTGAAAGCATATAAAATTGAAGTACTTTGTGAAAGAATTTTAATAGTCCCTGCCTATCTATAGGCAAGGAACTAATGTTTTCAGTGATGGACACAATTAAATTTTACAATAAGAACTAATAAGTTTCTAAAGTTCAAAAATCAATTTATTTTTTAATTGATTTTCAAATAAGAATTTCTAAATTTTGATTGGCTAATAGCGATTTAGCCAGGGGTAATTTTTTTTGACACAAAAATTAGAAGAAAAATCAAAGTCTGAATTGTCCTTCAATATTGAAAAATCTAAAAATTTGTCACATCTTCTACAACTTTCCAATAGCTATCTAAAAAAATCATGCAACATCCTAATCTAGAAAAATCTAGAGCATATTTGAAATAACACAATCTAAGATCAACAGCTCTGTCCACCAGCCCTACCCACCTACCATGCTAATCTCTAGTAGCACTGATTAGAAACACCCAAAAGCAATCAACAATCAACAAAACCATAATAAAAATATCAAACCATGTTCTTTTCTAGAAGAAGATTTTATTTCTTCACCTTCCCTTGTGCTTCGTGCTTTAAAAAATAAATTGAAAATTTATGTAGAATTAGTATGTGTACCCCCTTGAAACCAAAAAAAATGTGTGAAAACACCATCAATTATACCTTAAGAACATGCAACACAATCAGTAGCAAAAAACCAAAAAGAAATATGCATGCCTATCCTATAGCACAAGCGCGACACAAAATAGAGACAGACGAGGATCCCCTCACACATAAAAACAAAGGCAAAAATTATGAAACAGGGAGAGAATGATTGGTATCTCAACAATAGCCAATGCCCAAATAAGAACCAAATCATTGATGTCTCATGAATATATTAACTCTGTGAGCCCTAGCCAAGAGTCTATAACGTAGTTGTTTCAAAAGTCCAAATGAGCAAATTCTATTCACCTCTAAATAATTCACTCTTGTTTTGTACCAGGATGCACTACTGCAATGGGATTCACTAAATTTAAGATGAAGCATCAAAGTTTTAAACCAAGTCATCGTCGTCATTGGGAGAGGAATATATATCCACCTATAGCCCTCTACTGATTCTCTTCCCTGCTTTCAATTCCACCTATTCTCTCTCCATCTACTACAACAGTTTCCCAAACTTACTGAGATATCACAATATCTGAGAGCCAGAAAATGGTGATTGCTAGAGTGTTTTGCAACTATCACAACAGGCAAATATGATATCTTTAATGCAGCACGTTTTGGGGAACTTACAAAATGAACAAGTATCCCCAAAAATAGCAATGCGATTCGCACAATTTTGACAGGCCTCTACCATGATTGATGCACCTATTTCATTTCAAATAATAATAAAAAATTCATTAAAAAATTTATAAAATCAGTAAAATAACATAAATATATATCTCACCCTGCACAGTCTATGAAACAAGGCAAGAGTAAAAGAAAGAACACACCAATGCATTGAAGACCCCATCACAAATTTACTATTTTAGGATGGATGAATTCTCTGCAACTTCTTGCAAAGAAGTGATTTCTCCATATAAAAAAATTGTATTATTATTAAAAGAATCTCTTTTTCCTTTTTCAACTATTTGGAAGCTTTCTTTTATAAATTTTAAGAAACTTTCTCTTCTAAATATTTACGCCCCTTTTCAATAAATCTAGATTTAAAAAAAAATTGAGTGGAGATTTAAGTAGAAACTTTCCTTATTGCTTTTGAGTTAATGAGATTAAAATTAATATTAAAGAATTGTGATTATAAATTTGAAAAAATAGTGTGGATATTGAAATGTATTTAGTTTTTTTTTTTTTTTAATTATTATTTTAAATAGATACTTGGTAAAATAAGATAATATGATTAAAGAAAATTGAATAAAAAATTATAAAGTTTATGGAATATGTATAATTCTTTTTTTCAAATGTAGTATATTTAAATTTAAACAATTGATAAAAATGTAACCATATAATGAAAGAAGTAAATATAACGTGGGTGAAGGAAAGGTTTAAAAATATATTAATAAAAATATTTATTTCAAATGTTAATGGTCTACTATAGTATTATTGAGTTCTTTTTAACTACAATTTATATTTTTCTAAGGAAAGAAATCATTTATTATAATTTTATTTTTATGGACCTTAATATAACTAGACTTGCTCTAGTTGGTGAACATTTGAAATGAATACCCATTACTAATATTTTCCTGTAAACTCCTTGTTATGAATCACTTAGAATTTCAAGATTCACTAGGATACAGATATAATAGAAAGATTGTAACTAACGTTGCTTGTGAACTAAGCAAATAATACTTAGAAATGCATAAAATAACTAAGTAGACAAAACATGCATCAGAAAGAACAAGAGACAAAAGATTTGATTTCAGAGTTCACCAGACTCTAGCTACGTCTCTGAATCTGCAAACTCGCAAGATCGATGCCATCATTATGATGCAAAACTAATAAATCACCATGGTCTTCCATAGAGTTACAATCTACTTCTCGCTTCCACACTGCAATAACAGGAACTTGCTAGCAACATTTTCGTGCATAGCTCCTTCGCCACTTTTTACAATGCTAAGCAATAAAACTGCAACTCTCTCTCTCAATGGGCATTAAGCCTTTACAAAAATAACTTTAAAAGTCATGAAAAATCTCTCAAGGAACTCACCAAGTTTTTATCTCTCAAGAGATCACTTAGCTTACAAGAAAAACTCTCACTTCCTTAAAACTCCTTATCAAGAGTAAAATAACTCTCCAAGAATCTAAGAAATAAGAATACTCTCTCTTCTTACAAGAATTTTCTCCTTAGATTTTTCTCCTCTTTAGGCTTGTCTTTCAAAGGAAAATAATTCCCTTTTATACTTGATATTGGCTATATTTGGCTTAAAACCATATAACCAATATAATTACTATTTTCCTTATTTAAAATAACCAAATAACCCAAATCTCCCAATTTTACTACTATCCTTGAAAAGAATGGCTCTTATAATTTTGAACTTACATTATAATATCCAAAATATAATAACCCATCCAAAATCATATCTAATTAAATAACCTCCCTTTTTAGCTTTTATAATTTTAAGCCCTACAAAATAAACCAACCCCTTAACAAATAACAATATACATCCCTTTTTTTTTATAAAATAATAATCATAATAATATATGGTTCATATTAACCACATATTATATTTATACATTATTTTAAAACTTGTTATATTATTAAGAGCATAAAATGAGGATGATGATATCATGATGACATCATCAAAACTTGCATTTTTTCACCAATTTCAAATGACTGTAACTTTCACATATGAACTCCATTTTCGATGAAACGAACGCCATTGAAAAGATCTTGACAGGCTCTTTAATTTAAGACCCATTGTTGACCACTTTGGAGATGGTCAAATTTTACCTTTTTAGTCAACCTATTTGATGAAATCTTTGACCAAGCATATCTCGAGCAAACAGACTCCCTTTTGATGCACTTCAAATTGTGTTAGGAACATTTCACCATGCTCTATACATTGATGCCAATTTTGGGAGATTTTGAATGGGTTGAATTTTTTATGTCTTCAAGGTCCACCTAGATTATTCCTCCCCACTAAAGGAACTTTTAGACCTCCAAAAGCTTCTTAATTAGACACTAAGTGAGAGAAACACTTTCCCACTTGTCCAGTATCTGTCCACCTTATTTGTGCACCTACTTCACCAAAAAGTTGTACAATAATTATGAAAATTGCAATCATGTTGCTACCCATTTGCATTTTCCTACATCTTTATGTATTCATTACCCTAGCTACTTTCCATACAACACATTAACAGAACTAACAAATACAAAGATGATAATGACAATGAGTTAACAATAACCTTAACCCTTGTAATAGGTTTCCACAACAAGTCCTCATGTTGTGGCATTGATGATCCCTGAGGCACATGATGGTTAGGCATACATGAAACTACATCATTTTCATGCTTTGAATCACTTTGTTTTCCCACACTTACAGACATAAGTGAAGAATTTTTTCTCACACAAATGAGCCTCTTCATATGCCTAGTCTTCACCAATAGAGAATCAACTGCAATCTTCTTCTTGTCCTTCTTTAGAAAAAGCTCTAGATGAAGCTTCCAACAATGAGATTTTTGATGTCCACTTTTCTTGCAATAAGAGCTAGGTGTTTTCAAGATCCAACCTTTCTTTCCCTTCTCTTTCTTCTGATTTGGAGATGGGTCTTGATGCATTGTCTGTTTACTAGCTAACTTGACCTTCCTATACAAAGCCATTCTTTTACAACACTTGGCAACACTATGGTTATTCAACCCACAAAATGTGCATGGTTTTCTAAACCATATACTTTCTACATTTCCAACTTTCTTATGATCAAAAGAAATATTGGATTTACCAGGCTTTCTATACCTTTCATGGTCACCCTTGGTGCATGCATGTCGAGAAGAATCTATGTTCACTCTTCTCATGGACATCTTGCATGTGTCACCACTACCTGAAGTTGATGCTTCATTGTCTCTCACAGATTGTTCTTGAGATTGTTCTTCATCTGGAGAATTATTTATATCCACTGCATGGGAAAATTCTCCTTCACCAACCCCCAATCTTGCATCAAGAGGTCTACCTTCCACCTTCACAGGTTCAACCATATATTGTTCATGAATTCCAAGGCTCTTTCCCTTGTTGCCCATCTTGGTTGACAACCTCAGTCCAACACCTTGAGATTGTTTATAAGAATCGCCAAGAAAATAAGGAAGAGAATAAGAAGAATGAGGAGATCTCACTAAGTCTACATCTTTAGCTTCATTGGAGAAGCATTTTTTTTCAGACTTCCATTCTTCATACATCTCATCAACCTTGGCTTTCATCATCATGAAGGCCTTGTAAAATTCTACATCAAAGATAAAAGGAAAATGATTTTCCTTATGTGAAGCCATCTTGCCTCACTTTGTTTGAATCTGCTCCAAGTATCTCACAACGTGCAACTTCTCAGACTAGCTCTGATACCAAACTTTACCTATAAACTCCTTGTTATGAATCACTTAGAATTTCAAGATTCACTAGGATATAGATATAATAGAAAGATCATAACTGACGTTGCTTGTGAACTAAGCAAATAATACTTAGAAATGCATAAAATAACCAAGTACACAAAACATGCATCAGAAAAAACAAGAGACAAAAGATTTGATTTCGGAGTTCACCAGACTCTAGCTACGTCTCTGGATCTGCAAACTCGCAAGATCGATGCCATTATTATGATGCAAAACTCATACATCGCCATGGTCTTCCATGGAGTTACAATCTGCTTCTCGCTTCCACACTACGATGATAGGAACTTGCTAGCAACATGTTCGTGCATAGCTCCTTCACCACTTTTTACAATGCTAAGCAATAAAACTGCAACTCTCTCTCAATGGGCATCAAGCCTTTACAAAAATGACTTTAAAAGTCATGAAAAATCTCTCAAGGAACTCACCAAGTTTTTATCTCTCAAGTGACCATTTAGCATACTTACAAAAAAAACTCTCACTTCCTCAAAACTCTTTATCAAGAGTAAAATAACTCTCCAAGAATTTAAGAAATAAGAATACTCTCTCTTCTTACAAGAATTTTCTCCTTAGAGTTTTCTCCTCTTTAGGGTTGTCTTTCAAAGGAAAATAATTCCATTTTATACTTGATATTGGCTATATTTGGCTTAAAACCATATAACCAATATAATTACTATTTTCCTTATTTAAAATAACCAAATAACCTAAATCTCCCAATTTTACTACTATCCTTGAAAAGAATGGCCCTTATAATTTTGGACTTACATTATAATATCCAAAATATAATAACCCATCCAAAATCATATCCAAGTAAATAACCTCCTTTTTTGGCTTTTATAATTTTAAGTCGTACAAAATAAACCAACCCCTTAACAAATAACAATATACATCCTTTTTTTAATAAAATAATAATCATAATAATATATGGTTCATATTAACCACATATTATACTTATACATTATTTTAAAACGTGTTATATTATTAAGAGCATAAAATGAGGATGATGATATGATGATGACATCATCAAAACTTGCATTTTTTCACCAATTTCAAATGACCGTAACTTTCACATATGAACTCCATTTTCAATGAAATGAACGCCATTGGAAAGATCTTGATGGGCTCTTTAATTTAAGACCCATTGTTGACCACTTTGGAGATGGTCAAATTTTACCTTTTTAGTCAACCTATTTGACCAAATCTTTGACCAAGCATATCTCGAGCAAACAAACTCCCTTTTGATGCACTTCAAATTGTGTTATGAACATTTCACCATGCTCTATACATTGATGCCAATTTTGGGAGATTTTGAGTGGGCTAAATTTTTTATGTCTTCAAGATCCATCTAGATCAAATATGATCAAGCATAAGAATGTCGATATCATGTCATAGCGGTCTCATTCTATGAGGATGCTACCAATTGTAAAGTGGGTCAACTATATGTGCATTTATGTGGTTGAACACATTTTCCAGATGTATGGAAGTCATCCAACTCTATCTACAGATGTGCATATTGACTTTAGTTTATCTTTACATTATCAAAATTTGTTATTGTTATATTATGATTTATTTATTTTTAAATGAACATTCATCAAAGTCTTGGCATCTTCTAACTTTGTGGACTAATAGGTTGATTAAGCCTATAATGGAAAACCAACACTCCTCCAATTTGGAAATTTTCCTTCTATGACTTACTTATGTGCTCTACCTCAACAGACACATACCCCAAATCATTTTTCTAAGTGAATATAAAACTTTATAGAATTCATATAGAATTTTTGAGCTTGGGAATCACCACCCATGACAGCACCAACTACGGTTTAGGCACCCCCTTTCATAAAAGGTAGGGAATGTAATGCCCTGTCCAGAAATCCATGGAACAAGGTTAAATATAAGACGAGATAATAAAAAAATTAACAAGTATGAAAACACAAGACAACCATCATATGTGGATCATAAAGATTGCAACGAAGACTAATCGACAACCAACCTCCAAAGATCTCCAAGCGTCATTGTTGACCAAAACATAAGCAAGAAAACATAAGAGAACAACCAAGTTGAAAGACAAAAGCTGACTCCTAAAAATTGGCTAAGTCTAAAATCCCAAAGCCCTAAAATTTGGCTAACTCTGAATTTCTAAAGCACTAAAATTTCTTAGAATCTTTATCTTAGCTCATAGAGGTCTGGAACCTATCTCAAAAGACTCGTCGAATATATTAAAATATATCTTAACTTATACTTCAACTTATACTTAAATGATATATTTTAAACCCCTTAGGAAATTTGTTTTGTACTAGGAAGGTGTAAAACCAAAAAGGGTATCCAAAACCAACTGAACTTTTCTCTGACAAGCCTAGATAGCCCTAGCTTTTCACGCAAGGCCAACAGAGTGTCAGATTCTTGTGCAAAGAAGTGCCCTTTCGCATGAAGATATGCTCAAAGATGCAAGGAAGTGTTTGGTTGTACAACCAAGACACCCCAAAACTAGTGTAGGGTTTCACGCGAGAAAGTGCCAAGCCATACGAAGAAACCCAACACGCCACACAAAGACTTGTAGTTTCGCATGAGAAAGTGCAATTTTGCACAAGAACTCAAGTCAGCACACTAGAAAATGAAAACAGAAAATAGAGAAGGAAACTAAAAAAACTAAGTAACGAAGTTCCTCCACACCGAGGAGTACCAGATCCACATTTTGAGGCAAGGACACTTGAACAATATCTAAAAGATGAAAAGCTAGAAATAACATCTAACCATATAATCATACAGAAAAGGAAAAGAATAGAAGGGAATCATTGCAAAGTACTGAAAGAAACATTGCAGTAAATGGAAATAAAATCATAATGAACAAAATTAACATTGCAATGAGCAGTACAAACAAACTAAGTATGTCATTCCTCCCAACTGTCAATAGCATCATAAGACCATCGTAGGCCCTACCCATCCCCTGTGTGTAACATCCCAAGCCACTGATTGGTACTATCGCGATAGGGCCATTACTACTATAACATGCTACAACATGAGAATAAGGAAATCTAGCATGTTAAGATAATCCTACAAGTAGATAACATCACCTATCACATGCTACTCATCATAATAAGGAAATGTGTCAAATCTTACATCATCCAAATATGATATAAAAGCATTCCAATGAAAGCATAAATCACAAGAAATCATACTCCGAAACTCGAAGTACCAAGTAAAAACATCTAGCAACGGTCACGCTAGCATAATAGACCGTCTCTGTACACCAGTCCCTAGCAGTGGTATGGGTAGCTAAGCCTCCCAACCACGTGGCACCTGTAGGTCCACACCCACCATGCTGATGGAGATAATGATCCAACCAAAAACACATACAGGCAACATCCATGGCTAACACACACGCCAGGCAGTATGATGACTAAAACCAAGACATAAACAATGCATAAACTATAGGTCCTGGTTAGACAATTTTTGGGCTACTAAGTAGGGGCTGACATCATGGAAAGTCACTTGGCATCAGAAAGCCCATGCTCAAATTTTGTGTCCTCAAACTTAAATGGGTGCTCACACATTGTGTCCTCAAACTTAATCGGGTGCTCACACATTTTATTATCTTAAGTTTTATTACCACCCACTATTTTATTTAGTTATCACTTATATAAAGCTCCCTCTACCAACCTCTAGTGTCATGATTGCTAGGTTGTGAGATAGAAGCCCCCTCCATATGCTACCCTACCCTACCCATGCCTATCCAATGATGAGTGCCTGTAGGCATGCAAATTCTCAACCCAACCCCAATGATCGTAACTTTTGGAAGTACCACGAAAGGTTGACAGTAGCAAGTCACTTGACAAATGTACGCATACATACTCATGTGTGGTGCACCACCATCATGAATATCATAACACAAGGACTAGGAGAGAACACAAAGTAGAAAGTCATTCGACCGAAAACAAAATTGGGATGACTGATGCAACATGCATCCCAATGCAACATAAAAGTGTAACAATGGTTTGACTAACATCCAAACAAATCGTCTAGGTCCACGACCAAATTCATGCCAAGAAAACCTAAGAAAATAGGGTGGCACACAAAATGAGGTAAAAACCCTAAAAACTAGAAAATTCTAAAATTAAAACCCATTTGACCTTTAGGTACAAAACCCCAAAAATCCACGACCAAATTCATGCCATGAAAACCTAAGAAAATAGGGTGGCACACAAAATGAGGTAAAAACCCCAAAAACTAGAAAAATCTAAAATTAAAACCCATTTGACCTTTAGGTACAAAACCCCAAAAATTCAAAAATAAATGAGTTCGGACATTGTATGCAAAAATGGCCAGCATAACGGCTGAAAACCCCAAACCCCTATCCCAAAATACAAGAAAATATTCATACCCAATCAACCAGGTAGAACCAAAAAATAGAAATGGAGGGGAACACTAGTTCTCAGCCTCCTAACATAATGCTACAAGAAACGGAAGCTAAAATGGAGTAATAACAGCAAAACAGGAAGGCCCTACCTGACAGCAAAAGGGGTAAAAATTGAAACCTACAAAATAAAATCAATAATCTACTAAAATAGCTGAAAGTGATAGCAAAGCAAGAACTCCCCAAGATGGATCCAACGAGACTGATCTCGCAAAAATCCCATACTCATAGCTCCCAAAATGAGCAGAAATCGAATCCTTCAAAAGAGGATTTTCAAAAGAGCTCTCAAATTTCTTTTTCAAAAGGTGAGAAGTGAATAATAAAATCACTTTTTCAATACTTATTCACTTTTCGAGTGAATAGTTGATTAGGGAAAATAGCAAACTAGAGTAGCTAGACTCTGAATTAACCTAAACAAAAATAGGTTATTCCTCATAATGAGAATTCACCTAAGGCAAAGCTGCCAGAAATTAAATTCAAGGAGATTTAAAGCCCAAAACCCAAAATCACATAAAATCACTTAACAAATTTAGCGATAATGCGAACCTCTAAATGTGTAGACATGCTTACTGGTCTAATCACATAATGTAGATGAGTTTAGATTTAATAATCACTGAAAGGTTTTAATCAAACCAATTAAAATAAGGATACGTCGACCATACAGGGAAACATTGGTAAAATATGAATAGCTGAATCACTAACTCCATGTGCCACTACTAGGCATATAAATCCTACACACTAAAACACACGATCAAGTACAATTGCATATAATATCATAGCCAAAAAAAAATGCATTAAATACCTAATTAATCCATTTACATCACTCATGTTCGCATAAAGCATAAAGATACAAGAATGAAGTAAATAACCATAGCATAAAATCCATCATATAACATAATTAGAAAGTATGTCTAAAATATCAGATAATCAGATATCATCATAGATCTACTGTCATCTCAAAATGGCATCAACATGCAAATATGATAAACTGAACAGTACAGCAATAAAGCATCTATGATACTAAATCAAAGTATGACATTCAACCCTTAGGTCATCTCAAAATACAAATAACAATAAGAGTATTAAGTATCTCTCGAATCAAAATAAACAAGGTATAGACTGCAAACACGAGGGGCACTACATCCTCCCCCACTAGCATAGGCTTACTCTTAGAAGCCAGCAAAAAGGTAGGGGTACAATCCCCTCAATCATGTAGCATCCTCCCAAGTCGCAGAGGTCTCATCATTTAGGTCTCATTGGATCCTTACCTACTCTGTGGCCTGACCTTGCAAGGTTAGCCTCTAGTGTTGTAGTATACGAATGGGCTCCAAAGTAAGTTGTTTGTCTTCTACCTACAAAGCATCCCAATCAAGAACATGGGTCTCATCTGAAATATATTGCCTCAAAATATAAACATGAGAAACATTGTGGATGCACGATAGGCTAGGTGGCAACGCTAGTCGATAAGCAACAGGACCAATCCTCTCAAGGATCTCAAATGGCCCGACAAAATATGGCACCAACTTAGAGCCTTTCCCATAATGGATGGAGCTCTTCCTCGAAAGCATTGTCACCTATAGAAAAGTGACGGTCCAACCTATGGGCATCTGCATACTTCTTCTGCCTATCCTGAGCAGTAACCAAATGCTCCCTAATGCAAACAACCTACTGCTCCATATCTTGAAGCATTTGTGGACCCAAAAGAATTGAGTCCTCTAAATGATCCCAACTTCAAAGGGGTACAGCATGATCTACCGTACAAGGCCTTAAAAGGTGACATGCCAAGAGAACTATGATACCCGTTATTGTATGCAAACTCAACAAGGTACAAATAGTCCTCCCACTTCACCTACCTATCCATAACATACATGTGAAGCATATCCTCCAGAACCTGATTCACTCTCTCAATCTGACCATCGATCTCTGGGTGATAAGTCGAACTGAAATTGAGCTGCATGCCGAAAGCATGCTAGATAGATGTCCATAGTGTAGAAGTAAACACTAGATCTCTATTTGAAATGATTCGGTGAGAGATCCCACACAAGCGAACAATATCCTCCAAGAAAACATGTGCTACAAAAGAAGTCATATAGGATGCTCTCATGGGTGAAAAATGTGCTACCTTGGACAACTTGTCCACTATCACCCTCTAGCACTCAAGACATCTAACAACAAAATCAGCAACATCATGCTTCATCCCTACCCAAAAGTACAGCTAATTGAGATCAACATGTGTCTTCTTAACATGTGCAGAATACAATGCATGATGTGCTTCAAACAAAACTATGGTACGAAGATCACCAGACATAGGTACATAAATACACCCCAAGTATCATAGTAGTCCATCATACTCAAGCATATAACCTAAAAATCTCCCCTCAAGGGTACACCAAAAATCGATCTCCACCCTCACCTACTGATACCAAGTGTCACTAGGCAAAGCCTCCAAGATACGGCCTCGCAAATCCACTCCCAATGACATCACTAATACCTCATGTCACCTTCTTCTCGAAGCATCTATGATGACATTCTCCTTCCCTTTAATGTAATGAATATCAAAATCATACTCGCATAGGAACTCCATCCAACGATGTTGTCGCACATTCAAGTTTGGTTGAGTAAAAATATATTGCAAGCTCCTATGATCGCTATGCAACTCAAACCTATGTCCCAAAAGAAAATGCCTCCAATGGACAAGGGCATGCACTACAACCGCAAGTTCCAAATCATAAGTGGGGTAGTTTAGCTCATGGTCTTTGAGTTTCCAAGACTCATGAAATTACATGACCAATTTACATCAACATCGCACCCATGCCTTCCAAAAAAGCATCTATGTAGACCATAAAATCACCTATAGGATTAGGCACTGCAAGGACTGGTGCACTTGTCAAACACTCCTTAAGAGCACTAAATTCTGCCTCGCACTAGTCTGACCAAACATACTTCTTCCCTTTCCTCTGAAGAGAAGTGATGGGGTGAGCTACTCTTGAGAAATCCTTCAAAAAGCGATGGTAGTAACCCGCCAATCCCATGAAACTATGAACTTCTGAGACATTAGTGGGTACCGATCAATCCATGATAGCACGAATCTTCTCTAGATCCACTGCAATTCCATCAACTGTGATGATTTGTCCCAAATACTTCACCTCTAACTGGAAGAACCCACATTTACCCAAGTTGCCATACAATTGATGGTCTCTCAAGCACTGTTATAACTGATGTAAATGGACTTTGTGCTCCTCCATAGTCTTCAAATAGATCAATATGTCATCCAAGAATACAATGACACACTAATCGAGGTAAGTGAGAAATACACCATTCATCAAACTCATAAATACTGATGGCACATTGGTTAACCCAAAGAGTACAACCGTGAATTCATAATGCTCATACCGTGTATGAAAAGTTGTTTGATGAATGTCAGCCTCCTAGATATGAAGTTGATGGTATCCCAACTTTAGATCGATTCCTTGAGAATACTTGTGCTCCCTTCATCTAATCAAACAAGTCATCTATCCTCGGCAAAGGATAACAATTTTTCATCATCACCTTATTCAACTACCAGTAATCAATGCACAAATGTAAAGAATCATCCTTCTTCTTTACGAAGATGATTGGTGCACTCCATGAGGATACGCTAGGACAAATATGGCCCTTGGCCAACAATTCCTCCAACTGTAATCTAAGCTCACTCAACTCCTGAGTAGTCATACGGTAAGGAGCTCGTGAAATTGACTCCACTCCTAGTACAAGATCAATTTGAAAATCAATGTCACACTACGGTGGCATACCTGGAATCTCATCAAGAAACACATCTGCATACTCACAAAGGAGTGGGTGATCATCAAGTGTTACCATATGGCTCTCGGCTTCCTCAAGATCACTAAGAGACATAAGAAATAATTGGCAACCCTTTCGCACACTTCGCTTCAGCGGATTAGCTAAGATCATTCAAAGTGAGACTGGTCTCGGGACTCCCAAAAGTTCCACCTGCCCACCTGTTTCATCAACACACTGTACCATCTTATGACAGCAATTGATATTTGCCTGATGGACGGCTAACCAATCTATGCCCAACACAATGTCATACGATCCTAGAGGTAGAATGTGTAGATCCACTATGGTGGTGAAAGTATCCAAATTCAAAGCACAACTCCTAATCGACGAGTCAACAGCCACTTTGGAACCCATGGCTAACTCAACCGGCCACCTATTGACCTAATGCACTACCACTAGCCCACATTATTGAACAAGAGATGGTGAAATGAAAGAATCTAAAGCACCAGAGTCAAACAAAACTAAAGTTGAAATACCATGCAATGTACCTATAGCCTTGACTACTGTACCCTGATGATCTTCTTGATGGTTGTCAACCACTACAAAGACTTTGTGATTCCTACCCGCATCTCCTACAATAGGCTTAGATCTTGTTGTGCCCTTACTAGGTTCTAAAGATGGTTTGATGGAGCACTCAAATGATTTATGGCCAGGCTAACCACAAGAAAAATAGTTTCCCTCGAAGTTGGAACCTATTCCATGACCACCCTGGATAGCACTAGGATAAGGTGCACTACCCATGCTAGAATATTTTTTAGCACTCTAAGAAGGACGATCTTGTTGAGATTTATGTCCTTGGTTCTGGTTATCTCCTTTCTTACCTGAGGTGCTAGAATCCTATCCTCCCTTATGCCAAAACCTCTTCTTACCCTTACCATGATAACCACCCTAAGAGGGTGCTGACTGGGTATGGCCCTTCCCTGAGGACTGAGAATACTGAACAACCTACCCTTAATTCCTTGCACCTTGGTTCTGAGAACCAAAACTGCTATTGAAACCTCTAGCCAGATTCTCCTCTGCAATTCATGCCTTCTCTACAATGAGAACAAGAGTCCTAGGCTAGTGCATATGAACTTCTCGAATGAGGGCATCCTCAAGGCCTCAAATGAAATGGTGAGCTAGGAGTAAATCATCATTGTTGTAGCATGAATACTACCTAAGTTTAAAGAATCAAATTTCATATTGATCCACTATCATGTTTCCTTGTCGGATCACATGGAACTCATCAGCACAAGCCTCTCTAAAGTGAGGAGATAAGAATATCTATCAGAACCTCTCCTCAAAGATCTCCCAAGTGAGATCTGCAACACTAATCGGAATCTTCTAACTCCCAATATTCCACCAAATGGATGTGTGGTCCCTCAACTACATAATTGCACAATGGGACCTCATGTTGGTTGAATATGGATACATGTTGAAGTAGTAATCCAAGTCCAACAACCAACTCTCATCCTTGAGGCCACTTCCCTTGCCATCATATAATGGCAGTTCGGATTGCCGAAGAGACTTCATGATATCCAACCTAATAGAATCTTCACTGTTGCAGTCCCTACCACCTTGATGGTGCCTCCTGCCACTTGGTGGAGTACAGGAATGCTCATGTTCATGTTCCTCCTCTCTATGCTCTGACTAATGGGAATCTCCATGATGAGATCCCTCTTCTTGATCATGATCCTATCGGTGCTCCTCAACACAAGGGCCCAACCAAGCAAGAATTTCCTAGAGCATAGGCAACAATGCCTCCATGCCATTCTGATTAGCATTACCCTATTCTCTCTCTCCTTCCTGACATCCCTCTTCATGGTGTTCTTCTCCATGGTTACCGCTATGGGTACCACCATAGCCACCAGGTCTACGTGCAAGAGGCATCACTATGGGAACAACAACATAATATCAAAACAATCAGATCATAAGCATAAGAGTCAAAACCATGAACAACAAGATATAAAAATAGCAACTATAATATAACAATACACAATGGAAGACAAAACCATAGTGGAAGCATAACACAGAGATCCCAATGTTGCAACATGGGCTCTGATACCAGATGTAGTGCCCTTCCCGGAGATCCTTGGAACAAGGTTAAATATAAGACGAGATTAAAAAAAAAAATTAACAAGTATGAAAGCACAAGACAACTATCATACATGGATCATAAAGATCGCAATGGAAGACTAATCAACAACCAACTTCCAAAGATCTTCAAGCGTCACCATTGATTAAAACATAAGCACAAAAACGTAAGAGAACAACCAAGCTGAAAGACAAAAGCTGACTCCTGAAAATTGGCAAAGTCTAAAATCTTGAAACCCTAAAATTTGGCTAAGTCTGAATTTTTGAAGCCCTGAAATTTTTGAGAATCTTTATCTTAGCTCATAGAGGTCTAGAACCTATCTCAAAAGACTCGACACACATACTAAATTATATCTTAAGTATAAGTTGACTATATGTCAACTTATACTTAAATGATATATTTTAAACCCCTTAGGAAATCCATTTTGAACTAGGAAGGTGTAAAACCAAAAAGGTAGCCAAAACCAACTTCCAAACTTTTCTCCGACAAGCCTAGATAGCCCCAATTTTTGTGCAAGGCCAATAGAGTGCTAGATTCTTGCTTGAAGAAGTGCCCTTTCGCGCGAAGATGTGCTCAAAGGTGCGAGGAAGTGTTTGGTTGTACAACCAAGACACCCCAAAACTGGTGTAGGGTTTTGCACGAGAAAGTGCCAAGCCACATGAAGAAACCCAACATGCCATGCGAAGACATGCAGTCTCGCATGAGAAAGTGCAATTTCGCGTGAGAACTCAAGTTAGCATGCTAGAAAATGAAAGAAGAAAACAAAGAAGGAAACTAAGAAAACTAAGTAACAAAGTTCCTCCACACCGAATCCACATTTTGAGGCAAGGACACTCGAACAATATCTGAAAGATGGAAAGCTGGAAATAATATCTAACCATCTAATCATATAGCAAAGAAAAAGAACATAAGGGAAACATCGCAGAGTATTGAAAGCAACATCGTAGAAAATAAAAATAACATCGCAATGAACAGAACTAACATCACAATGAGCAATACAAACAAACTAAGTATGTGGTTTTTCTGAATAGTCAATAGCATCATAAGACCATCATGTAGCCCCTAGCCATCCCTCACGCATAACATCCCAAGCCACTGATCAGATCATTGGTACTATCATAATAGGGACATCACTAGTATAGCATGCTACAACATGAGCATAAGGAGATCTAACATGCTAGAAGAAAGCATAAGATAATCCTACAAGTAGATAACATCACCTATCACATGCTACTCATCATAATAAGGAAATGTGTTAAATCTAACATCATCTAAACTTGATATACAAGCATTCTAATGAAAGCATAAATTACAAGAAAGCATACTCTGGAACCTGAAGTACCAAGTGAAAACATCCAACAATAATCATGCTAGCACAATAAACTGTCTCTGTACACCGGTCCCTAGCAATGGTATGGGTAGCTACACCTCCCAACCATGTGGCACCCGTAGGTCCACACCCATCATGCTGATGTAGATAATGATCCAACCACAAACACACACAAGCAACATCCATAGCTAACACACACGCCAAGCAGTATGATGACTAAAACCAAGACATAAACAATGCATAAACTATAGGTGGACTGGTCAGACACTCTTTGGGCTACTAAGTAGGGGCTAACATCATGGAGAGTCACTTGCAATCGGAAAGCCCAAGCTTAGATTGTGTGTCCTCAAACTTAAATGGGTGCTCACGCATTGTGTCCTCAAACTTAATAAGGTGCTCACACATTTTATTATCTTAAGTTTTATTACCACCTAGTATTTTATTTAGTTATCACTTATATAGAGCTCGCTCTGCCAACCTTCAGCATCATGATCGTCAAGCTGCGAGATAGAAGCCCCCTCCATATGCTACCCTACCCTACCCATGCTCATCCAATGATGAGTGCCCGTAGGCATGCAAATTCTCAACCCAACCCCATTGATCGTAACTTTTGAAAGTACCACGGAAGGTTTGGACTCACAAGTCACCTAACAATTGTACGTACACGTACTCATGTCTGGCGCACCACCATCATGAAGATCATAACACAAGGACTGGGAGAGAACACAAAGCAGAAAGTCACTCGACTGAAAATAAAATCGAGATGACGGATGTAACACGCATCCCAATGCAACATAAAACTGTAACAGTGGACTAACTAACATCCAAATGGATCGTCTAGGTCCACGACCAAACTCATGGCAAGAAAACTTGAGAAAATAGGGTGGCACACAGAACAAGGTAGAAACTCCAAAAACTAAAAAAATCTAAAATTAAAACCCATTTGACCTTTGGGTACAAAAACCCTGAAAATCTAAAAATAAATGAGTTCAGACACCATATCCAAAAATGGCTAGCATAACGGCTCAAAACCCCAAACCCCCATTCCAAAATACGGGAAAATGTTCATACCCGACCTACCGGGTAGAACCAATAAACAGAAACAGAGGGGAACACTAGTTCTCAGCCTCCCAACATAATGCTACAAGAAATGGAAGCTAAAATAGAGTAATAATAGCAAAACAGGAAGGCCCTACCTAACAGCAAAAGGGGCAAAAATTGAAACCCGTAGAATAAAATAAATAATCCATCGAAATAGTTGAAATTGATAGCAAAGCAAGAACTCCCCGAGCTAGATCCAACGAGACTGATCTCACAGAAAACCCACGCTCACAGCTCCCAAAACAAGCAGAAATTGAATCCTTCAAAAGAGGATTTTCAAAAGAGCTCTCAAATTTCTTTTTCAAAAGGTGAGAAGTGAATAATTATAAAATCACTTTTTCAATACTTACTCACTTTTCAAGTGAATAGTCGATTAGGGTAAATAGCGACTAGAGTAGCTAGACTCCGAATTAACCCAAATGAAAACAAGTTATTCCTCGTAATGAGAATTCACCTAAGTCAAAGCTGTCAGAAATTAAATTCAAGGAGATTTAAAGCCCAAAACCCAAAATCACATAAAATCACTTAACAAATTTTGCAACAATGTGAACCTCTAAATGCACAGACATGCTTACTGGTCTAATCACATAATGCAGATGAATTCAAATTTAATAATTACCAAAAGGTTTTAATTAAAATAATTAAAATAAAGATACGTCGACCATACAAGGCGACATTGGTAAAATATGAATAGCTAAATCACTAACTCCATGTGCCACTGCTAGGGATATAACTCATGCACACTAAAACACACGATCAAGTGCAATTACATATAATATCATAGTAGAAGAAAAATGTATTAAATACCTAATTAATCCATTTACATCACTCACGTTCACATAAAGCATAAAGATACAAGAATGAAGTAAATAACCATAGCATAAAATCCATCATATAACATAATTAAAAAGTACGTCCAAAATACCAGATAATTAGATATCATCATAGATCTACTGTCATCTCAAAATGGAATCAACATGCAAATATGATAAACTGAACAACATAGCAGTAAAGCATTCCATGATACTAAATCAAAGTATGACATCCGACCCTTACGTCATCTCAAAATACAAATAACAATAAGAGTATCAAGTATCTCTCGAATCAAAATAAACAAGGTACAAACTACAAACACAAGGGGCACTATAGGGACTTTAGCTCTTTCAAAGCTCTTGTTAATATTTCATGCATTTATGTGAAATGAAATTTTATTTCCTCCTTGCTATTTTTACTTCCAACCAATTAACATGAACATAAATCACATTTTTAATATTTAAAAAATATGTATAAATGTATTCACATAAGAAATATATGTGTATGTTGAAAAACATTTTTTAACGTGTAGCGTAATCTATTTATTTGCATCAAATCGATGCACTAGTATCCTAGCGCAACCAGCAACTAATTAATAAAGTTTTAGATTGAAAAACTACCTATTACTTCTTATTAAATTTAATAGAATATATACTTAATGATAAACCCATTTTCTCTTAAAATCACCTGTGCAAATGCTTGCTTGGTCAATTTCAAAGGCAAAAAAAATGTAATATTGGCTATGCATCTATGTAATTTACACACACAAAAACCTCCAGGGAAGTCCTACTACAATGAATGAATGAATGAAATATTTGAATAATGTCCATGAGGCCAAAGCAACCTATGGGACCACCTAGAAAACTCCATCGCCTAGAATCTTAAGTCTTTTGGAATTGTTTCCCCAAATCTGCTCTTCGACGATGAATATTGACCACTAAGTTTGCTGACCTATTGAGCTGCGTTTCTTCGTGCCCATTTTCAAAATATGCCACTCCTCTTTTAGTATCATCAATCTCTAAGTTTCACACCTCAACTAATGTGAGCTCGTTCTAAGTTGCCTATGATCATTTTGGCTTTCCAATTGATATTTTATTATATGTATGCCTTCTCCTCAAGATCTCTCATTGAATTAAATTCTTTAATATAATAGTCTTTTTTTGGACCATTTCGTTTCGACTATAAGAGACTCCTAAATTTTCTTTTGTAAACTTTATTATTAGTTCCTGCCTATGGCAGTAAACTAATAGAATCGTTAAGTGCTCCAATTAATTATTTTTCACCAATAAAATTTTAGAATTAATCTATCGGTAAAGTTTTTACATAGTTTTCTTGTTACAATCTAGAGTTGTCGTTGCACCAAAAGATCAACTTGTTAATGCCCAATACAACCACTAGACTTCTAGAACACAAGAGATGGTTAAGCCATGTCACGAATCCCAAAGGGGAACATTGGCGATTAGTCCAACAATCCCCCCCCCCCCCTCCTTCAGCATTACCCGAGGAGATTCGAACCTATGACCAAGCTCTGATGCCACTTGTTACAAGCTAGAGTTTTCGTTGCACCAAAAGATCGACCTGTCAATGCCCAATATAACCACTAGACTTATAGAACATAGGAGGTGATTAAGCCATGGCACGAATCCTAAAGGGAAATGTTGGTGGTTAGCCCTTGATGATGCACCCTTGATCACTCTATCAAAGGAAACTAAGAGTTGAAGGAATATAGATTTTGCAAGATTGCAGAAGCAAATTTTGTTGCATTCTTTTGCTGGCCTACAGACATCTCTGTGTATGCAAGGATTGTGACATCAAGCTCGAAAATTGCCCACTCTGTAAATGTCGCAAGAATGTAAGTTTATATATTTACTTGTCTTGAACCAAGAAATTTATGACATGAATGCAAGAGAACCGCCCAAGCCAATCTGCTCTAAGAAAGGAACGAAATCCCTAATCTGAAAATGAGTAGCCGCTCCCATGAAATCATCCATTAATACCCTGAAATGCTTGGCCTCTGTGTTATTTTTCTTGTAGAGTCTCATCTCGAAAGTCATGTTTGCAATAAGATTATAAGTAAAGACATTAACAAAATCTCTCACATTTACAATACCTGTTTAAAGATAGAATTTTAAATTATTAAACACCAATCCATTGTGACAAACTAAGGTGATATAAATCCTCTTTGAACACTTCCTCATTTTCCCCTGTCAAAAGCATGAATTCAATTTTCTATCTTTGTTTTCGGACAGGAAAGAAAAAATCCTAGGTTTTTATTTGAGGGTATTGTAGATTAAAGCCGCCAGAGTTCGCTTGGTGCCAAGGCCACAATCATTTAATTAATCAATTACCATTTCGTGATATCTAAGCACATGATTTTTTGTTGCAAAAGGTCTCATTTCCCTTAAAGTTCTATAGTTTTTCTATCTCCGATTTGTGGTAATTGTTTTGGCACATTCTTTGTTGTTCTTTTGCTGCATAATTTTTTCATGGGTTTCTAAAATCGTTTATAAATCATATATCATCAACGATTTTCTCACCACTTTCTGCCTATGCCATTTCAAATTTGTTGTGGACTCGAGGTGCAGAGGTGTTAGAATATAACATTGGCATTAGATGTTTAATAGTAAATCATTAGATATTTTAATTGAATAGTTTAATATTTTGTTGACTACATTTAATTACATTCTAACAATTTTCTTGTTTGTAAGAAGAAGAAAGAAGCCCATGACATATTCTACCAAAACATTCAAAATCACACACAACTATATCTTAATACTTCCCTACTTCTACTACGGCTCATAAGTTATTATAATGTAAAATTCTTTTCACATCATCACTTAAACAACTAATTACTCTAAATACTATGAAAATATAGGGCACTGGCTAAATGGCAGAATATTTGCACCGCTATAGCCAGTGCCATGCACATGCCTATAGACCTATACGACCGTCCTTTCACTACACTCGTTGAACGTCCTTTCACTGCACTCGCTGAACGTGACAAAAATTAATTTATAAACTAACCAAATAACTTTGAATAAAATATTCAACATTTTAAAGTTCAAATATTTAAATAGATACTTTGTATATATTTAACATTAAAACTTTGAAACTTAAAAACAAAATAGCAAGATATAATCAAATTATCAAAAATTTTAAAACATTCATATAATTGTTTGTTGAAACACTTGTATCTCATTCAGGCACATGATTTAAGTCGAAAGTATTATGCTATTATACCATTAGTGTGCTATGGTGTACGTATCTTACCAGCAAGTTCAATGGTCAAACAGTTCAGTAAAATTCTATATCTTATTCTAATCAAAAGTGTTAAAAATTTGTATCATATTTATTGGTAAGGTCAACTATATATATACTAATAAGTTCATTTCATACTGGAATCAAAATTAATGTTATTATCAATTATATTTTTTTAAGTGCATTAAAACTTGTAAAAATATCTGATCTCATCATTTATGCCATTTATTTATAAAAAACGATAACAAAATATTAATATTAAATTTATTATAAATATATTTCATTATTTAAATTAACATACACAATAAAATATAGATAATATAAGATATTATAAATTTTATCTTTATTTTAAATTGAATTACTAAAACCTAACAAATTTATAAAATAAATAATATTTAAATAATACATATATAATTAGATAGAATAACTAATTTAATTATTTGCATTTAAATTATTTATAAATTAATAGTGACATTTTTTTTCAAAACCATTGAAATATTATTCTAGATTATATAAATATTAAAATTAATTTATAAACTAAATCAATAACTTAAAATAAAATATTCACTATTATAAAGTTCAAATATTTAAATAGATGCATCATATTTTTATTTTTAATATTGAAACTTCTAAACTTAAAAACAAAAAACAAAAAAATAAAATCAATTGCATTATAAAACTTTAAAAAATAATCATAATATAATCGTTTGAGAGAAATACTGCAATTTTCGTCATGTTTAGCGAGTGCAGTGAAAGGACGTTCAGCAAGTGCAATAAAAGGATGGTCGTATAGGTCTATGGGCATGTACGTACGTGGCACTGGCTATAGCGGTGCAAATATTCCGCTATTTAGCCAGTGCCGGCGATGTAATGGGACATACATTCCCCATACGTGTTAGTTTAGGATTTAGACTTTGCCCAGCTCTATTTTGTTATTTGTCAGACTGTTCTTTAACTGTGTTGGTAAACAGATTTGTCACAGTAGGATATGCCCAACGGAGTGTGTGGCAAACCGTTCACAATAGTTGGATAGGCCTTTGATATCTGGCCTTCCTCTGCGTTTAGAGGGGCAACTCCCTCGTAAGATAAAATATGTGATTTTTCAATAAAGATAAAGAACTTAGAGAATAGGAAGAAAAACCATTGATAGCAAATGTACCACACGCCTTCAACGTTTTCATAAAAATGATGTAACTATTAATGAGAGCTATCAAGGACTACGCTTGAGAACTTTCACCAACACAATGCTAATTCAACCATCCACAAATACTCACATCATACCATGAAAGTAATCATAGATGAATCAACACTTTAACAATTCAGATTCCTTGGAGAGAGAACGCCAAATGTACTTCCTTTTATTTCTTGCACCAAGAAAGAAAGAAATAACTGATTACACAAAAACAACAATTGTACACACTTTCCAAAAATTGCTTTGTTATCAGAGCATAAGTGTTCCCTGTATCCAAGTCCCAAAAAAGTCCCTTATTACAATCATTTTCAGGAATTTATAGCCAATCTAGATTAACCAACTTTTCGGGTTCGTAACTACCTGAAAAGTTAGAGTTTTGAAATTGGCAAGCATTTGAAAACTGATTCTAACTCTAACTCATGCAAAAATTTGACTTCTAAAGCAAACCCTTGACCAAAGGAAAGTTAGGATCCTAACTTATGAGTTACAATAAGTGACGCATGTCACTTTCTACCACAATGAAAAGACCAAAATGTTGATTTCCTTGAGGCATCTTTCTAGTTTCATCTTTTTCTTCATTGGCCAATAATATTGAGAGTTCTCCATAGGTAGAACAAAATTGTAACATATTCAAGGCACGATATCTGCATGTATCGCCAAATGTAAATTCCTTTGATCATAGTCATTTTTAAATATCTTGCTTGAACATTGCTTAATATCAACTTTTATAAGTGTCATAATCTATGGGAAGATTGGATTGTGGTAGAGAGATTCCAAATATCAAATGTGTCATATGGACATATGTTCCATTTTACCCATGTTCTAAAGACCAAATAAGAAATGTCCTCAAGCTAGATAGAGTAACATGTGTCTTCACCCTCAGTATTCTAGAGGAAATGTGCATAGCTACCAACACGAATAGGATTCCCAGGATCTACTGCAATAACATCTAAAAAGGCTTCTTCTGCAGCAGTAAGGTCTGTTAATGTAAACAAAAAAGGGTGGACAGATGCAGTGGTAAGTGCGGTGAGCATCAAGGAGTCAAGCAAAAGATCCATGCAGTTTGATAAAAATCGGGAGGCTAGTTCTAAGTAGAGGGCATCGGGATTTAAGGAGAGCCAATCCCAACCAGTCAAAGTCTTTACTGCAACCTCAACATGAATGCAAAAGATATTGAAAACCTTGCCCAACTTTTCTTTATCGTATTGTTTTGGATCTCTTCTCTCCCAGAAGCAACGTGGTAGCTGAATTCTCCAGCTGTCCTCCATGCTATCTCTGTTGAAAGAGCTACGCAAAGGAAGCTTACATTTCTCTCTACACACTACTCAAAAGCTCCCTTCTCTTTGTTCTTCTTTCACTTCAAATTCCGCAAGGATAGAGGCAATCCGACATCATTGACCTTGTTCTCCAGACTTATAGGAGAAATTCTATTCACTTTCATGTTCTTTGCATTCTCATCTAGCTCAAGTCAGATAAAAATGGTGTCAAGCTTAACATAAGGAAAATGCCTGGAATGCGCAAATCTAGAATTATAATTGCGCCCCCCCCAAATCTATGGTTGGTTTCATTTCCAAATCTATGAGTTGTTCCTCACTATGATCTGTAGTAGGGTGCAATATGGCAGTCCCACCTTCTTCCCCGATTTCATCATCCAAATGGCATTCTAAGGCCAATTCTTGTAGCCTTTGCAAGTATTGGAGATGTCCATCAATCAAATATCTATGTGTTCATTGGCATTTTATCAAATGGTTATCTTGCTATCTTGGCCTTGTTCAGGAACTTGCCTCTCCAAGTGTTTAACCAATTAGCATTTAAAGATTGGTGTTATTAATGAGGCCACAAATTGAATATCTTAACTCGACACCCCTCATCTCAACTTTAATCTTTTCTGGTGGACGCATTATAGCATTTTGATTCACTCCATCTCCTCCATGTGTAGGCTCTTAGTAGATCACAAAAGGCATTCTGTCAAACAATTCACGTGCTTTGTCACTCTCGTCGAGTTAATATTCAAACCTTCACACAGTTGAAATACCAAACTCATCACAAGAAAGAATCATCAATTTCTTAACACCGTGTAGTATCTTTGTGGGTTGGAATAAGGCTTTGGATGTGTTTCCTCTGATTTCCAAAAATAGTCCACGCTTTGGCTTTTTGGCATATTTAAAACCTGCGCATTTGTGAGGAAATTTAAAGGTTGTGAATATATCAATCAAGGTGGCAGGTTGATATGCAACGTAGCCTACGGAGCTATCCTTGTGTCCAATCTGCCATTACTGTTCCAGATTTTCTATTTTATACATCACTGGGATACCCTTAACTTCTTCATTGGTATTCTATCCTTCCTTGAGTGCAATCTGTTGATCATCTCTGTCACGGGAATTCCAACAACAGGATCGTGCAACAAAAGAATTCATTTGGCTTTCCAGTTAAGTCAAATATGTTGTGATAATGGTATTATCAACAACTTTGCTTCATGAATGTCTTGAAAACATTAATTACGGTAGCTCGTTGATTTCAACAATCCTATCAAAATAATGCAACCTGCACGTGTTATGAATGTACTCATTAACCATTTTCTTCTCCTGCACTATGAATGGCATTCTATTCTCTTGAAAATAAGAGTTCGGGTTGGGTTCTTGAAACCTCCAGGTTAAGATTAGGGCAAATAGTTTGAATACGGGGGGAGAGAGAGGTTGGAAGAGAGAGAAAACCCAAACCCAAACTCAAACCATGTACTTCTCTCTAAGAGGTTTGAGTACGTGAAGAGAGAAAAGTTGAAGAGAGAGAGAGAGTGAAAACCAAAACCCGTACCTCTCTCTAAAAATTTTAGTACGTGGAGAGAGAAAAATAGGGAGAGAGAAAGTTTGATTTTTCCTTATGACTAATTTCTCTTGTGATTAATTAATATAACTAAACCTCCGTGTAAATGTTTGGGTAACAAACTGTGAACCCGCAAATTGCAATCTGGGAATGATGTGCGGAGATGAAAATGGCGCCGGAATCCGAGTGCTGGTGGTGCCGCTCCCCGCCCAGGGACACCTGACCCAGCTTCTCCATTTCTCCAGAGTTATCGCCCAACGAGGAACCGCCGTATCCTTCGTTGCCCCATCCGCCCATATTCACCAAGTCCAAAGCCGTATCGAGGGATGGGAGCTTGACAACTTCAATATTCACTTCGAGGAATTGCCCATGCCGAATCTCTCAGCTGGAGAGCTGGATGCTCAGAGTACTCATATGTTTCCTCTTCACTTTCTTCCTCTGTTTCAAGCCGTGGAGGATCAGCTAGGCCCTCACGTTGATCAGCTTCTACGCACAATCTGCACCGAGAACAACAATAGAGTGGTTCTAGTCTACGACGTGGCTATGAGATGGGTTCAAACGCTGGCTACCAAATACGCAATCCCTACATATATCTTCAGCCCAACTGGCGCTTATTACCGCCTATGGAGGAAGCGGGCACGTAATGAGACATGGGGTTTGCCCCCTGTTAACATATCATTGAAGCGTTGCTTTCCGGAAACAATGACAAATTATGTGAGGCCCCAAACGTCTCTGTTAGAACATGCCAAGGGATATATCATAAACACGTTTAGCGCACTGGAATCACAATTCATTCAGCAGGGAAGAGAGGAATTAGTCTACGGCGGAAAGCCTGTGTGGAATGTGGGTCCTCTTCTTCCGCAGGCCTTCTTCACTGAAGAGCGCCGGTTGTCATTGCAGGTGGATGCGGAGTGCATTAGATGGTTAGATACACAGGTCCTGGCGTCCGTTATCTATGTTTCATTCGGCAGTATGTCTTCTCTTTCGGCCACACAGATCCGAGAACTGGCCGACGGATTGGAACGCAGCGATCAGCCTTTCTTGTGGGTGCTCAGAGTTTCAGACGGGGCACATTCCTCGACAGAAGCGCAGTTTGAATCGGCTTGCGAGTTTCTGCAACAAGGTTACGAGAGGCGATTAGAGGGACGGGGTTTTATTGTGAGGAATTGGGCGCCTCAGCTTGATATCCTATTTCACAAGTCGACGGGTGGGTTTTTAACCCACTGCGGATGGAACTCGACACTGGAAAGCATCAGCGCCGGAGTGGGCATGCTGGCCTGGCCTCTGCATGCTGATCAGTTTGCGAATTCGGCCCTAATTACACGAGAGTTGAAAGCCGGCGTGGAAGTGAAAGAATGGGAAAATGCAGAGGAAAATGAAGTGGTGAGTGCGGAGGAGGTTGAGAAAGCAGTGAAACGATTGATGGCAAGTGAGGAGGGAATGCAAGTGAGAAAGAGAGCGGAGGAACTGAGAGAAAAGGCTCGGAAGGCCGTAGGCGAAAGAGGGCGTTCGTGTAAGGATATTGAATCCCTTCTCCATCACTTTTCGCAATCGTTTTCCGATTAGGTCAAGGGGTTCTGCGTGCTGAGGACCGCACTTGGGGCCGCTTCAACTTTGGTAAGAAACCTGCCCTTGTCTATTCCCCTGTTATGCGAAGATATTTGTTATGCAAAATATGGCCATGGAACTACATATTTTTGCAGAATCTGTGAAACTTGGGGTTAAGCTCGTTATTACAATATTCAGGTTCAAGTTATCAGTCTAACCAATCATTTATAGAGTGAAAAGTTTTGAGCTACAGTTGTTCATTGTAATTTATCACGTAAGCTATTATAAGTACATTTGAATGCGTCCGGCCATGAAAAAATAGGCCATGGTAAACAGATGGCCCCATGGATTTTGAGTCACTTAACAGAGTAAATTTAGGGCAACATGATCATTTGCTAACTTTGGTGATGAAAACTTAATGTAGATGCGGTTTATGAAAGTTTTCGACTGCAATGACCCACATTGTTTGCCCATAAATTCTAAGATGTAGTTATCTAAAATTAGTAATACAAGTACACCTTTTAATTGTTCATTTCCTTGACAGCAAGGCTTTTTTACTTTTAATTTGGGCCAACTCTGCTTTATTCTTTGCCAGTTTATTTAGCTATCTATTTTTCATCAACCTATTTTTAAAATTTTAGTGCTTTTCCACTATTTTAGGAAACTCGTGGCAAAACTTATATCTAGATAATTATCAGTTCTGCACAGAGCTCTTGTGAAATGCATGGACTTTCTGTTTGTGAACTCCATGCCAAAAGTACAATCTGTTTCCCCGCTCTGTCCCACGCGCCCTACAATTTCTTGGTGGAAGTTGTTTATAAATGTTTTATATGCTGGGGCCACAATAAGCATTTACTGGACTTTCCTGGCAAGTATTTTCACACTTGAATAGAGACGGATTATTGACATATACCGAATGATTCCGGTCATAAGATAGTTTATTTAGAATGTCTCTTGGTCCCGTAGCTGAGAACACTTTGGCCCCTGTTGGCTTCTCAAGATTTGGTTGTGTAATTCATGGAGATACATCACCCTGCCCTTTGGGGCCATCCTTTTGTTTCAAGGATGCAGGTTGGAGGTGTCCCCTGCCCCAATTTTTTTTTGTTTTTCCTATATTTTAATCTTGTTTCTCCAAAATGGTTTAAGATTTTTTTTGTGTTCCAATGACATTTGAAGATGCCTTGAAACCTCTAGACATTGTAGGAAACCCTGAATGTGCTGAAAACATCCCGGAGACACCCTGAAATCACCCATGTCAACATTTGCTTGAAAATTTAAGGAAAAACAGAATTATAAAATTAAAGAACAAAGAAAGAAATATTTAAATCTGTATTTACAATGTACATGATCATTTGATAAAATAGCAAGTAGGTGTTACCCTTACAATTTTGTATTTTTGCATTTCATTGTTTATTTGACACGTGTAATGCTATTTTCATTGTTCAATGCCATATTGCCAATGTTGTTTGAATTTCAACTCTGTAGAATGTTTAATATTCATGGCTTATTTTAGAGTTATTTTTCCTTCTATGAGTTGTACTATTGGTACAAATAGGGTGTCTAGACTCTAAACTGACTTTGGATAGAGACAAATAGGCAGGTGTAACCAGTGAAAAAAATCGATCTTCTGTGGCTTAGCATCCTAGCAAAGGAGTCCGCTATTTTCATTCTTCGTTGCAGATGTCTTCACTAACAATTTGTTTCTCCTTAAAAACTAAAATTGCCTCGTCAAGATTTAGTGCATTATAGTGGACTGATTTCACACAATATTAACTCTTTTGAAGTAAATCATTGTTATTTTTAATTTTACATGCATATATGACTTTTATACGAACTGGGCTTGGATTTTTTATCTTATATTTGACAATTGTGCTTTGGAAGCCAAAATGTGGAATGTTTATGAAACATTTTTCATTCCTTGACCTATTCTCTTGTGAATTTTCTAGCTACAAGCCATTATAGTTTAATTTCTATGAAATAACAACTGCAGTTCTGATGCATGTCATAGTTTCAAGGACTGAAACTAGTCTCTAACACAGGCTGATTCAAATCAACAATTGCCCGTAAATCCTCTTTTTCACTTTCTACAATTTTGCTAACTGGGAATTGTTCACGAATTGTGTTTTTTTTTTTCATTTTCAAAATGACTTGCGTCATCTCTCTTATGAGAACACTTGGATAAGTCCTCTTGATGAAATATTTTTGTAACTTGTGGGTTATCCATCCTAGAGGTGTTTGGGTTGTGAGTTGCTGTATGCAGCAAAGTGGGATGAGAGGCACAGACAAGAAGAAAATGCTGGGAAGCAAGGTGGGAGAAATAATTTGAGGACAAATTAAGCTATCTAGGATCAAATGCAGTATAGCTAATTTATTTCTTTATATTCTTAACGCTATATAAAACATTTACTGAGTTCCCTATTATTAATTGTACAAATTACTCTCATATTTTGATTCTTGTTATCTCGCATTTTGTTAAATGCTATACATTTGAGTAGTTTAGATCTTGTTCTTCGAGCAGTCTTTTGGCCTTCCTAAGCCCCAAGTTCTCAGTCCAGATTACTGATTACTTATGTTGCCGATAATCTTTCTATGGCCGGTTTGCGTCAGACTTGAGCTTGGATGATGATCTCAGCATTTAACACCATACTAAGGTAGGTTTTATAAGATAAGCAGCTGGGACGATTCTATATATAATATTGCCAAACTTAATCCATTATTTTTCACTGTTTGTTTATGTCGTTTATTTGTTTTTAGGCATGTATACTAAGTTATTCGGCACGTTTCTAACTTTTTGTGTGTGTGTATTGCAGCATTGCAATGTTTAAGAAAGGCAGAGTCTCTTAACTAAAAGAATGATATTCTATTATGCTGCCTCCTTGATGATAAAAAAACTATGGGAAATTTCTTGTGGAGCCCATCTGAAGAAGTAAAGTTGGGAGCCCAAAGCTGGTTGTATAAGATGTTATACTGGTTTATTTAGTCTTGTTATCAAGTATGGATAATCCTATGGAATAGCCATCGCATGGAGCTCAAATTAGACAGAGCTTAAATATCATCACACAGCCCAAGAAAACTTACAAGAGATGTCACTCATAATGTTCTAAATACTAGCCTCAATTTTCAGCATTGATGGAAGGAATGGTAGTGGATAGAAATATATTGACTGAAAATTCTTCCCCTTGTTCAACACTCTTATGCATGGACATGTTAACAATTGAATTTTCAGAAGCAGTAGTTACTAATAAACGTTCTTTCATAATTCGCCTGTTGGTTGTTGTTGATGTGAAAATTCAGAATTCCCTTCTTGCCTCTGTGTCCTCTAGATGCAGAAGACACTTCTTGGTTCTCTTATGGAATGATGAAACCTGTTTTAACTAGTTTAAATGTTCATAGGAGTTTGCATGGATTGATTATGTTATACAGAAATTATGTAGTGAATGATGAATTTGTTAAACAAAAGGATGGAATTGGACAATATGCAACCGGAAAGCTTGGAAGTGCTCAAAACAAAAGCTAATGCCGGCTTAGTTCTGACTATTTTTAATCTTGTAAAACAAATCATAACCCAAAAGGAGACAGTGGAGTGGCCGTAGATATTCTTTGGCAAACAGTGGTAGCTGATGTTTTATGATGTGCTATTATATTTTGGTTTTGGAAGCTGTTTCCTTTCAGCTATCAAGTGCAGTTGAAATTTGGATATAGGCATTTTAGGCGCTATTTATTAATTTTGATGTTTCTGATACTAAAGGGTTTTCTATCAATGTCCTTGTATTCAGCCATATCAGATCCAAGGTTTTCTAAAATGCATCATACATTACACCTCCATCAGTATCCATGCAATCCTCCTCATACAGAAATTTATCCCCACCCCTCAAACCCCATCCATATTTCTTGACACATTTTGGGGATGAGGGAAATTAAGGGGACATTCCCTAGGCACCCCCATGATATGAGAAAATCTAAATACATTCCAGAAATTGTCCCCGAAATTGTGTATGGCAGGAAATGGGTAGGGAATGCCTATCCATCCTAAGGTGATCAGGGATATCTCAGATGCCCCTGATCATTCCAAGGACAGCTAGGCATCCCCTACTTTCAGAAAATTTTATAATGTTTTTAAAAAAATAGTTTTATATTATATAACAACAAAAATACAGACTTAAATATATCATGACATTATTATAACAGCTGCAAGAAACACATCATCCTCAGTTAAATTAATCATGATAGCTCAGACATCTATGACTATAGTATAATAGCAATAAATATATCATGCTTTAAATTCATTATTGATGATATATAACTATTCACACTAACGGCAACAATTTGGATTTTTCATTTTATCACTCAAGAAGTTGCAAACTTCAAAATTCTTGATACGGTAGGTTTTAAAAGTGTATTAGACTAGTCGGTATAGTGTGGTATTGTATGAGAAGTAAAAACAAACAATTTCTTTCCGGAATGTGATTGGCATGCAGGCTTCTATAAATGTCGTCTGATATCAGTTTAACACTTGTGATATATTACTACTGTTATATTTGATGTTCATTGACTTGGAAAATTCGACTCTTTCACACTTTCATATATATATATCCCTTGCCGCCCCCCCATAAATGTGCCCCCACCACCTGTCTTTCTGTCTTTCTAACTTAATGAATATGGTCACCCTATTATCTTGCTACTTGCTGTCATCATACACATGATCTTATCCCTTCTGTCTAATGTACTTCTATCGTGTGTTCTAATTGTGCCCTACTATTGAAGATAGCTCCAAGATTGTATCTATATTTGTGCCCTACTCTTGAAGATAGCTTCAAAATTGTATCTATATTCTTCAGCTTGCCCTCTGCTCTCACTATCGTGGCATTTTCCTTGAAACTTTCCAATATTTTATCCTTTTAAACACACTAAAATAACTACCCCTTAACTTCAAGCTTGATAGTTAAAAACAAATGACGCATTGAAGCAAAATTAGGAATGCAACTAAGCATACATGACATCCCATGGATTGCCCACCACCCTCCTCTTCTCTGTTCTGCACAAAAAATAGATATCATGTGAATTCGATGGACTTTCCTTGTGGAGGTTACTTAAATAGTTAGTTTCTGCGAGTGACATAATAATACCAATTGAATGTCTTCCACTGTGATGTGCCCATTGAGACTAACCACTGCCGAAGGATGTTTGACTGTATTATGGCATTTTATCCCAAGTCTTTTTATGCATTTTAAACTCTCTCTTTTTGATGGGCTATTCTTTTTCATGCTCAACTGACTATCATCAATATGTCATTACTCCAAGAAAAATTTCTCGACTACCCTTTTACAGACTATACACTTTGATAATATGTCCCTAGTGCTGATTGACATGCCCTGTCAATTCAGCAGTGTCAACCCATGGACTACTTTCTTTTGTTCGTCTTACTGCCCTGCCCTTCTTAGCACTCCTTAACAATCATCTTTCCTTCCCAACAAACATTTCATGGAACTTTGCATAGATCTGTCATATTTGTGGGTGTGATATGTCCCTTAGACGGAGCATGTACCATTTAATGGCCTTCAACTCAATTAAGTCTAGGTATTCTTTTTCTTGTAACCTTTATTTTCATGATATCTTCTCTATGAAGCCTAAACCTATGAAGAATCAAGATGCACGATGAAACTGACAAACTACTCATGGGAACCATGGGAGTACTAAAGAATCATAATAATATACTAGCCGCTGATCCGTTCACTCTTGTTTGACAAGTTCTTTTAGATATTTGACAAAAAAATCAAATTTGATCTTGACAATCTCATGAGGTTTTGTTAACTCTGCCATATTCAACATAAACCTTACCACATAACAAAGATGAAACCAGCTCATTTACATTTCAATAGTGAAGATAGGCCAAATAGGAGAAAACAAAACATATTTCATTAGACCATCAACAACTTATGAAGTAGCTCTTTAATGACCGTCACAAAACCTTTAAAACGTCGTCCAGTACTAAGAAGTATGATTAGCACTAATTGCCACGAGGTTCCTTAGAAACAATGAAAGGGTTCCATAGAACAAAACTACCAAAAATGCATTTTCATTAGTTATATTCATGCATGAATGTGCATAGATTGACAATGGTGATATCCAAGGTTATACAAGCTCTTTCACGCTTTCAGCTGTTACCGTGGATGCATTTCTCACGTACAATTGTCTGCCAAACAACTTCAATGCAATTGAAACTTGAACACAACAGTGGAATGAAACACAAAAGATTGCTTGTTTGTTATAACTGACATCAAAAGTCAAGTTCTCCAACAATTCTCTTCTTTATGATCAGTAACAGTCCTATTTGTTTGTGTAAACCTATAAGCTTCAACAAAGAAATCAAAAGTGCTAAAACCCTATAGCTCAACCTAGCTTTGTCATGACTTAAACTCTTCAGAAACTGGTTTCATTGCATACGTGCAATGTGGAGTGACCAATATGATTCAAGCAGTCCACCCCCACCTAAGAGAAACACAAATAATCACATAGCAGTCGGAGGACATATAATCTCAATATGAATCGGCAGTCCTCCTCCGCCAAAGGGAAAAACAAATAATCACATAGCAGTCTGAATGTATATGATATCAAAAGAAATCTTGAACCACGTTGGAAAACTTTCAACTTATCCAGCATTTACCGCATTGTCTATTCTTTCAACAGGCCTAAGATTCTTTATTGGTCAACAAGGGCAACTTTGTGAGGAAAAGACAATGGGTCTCGACTCTCAAAGCAGCCCTATCCTACCACAGGCCTAAGATTCTCTATTGGTCAACAAGGGCAACTTGTGAGGAAAAGACAATGAGTCCTGACTCCTGACTCTCAAAGCAGCCCTATTCTACGACAAAGGTAAAAAGATTCCAGACACATAAAAAAATCTGTATAACGCTTAAAATGACATTTTCTGTGTTTACTAAGGTCAACCAAATGTAGCATGTGTTTTATTGACTAGAAGAGAGCCCACCAAACGATTGATTTATGGAGTGCAAAACCTGTAAGTGGAGACTGATGAAATGTTTTGCGGATCGGTTTGTTTGTTGGACAACCAACGTTTGGCTAATGTGTGAGTTCAGGGCCTTGAAAAAATTGGTTGAAAAAGAGATTTCAATCATTTAGGTGTCTACAATATGATTTTGTCTTCTCACTTGATTGAGTTAAAAATTAGTTCTTATTAAATTTTCGAAACCGAAGTAACCTTTAAATTTCGAATGATCTGTTTATGGCGACAAAATGATAATTTATTTGACAAGTTTTTCCATTTCAGATTCACTCTTCAAATTTTACGAATAAAAGCAACTTTTCAATTATTTAAAATTAAAGCACACTATTAGACAGGGGGTAGATTATCCCTCAAGCAATAGTGGGGTCTGGGTTGGTGTCTAGGAGGGACCTCTCTTCTTTTGTAGTTGTCACTTCTTTGTCCTTGTCGATACAAGAAATTCTCAAAGTCAAGTGTGGAAGCCATTTGGATGAGTTGGGTCATCAGTTGTCACTATTAGAAGCAAGCCAACCACTTTCACCACAATTGGGCGAGCCTCCACTCCTTAAGCCCACTTTGAGGTAGAACTTGCATATAATAGAGAGGTGGAGCATCACATGTTGAAAACACTTCCACCACTAGATTCCCAATGTGGAGCCTAAGACGAAAGAGTTATAGCTTCATTAGTGGTCACGAGGTGGAGAATAGTTGTAGGAGGTAGAGTTGTTTAGAAGCACTTCAGCAATTGTATAAGGGCATTCCCCCAATGCTCTAGAAGTTCTTAAAGATGGGCCACCTTGAGAACAACCTTGTTAGCTTGCACTTGAATCTTAAGCATCATGTTATTAATGTACATGTGTTAGTGAAAAGTGAAATAAGAATATCAATAGAACTTAGTGAGAAACTAAAACAACATTTCTATCTTTCAATATAAAGCAAAAAGGGTTTATGCCCTAAAAGCATGTCAAATATGGGAAACTTGAAGCAAATGTGAGTTTGATCCCCCAAAACAACCACGTGTCTGAGAATCATGAATTCAAATCCAAAAGTTTAGGGCACAACAATATAACTAGAAGATATGTTTGAAAGTCTTAGATTGCCCACCAAAAAAGGCAATGAGAATCAAGAATGCCCATATATTGTAGATAAGAGCCCAAAGGCAAGCCTTGGAAAAGAATACACCAAGCAAAATGAGCAAGCTTGGGTTTGATATGGTCAAACCAAAACAAAAAAAAATCTACTATACCAAATAGCCTAACAAGATTACAAATGCTACTAAAGATTCAAGATCAAGAAACGATTAGAATATGTAGAAAGAGTTATGGGAAAGCTAATTGTGGCTTGTAGTTGCAAAAGACATATTGATGAGCCAACACCAATTTTTCCACCAAGTCTTCATAGGGTGAATACCTATCTTGGGTAGCATATTCGAAGGCAAAGAAGACATGACCATGTCCAATGTTTGTTAATTTAGCTAGACAAGTCCATGGTGAGCTTGCATATTTTCTCAAGAATGCAAATTCATAATGGCTCTAGGAAAACAATTGGGGGTGTGTGAATGCCACATTTGTGAAAAGGTGGGACATGAACCCTAATCAATCCCCACATTTCCCCACCTTTTCACAAATGTGGCATTCACACACCCCATGATGTTGTTTCATAGACCCACAATGAACCCAATGTTGAAGTCCGACCAAACCCACTAAACACAAGGTTTGATAGCTTCCTGAACACACAAATAGATTTAGGTAAAACTGACTTCAAGATGAATGACACCTTACATTACCAGAAGGGTTTGAAATACAATACCCTTCTAAGAAGGCATATTCTTTGAATATCAGGTAAAGAAATTCAATGCCAAAGAAAGATTTTTGAGGCCTCATTTCCATAAATGGATGAATCGTCCACTTAGTCCACAAGCCTAAACTCTTCTTCCAGGTATAAAGAAGCCCCGAGTCATGTAGTTCACATGGGAGACAACAAATTTCATAAGCAACTCTATGAAAATTATGATGATGAATTGAGGTTCGTAAAAAATCCCTCATCACTTTAGCATCTATATGAGGCAATTTCTCAAATGCTCTATAAGTTCCTAAAGGTTGGGCATCTTGAGTGCAACCTTGTTAGCTAGCACTTGAATCTTAAGCATCATGTTATTAACATACATGCTTTAGTGAAAAGTGAAATAAGAACATCAATCTAGAGCAACAAGAAAGAAAAACAACAATCCTTTCCTTCAACAAAGCAAAGAGGATTTCCACCCTAAAAGCATGTCAAATCTAAGTAAACTTGAAGGAAATGTGAGTTTAATCCGCCAACACAACCATGTACTAGGGAAAAGGCATTGACTGGAAAGAATCATGAATCCAACTCCAAAGTTTGGGGCATAATGATAGAACTAGAATATATGCTTAAAAGTCTCAAGTTGCCCCCAAAAAGGAAATGAGAATCAAGAATGCACATATACTGCAAATATGAGCCTGAAGGCAAGCCTTGGAAAAGAATACACCAACAAAAATGAGCAAGCTTGGGATTGATAATGTCAAACATAATTTTTTTAGAATCTATTATGCCAAATAGGCTAAGGTTATTGCAAATGCCAATAAAGATTCAAGACAGAGAAACCATTAGAATATGTAGAAAGAATTAAGAGAAAGCTAATTGTGGATTGTACTTGCAAAAGCCGTTTTGATGAACCAACACCAATCTTTCCACAAAGTCTTCATGTAGTGAATGCCTATCTTGGGTAGCATATTCAAAGGAAGAGAAGACATGACCATGTCCAATGTTTGTCGATTTGGTTGGACAAGTCGATATTGAGCTTGCATATTTTCTCAAGAACAAAGACTCGTAGTGACTCAAGTAGGGAAACACCCTTGCGCAATGATAAATTTTGCCGGCAAATACCCAAATCCTTTAGCAATTAAAAATACAAGGAGCCAAAAAATACCCTTCGTGAATAGATCTAAAAAGACCAAAAGTAAAAGACTAGTACATTTTTTTATAGTGACACATGCAAAGGTATCCTAAAATAGCATTTTCATAGTTAGGATAAATGGGGTCCAAAGCCAAGACTATCTAACATTACTAAGTTGAAAGGCTATTTAATATTGTCATATACCCTAGTGAAGTCAATTTTAAGGAGTATGGTTTTATGTTTGGAGTGGAAAGAATAATCCACACCTTTCCACACAATAATAGTGTTGTCCAAAATAATTATTGACTATTATAGAACTATATTTTGATCTAGTTGGACGATTTGCAAAAATAAACAATAGATCTTTAGAGCCATGACCTTCACAATAATCTTGTAGGAGACAATGAACAAGGTGATAGAATACCAATCACGAATGTCTTCGAAGTCATCCACCTTAGGTATATGCTTAATATTATCTTTGTTTATTAAGTGTCCCAGGCAATGAGAGTGGAAAGCCCAATGTAACCTTATGTATATAAGGCCCGACAAAGCTAGAAGTCTTTATAAATTTTACAAGGAAAACATTTACATCTCCAAACCTTGTCACCAACCATGGTGTAAACCACTTCCTTGAGGTCTTCAATAGTGAGCATCTAGTCTCAAGAACTAATGTAAACTTGAGAAATCTAGGAAGTCAAAGTTGAACAACTTCAGAATTGGGAGGTCGAAAGATTTTTGAAGGAGAAGGGTGAGGTGAAAATTAATAATGATAATTTGGTCAAGGAGTTGAAGGAAGAATTAATAAAATGGATAATATAATTAAATGTTTCCTAGCCAATTGCCAAGGTTTAATGGAATCTACAATGGAAAGTCTGAATAGACTCATGGGGAATGTAGACAAGGAAGTGGATTTGATGCTTGTTCTAGGTCTTGAGGAACCTGATCCAAGAGGAAAGTCTATTGGTCTTGGGAAACGTACAAGAGCTTGCATGTGGAAGAAGAAGGAAATTCCTACCACTACGCCTAAGAAGAACAGGATCAAGGAAATGAAAAGTAGAATTAAAGAGATTTAGAGGAAGCTAAAAGTAAAGGCTTTGGAGCTGGTCTAGGTTGTGGTATGGGTTGACTTGTCCCTTTGGTTTTTTCTTTGTTTTGTTTCTTTTTTGGTTGTTGGTTGTAGGTTTTTTTTGTTGGTTTTATCTATGGGTGTGCCAAATCTTTGATGCACTATTGGTTTTTGGGACTTCAATGTTTAAACCAGTATGTAAAACTTCTAAGGTTTCAGGTCCCTTGTAAAAAATTATTTTAACCCTTAATCAAAAACATCAATATAGTGATTGTATCAATTCACATTAAAATTATTGATTAATAAAGGATATTGATTAAAATGCAAAGAAAAAAAACTTATTTAAATTAAAAGTATATATGCCCTAACACACACAAACACACACACACAAAAGATAGAAAAAAACTCCAAATAGTGATTCTTAAGATTCTTTGATAAAGCTAATGGCAAAGAGAATATTTAGTGACTCCTAACCTCATAACACTTTTTTTTTTTTTTTTGATATGTCAATTTAATGTTTAATGTGATTTCTAACATCTCTAACCATACATTTTATTCTAATAGCTAGTTAAGTGCATGAAAGAATAAACATGTTTATGAATACAAATTTATACAATCAAACATGAAAAATTAAGTCATCTAGTATGTCAAGATATATCCTTAGCCTTATATATGTATATGTGTATATACACACATATATTTATTTACACACTTGTAACTTTCGTAGGAAAAAACTTAGGCTTATTTTAAAAATTGAACACATAAGCATACCTTGTAGGCCAAAGAAATATTTAGAGTTTAGATGGTGGACCCACACCTGCATGGTTAAGAATGATTAAGCTTGATATGATGCCACCCAAGGATTTATAGTTTTAACACAATGAACTCTAGCATGCAAGCACATCCATTACACTTATATACTAGGAAATGGGAAGCAATCTAAATAGGTAAATCACCTCCCTTTTCACAAATTACACATTGAAAAGGATGATTCCTTGAATGGGCTTAAGAGGATACTCGAGGGCTAAATGGGGACACTGATTCCTCTTCTAAATGAGTAATGTATGAAATGAGAGAATGATGCCATTTGGATGATTTATAAGGAAAGTTACTCAAAATCTAGTAAAAGTCAGATTGATATAAATTGATAATGAGTTGAAATTGAAGGAAATGGAAATCAGAAGACAGAGCTGAATTATAATAGAAATTTGAGCTCAAAATGGTTGAGGTACATTGAGAATGATGACATGTTCATGCATGATATGTTGAGAAAGGTGATGTTACCAAGATGTTTCAAGCTAAAACTTTCATAGATAGACTACAATTATACATGTTCTACCCAAGTCTAATGTTGTAGCTCAATAACTTGTTCTTGCATATAGAACATAGGAGAAATGATTAAACAAGGAATTGTTCTTACTCACCCACCTATTTAGGAATCAACCTTGAAGTGAAATAAAGAAACATGTATTTTCATGTAGAAGAGGCTAGATCTCTAAAATTAAGTGTTTACTACTTTTTAGATGCAAATACTTTTTCAAATGTGATCAAATATGTTGATGCAATAGCTTTGACTAAACAAAAAAACCCAAAAGAAAAACATGCAAGAAAAAACCTCATGGAATAGATGTTGTAATTTGCAACAGTGTTTTATTTAGGAGAAGAAAAAGACTTGAATAAAGATATATGGATGTGGATATCCTTCCTTGATAGAAAACTGCTTTACTTTCTCTCCAATGGGGAGATAATTATAATTATAATGGATAAAAGTACAAACTTGTGTCACCCTTTTGTAAAGTAAAAGGTTAACAAAAGTATAATTGTTCACCTTCAATGACATAAAATTAGTATTATTATTTTGAATTTGAAAATGAAGTAAACTAATAAAATGTGTAGAAATGGATGAAGTTTAGGATTATAATTTTTAATAATTATTTGAAATAAGAATTGATATATTTTCCTAATTTTTATAGATAATTTTTTAGCTGCTGAAAATTAGGGGTCTAGTTCCCACCACAAAACTATATGGAAATAAACTTATTTTCCTTTAATCTTAGATTATGTTATAGATAACATATATATCTAGAACAATCAAAAATAAAAAATTTCTTTAGACCTATATTTTCTCTTTTATAATGATTGAAATTTCAACACACCCAAAATCGATAGTTTTCATCTCCCACCACATTTTTCGAAACAAATCTATTCTAACCAGGAGAAAAAATATACATTCTAGAAGAGGACTCTCTCCTCTAGAACATCATATAATTTTTAGATTTTTTTATATGATTTATTATTTTTTCCTTTCTCAAAACTGACATCTTTTCAAATGTTAAAATACGTGTTTGTAGAACTTTTTAATTTCAATATATTATATCTAATTTAAAAACTATAAAATCTATATGAGAATATTCTTGATTCTGAGTTCTATAAAATGGTGTTCATATGTTATTAAAAAAACATCACAAAAAATAGTAAGAATTATTAAAATGCCACTTTTCTGAAATAATTTTATTTCTTTAGTAATTGGATACAAACAAATATAAAACATGCATTTAATAGACATTTCCAATTGGAAAAGTTTGATACTATAAATAACTTAGCTATAATAAATTTATATAGATCATATGTTTTAAAAAAATTGACCTTTAGATAGAAATACTCAAATTTAGTCGTTCTAATAAGTCAACCTTAAAGGTGATGCAGCTTTGTACTTTTACTAAGCTATTTCTATGGAAGAAAACATCTTGATTTCTTGAGAGGAACGTAGATACTTTGGATTCTTGAACTTTATGGCTCTTGAATGCTTGATTTATTCCTTGCATTTGAGAACTTAAAGGCTTAATTGCTGGAATAACTTGGAAATAATGGATTCTTGATCAACAATCTTGATTTTGGTTACCAAAATGAGGAGAGATGGGGGTTTATGTATATCTCACATCATTTCAAGGGGTTAAATTTGAGTAGGTTGACCATGGGACTAATCTCCCTCTCAAATCCCCACATAGGTCTCTACGCTAAAATGTCCCCTAATTCTCCTAGGATGTCATGTCCCCTTTTTAGTGACATGTTATTTTTCTTGAATTTGCCTATCATGGACTCTCGTAGGTAGATGGTTTTGGTGAGAGATTCATTCTAATGATTATTTAGGGATTGGATGATTTTATTTGCTCTTGGAGAGATGGGGTTTATCATATTTTTATGTGTTATGCGGGGCCAAAATATTATAATTTTGAGTTGAGTTGCACATTTTATTTTATAAAGTTACTTTTTATATAAAAATGCATTAAAAAGGGGTTTCATAAGAATATTTTATGGATACTTCTAGAAGTTCTTAGAGGCTTCTTAGAAAAGTGAATAAATAGAGTGCTTGGCCTCTCATTTGGACATCCCAAGTTTTGAGTTTACACTACTTTACTCTTTGAGCATTTGTGGCACCATCTTGGTCTGCAGATTGTCATTTGATCTTTGGGAACAGAGTCTCCTAAGGATTTGCATAACTGAGGAGGTGAAATATCCTTTGAAGGGTTGCACTTTGGAAGTGGTATTTAGCTACTTCAAGTTGAGCTTATTTCGGCATTTTCATCAAGGTTCGATTTTCAGCCTGGACATACATTCTTGCTCATATCTCACTATTGGTTGGGAGTTTGATTTTTATTTTCTAGGAGAACTTTCCTTGGAGCCTAGCGATTATTTCTATGTCATTTTCAGCACCTTTCAACCCAGCATTTATTTTTCCTAGGAGTCGTACATGTACAACTATACTTGCAAGTTGTACGGTCAGCAAATTGGAGAGTAGTTTGGAGTTGCATTTTCATCATTCTGTCTTCAGCATTTAGTCTCCAGCATTTGCTCAATCTAGGTTCTTTCATTTCAGTTTGTAGTTGCAAGAAATTCTCAGTTGCATTCAGCCAGTAAGGGTATGTTATAATGTGCCACATGTTGTAATACCTTGAGATGAAAATCGCATATCATATGTAAAAGAATTTGGTTATCATTGAATGAATATATTGGCACTATTTTAAATCAATTATTTGAGTAGATTTGTTGCACAAAAATTTTCTTTATTCAACATTTTACTTTCAGCAGTGTATTTAGTTTGCATGCCAAGTGTTTGACAAAATTTCACAGTTCAATATTAGTGGTTATTAGTGGTCTATTGGTAAGGGCCATTACATAGGACATGTCATCATTCTTGGAAGAATGAGCCTGAATTTGATATGGGTGCCAAGGAGCTAAGGTGAGTGTGGGATCTTCGATGACAACTCACTCCAAGTTTAGAAAATATCACAAAGACTAAAAATAAGGCTATAGGGCCTAGGTCGAAAAATGGCTAATGGGATTGGCTTAAAAATAGATGAACACACTTATAAATAAGGGCCAACCTTGATTCAAAGAATATTGAAGGGAATAAAGGACCCATATTAGAATTTTCATATCCTTTAAGTATTATATGATGTCCCACAATAAGAAAATAGACTAAAGTAGGTACATAATTATCCTTAAATTGAAAATTACCTAGGTGCTTATCATTTTGGACTATATAACAACAAAATGAAGAATCCAACAAACCTTATGCTTAGTGATAGTCAATATTACATTAAAATAGATGATCATTCATGTATAAAAAATTGGTATTGCATATTTTATAAACTAATTAGCAGGCATTACATATATTAGTTGTCTCCAAGGGAAGAATATCTTGATCATTTCAAGATGATATTCTATCATCTGACTTTCAGCTGGCTCTTATTTTTGGTTGTATTACTCTCCTAAAATATTTTGTAGTCCTTACTACTTTTGAATTGATGATTCTTTCTAGTCCTAAACTGTTTTTCAAAGAGTTTGATTTTCTTTCCTAAGATTTATTAATAGTTGGTAACTAGACCCTCCAAAATGAAATATTATTAGTTGAGATAGGATTTATCAATTCAAACAAAATGAAGTTCTTGGTCTTTGATGGGATGAACACAATAGTCAAGATTCAGCTTGAAACTTTTATTAAAGGAGGTTTAGTTATCAAAGTCAATCATGGGCTAAAGATTTTAATCATAAGTATAGTCCAAGTGGAAGTTTCTCAACAGGTTCTAAGAATCAATCTAACTTAAAAAGTTCCCTTAGTTTGGAGTAATTATCAAGAAGAAAAAATTACTTGTTAAGACTAGCTTCTTTTGGACAATGAAATTTGGTGAAAACTATCTTTTTTGGATTGATTGTAAGGATATACACTCCAAAATTATCCACTTCCCCATTCTCCATTATTTGAGAAATATTTTAATGAATATTGATTAGTTTGAAGTTGTTGATTTCAAGGAATTTCATTAGGTAGGAAATACTTTTAATTTTCATCATAAATATATGAGTTGCAAGACTATGGATGTGCTCATGAATATAAGGCTCTCCTAGCTTCTATTATTCTTATAAAAAAGTGATGATTTAAATTGGAGATTTAAGAATAAAGGATTATATTTGTTTGAAGAGGCTATTGATAGTTAGAAATTAAAAGGCATCAATTGAAGAATTTCCCTTGGTGGAAAAGTACCTAGAATAAATAGTGTTGTCTCAAGCATAATTTCTTCGCATGGTCTCTTTATCAAAATAAATGTCTTGCTTGGGATAGAATTATATAGATACGATTTAAAGTTGCATCTTGTTAGCATAACTCATGCAGTGATGGTACAAGATGTTTGGATTTGTCATCATATATATTTGGTTGCATAATGATCAATTATTGTGATGTCATTGATGTCAAGTATTGACCTAGTGTTTCTAGTAGGTTATTAAGTATGAATGTGATGAGTGAGGTGGTAAAATGAGTGTTAGTATTTATCTATCCTTATGGGAGACTTGGGGGTGTTTCTTCCAATCAAATGTTTGAACAAGATACTATTGATATGAAAGTTTAAGGAAGTTATGATTGGATGAATCTAAGTGCCAATGCAAATGCTATAATAATTAGTGACAACCAATAGGTGATTTGGTTGTTCTATCACATCTATAAAAAAAAATGAAGTGGATTGATCACAAAAGTAAGTAGAACATGGCTCGTAGATCTTGTGGTTATGATCATAATTCATATGGATGATTGGTGAGTGTATGCCTAAAATGTGGGCACACTTCTATGAGTCATTATATCCAAGATTGCTCAAGAATGAGGTCTCGAATGGCAGCTCATAACTCTCTATTATGGAGTGCAAGGGTTTGTAATGGAGGCCCTCAATTTGACATAATTTGTACCCATGCAAGTACACCATGAAACAAGAGATTCAAGGATCCAAACTGCATGCAAATGGAGATGAAAACTAATCTATATGATGACAATGCAAAGCAATGCAGAAAAGAAACCTAATCTATGAAAGGAAATAATAATGCACTATTAATCTATGAATACAAATATGGATCTAAGCTAATATGCAAATGCAAGGATGGATCATGATGATGGAAGCCATGGAAGCATGAGAGAAGAAGACAAGAAGATAGAAGTTCTCCACAAAAAGCTTTAATGTCCAAACTCCTCCAAAAATTGCTCTCCAAACCTGCAACATAACAATAGCATAATAATGGATGTTTAAACCTAGAGCATAACAATAGAATAATTGTGGATGTATAATTGCAGATGTCTAAAATGAGGAGATGGCTCTCCCTTATAAAGAAAAATATGGAGGTGAGAAGCTTCTCACAACCAATATGGGATAATAGAGTTTGATCCATATGAGACAAAATTCCACCAATGAGAAAAGAGGAGTGTTTTAGAAGAAAGTGGAAAGAGCAAAAAGAGGACTCCCACTTAGAGATATGTGCATTTAAGTGTAGAGAAAATTAAAAAAGATTTATTTAATTTTTATTTATTTTCTTTTTCTTTTTCAAGTGGGTTTAATTTTTATTTATTTAATTTTCTTTTTCATCACAAAGAGATATTTAAGTGGAAATTTTATTTAATTAAAAGGGAGCAAGTTCTTTTAATTAAATTAAAAGAGGCGTTTTTCTCTTAATTAATTAAATATGGATAAATTTAATTAAAAGAGAGGTTTTCTTTTAATTAAATGGGGACTTATTTTATTTAATTAAAAGGGAGATTTTCTTTTAATTAAATAAGACTTAGGATAAAATGATCAACCTTAGAAATGAAATAACTGAATTTGATCAAGGAAATTGATAAATTGAATAATGGGGGCCCATAGTCTAGGTGACCATTTTAGGGTGCATACAGTGAGCAGGCATTATGAAGATAAATAATGTTTATGTATATAAGTTATGTATGTTCTTCAGCTATGTACCAATGGTAAATCAAAAATCAATGATTGATATGGATGAAGTAGTGAATTTGATGCTCTTTTTTGTTGATATTTGGCAACAAGAATAGCACTATTGAAATCGACCTATTATTTATGCTACTTCTTTGGGGGGCAAATTAGGATTTCTTGGGTGTTCCTAGGACTCATTTTTCTTCTCTTCTATTGTTGGACTAGGAAACTTTCTATGTTTCTATAAGAAAAAATGGTAGAAGGTTTAAACTCAGTTAAGGAGAGTATATAAGCTAAGTTTTTTTATATATCAACATCTTGTTTCCTCATATATTTTAATTTTAAATAATCAAGATTTGTGTACTTTGACTATTTCTACTTTAATTTTACTAAAGTCAAACCTCATAAAGTTTTAATAAAGGTCAAAATCATCACACCCCATACAAATGTGTTTAAATTGAATACTAATGGTTATTCTAGGGGTAATCTATGGGTAACTAGATTGGTGGTATTAGACATGTTGCTATTAGATTAGTTCACTTATTTTTGTTTATTTATACTAGTTTTGTACTAGCAATCAAATGAAGGCTTATGCCATTATTGTAGCTTTACTAAAATCTTTAAAATTGCATCAAAAACAAATTATTTTTGAAATATATATCATGTGATTATTATTTTTTAAATTAACAGAAAGACTTTGGATGGATATTTGTAGAATTTTGTATCTTTAGTTTAGTACAATATGTATTTACTTGATGTTTTGATACACAATCTTTATCCATGTTCATCTTGAATGGATTGTGATTCTCTTACGAAATGAGTTTCAAATTCTTTTATCAAATGAAATTTCCTTAATTTAGATTAAATGTATTCCCTTACCAAATAACATATTCAATTTCTTCATCTTCTTAAATGAAATAAAATAAAATCATGGTATCTTTTGCTTCACCTTGGTCAAATAAAGATTTCTAGTTGTAGAGGATATCTAGAGATTCTTTTCTTTTTTCTTCTCTTTTTCTTGCTTTTATTTATAGCTATAGCTATTTGAAATTCTTTATATAACTTCTTATGAATTATCTAAATAAATTTTATCTTCTTTTGTCCAAAACAAATTGCTCTTTTAGGTTTGAATACTATAAACTATATAAATAATCACCTAATCTCAACACTATCCCACTCGTCATCTACCTTCTAAGAGAAAAAATGAGAATTAAAAATTCATGAAATATACACCAAAGGTTTAATGATGTTGTACTCCTTGGATCTTCTGAGATCAAATACTTCACAAAATATTTACAACATTCTTTTAAACCATCATATTGACCACAATTATCTCAACTTCCATCATACTTGAACTTGAAAGATAAGAACTCAAAAACAAGATGACACACTGAGTATCAAATAGAGATGCCACTTGTCCAATGTGAAATCAATAAACAATAAATATAATGAATTCCTTTAAATACTACCACATTTATAATGTCACGTTATGGAAAAAGACTATTGTCACCCAAGGTAGAATTTTGAAGGGAGACAATCAACCTAATTCTAGTTTCAAATTAGAAATAAATAGTTTACAACTAAGGGGTCACTTACATGATAATGTACTTGTCATGCAATCAAATTAACCAAATGTTGATGGAAAGTGACTGAATTGTGTTTTTAAATAGACATAGTAAGAATAAATCTATAAGAATATGTATGTAAATTAAATGAAAATGTGAAGGGGAATGATTTAAAAATACTAAGTCAAGCTATCAACATTTACATTAGAAATAAACTAAAAATAACACAATATGACAATTTTATCTTTATATTATTAGATTGAATAATTCTTTATAGCCTACCCTCTAAAATAATAAATGTATTTTGTATATACAATCTCAAAATTGCATGTGAAATATGATAAAATACTATATTAATTCTATGTAGATGTATAAGAATCAAGGATTTTATTCAATGAAGTGAGAACAATATTTTTTTTTCATACAAGAAACAAACATTTTAAAAATCATTGAAGTATATTTTATACGAGAGAAAATATTTCATCTTTTTAAATTATAATTATTTTATAAGAATGATGATTATCTTGTTTTATCCATTAATATGTATTTTGTATCTTACATATTTATAATAAATGAAAAAATTAATAATCTTTCAGATGAAAGTGATCACTGCGTTAATAATTGTATCTATAATAAGTAGTATTTTTAGTATAATTGTATTGCTCATGTGAAAATAATTATTAATATTTTTTTGTCAAATTTCTTTTATAATTTTATTAACTTTTAACCAAAAAAATATTCCGACTATATTGTAATGATTAAGTAAAGTTTAGTTTATTTTTATATTAATAAAAATAAATGTATTTGTGATAGATAACTTTGCAAGTTTATGAAAGAAAAATGTTAGATGGCAAGAAAGATATTTTTATCAGAAATTTATTTCTGCTTTAAAATAATTAGGAATGAATGTATTTAGAGGGTAACATTCCTTCAACATCAATGACCCTCCTTACTGAGTAGATGATTAATTTCCATTACTTGTTGGTGTGAAATGGCTACATGCAAAAAGTGAGAAGACAAATGTGTTTAGTCTTTTCATAATTAAAATAATTTAAAAATAAAGTAACATCAACTTCTTTAAAAAAAAAATAAAAAAAAATTTAATCCTAATTATTAAAATAAACAATAGGAAATAAATTCTTTAGACATCTACCGATCAAAAAAATTCTTCAAAAATCTAAATAAAATTTCTACCATCTAAGACTCTTTGTGAACCATAAAAAAAAAAAATTATTTTATTCAATTCAATACATAACAAACATGATGAGCATATATCTGTTGAAGAAAAAACTAGCAAGTCGAAGGTTAACCATGAAATCAGCCGACAATACTTTTTAATAAGATGCAACCAATCTGTAGATACCGTCTTTCGATCTATATTGTCATCCACCAATAAAATTTCACAATTTGATCATATTCATTAATTAATTGACAAGCACCGTGCAACATTATGACACCTCGCTTGTATTTGTTTTATGAGTGTGTGTGTGTGAATGGTAGGAACCGCCAGGTTACAGAGTTTGAGTTCAACCAGGAACGGATATCTTGGTCTAAGACAGAATACAGTTGTATATTTTCATTTATCAACGCAAATCAGCTGTGCATTGATTGTAACGCCGTGAATATCGCTTGGGCAGACTTAAAGCATACACCATAGTTTTGATTTTCTATGTGGCTTGTGGGCCTCTATTTATTCTCTTCTATTAGATATCTTTTGTTTTCTCCCATTTTCCTTCCGCCCACCATTCTATTTGCCGCTCTTCTATTGAAAGGACATATTTAAAGCCCGATCGTGGAGATTGAACAAGAAATGTTTTGCCCATTACAACTGTTCCAATATTTTTCGGGATACAAAAATTTGTTTAATATGATCATGAAGCAATATGAAAATGCATTGAACGGGCGCACCATCCCGGGTTAATTTATGTCAAGGGATCGTTTATTATAGTTACAGATCTGGTCTCAGCATTTAACTATGGTTTCTGCAATTCTAAACAATATGGTCTGTGAAATAATATTTCTTTTCTGATGCCCAATTGTATATTGTTTTATGATTGCTTAGAATCGATCAAGAATAGATCAATCATACAAACACGGTGATTCAATATTATTGAATTTGGTTGTGATAAGCAATGCCAATTTTGGGCAACTTTCAGTATAATATCTCGTTCTACTTAATTATGTGTATTTTGTTTGCAGCTTTTGTGGATATATCATTGCCATGCTATGCTACGTCAGACCGTCTATAGATCTGTCCAGAAATAGATGATAAATGAAGGGTTTTCTTTGTGGTGTCAGATAAATTAAGATTAAAAAGCTATTTGTGGGATTTTTGGCATCCAGTAGAGAGAGGGGAATACCATTCAGTGGGCACAATATATTAACTTCCTTGCACACAATATTTCTTCGCGATCTGTCATCGCTATCCTCAGATTTGTCCTGATCTCGTTATTTCTTTCCCGACTTGTCTCCTGCGAAACAATTTATACAGTGCTGAATGATTGTTCTTCAAATGTATTAAATGTCCAGGATCGAGTCCCTCAAAGCAATCATACCAAATGGATTCATAACTCCAAAATGGGTAATTTTCATTAATTTGTGGTTCATTAAATCAAATATCTGACAATTTTTTTTTATGAACTTTACGTATATCCTAACTAATTTACAAATCTAATTCCAAAGATAGGTAATCATCACTCTAAATTAATTAAAGCTGAGATTGTAATATGTAATTTCAAATAAAAGTGAACAGATTTGGAGGATCAATTTATTTTAATGTGATTAGTTTAGATCTAATATAGGAATGATATTTATAAGATAGTCTAATAATATTATTAATAGGAACTAAGGTTAAGTAATGTCTGCAGTTTAATCCATTTTGTAAGATTTCATATATTGTATGTGGTTTTATTTACATTATTGCTTATGTCTTATATAACTTGGGTGAACTTGTCTCTAAGATAAATGAGCGTCAAAAATATTTCAAATAGTGATTTGTTATGTGAAAATTTAATTATGGAACGCTGGTTATAATGAGTTAGTATTTGTTTAAATGACAAAATCAAGCTTGTAGTTAAATCCAAATTGGTGTAAACCTTATAATCTAGACTAATCCAATTGTATGACTCGGACAATTAGAATTAAGAGTGGCAAATATAGGCACGTGATCATCTTTTCTCCTTTCTTCTTTGACATCTCTCTTGTATCCTGATGATGAGTGCGGTCCAAAATGTTGTTGATAAAGAATAATTACACAATCGAACCCAAAAAAAAAAAGCTAATATATGATCATCTTATATGGAGAACATATAATTTTAATAGGAAAATGAACTTTTGATAAGACCAAAGTGTAGAACAATAGACTTTTTACCTTACGTTCAGTCTACTTTGATGCACGTACATGATCTATATAAATAATGCATGTCGAAGAAGAGAATACTAGCTACAGTAGCAAGCATATATAATGATTTATTTTTGTTTCTTGACAATTTTAGTAGTGTTGCATCTTCAAACTTACATATAATGATACACCATTAATGGTACCTACCAAAAATATTAATAGTACAAAATCATGATCATTAGTGTTTGCATTTCAATAACAATGGATTTGATCAAGTGCATAAGGTAAAGTCATATAGTGTTTAATTCTGGAATGAATTATCATGCATGTAATTGGCTCCTATGAAATAATGTGTATTCTTAAAGAAAGAAAAGATGTCATGTTGTATTGTGTTGCTAAAGACTCAGGATTGATTTGGCCCCTTTAATCCATATAAGCATGAGCTAAAATAGACATTATGGTGCAGAGTATTTTTGAGTGAGTTAGACACATCCTTTAATCTAAAAAAAAACATGTGGTTGTTTTTGGAACTACCTTATAGAGATCTAAATGAATATAACTTATTAATCATATTTGGAGATGTAGGATTTAATAGTGTAGGAATAGAAGAATTTATTTACTAGGTCAAGAATGTGAAGGTATATGGATGAGCGAGCTAATACCTAATCTAGTATGCCAATTCCATATTTAGGAAATGTTTTATTAGATTTATTAAAGGTTTAAAGAAATAAACCTAATGCTGAAAAAATTGTGACAAAAGAAGAATAAAAGTGTAGAATGCTTGTTCACTAAAATGTGGTTTACCTGAAAAACAAGAAAGCAATACATGTGTTTTGTTTTTGAGTAATTTTTTAAAGTTGACATCGAGGTAAAAATATTTTCTGAAATGAATATTTTTATTTTTGTTAGATAAGGTGGTCAGAGGTGTTAGGAACCTGTGTGTTCCTTCTGTTTATTTTGTTAGAGTAGAGTTGTTGGACGCATATGCTTTGTAAGTCGTCCCGTGAGTTTATTTTATTATCCCACATGCATAGGTAGTATTACTTTTCTAGATCGTACCCAGTATATAAGAATAGGTTGAGGCCCTTGATGGGCACGGACGAATTTATTGTATTGAGCTTGCTCAAAGGAGGTTACCCCCTCGAAGTGGCCTGCGATCAGTAGATTTATTCTGAGTTCTGCTATCACTTTGTATTCTGTTATTTCGAGCATTCTCATGATATTGCTATAAGGAGGTTCTTCTCATCTGGTATCAGAGCACTCTCTTGGGCTCGCTGGGTGGAAATTACATCAAATTTTTTTTCTGTCGTGGCCTTCAGGTTCCTCTCACTTCTAATATCTCTTGTTATTGCAATAACTCTTTTCAGTTGTTCTGTCCGTGAGTAAATTTTTCTAAGTCGACTGTTCAGAAAAAAAAAAAAAAAAAAAAAAAAAAAAAAAAAAAAAAAAAGAGTAAAAATTTTTCTGTTTTTTAGTCGTAGCTTCCTTGTTTGCTTTCTGTTTCTGCTCATACTTCCGCAGAACGTCTGCAATATCATTTCGCATACTTCCTTCCTTGGCGACCCAACCCCAAATTTTACATATCAAAGCCCTAAATCCCTCATTTATCTAATTTTAGGGTTTGCCCTATCTTTTTCACCTCTCATCCAATCGCCACCAAACTGAGCCACAAGATTCAATTCCTCATTTTGCTCCCTTATCCCTCTTGGACTGTTCGCCTCATTTCGCCTCCCTACCCTTGAAACCCTCATTTTTCTTTTTCCCTTGTCCCCAGATAGTCTCCCACCACCCGTCGAACACCCATTTCCTATATGAGTTTTACCCAAATCCAAGTTTGCCGTAACTAAAAAAGTTTTTGTTTCTCATCTTCTACCCATTTCAAAAAAAAAAACCCTTGTTTTATGGTTGTTACGCGTACAGGAGCAAAAATCATGGAAGAGGAAATTGCATCCCTCAAAACCAGACTTCAAGATCTGGATGACAAAATTCTGGGTCTTAACTTTCAGCAGTCAGCCATGAGCTGAAACCATTCAGGAGATACTGGGTCCTCTTCTGGCAATTTCCGTGGACCAAAGCTTGATTTTCCACGCTTCGATGGTTCTGATCCGACTGGATGGATCTATAGGGCAGAGCAGTATTTCAGCTTGCATAATACTTTGGATAACCACAAAGTCTCCCTTGCATCTTTTCATTTGGAACATGAAGCTCTTCAATGGTTCCGTTGGTACATCAAGGCTAATGTAGGCCCAACGTGGAGCGAATTGTGCACCCTCATTTTGGAGCGCTTTGGCCCTAGTTCCTTTGATGATTTCACAGGAGCACTCACTAAACTGCGTCAAACAGGCACTGTAAGAGAATACCAGACAGAGTTTGAAAAATTAGCTAATCACACAGAGGGCTTGTCTGATGAATTCTTTCGTAGTTGTTTTGTCAGTGGTCTGAAGGATGCACTTCGCTCAGAAGTCAAAATGTTTCGACCTACTACAATGATGGAAGCCCTTGGGTTGGCTAAGTTAGCGGAAGACAAGATTAGTGCTCTACAACGCTCCAGATCTAATTTTGTTCCATTCAGAAATACAGGTTCTCACAACCCTCCAGTCATACCAGCTCCCAGAACTACTCCGATCAAACACTTGTCTGAAACAGAGATGCGAGTTAGGCGAGACAAAGGGCTTTGTTATAATTGTGATGAGAAATGGTCTCGGGGCCATAGATGTGTTCAGCAAAAGCTCTATCTCTTGGATGTGGATTCTCCACCAGAACTGGAAGAATATGTAGATGCTCAGGAAACAGTGGATGCTGAGGTTGAGCCTCACCAGCCTGAACCTCCTTCCCCAGAAGCTCCACCAGAGATATCTGTCCATGCTTTGGCAGGAGTCACTACTCCACAAACCATGCGGGTCCAGGGTTTCTTCAAGAAGATCCCTCTTACTATACTCATTGATTCTGGTAGCACTCATAACTTCATTGATCCACGAATAGCCAAACAGGCTGATTGCTTTATCCATCCCTGCTCTAGCTTTGAAGTCATGATTGCCAATGGGGGCACTTTACCTTGTAAAGGAAAATGTCGCAATGTGCGTCTCTCTATTGGAGATTATAACATGCGCTCTGACATGTTTGCCTTACCCTTAGGTGGCTGTGATGTGGTTTTGGGTGCCCAATGGTTACGCACTCTTGGCCCCATTCTCTGGGATTTTGCTGAACTTTGGATGCAGTTTTCAGCCGAGGGGCACCAACACACTTTGAAAGGCTTACAACCAGGGTCTCTCAGCATCATCAGTTCACACCGTATGGAAAAACTTCTTAAGAAGAATTCACATGGTGTCATCGCTCAGCTCCATTCCATTCAGATGCAGCCATCAGCAGTCTCTAGCACTCCTGCCGATCTCCAACACATTTTGGACAAGTATTCTGGTATATTTGCTGAACCTGTGGGATTACCTCCTTCTCGTCCAGAGGACCACCGTATTCAGCTCCTTCCTGGCAGTGTTCCGCCCAACATCAGGCCCTACCGCTACCCATTTCATCAGAAGACCGAAATCGAGATACTTGTCCGTGACTTACTGAAGCAAGGTATTATTCGCCCTAGTACCAGTTCCTTTTCTTCTCCAGTTCTGCTTGTTCGCAAAAAAGATGGGTCATGGCGACTCTGCATTGATTTTCGAGCACTTAATCATCTCACTATAAAGGACAAGTTTCCCATTCCAGTTGTTGATGAACTTCTTGATGAACTTCATGGGGCTCATTTTTTCTCCAAGTTAGATCTTCGTTCTGGGTATCATCAAATTCGGGTTAATGAGGAGGATATACCTAAAACTGCCTTCCGCACACATGATGGTCACTATGAATTTTTAGTCATGCCCTTTGGCCTCACGAATGCTCCTTCAACATTTCAGGCAGTGATGAATAACATATTTCGACCATACCTCCGAAAATTCATTCTAGTCTTCTTTGATGATATCCTCATATATAGCAAAACTTGGGCTGAGCATCTCCATCATCTGGAGCTTGTCTTGCAACTTCTCTCTGATCATCAACTCTGTGCAAAACTATCTAAATGTGTGTTTGGCCAGGAGGAAGTGGAGTATCTCGGGCATATTGTTGCACACCATGGAGTGCGGGTGGATCCTACAAAAATAGATGCCATGAAAACTTGGCCGCATCCTAAAACTCTCAAGAGCCTTCGGGGTTTTTTGGGGTTGACTGGCTACTACCGCAAGTTTGTCAAAGATTACGGGAAAATTGCAGCACCATTGACAGCTCTGTTAAAAAAGGATGCCTTCTCCTGGACCCCTGTTGCTGAGACTGCATTTGAACAACTGAAACAGGCTATGTGCAGTACACCTGTTCTCGCGATGCCAGATTTTTCCAAACCCTTCACTATTGAGAGTGATGCTTGCGGCAATGGATTGGGTGCTGTTCTCCTGCAAGATGACCATCCTATTGCGTTCACTAGCAAAGCCCTCTCTGGTAAGAATCTAGCCCTCTCTACTTATGAAAAAGAAATGATGGCTATTTTGCATGCTGTACAGAAGTGGCGGCCATACCTCTTAGGGAGTCATTTTTGCATCAGAACCGATCACCAAAGTCTGAAATACTTCCTGGAACAACGGGTATCCTCTCCTACACAACAGAAATGGGTCAGCAAACTCATGGGGTATGATTATGAGATCACCTACAAGAAGGGTAAGGAGAATATTGTGGCAGATGCTCTTTCTCGCACATTTGATAATCAAGCTTCCCTTTCCGCTATTTCTAAGCCCATTCCCAATTGGTTAGCATCTGTTCAGCAGGGCTATGACAGTGACTCTTCTTTATCTCAAATCATTCACCAGCTAGCCAATAATCCTTCTGCTATACCACATTACTCTTGGGATGGTGCTTCTCTTCGATACAAGGGTCGGCTAGTGCTTCCTCAGAACCCAGCTCTACATCAGGCTATTTTTTATGAACTCCATGCTTCTCCTTTAGCAGGGCACTCAGGCTTCCTCAAAACTTATGAGCGAGCAAGGAGAAACTTCTTTTGGAAAGGAATGAAACAGACGATTCAACAGATGGTGGCTGAATGTGATACTTGCCAACGCCACAAGGGTGAAACGACCCTCCTTCCTGGCTTGCTCGAACCATTGCCCATCCCTACACGGATTTGGACTGATATTTCTATGGATTTCATTGAAGGGCTTCCTAAATCCGGTGGCAAGACAGTGATCTTGGTTGTGGTTGATCGTCTCTCGAAATATAGTCATTTTTGTGCCCTCAGCCACCCCTATACTGCCTCCTCTGTTGCACAAATCTTCATGGACCAGATATTTCGTCTTCATGGACTCCCTTCTTCCATTGTCTCTGATCGTGATGCAACTTTTACCAGTCATTTTTGGACTGAACTGTTTCAGAAAACTGGCACCAAACTGAAGATGAGTTCGGGCTATCACCCACAAACTGATGGTCAAACAGAAATTGTCAATAAATGCTTGGAAACTTATCTTCGTTGCTTCACTTCCGAACAGCAACATCAGTGGGCCAAGTGGCTCCCTTTAGCTCAATGGTGGTACAATACCTCTTACCACACTGCCTCTAAAATGACTCCATATGAAGCAGTCTATGGTCAGGCACCTCCAGTGCTCCTTCCCTACACTCCCAACAGCTCACCAGTCCAGGCAGTTGACATAGTTCTCCGCAGCAGGGATCAGATTCTTCGTACCTTACAGGATAATCTTCACATGGCCCGTAATCGGATGAAACAACAAGCAGATCAACACCGTTCTGAGCGCTCATTTCAAGTTGGGGATATGGTTTTTCTTCGTCTACAGCCATACAAACAATCCTCCCTAAAGCTGAAAGGGCGTCATAAGCTGGCCCCAAAATTTTATGGGCCTTATCAGGTTCTGCAGAAGATTGGTTCAGTTGCTTATAAACTGGAACTTCCTCCTTCTTCCCGCATTCATCCAGTCTTTCATGTTTCTTGTCTAAAGAAAGTTCTGGGTACCACTGTCAGAGCACAAACTACTCTCCCTGAAATGGATACGGAAGGATCCATTATCCTGGAGCCGGTGGCAATCATTGACCAGCGCACTCGCCAGCTTCGGTCTCGCTCCATCTCTGAGGTCTTGATTCAGTGGCATGGCATGCAACCAGAGGATGCTACCTGGGAACCCCTTCTTCAGATTCAACAACAATTTCCACACCTTAAGCTTTGAGGACAAAGCTTTTTTCTAAGGGAGAGGGGATGTTAGGAACCTGTGTGTTCCTTCTGTTTATTTTGTTAGAGTAGAGTTGTTGGACGCATATGCTTTGTAAGTCGTCCCGTGAGTTTATTTTATTATCCCACATGCATAGGTAGTATTACTTTTCTAGATCCTACCCAGTATATAAGAATAGGTTGAGGCCCTTGATGGGCACGGACGAATTTATTGTATTGAGCTTGCTCAAAGGAGGTTACCCCCTCGAAGTGGCCTGCGATCAGTAGATTTATTCTGAGTTCTGCTATCACTTTGTATTCTGTTATTTCGAGCATTCTCACGATATTGCTATAAGGAGGTTCTTCTCAAGAGGGTCCCACACCTAAATTTATAACATCAACATGGAGTGATCAATAATATAGCATTTTTTTGTGGCACCAACATAACACCAAAATAAATAGTAAATAAAAACCCAATAAAAAATAAAGATCAAAGGGCATGTGGAGTAGTCAGATTGTAAATTGTGGAGACTTATTGAAGCATTTCATTCATCCACCAATAGGCTCAATTTATCATTCCACTTATTTAGGAAAACTCCCTGTTTTTTAATCTCATATTTACATTGTATGTATTTTCTCTACCAATGTTACCTTCTTATGATGATCCTCCTACATTGATAAATCCAATTGTGTCTTTAGTGATAGAAAAAAAACATAGACAATGTTTCCTCAAATTAAGAAATTTTGGTGTCCTAAAAACTAAATTTTCCTTTCAATCACCTTATATCTCCTTTTGGAGGTATTCATTTCTCTCCTCATCGTTGTTCTTGATTCTCTATAAGTTTTTGCATGGTAAGGTGGAGTCTAATGCCATGGAAGTTGTGTTGGTTTTCAATGTTTACCCCTTAGTGGTTCACAAAAGGTGTCAAGTATGTCTGTAATGGACATGTCAATAGAGCCTATGTAGGTGATAGTTGATTATTTACCTTTACTATATCCAGTAGAGTCTAGAATCACATCCACAATGACAGCTCCCAAATCTTACCAACCTTATCTTACTTTAGCTTCTTTTTCCTACTTAGTATAAATCAAAATTCTCATTGATCAACCTACTTTTCTTCCTTTCATTTATTGTCCCTATTCTCTTCTTCTTCATCTTTCTCCATATCCTTTCCCTGCTATTTTTAAATTTCCCTTTTTTCTAAGCATTTTAAGTTTTCACATTTACTTTTTTCTATACTTACTAACTATACTTTCAAATTTATGAGCTCACAAATAGAGGCCTCCTTAAACTAATTTGTTAACTTTTGAAACAATTACTAACTCCTTGTTGAAACCATTAATGTTTTTATCCTTCTTAGGATGATATTTTTTCCTCAATTAATTGTGGAATGGTTCACTATCACTTTTCTACTAGGAAATTATATGGAAAGGAAAATTCTCAAGACAACTACAAATTATAAGGGGTTTCTTGTTAGAAGAGTGAGGAATTTTAAGTGGTAAAAATAGTACACTATTCCTAATGTAAGAGAGAATTGTCCCCGCCAATAATTGAGGCTTTAAGAGAAGATAAAATAATTTTAAAAATGTATTGTTAATCTATATTGTAAATACACTAATCAAGGGAAATAATTATTATGGGTGACCCCAAAAAGGCCTTCTAAAGTGAAGCATTTAGTTATTAGTCTTCTTACCTTGTCCCAAGGCTTAAGATGACCCCCCTCTCTTGTAGAGATTCTAAAACTGAACAAGAATCTCTCCAATTTTTAATGGAACAATCAATGAAGTCCTCGTGTTAGTAAATTTACTAGCTCTTGAGCTCACAAGCTTTGATGTTGATCTAGGTAGCGTCTAATATCATTTCTTAAGTCAACATAAAATCCATCCCACCAATTTTAATTTCACTCAAATTTTAGGGGCTTGTGAACTTGTTGGAATTTTATGTCATCCTCTATTGTTAAAATCCAATTCAAGACAATTTCAATAGGCTAAAACCCCTTTGCAAATTTTCCCTAAGGTTGGCCCCCAAATCTCTTCATCCTTCATGCCTTAATCATTTTTCCAAATTATGTTATCCATATGCCTTACTCTTACTTCAAAAATTGCATGTCAAGCTTGACTGTAGTTTCATTACTAGTATTAATGCCTAACAACTAAAGTGGAACTTGGACTTAAGTTCAAGCAGCTAAGTACAAAGAAAAATTTATTTAAAAATCAAGATGTCAATCTCAAAAAGAAGTTCTATAGTTGATGTCAAGTCTTGAAAGGTAACTTAGAAACTTCAAAAGGGCTAAGATAAAGAAAAATAAGCTGAGCTCAAAATCTTAGTTTTGAGCTCATCAAGTAGTTCTAGAACTAGCATTGGGATTTGAAGTCAAATGTGAAACTTCAATCTTGAAGAAAAAAAGGCTTAAGATGAAGGAGGGATAATTGTTTTGTAAAAGAGTTTTAGGCTTGACAAATACTTTCAAAACCTTTTTAGAACCCAACACCAAAAATAGAACAATTTATGAAGATCAAATGGGTAAGGTTCCAAAGGCACCTTCACAAAAAATAAAAATAAAAGTTAAGGAGCATCCAAAATGAAAGGAAAAGTTTGGTCTTGTAATTTCATAGGTCTTGTTATAATCCAAAGCTCAAGATGAGCTATAGTGGGATTTCACTAGGTAGAAGTTAATTTTAATTTCCTAGTTATTCTAACCACTTTAGTAAAAATTGTTTAATTTACTCAATGACCCTTTTACAAATCCAATGACTTTAGGGTGACATCCTTACTTATTCTAAGATTTTCACAAGCCATGATAGGGCTTCCTCCATGCCTCCAAGCTCATTCATGATCTATAGACAACCTTTTTCTATAGAATGAGTAATCTTCCTTGTCTCATTATAGAGTCTCATTGTTGCAAAGGTCCTCCTTTTAAATCTATTCTAGGGTTGCATTTTTTATGGCCAATTCATAGATTAATTTTCACATCAAACACCAACTTTTAATTTTATTTGTATTATTTTCCTTCGTGTAACCTAACCCTAGAGTGGTTAGGGTTTTGGTTAAAAATTATAAATTGAGTTATGTATGATCTATAAAGGGAAGTTTATAATATATTTTTTGGGGACCTTCTTTCAATTTCTTGTCTAGACTTTCATGGTTTGATTAATTGCAAACATTGCCTTGTCCTACATTAATAAAAAAAATATGTTTCACATCTTTCCAAGTCAAGATATCTTAAACACATTACTTTGCCTTACTAGTTCATTGTATTTTCTTTATTTTCGATTTAAATGATAGTAGTGTCTTCTTAAAAATATATTGTTTGCAAACTTGGGTTCCTTGCAATATCTCATTGAATCCTAACCTTCATATGACCTTAGAAGATTGATTAATTAGGAAATCATTTAAGTTGGGGTAGCTTTTTATTGATGTCTTGAATAGTTCCAAAAGTAAGAATGACATTATGATTTGGTGTATCAACCCCCTTTTTTCTTTGTGCATTCACTCTTTCCTTTTCCCTAAAAACCTATTAGACTAGGCTAGAAGTAGATCTTCAAGTGTTAGTTCAACCCAACACCACACCTTGATCATAAAAGAATTCAGCCTTCTTGAGAAATTCAATCTCGTATGTCAAGGTCTCACACTTGGAGATTTTTTTAATGTTTCACAAAGTTACTATGGAGATAAAACACCCAGCAAAGGTGCAAAATTTTGTGACAAAAAACTCTTTTGAGATAATTGCAAGACCATGATGTAATTGGAAACCCTTCCTTCTTTGAAGATCCCTCACATGTATCTTTCTTTCTTTAACTAATTAGAAGTAGAAGGCTAACCTCTAGTTTTTTCACCACTGGTCATTTTCTTTCCTTTTTGGACTTGCAATTTTTTTAACAAAATAATATCTTTCCAAAAATATAAAGATGAAACATAAAAAGATTGTTGTGTATGTGTTTATATTATCCTAAGTTTTTGTTTTAGAGTGCTTTGGAAAAATCTTCTAGTATATGCCTAAATTCTCAGAAAAAATGTGAAAATTCTGAGTGCTTAAATTTGACAATGTAAAACTAAGGCTAATAGTCAAATTCTCACTTGAAAACCCACTCTTCAAACTACCAATTGGTGACAAGTTAAAGTATGTGAAGGTTCATCTCATTAATTGTCCACTTTGTTGATAAAATGGAAGTTTGAAACATATTTTTAAATATTTTCTAGAAGATATTTATTACAAAAGAAAAAAAGATGTTATTCATTTTCCTATTTTTTTAGCATGTTTTATATTTGAATGAAGCTATATAGATTCTAATTTTCATATTAATGATGTAAATTTTTATAAAATATTATTTATTTTACTTAATATATGAAAAATTAGACTAGTTTAAATCAAGAAGCAAAACTGCTTCTACGTTCATGTCAATTTTCAAAGAGGTTCTCAAAGTTTTGAACTACAGAAAGTTTCCAATGAACAATGAGAATCAACAATAATTATTTGGGTGGGAATAAATTTCAAACTCTACAACTCTATAAAGAGGATACCTTATGCTCCAAACAGCTGCACCAGATGCTAAAGCTCAGAATTTATTCATGCTTTTCTATAATCGATCAGTTTCAACTATATCGGTGGACTACAGATCGAAATTCTTCCTGTAAACATGTTTTAATTTAAATCTGATTTGATCTAACATATTTGATTTGCAATTATTTCTTATATCTTCTTAACAACGTGTTGACTACGCTCTGCTATATAATTCCGGCCTATAATTCCATGCACATTGTTTCGATAAAATAAAAAACTTTATGGTGAAGTGACATTAAAATAACATCACACCGGCTAAATAATGGCTAGCCTGGCATAAAGTGACCAAAACACGATTCCCTGAATTGCATTCACATTCAAAAAAACTAGATTGCAACTTGAATAGAAGCGGCAACGTACAAATCAGCTGCATTATCTCGAGATGAAGTATGAACGCGGCTCTTTTCCATCTCTATCGCGCCGAAAAGTCTATCCCTATTGGTCACGCCATTTCCTACTTGTCTTTGTACCCCTCCTGCCATTTCACACTTAAAAACGTCATTTCACACTTGTTCTGTTTCTTTAATGATTCGGAATAGTGGGAAGCGCGAGGACATAGGGGCACAAAGTTTGAGTCTTTGTTGGCACACAAGTCTCTTGATCTATAAGAGCTGGCTGCAGCCATGCAATGTCATTCATCGACTTTATTGATCTAGTGAACTGGATAATCAAGTTCCTGTGTTTGTAAAGCTGTGAATTGAGATTGCTTTTTGAGCAATGGGTGCAGATGGAATGCGAGTGGTGGTGGTGCCACTCCCCGCACAGGGACACCTCAATTCGCTCCTTCAATTCTCCAGAGTTATTGCCGGACGAGGAGCAAGCGTATCTTTCGTGACTACTTCCACCCATATTCACCAAGTGCAAAGCCGTGTTGAGGGATGGGATCTTCAAAAGTTTGATATTAGTTTTGAGGAATTGCCCATGCCGCATCTCTCGAGTGAAGAGCCTGATGTTGATCCTACTCATCTGTTTCCGCTCCATTTGATTCCCCTGTTTGAAGCCGTGGAGGATCAGCTTGGCTCTCATGTTGATCAGCTGCTGCACAAAATCTGTTCCGAGAAGAATGAGAGAGTGGTGATAGTCTACGACTCGTGTATGGGATGGATTCAGAGTGTGGCGTCCAATTACTCAATCCCTGCATATGTCTTCAGACCCACTGGTGCTTATTTCAACCTCTGGATAAAGCGGGTATGTGATATGACATGGGGTTCGCCCCATATTAACATATCACTGAAGCGTTGCTTTCCTGAAAGATTGATTAAGTACTTGAGGCGCCAAAGGTCTCTGTCGGCGCCTGCCAAGGGATGTATCATAAACACATTCAGCGCACTCGAATCAGAATTCACTCACCATGGAAAAGAGGAATTAGTCTACGATGGGAAGCCCGTGTGGAGCGTGGGCCCTCTTCTTCCGCAGGAATTCATGATGAATGGCGAACATCGGTTGCAATTGCAGGCGGAGACAGAGTGCATGAGATGGTTAGACAAGCAGGCTCCTGCCTCTGTTTTGTATGTTTCATTCGGCAGTTTATCTTCTCTTTCGGTGACACAGATCAGAGAATTGGCTGACGGATTGGAACGCAGCGGGCAGCCTTTCTTGTGGGTGCTCAGGATTTCCGACGGGGTTGATTCCTCGACAGAAGAGCAGTTCGAATCGGCTTGCAAGTTTCTAGAACAAGAGTACGAGAGGCGATTGGAGGGGCGGGGTTTTATAGTGAGGAATTGGGCGCCTCAGCTTGATATCCTTTTTCACGAGTCGACGGGCGGGTTTTTGACGCACTGCGGGTGGAATTCGACATTGGAGAGCATCAGCGCAGGAGTGGGCATGCTGACGTGGCCTCTGCATACGGATCAGTTTGCCAATGCGGGTCTAGTGACGCGAGAGTTGAAGGCGGGCGTGGAAGTGAAAGAATGGGGAACTGCAGAGGAAAATGAGATGGTGAGTGCGGAGGAGATTGAGAAAGCGGTGAAACGATTGATGGGGAGTGAGGAAGGAAGGGAAGTGAGAAAGAGGGCGGAGAAGTTGAGAGGCGAGGCACGAAAGGCTTTAGGCGATGGAGGGTGTTCGTGGAACGACATCGATTCTCTTCTCAGCGACTTCTGTCAATCGTGTTGCGAATATGTGAATGGCCGGGGTCATGGGGAGTGTACCTGGCCTTTGTAGAATATGTAATCTCATGAATTCTCCCACTAATGCGACTTGGAGTGGTCACGGGAAAAGTTAACAGAAGATATCTGTTCTGTAGAATATCAGTCGCCACGAAAATTAGACGTGATTGCGGCCTTTTGTAAAATCTTTGAAAATGAAAATCGAGGGTAATCTCGTATGAAAATATTTTTGTTATACAATTAGATGGCAATATAGATGTCGGCTTGGCTGTTAGGGGGAATTAAATGGTATACATGTAGGTTTGGCTTTTATAGGGGAATTAATGTTTTGTACAGCAATGGTTTATTAAATTTTCAAAGACAGGATAAAATTTTAGTCAAAGCGTGGTTTGTTTATTAGTTCTTGGCAGGAATATGAATGCATTCATTAAATGCAATTTAAAACTATAAAATATGTTATTATTTAATTAATAAGATTCAAGAATTATTTTAGGTTCTAAGTCTTTAATAAAGTTTGAACATTTTTATTATTTTTTGAAATGGAGAAAAAAATTTTAACTGAAATCTTATTGGCTAACACTAAAAATAGTAAGGGAAAAAATTAATTTTTCAACCAAAAAACCAAAAAAAAATTAAACCTCTAATTTTTAACATTAATTGTACAATTAATATTATTGAAAATATCATAAAAGATGATGTGACACTACACTTTACTTTATCATTTCAAGAATTTGAGATTTTAAATTCTTTATAAAGTTTGAACAATTTTATTTTATTTTTTGAAAAATAAAAATAATATTTAATTGAAATCTTATTGGATCTTACTAAATAGTAATGGACAAAATTAAATTTTAAAACAAAAGATCAAGGAAAACTTAAAATTCTATTTTTTTTGTATTAATTGTGCAATTAATTTAATTATTATAAAACATATGTCACACAACACTTTACTTTATTATTAGTCAAATTAATAATAATAGGATACTAACTCATAAAATTTTGATTCATTTTGTCTTTTAAAAGAATAAAAACAAAATCATGTAACAAATAATTTTAGTTTCAGAAAATAAAAACTAAATAATATAACCAAAAAAATTAAAATAGTACGTACAATTATGTTTATGTATTTAAGATTTAAAATATCTTATATCATTTTTGGGTGTCAAGTTGTTGATTAAATATTTTTTATAAATAAAAATAGCGTACAAAGATGATAATAGGCATTGATGTTAAAATTCTAATGACAGAGCAAAGTAAAGGAATTACAATTTTGTACTTGGTAAGAGCTATAAGTTATCTCCTCACATTCAACTACAAACATTAATAAAAAAAATATAATTGTCTATTTTTCTCCACTGTCTTTAGTTCTTAAGTTCTATGTACAATTATAATTAAGATATTTCAACCTCCAAAAGATCAAAGGATATTAAGAATGTTGTTCTGATACATTTGTCATTCCTTCAAATTAAAAAATTTATTCCTCCATCTCAACCCTTTATTGTCACACTCTACAATACTAATACTATAATCATGACACATATGGTAGGAACTATGATGCTTTGCATCTCTTGTTGTTTTTCATTTTCATAATTTTTTACAAATTTTTTTCTTATAATTGTTTAAAATTAGTTAATTGATTTATTTTTTTTCTAATGTTAAAAATTGGGAGAGAAAAAAGAGGAGACTAGTGTTTGTTGCAATTATAATATAGTAGTTGGTGTACTAAATTGTTGGCATATCAGTCAAGTTTGTTATTAGTGACACACACTTATTCAGATTGTATATAGCTACCAAGCTCATTATATAGTTCATAGTGTTTGCCATGTATTTTAGTTGCTACCGAGTTCTTTAAACAAATCTCGGTGGTTACCGAGCAGTCACAATTACAATAAAGATTAGCAGTGTAAACCGTGAATCTCAGTGTATGCCAAGTTTACCAATGCAAGCCAAGCTATGCAGTATTCACCGAGTTTGCAGTGTATGTAATGTGAGTCCAATGTTAACCAAGCTTCCTAGTGTTAACCAAGTGATTCAGTTTATACTGAGCTTGATGTGATAGTGTTTACCAAGTCATACAATGTAAATCAAGAGACTCAGTTTATATGACGGGTTTCACAGTATCTACCAAGTCACCAGTGTGAACAGAGTTCAAGACTACTTGGAAGTGATCAGTATGGATCGAGCTTCTACGTATAACAAGTGCATAATGATGTTGAGCATTGATAGTGGATGTCGAGTATCAGAACCTCACCGAGTCAATCTTTAGAACTCAAATGTCTTCATGTGGGCCAACTTTGTAATATTTGTGGTAACTTGTATTGTGGCCGACTTTGTAATTTGTATAATTGGATTGATATATATGTAATGCATTGTATCATATCCAATGTATGTATGAAATATGTATGTAAGAATATGAAGGTGGGAATGCGAACTAAATTAGAGAAAAGCATAAAGAATGAATTACAAAGGCTACAACAGTATAAGGAGTAGCAAAGTCATATCTATCATAGCAAGGTGATCAGTACTTAAAGGAATCTCATTCAACAAACCAAGTTGCAAATCAAAGATCATCTATTGTTTCATCCTAACAGGTGGATCAGTCAAATCCTTTCACAAGGTAGACCTAACAGTCTTTTGTAAATCTCTTTACTAAGTGCATACTTAATTGTATGTTTGTAAATCATTTCACAAGGTGGAGCTAGCAGTCTTCATTGCTCCTAACATTGCAGATCATTAGAAGTGATCAATGTAAGCTTTAACATGCTAACTTTATACTGCAGTACTAAAGTTGTGGGTATCATCCCCACCCCAGTTTTACTTTCTATTTGGAAGGTTTCTGGGTCACCAAATCTTTGTGTCACAGTGTTATGAATGTTTTCATATTTTCAGTTTCTTATGCATGCAATTAGATCAGAGTTTATATGATGGATTAAATGTTGATTGGTTTAAGAGTTGAAATTGTTGAAGTTTTAGAAGTTACTTATTTGTCCCTCCCCTTTCAATAACTTAGCTTAGTCTTGAATATTTCCAACATAAATATCTTTGATCATGGTAAATGTTACTTGTCATGATAAATACAAACTACAGTAATGGTAAATGCGGTATTTTTTTTCCAATCCACATTGATTTTGTTATATCTTTTTTTGGCAAGCACAAAAGGAGCAAAGTCAAGTTTTTGAATCAGAATTCAAAGTTATGTTTTAGGTATCGAGAGTGATTATTGTTGTTTCATTCTCAAGTTTATCTATTGCACACCTTGGTGTTTACTATGGTAGTTTTTTGCTTTGTTGTTAAAGTGATTTATGTCTTGTTTTTGGCTATTTGGTAGGTTTAAGGATGCGACTTTCATTCTTGCACAAAGAAGTTGTCCAAATGAAATGGAGTGAGGGCGGACTTAGAGGCAAAGGAGGGATTAGAGGTACCTATAATATTTTTTCTTTTTTCTTTTTTTCGTATTGATGTAGTAAAAAGTACTTTGTTTGTTTGGATTTTCCCTATGTCATGGCTCGAATGTGTTTAATCAATTATTAAATTATTCTATGCATTGCACGTATTTTCCCAAATCTATGAAAAATAATTGCTCATTTTAGTTTTATGTAAATGATGTGTATGGTTAGCCCCAACTGATAGTGTTGTTAATGAATGTGGAAGTCATGTCAATTGTGATGTTGTCATTAATGTCAAGCCTTAATTGGTTAGACATTATGTTAATTCAGTAGAGTGTCATATCATTTGATTGATAAAGAGGATTTGAAGAAAGCATGTTGATAAAGTGTATGGTATTCAATGGGAACTTGATGAGTTAGACTCTAATAATATATAATGTTGTTTTGATTGTTTTACATGATCTTAAGCAAGATGTGTATGCAAGACAATTTAGTCAATGAATGAAGAAATACAGTATTAACTGATCTGCTATAGCTGTCTTCGAGCACCTAAGGAAGAAGTGAAGGAACATGGTGTTAACCTAGTGATTTCAGTGTTAACCAGGTTTACTATTGACCGAGAAAATTGTAATGTTCACCAAGCATGAACATGAAAAATAAGTTTAGAAAAGATTAATTTGAGATTGACATTTGATGCAAATTAAGAATGTTTGAGAAGTTTCTAGAATAAGGACACAGTTCGTTATGGGATCAACAACTAGAGAAATTCAATGAAGATCTAGTGGATAAGATTTATCTATTTGAAATGGAGCACAAAGTTCAAGGTGGGAAGTATGTTTCCTAAGCATTTAGATTCCATGAATTTGAATATGATGGAGATCTACGATTATGATTAAGCGACAAACTTGGAAGATTCTCGAATAGCAAAAGTTTCTATTTAAAGGATGAAAAAAATATTTTATTATTATTGATGTGGATGTTGGTGATTGAAGTGGAAGAAGATAGAATAAGGTGAATTGAGCATAACAGTATTCAGAAGATCAAGTAGAGGAAGTGTTAAGTTGAAGTCTGAAGTGTGAAGTGTGTGAATCAGCTAGGATCAGAAGAAAGAGATTGAGTAAAGTAGAGATCTAAACAAGCAAGGTAGTGCTAAAACCTAATAGATTATTTCACCATTACTTTCTTACCATTGTAGAAAAAAATATCTTAACCGAGTGAACCTAACAATCTTTTGAAATATTGTATGCTAACATTCAATAGTAATGTTTGTAAGTCATTTAGAGTAAGTCACTCTTCAGAAATGTCAAGGAGTGATATGGTCTAGATGATATTTTGTGTAAATCCTCCAACAAGATCACATTAAAAATTTGTATGTAACATTTAACATGGTTGGTTCTTTGGGCTATCGGTTCCCAAGTGGTTTTCCCCTTTATAGGGTTTTCATGTTAAATACTTTCATCAAAATGCATGAATGTGTATTGTGTTGCATCTTTATTTCAAATTAATTGTTTAATGTTGCAACTCAATATAAGCTAGATGTTTAATCTGATATTAAGTATATTAAGGAACAGTAAGTTGACAATTTGATGAACAGTTTTAATCAATTTGAATTGTGATGTTAGATCTATCTACCAAGTTAATGATCTAAAAGTTTATAAAATTTTAAGTTGGTGAAAAGTGGTTTTAAGGCTTGTAGGATAACTGGTGATAACTGAGTCACCCCCCAGTTATCCCTAGTTATCTAACATGTACGAGGTTCAAATGGTTAGTTGGTATTATTTTAATATCTAATATGGATAGTACAAAAAATTGGGAGAATATAAAGGGCTCGTTATTTTTAATTTATAACCTTTGTGCAATAAAAAGGTATTTATATAATTTTTGGATTTTCAATATATCATGGCATGGATGTGTTTTTAGGTAGTTACAAAATTAGGTTGTGCCTTGCACATTTTCGGGCACTGGGTATTTATAAAGTTTCCTTCAGGGATTTGTTTAGTACCATTGATTGGTCATATTTTGCAAAACTTTTTTTCTTAAATTCATGAAAAGTATATCTTTGTTTTAGCTTCCTATATGTGGCATTTGCCAGATTGAAATGGTCAATCGCTAATTTTTATATAACATGCATAATGTGAAAATTGGGAGAAAAAATAGGTCGCACATATATTGGAGTCACAATCCTTTTAAAGGGATGTGCATTGTTTTATTTATGGAAAGAACTTAGCTTGTGCTTTTGAGAATTTTTTGGTATTTGGGCATATACACCGAGTTGTGGTGCCAAAAAGGTGACATGGTTTTCTTTTTTTCCTAATTTCAATAGCGTGTACACGCTATAGCGCGTGCGCGCTATTTGCGTTATCAAAAAGTTATATATGATGGGTTGCAAACCCGCAGCCCATCATTTTTATGTTCATTTTTTGTTATTCCCATAGAGAACAGCACATACGCAGGTCAAAAACTCAAGTTTTCACCTTCATTTGCAAATATGCCTCCTCGCCAATGAAATCGAAGACAACAAGCACACCCACGACGATGCCGTAAGTGATATTAACTTAACTTTGCGTTGTTTAATATGTTTTTCATATTGTTTTGTAGGTTTTTTATATTGTTTTGTAGGGTTTTTACAAATTTCATTTAGATTTGTTTATTTATTTGGATTTCAATTTATTTTTTATCAGGAAATGTCCATAATCAACCGGAAAATCCACAAGAGCCTCAAAACCCTCAAAACCAAAACCCTCCTCAAGAAGAACAACAAATTCCATAACCCAAACCAATTGCAAGACCTTTGCCAGGCACACAAGAAAATATAATAAATGAAATAGAGAGAGGCAAAACTGAATTAGAAAGACTCATTGCTCGGTTGAAAGAATCCAGACAAACCAATCCAATGAGGGCTCAATTGGCATCATCCCTCGAATCCATTAACACCCAGATAGCCTCAATTAGTGGTCAGTTAGATATTTGGTAGGTTAAGAGGGATGAACAAAAAAGATTTTATGCAAATAAATTGTCATATGAAGATGTTAAAAAAAAAAAAAAAATACCAAAAGGTAGTATATGTGCATTATTTAGAAAACCCGGTGAGAAAAATACTGTTAGAGAGGGTACTAAACGATTCCCCATACATTGGTGCATACACGATGCTATTAGAAACAATTTTTGGGATAGATGGTGGATGGTTTTTGATGCCCCTCCTTGCAACAATCACGAGGTCCCCATGTATTTTTTGAAGAAATTATATTGTGAGTTTGTCCTTGGGGAGATCCCCAATTATTTTGATATATTAGACTCCCAGGGTAGAGGTGGGGGGTCATCATTTGAGAGGTTGGGAGCACGTCGTGACCCTAATGTAGTTAGGGCACCTGTGGTCAAGCCATAGTGCGAGCATGTGACTATTCCTTTAGTTGTGAAGGAACATGTAGAGGCCAGCACTCTAGGGACCATTAATGCTTTGACACAGACCCGCATCCATTCCACAAGCCCATTAGTTGAGGGGGAGCCTTCTGTGCGTCATGGTCACATGTGCACTTCATGCGAATCCCTATGCACATTTGGCACTCATGCTGGAGATGGTGCGGATGATGGGCTTGTCACCGATCAATTCCTGAACGAGACATTTGGCATTGACACACAAGTAAATTACAATTATAATTTACTAATTTGATCAAATTTCATATGTATAGTAAATGATTAATTAATTAGCATCTATTGACATTGTTCAAAATTCAACGTCAGAGTGTTGTTGGGCCCAGCAGCGATCCTCCAGGCCCATTTTTTGTTTCTTCCACGAGTCCTGAGGTATGTATCGATTTAATAATTTTAATTAATATATATATTTATTACGTAATCATATTAAGGATTGACAAAAAAAATTATGCATGTGCATCAATTCTCCACAGGACCCTCAACCTTTACCACAGACTCGGAGCATAGACATCATACGAGCTTCACACAGGTACAGTTGTTTCATGTTAATTTAATTCATTTGATTATATTTATTTTATGTTTCATGTTAGATGTAACGTGTATTGTATGACATGCAGCTCATGATTTCTGACACACCTCCTCATTTGCAACAGTCTGTTGATAGTGGAGTGGCCGCAGCTGTGGCTAGCTCACAGCCACTGACGGGGGTATGAAAGAATTTTCTTCTTTTTACTTGTTGTTTATAATAGTTAATCTAAAAATTTCTAATTTTAACCTTTGTTTATATATTACTATAGTTTTTATGGTTTTTACACAAGCAGTATGTATGTTAGGCCTACTGATACTCTTTTAATTATGGATCGAAACCTTGTTTTTGTTTTACTAAGTGGTAAGGGGTAGTTTTGTTTAATGGTTATCTGTTGATAGTAGGTCAGTTTGTTGTTAAAGGGTCAGCCCCCTAGTTTTGGCTACTTTTAATTCAAAAACTAGGAGTGAAGGTAGAAGTGGCAGTGAAAGAATTAGATAAAGAAGAACTAGGAGCACATATTGAAGTTAGAAGTAGAGAAGAAGTAGGAAAATCAAATAAAGGTATGAGGACTAAGAGTAGGAGATAACAAAATTAAAAGTAAAGATAGGAATAGAAGATTAGTTGTATTCCAAGTTGATTGCAACTAGGAGTAGGACCTACAAGATGGAAGTTATATGTTTTCTATAAATAATAGTCAAGTTTAAAGATATAATTGGTGATTAGATATACTCACCTTGGTCTAGTAGAGTCATAAGTGCAAAAGAATTTGTGTTTTAAATTAATATTATTCATAGGCCAAAGTCAAATGTTGAACTTGATAATAGAACTAGGCATATCCTTAGGATTCAAAGAGACTATAGTTTTTGGAATCAACACCATCATCTCTCCTTCACTATTTCTTCAGGATGAATGGAACTAGCATAACAAAATTCTACATTCTTTCATTCTCGTCCTCCTCCTCCTCTCATACAAAATAAACTTGGATAAGATAACTTACTAGACTTTTGGATTCATGGCCCTTCTCTCTCCTTTTCATACTCTTATAGCTATGCTAGTGGGATAAATCATTGAGTATTTTCTTATCTTTTATTTTTGCTCTTTCTTTTCTCAAGTGACCACTTGAGCTTTTGCTATAGCTTTTTCAACACGATGCTTGAGATTGAGACATTTTATTGAGTGAGGTCTCTTCAACTAGTTGACTTGGAATCTTAGTAAGCTTTAGGATTTTGTTGTTCTTTTATGTATCCTTGCAAATGAATGTAATAGTTAATATTCTTGGTTTGGGAGCTTTTGTCCTTCAGCTTGGTGATATTTAGTCTCCTTGTAGTTTTCCCAAAATCTTTACCTCTTTCTCTTTTTTTCTTCTACTTTATTGTGTGCATGAGGTGGACACATGCTTCCAATAAAGTGAGGACTACAATTATCATTTGAAAAAGTAAGAACACTTATTTGGTATTAATTTTAGCCCCATTTTAATATACATTATGGGTTCCTACATTGATTTCACACTCTCCTAACACTCATTGGACCTTCAAATTATTATTTAAGTCCTATATTGATTCATTTTCTTTAAAAACTCAAGGTTACCCTTATCTATAAGTGTGCTTCTCTATTTCAACTTCAATCAAATAATTCCTTTCATTTATTGGACCTTATCTTACCATTTATGACATGTATTTTCTCTCTAAACCCAAAAATAAGTTGTTAGATCAAATTTCACACGCTCTAAATATCTTGCACCCACAATCAAAACTTGGGTTGGAATTGGTGGGTATAAGATGACTTTGGTGATATTTACTTGGGTACAATATTTTTGTTGGTGATATGTGTATTTGTAAGTGATTATATTTATTGAATTGTTGTAGGGTCTTGTCACGCTTGATCGTCCATGAGCATTTGAGGTGAACTTACAAAGTGACTATTTGTTGGCAGTAAGAAAATAAATGATTTTGTGTGTAAATATATTTGATTTCAACGTATAATAAATATTGATTCATATCTACTTTCTTTGTATCAGTTGGAGCTGGAGAAGAGCCTCAACAAGAGGTCGAGTGAGCGTGTTAGGAGGGCCCCATCATCTCCACTGTCTCCCTCCACATGACGGCAGAGGACGTTGAGAGACTTGTTTCCTTCCCCTTGTGGGAAGGAAAAGATATAGTTGATCTAGACATGTATATATATAGGCATCAGTGGACATATTTGATACACATTTGATGTATATGACATTCTATATTTGATGTATGACATTTATTTGATGTATGACATTATTCGACTTATGACATTATTGGTTAATATATGTTATGTTTGTTCATATACGACATATGATATGATATGTTTGTTCATGTTTGTTCATGTATGACATTAAATTAGATATGTTCGTGTATGGCATTAAATTAGATATGTGCATGTATGAAATTAAATTCAATCTAATATATTCAAAACTTTGACAGAATATTGATTAACAATAAACTTTATCATTGTTTAAGCATAAGTTAATCATTTGCAATATGTCATCGTCATATGATTTATGATCTTGCTCATGTTTAAAGTTTTCCTTCTCTATTATTTGTTTATCAAGTTTAATTCAATACGTATTTAGTTTAAATTTTTGATACAATAGTAGAGAAAAGATGGAGTATTTTCCAAAAAAAGTCATTTTAAAAATCATAAATGTAACATAATCACTGATAGTTTTATGTGTTTTCATACATTAATGATTGTAACATAATCACCAGTTGATTGGAATGTGTTGTTATTATTCTATAGTAACTAGATTAAGGTAAAAATAAAAGTTTAATAAATAGTTGTGATGTATAAGAAAGAGAGATATCTCACATGAGAGGGGGATGAATCTAAGATGACACATAAGATACTTGAAAGAGGGAGCTATACTTGTTAACAAATTTACAATGCATGTTATGGAAAATCATAGAGCATCTTTAAAAGGAAATAAAAGAGTATGACAAGTGGAAGGAACATGTTGTTTTGTAGACTCGTATTCAAATTTGGGTGTTGATTTTCTAATGAAGGATTCAAGCACTACAATTTGGTAGTTTTGGCTCATGTTATCCTTGTATCTCACTCTATCTTGTATCTCACTCTCTCTTATTCCCCCTCTCCCCCCTCTTCGTATTTCTATTTTTTCCATATCTATGTAGCCATCTATCCTCTTCATCTCCCCCTCACTAATGTAGAGATGTTGAGCAAGAAGTGAGGTTTAAGCACGTTCTTGTTCCTAATCTACCAAACAAAACTTTAATTGACATAATTTAACCATATTGCGGGTTGAATTCAATTAGGTTTGGAAATAAGTTATTATTAACATGTGTATGAACTACTAGAGCAATTTTAAATATAGTAGATAATAGCCTTCCATGTTTGATATTGAGGGATAATGTATGCACATGCTATAACAAAACTAGAGGATCATATTATATGCAGATTGAAATTTCTATTTGTCATTCAAAGCATAGTAAAAAAATTATTCTAGGAAGTCTATGCTAAAAACTATAGTGTACAAACAACCATTACTTCATAAATCACTTCAACTCAATCATTACATTGTACAAACAACCTTATCATATGTCACTTGAACAAACTGATCATGTTACAATAGTATTAACCTCATGGAACACACATGGGATACATACCAATAAATTTTGCAAAAAATTGTGTCTGAGTTGAGTCCAAAAAATGTTTCGCATGTGGCTCGCGATTTTGGCTACCAATCCTCCCTCTTACAACATCTCTTTGATTAGGAGAAACACATGTATTATTTTTCCAAAAATCTTCGATCAATGATTTCAAACCTTCACTAATTTCTTTATCCTTTCGTGGTAGTCTACCACTAAATGTCCATAACTCATTTTTTGTTGGATCTTTTAATCTCTCATGCCTTAGCATGGCTCTCCTTAGGGTGCCTCTACCAATTTTTAATGTTTTGCTTGTCTTTCTCATGAGTCGAGCTTTCTTCATTTGGCTACTTACTATTGTCGATGTGAGTACTCATCTTGTAATATTACTATCTTTGGTGTGTGATTTAGAACCCACTTTGTCATAAGCACTCATTAGATTCTTTACAATATTTCTTTCATTTGAATCGTCCATCGTTCTTAGCCTAAGAATCTTCATGATAGGCCTAAATTTCAAATTTCTCATCATTTCAACAAATAATTGGCATTGACCTGTAATATTTAATTCTTCAAAAAATAATCTCCACATACTATTAACTTTTCTTTGACAAGTACGCTTGCTAATCTTGTCAGGCATTGATTTCAAAATGTTAGTATCAATATCAATCAAATATTTTGGTCTTCTAAAATGAATTCTAGAAGGTGTTCTAATCTCTTCAATTCTCTCAACATTTTGAACATCAATATCAGGTTGAGTGTATTGCGTACCTTGAACCGAAGATGATGTGCCTTGGCAATAAGATGCAAAAGATGGAATATCACCTACTTGATGTGTTGATGTTGTGCTTTCAACATGACATGATGGAGTGTGTATATCGTCAAATCTACAAATCAGTGTCTCTTCTACATGAGACGATGATATGCCTTCAACATTGGAAGATGTTACTCCAACATTGGAAGATGGTGTAGCGGATGATATGACTCCAACATTGGAGGATGGTGTAGCTTCACAATTCAATTGTCTTCTTGAGCGTAACAATCTCATTCGTTCTCTTTGTCTTTCTAATTCTTCCTCTTTGTTTCTTTGTATTGGTGGTTCTTGATCCTCTTCGAAAGTCAATTCTTCATTATTGATTTGTAATTTTCTTTGTTCACATAGTAATTTCATTTTATCTCTTTTAATTGCCAAATCTCTCTCCCTATCTTCATTTGTTTAAATCTTTGGTTTCTTCCTTGGCATGATGATGATTTCTACATGTCAAATTATTCAAACATCTGAATTACTTAAAATGTGTAAATTACAAATTATTCAATTACATATAAAAATTATAATTATTTGAATGAATACACAATATATATCAAACTACTTGTCAAATTTCTAACCATTCCGAAATAACATTTCATTCAAACATACAATTTTCAATGAATTCACTATATATTAAATAACATGTCAGATTATAATCAAATTTGTATCTATATATTGACAAAAAATATTTAAAATGGATTGCACTAACCTTTTCTATACAAGGAATATTCAAAAAGTCTTCAAATCACGTATCCAATGATTGAATTTGGTGTTTGTTACCTTCCAAAAGTGTTGAAATAGTGTTTGCTATGTTGAAACCTGTGATTTATGTCGAAATAACAGACCAAAAGCAAGAAATGGATGAAATGGGCCCCAAGGTTGGTTTTTTACCGTTTTTAGGTGATTTGAGATAGTGCGTATGCACTATAAAGCATGTATGCACTATAGTGCGTATGCACTATAGCACGTACGCACTATAAAGCGCGTATGCACTATAGTGCGTACGCACTATGTGAAATCACATCACTCCCCATCCTCCCTACTCCCCATCCTTCCTACTCTCTCTCCCATCCCCTCCCTCTCTCTCTTCCTACTCTCTCTCCCCTCTCCCATCCTTTACAATCTCTCACTCTCCCTCTCTCACCCTCTCTCCTCTCCCATCCCTGACTCTTTAGATCTCTCACATACACTCTTATCCCCCCTATCTCTCTCCCTCTCCCTCTCCTACCACCTACTTTCTCTCCCCCATCCCTTACTCTCTCTCTCCTCTCCCATCCCCTACTTTGTCTCTCTTACACACATTCCCATTCCCCATATCTCTCTCCCTCTCCCTCTACCACTCCCTCTCCCACTGCCTACTATCTCTCTCTCCCTCTCTACTCTCTCTCTCTCCCATCTTGTATGAGCTCTCTCTACCACCACCTACTCACTCTCACACTCTCTCCCATTCCCTACTCTGTCTCTCTTACACACACAGTCCCATTCCCCCTCTCTCACCGCCTACTTTCTCTCCCCCATCCCCTGCTCTCTCTCTCCTCTCCCATCCCCTACTCTCCCACACTCACACTCTCTTCTATCCCCTACTCTATCTCTCTCACACACACACTCCCATCCCCCCTCTCTCTCTCCCTCTCCCACCACCTACTTTCTCTCCCCCATCCCCTACTCTCTCACACTCACACTCTCTTCCATCCCCTACTCCATCTCTCTCACACACACACTCCCATCCCCCCTCTCTCTCTCCCTCTCCCACCGCCTACTTTCTCTCCCCCATCCCCTGCTCTCTCTCTCCTCTCCCATCCCCTACTCTCTCACACTCACACTCTCTCCCATCCCCTACTCTGTCTCTCTCACACACACTCCCATCCCCCCTCTCTTTCCCTCTCCCACCGCCTACTTTCTCTCCCCCATCGTCGTACTCTCTCTGCCACCCCCTACTCTCACACTCTCACACTCTCTCCCATCCCCTACTCTCTCTCTTTCATAGATAGACACAATCTTATCCCCCCACTCTCTCCCTCTCCTACCACCTACTATCTCTCTTTCTCTCTCAAGTTCTCTTTCTTCCTCTCTACTCTCTCTCTCTCTCCCATCCCTTACTCTCACTCTCTCTCCCATCCCCTACTATGTCTCTCTTACACACACACACTCCCATCCCCCCTCTCTCTTTCCCTCTCTCACTGCCTACTTTCTCTCCCCCATTGTCGTACTCTCTCTTTGCCACCCCCTACTCTCACACTCTCACACTCTCTCCCATCCCCTACTCTCTCTCTCTTTCACAGATACACACACTCTTATCCTCCCACTCTTCTTCTCTCCCATCCCCTACTCTCTACATCTGTCACACACACTTCCATTCCCCCCCCCCCTCTCTCTCTCCCTCTCCCTCTCCCACTCCCTCTCCCACCACCTACTTTCTCTCCCCCATCCCCTACTCTCTCTCTCCTCTCCCATCCTCTACTCTCTCACACTCTCACACTCTCTCCCATCCCCTACTCTGTCTCTCTTACACAAACACACTCCCATCCCCCCTCTCTCTTTCCCTCTCCCATAGCCTACTTTCTCTCCTCCATCGTCATACTCTCTCTTTGCCACCCCCTACTCTCACACTCTCACACTCTCTCCCATCCCCTACTCTCTACATTTGTCACACACACTCCCATCCCCCTATCTCTCTCCCTCTCCCTCTCCCACTCCCTCTCCTACCGCCTACTATCTCTCTCTCTCTCTCTCAAGTTCTCTTTCTTCCTCTCTATTCTCTCTCTCTCTCTCCCCCATCCCTTACTACCACTCTCTCTCTCTCTCCCATCCCCTACTCTCTCTCACGCTCTCTCATCCCATAATCTCACTCTCTCTCTCTCCCATCCTGTACGAGCTCTCTTTGCCACCACCTACTCTCTCTCACACTCTCACACTCTCTCCCATCCCCTACTCTATCTCTCTTACATGCACACTCCCATCCTCCCTCTCTCTCTCCTCTCCCATTCTCTACTCTCTAGATTTGTCACACACTCCCATCCCCCCTCTCTCTCCCTCTCCCACTCCCTCTTGCATCGCCTACTATATATATCTCTCTCTCTCTCTCAAGTACTCTCTCTCCCTCTCTACTTTCTCTCTCCCATCCCCTACTCTCACTCTCTCTCTTCCATCCCCTACTCCCTCTCACACTCTCTCCCATCCCCTACTCTCTCTCTCGTCCCCATCTCGTACGAGCTCTCTCTGCCACCTCCTACTTTCTCTCAAACTCTCACACTCTCTCCCATCCCTTACTCTATCTCTCTTATAAATAAATACACATTCCCATTCCCCCCCCCCTCTCTCTCTCACAGTCCTTGTCCCACTACCTACTCTCTCCCGTCCCCTACTCTATCTCTCTTACACGCTTCCATTCCACCTCTCTCTCCCTCCCACTCCCTCTCCCACCACCTACTATCTCTCTCTCTCTCACTCTCTCCCCCTCTCTCCCATCCCTCTACCATTACCTACTCTCTCTATCTCTATCTCCCTTCTCTGATTCTCTACTCTCTCTCTCTCTTTCACACACACACACACACCCATCCCCCCTCTCTCCTCTTCCATCACCTACTTTTTCTCTCACTCGCTCTCCCTCTCCCACTCCCTCTCCCATTGCCTACTCTCTCTCTCTCTCTCTCTCTCTCTCTCTCTCTCTCTCTCTCTCTCCCCCTCTCTACTCTCTCTTACATTTTCACACTCTCTCCTATCCCCTACTCTCTCTCTCTCTTTCTCTCTTACACACATTTTTATCCCCCCTTTCTCTCCCTCTCACACTCCCTCTCCCATCACCTACTCTCTCTTCCATCCCCTACTCTCTCTCGAGCTACTTTGTCTTCCCCCTCTCCCATTCCATACTCTCTCTCTTTCACACACATGCACTCCCATCCTCCTCTCTCACTCTTCCTCTCCCACTCTGTCTCCCATCGCCTACTCTCTCTCCCCCATCCCCTACTCTTTATCTCTCTCTCACACTTCCTCTCTCTCCCATCCCTTACTTTCAATCTCTTTCCCCCATCCCGCACTCTCTCTTCTCCACCCCTACTCTCTCTCACACTTCCTCTCTCTCACATCCTATTCTCTCTTTGCCACCCCTACTCTTTCTCACTTTCTCTCTCCCCTCTCCCAGCCCCCACTTTCTCTCTATCTCTCTCTCACACATACATGGTCATTCCCTTATCCTCCCTAGTTCTCTTATGCAATTTAGGTCTTAATAGTGCGTGCGTCCTATAACATGCACGTACTACTGAGAAATCATGTTTTAGATAGTGCGTGCACGCTATAGGGCACACGTGCTATTGAAAGATTATTTAAACCCAAGCCTAAGGCTTGGTTTTGCCTTGGAGATCCAACCCAAAGGTTTGGAGTTTATGAACAGGTCTGAGACGTGTTTTCCAGCAAACATACCAAAAATGATTATTTTTTCTTGTGTGCTCCCCTTCAAGATTCCTCCTGGTTGGGTATCAATAAGATCAGGTTACATAGCATTATAGGTCTCTGTGTTAGCTATCTAACCATATAATTTATTTTTAATTTGAACTATTTCAAACCTTTCATCTATAATTTCTTTTGAATGTATGTTCATTTTTTGTCAAAAACCACCATGTACTAATTGGGCTATAGATTTTTGCTCGTTCATCGAATTTTGCAACAACTAAGTTTTTTAGAAACTAGACTCCATTCTACACACTTTGAAAAAAAAAAGTTTTGATTTTAGATTAGTTTTCAATTATTTCTAGGGGGAGCACACAAATATTTCACGTTTTTGGGATGTGTCTAGTTAAAAAATTCATAAAACAAAAAAAATACACATTATAAAATTACTTGAAAAATCTGGGATAAACTGCACAGTGTTAAGTAACTTCTGACCAGAGCGATTAAAGAATTTCAATAAAAAAGTTAAAATTTTGGGGGGCCACACTTTGTGTTGTGTTATGTTTTTTTGGAATAAACAGTACCACTTTTTGTGGCCCCCTTTTTTGAGGACCTAAAACTAAACTATTTTGAAAAAAAAATTAGTAGTTTAGAAACTAGATTCAAAGGACTATGACTTTTGTTTTTGTCATATCTTAAAATTTTGAGCGTAACTATCTCCAAATTCTTATTGAAGTTCAAAATTTGGAGATTTCAGGAAAAAGGTGTCCACTTATACCCCCCTTTTGGCACCACAACTTGGTGCACTTACCCATTTATAGACTTCTATTCACACATTTGTTTAGTGGCACTTCTCACTTGAATTTTATAAAACTTTCCTTTCTCAAACCTATGAAATTATTTATTCATTTAAATTTTTTTATGGTGTATCCAAGATGTAAATGGTCAGTTGGTATAAATTTTATATGGTATGAACAATTCATAAAACAGAGCTATATATATACTAAAGTTGCAATACCTGATAGAAGTTGTTTTAGTATTCATAATTTCCATTTTTGTTTGACAAAAGATCCAACACAAGAGAAATGGATGGCCTAAGTGAAAGCTATAAAACGTTGTATGAAGGGGACAAAGGGATAAGATATGGATGGAGTTGTTAGGATTAAGCTCAGACAAAAATAAGAATTATATGCAAATATCACCAATATCAGAAAATAATAGATCGCACATAAGAGAACACAAGACACCAAGATTTAATGTGGTTCACCCAATCCTTGGGCTATGTCCACCACCAACAAGTCCAATATTATTATCTTCCAGTGATTACAACCTAATTACAATCTGTAATCCCTTATGGCTCAATACCACCACAAGAACCAATTTTCACATCACACACTATGAAAATCCCTAATCCTAAGCCTTTTTATACAAGATTTTTGCCGCTTACAAAATTAGGACTAGAATGATAGAAAAATAGTAGCTGGCACCTTTTACAATAAAAGGTCATTTTTGGCTTTCGGGGCACTACCCCTAAAAACCCTCACGGGGGCATTGTCCCTCAACCTCACCCTGTACTGTGATAGGAAGCGCACCTGGGGCATTACCCCCAAGCCCCCATAGAAATAACCTGGAAGGAAACTGCGTTGAATAAACCTCTAAGTTTGATTAGGCTCCACATCACAATAATCTCCCACTTGGAGACTGATCAGACTTCACAATAATAACCTCCCACTTGAAGATTGGTCATAGCACTACTAAACTTGTAGCTCCCACTAGTATATCAAACCACCCTAGAGTCTACTATCATTTTATTCTGTTTAGTCTAGATGACCAATCAAAGTTGAAGAGGAGTTCAACTTCTCCCTTGTTACTACCTCGGTAAACATATATGCAGGATTATCATTTGTATGTATCTTCTCCAGTTTTAACTGTCCATCATCCAAAACTAACCGAATGAAATGGTACTGCAACTAAATGAGTTTTTTCTTTGAATGTAAAGCAGAGTTCTTCGCAAGATGAATGACACTATGACTATATGTAAATAAATAATTATCCTTCTAAGGGTGTCCCAATTCTTCCAGGAAGAACTAAAGCCATATCATCTCCTTGGTTGTCTCTATAGCAGCAACATACTCTACCTCTGTAGTGGATAAAGCATTAACCTTCTATAACCTAGAAACCAAGCTCATTGCTATCCTACCAACAGTAAATACATAACCTGTAGTACTCTAACTAGTATTAATATCCCCTTCCAAATCTGAGTCAATGTAGCCCTATAAATCAGTATTAGAGCCCCCAAAGTGTAAACACTTATAGGATGTACCTCTCAAATATCTGAGAATCCATTTAACTACATTCCAAAGCTTGATTCCTAGATGACTCATATACCTACTAACAACTCGCACTACATGTGCAATATTTGCCCTTGTACATATCATAGCATACATCAAGCTTCCTACATCTAAAGCATAAGGTACCTTGGACATCTTATTCTCCTCTTCTTGTGTCTTGAGACACATCTCCTTAGTCAACTTCAAATGACTAGGTAAAGGTGTGCTGACAACTTTAGCATTCTCTACAGAGAAGCATTGCAACACCTTCTCAATATAATCAGCCTAAGATAAAGTTAATTTCTTGCTCTTCCTATCTCTGCAAATCTTCATACCAAAGGATTTGTTTTGTCGCCCCCAAATCCTTCATAGCAAATGCATGTGCCAACTATTTCTTTAACCCCTTAATGTGATCCATGTTGGACCCAACTACAAGCATATCATCAACATATAAACATAAAATAATGTAGTTGTTATCATCCAACCTCTTAAAATAAACACAATGATCGAAGTGACACCTGCTATATCCATGCTCGTGCATAAACCTATCAAATTTTATATATCATTACCAAGGTGCTTGCTTCAAGCCATATAAACTTTTCTTCAATTTGCACACTAAGTTCTCCTTACCTTTGACCTCAAATCCCTGTGGTTGTGCCATATATATCTCTTCATCCAAATCACCATGAAGGAAGGTTGTTTTAACATCAAAATACTCCAAATGTAAATCTTCAGTAACCACAATACTTAAAACAATGCAAATAAAAGTTATTTTAAGAATAGGAGAAAATATCTCATCAAAATCAATGTCATTTTTCTATGCAAATCCTTTTACAACTAACTTGGCTTTAAATCTTTTCTTACCTCCAGCCTCTTCTTTTAACTTGTAAACTCCCTTATTTTGTAAAGCCTTTTTACCTACAGGAAACTTACATAAGTTCCATGTCTTATTTTTCAGCAAAGAGTCCATTTCGTCTTGCATTACAGACCCCTACCGAGTCTTTGTATCTACCTACATAGCTTCATCATAACATTCAAGTTCACTAGCATCAGTAAGTAAAATAGAATACAAGGAAGAAATATTTTTGGAGGTCTACTTAGCCTTTTTGACCGTCTAACATTCACTAAGGTGTTTGATATTTGTTGTTGCAGTTGTTGTAGATCATCAGGAATTATTAGAACATCAATTTTTGGAGTATCATCCAACACTACATCATCATCTTCTTTCTTCTCATGTTGCTGCAACAGAGCTTTGTACAACATTGTCTCATTGAATATGACATCTCTCCTTATTAAAATCTTACAATTTTCAAAATCCCAAAGCCTATAGCCAAATTCATTAATACCATATCCAACAAATACACATTTCTTTGACTTAGCTTCCAGCTTGGTTCTATTTTCAAAATCTATATGAGAAAATGCTTCACAACTGAAGGTTTTGAGAAAAAAATAACTCGCCTTCTTACCAATCCATGCTTCTTCTGGAATACCACAGCCCAAAGGAGTAGAGGGACTTCTATTAATCAAATATACAATAGTATTGATAGCATCTGCCCACATGTTTAAGGGAAACCCAACATACAACCTCATGCTTAATGCCCCACTAAGGGATCCAAAAGAATTAACCTAAAGTTTTGATTAAGTTTGTCAAACATTTTTTTTTTTAAACAAGAAAGATAGATCATTTAAATTTAATTAAAACTAAGTCCATCAAATACCATATCCATATGAAAGAATAATGAAAAAGTCCAATGTCCATTTAGATAATATACATTTTTTTTGAATGCCTCTTGGCAAATGAAATTCAGAATGCTCAATCATCCACTGTACATGTCACAGGGTATGAAAGGCTAAAAGAATATACATATGTAGAAATAGAAATACATCATCCTCCTTAGATCCATGATACAAAGTATAATACATAAGTAAAACTATCCATCATAAAAGATATAAACATTCATCACAAAATATAACCATCCACCATAATGACACATAGATAGAATGAAAGGAAATGTAGACAAGAAAGCTCCAGCCATAGTGACTATGGATGGATCTCAATGGTAAGAGTAAAAAGTACTACCACTCGACCACGTGGAACCTAAATGGCCCACTCCCACCACGCTGAGGAGATAGTCTCAAGTCCCAAATAGGATATCACACCACATATCAAAAGATACTCTCTAAGTCTAGGAAATCCTAAAAATATTCTAACTCAAAGGTTCTAATAGAGGACAACATCTAATCCCAGAGGCACACAAAGGCACGTAGGAAACCTACTATGTAAGCGGGCAAGTGTCATCGCACGAATCACACTAGAGTTACCCTGGGAATCTCTCAGGACCCTAACCCCCAAGTGATCCCTATGCGGCCACTAGTATCCTCTCGTATTGACAAGACATACTACAGATGCAAGGTCGCAACCAAGCTTTCTCTCTACTCCCATCCTTGTCTATACTAGCACTCGAGGCATGGGTGAGAACATACAAAGACTCTTATTAGGTTCATTTTATTCCCATTTAGTGTAGTGTTTTCACTTATTAAATAACTTACAATGGGTTACCCTAGAACCACTTAGGGCCCCGACTCCCAATGCAAGCTACTTCCTGACATTATGTATGTAGATAACCTACCCTAGGCTCATAAAAGAACAAATCAATAATAATATAAATATCATCTCAGTTCTATACAAGTGACTAGAAAACATCAAAAGATAATCACAAGAATCACATCAGTTCTCTATGAGCAACTAGAAAGCATCCCAAAAATAATATTGATCAAATACTCATAATAGTTAACATGTCATAACATGACATCACCAAAACAAAGGAAACACTTCAATCCTATCAAAGCGACTAGAAAGCAACCCAAATATAACTAATTGAGGACTCAAAAATGGTTAAGTCAAGTAGGTCATACATTCACCTCAGCATCATACAAGAACACTAGAAAGCAGTAATAATCAAAAGATAAACACGCATCATAGAGCATACCAAACACATTACCATGGTTGGGTTTAGAAAGATTGAGAACAAATCATCATATCATCACAATCATAGAACCCCTAAGCCTCTAGTAACATCCTAAGACTAGTCAACACTCTAGGTCAAACCTCGAAACCCCAAAGCATAGACAACACACAGGAAATAGAATAGTCTCACAGTTTGGTTTAATTTGAAAACATGAAGTTGAGTTAGATGTAAGGTTTTAGTTTCTAGTTTAATGTATGTTTCAAGTAGATAAAATTCACAAATTACCCATCCTTACATTCGAACTAAAATGCACAGTTACCCCTATTTGTTTACAAGTCAATTAATCCAATTAATTTAAGAGTATTTATTTATTAAAATTATTGTAACTAACACTTGTTGAGTTACAAATAAAATAATCTATGATTTTATCAAAATTAGTGTTATAATAATTAAATAAATTTAAAGCTTAATTGAACGCCTTCCATTATTAATTAATCTTAATTAAATTTATATTTACTTAAATTAATTAAATATTATTATATCACTCAATCATTATTAATAATTTAGTAATTATTATTTATTCAAAAAAAAATTATATTAAATTTATCACTAAACAATTAATAATTTATTAATAATAATTATTAATAATATAATACTATCTATATCATTTAATATACTAAATTTATTAATATTTAATATATTAAATAATATATATAAAATAATTAATATTAATTAATAATAATAAAACATATTATAAAAATAATAAATTTTTTTTAAAAAAATGTCGTGGGCTATAGTAGGCAGCCGCGGTCTACACTAAGGCAGGCGCCAGCTTCCAAGCCGTAGTCCGACTTGCAGGAGGTAAGGGAGAAAGGGGGGTGGGGGGTTGGTGGCCCCCGCCCACCCCATTATATATATATAATTTAAATTCATTCAAAACAATACCCCCAACATACATGCAAAAAGTATATATATATTTTTTCTTTAAATTTTTTTTTATAAAGAATCTCTTATCATAATTCTGATAGGAACCTTAGGCAAACCATTTGAATTTTCCAACTAAAATTATTTTAATTTCAAACCCACCCAAATTAAATACAATTTCCTTTCATCTACGGACGAGGTTTTCAAATTGATTTTTTTTTTCTGTCAATCTTATTATACAGATGAGATACAATACAAATATCATAGATTTAGAACAAGAGAGTGATAGACTCATGCAACGAAATCTAGAGAATCGATTTCAACAATCACGAAGAAGACAGAATTATCTAAATAACATAATTCTAATTGGGTGAACAAAACTCAAGAACCTACCTAGTTCTAATGCTAAAATCGCAAACACCCAAAAAGATGGTAGAGAAATCCCTCCTCTCAAAACTTTCTCCCTTCCAAAATTGGCGGTCCTTCGAAAATGAACCCCCAAATTGTGATAAAGAGTTCTCTCCTTAAATCGGGGCACTAATTGTGCATTCGCCCAAGAGAACTCTCTCACCAGACTTCAACTCTAATTAAACTTTTCTTTATCTTTCTTTTATCTTTTCTTTATCTTTTCCATGCACATTAATTGAATTATTAAATTACTTTATTTAATTTTCACTTGACTTCTCTTTTAATTAATTTATTGAATTTTAATCTCATACACACTCTATGCAATTAAAATATCTTTATTAAATATACTTGTTTTATCTTTTTAATTAATTTCTCATATTTTCCTCATGCATACATCATGCAATCAGAACTTTTAATAAATTAATATCTTTTTACTTTTTAATTTATTTTCAAAACTTAATTGATAAAATATTTATTAACTTAAATAATATTAGTTAGCATTTATTTAAAAATGAACTCTAAATATATTATTATTAAATTAAATAAATATTATCACATTCTAAAGTTATTCTTATAACTTTTATCTTCAAATTTAATTCTTTTTATTTAATTAATTTCTTGTAATTAAATATAATTAAATATTTAAAAAATATCATAATAATTTTTCATTAAATTAAATCATTAATTTAATCTTTAAATTAGACTTAATTAATAGAAAATTCACCAAAGACACATAAAATAAAATACGAAAACCCATCATAGTAAAACACATTCAAAATCAAACTAAAGGGTCATAATCACGAATTAACGTCATTCGATGCATTCAAAGGATACTCAACTCGGATACTTGTCCTAATTTTTCTAGGACAAATGGCTTAAAGGTTTAGGATTTGGACTCAAGAATTTATCTCCCCTCTCTTACCATTGAGATAATGCGATAGGGTGCGCTCATCCTAGCAATTCAAGGAAGTCGATACTCAGTACCTACAACCTACCTAGAATTCACGATGTACAAACACAATATTCTAAGCTAAACAGGCAATGGAAAGAAGTGGTGCATCGTGTAGATCTTGACTAGCAAGTGACTATGACTCCCTTCCTTAACCACATCAGAAATGCCATACATAAAGAAAACATACATGCACACCATACACATGCAATGTGGGGTAAGTATCCATAAGAAAACACATATGATAATCCATCTAACTAATCGTCATCAATAACTGAAATTACTGAATAATCATCATTCATACATGAAATATAGAGTACCAAGTAATTTTATCATAAATCAATTGAATATGAAACAATATCTAATAATCTCAAAACAATACTACTAGTAATCAAGCATAAAACTGGCCTAAAAGAGTTTGGCAATGATAATAAAAATGAAAACTAGGGGCAGGCACTACAATACTTCTTACACACTCCATTATAGTCATGTTCATGTGTTCAGCCACTCTATTTTCCTGTGGAGTCCTTGGAATATTTTTTTATCTACGAATACCATTAGCGGAGCAATAATCTTCAAATTCATGACTGCAATACTTACCACCATTGTCAGATTTGAGACATTTTAATTTCTTTCCAGTCTCATTTTCAACCAAGCATTTCTATTTCTTAAAAGTTTGAAATACATCAGATTTATGTCGAAGGAAATAAACTCATACTTTTCTAGTTGCATCATCAATAAATGTAACATAATAATGAGAGCCACCAAGGGAAGATACATGAGCTAGTCTCCATACATCTGTATGCACAAGCTCTAATTTCTCACTTTTATTTTCCTTTCCAATCTTCACAAAACTCACTCTCTTTTATTTTCTATATACACAACTTTCATAGAAATCCATATTGACACATTTCAGACTTGGTAAAACTTGTTTTGAATGAAGTACTTTCATACCTTTCTCACTCATGTGCCCAAGTTTATTGTGCCACAATGCTATATTAGAATCTACAACAACTATTTGTTCTCCCTACTCAACTATAGCTACTGTTCCTAAACATTCTTTTTTCTCTAAAACAATCAAAGTAGAAGGAACAATATGACATGTACAAAGATATAAGGTGCCTACTTTCACACCTTTTGCTAGTGCAAGGGAACCTTTTGAAATTTCAATTTTTTATCATTAAAAGTAACTACACAACCCTCATCACCAAGTTGCCCTACTGAAATTAAATTCCTACTCAGCCTTGAAAAATGTCTTACCTCATGTAGTAGCCAATGATTCCCTTTATGCAACTTAATCTTAACTTTTCTCTTTCCAACAATCTGACAAGTTTCATTATCCCTCAAATAAACAAGCCCAAAATCCCCATGGACATAATTAATGAAATAACCTCTATGAGGTGTAGCGTGAAATAAAGCACCATAATCTAAAACCCATGAATCATCAATACTTTCTAAAGACAACAGCAAAGCATCCTCTTCAGATTTGTTACTTACCACATTTGCCTCCTTGTTCCCTTCTGGTTTATCTCCTTCATTTTTCTTTTGAGTCTAGCAATCTTTCTTCTAATGCCATGTTTTACCACAATACTGGCAATCTTTTGATCCTCTAGATTGAGACCTCTTCCCCTTTGACTTTCCTCTCAATTTTCCATGATTTTTGAAAATATTTCCTCTCTCAATTGTTTTGCCTCTACTTTGTGTGTTCAAAGAACTTCCTAGTGTAGATCCAACTAAAGCTTTCCTACTAGTTTCCTCACTCAAAATAACACTGGTCACTTTATCATATTTTAGGGTATTAGATCTAGAAATAGAATTACTCACAGCCATTACCAAGCCATTCCAGCTTTGAAGCAAAGAACAAAAAATCAAGAGAGCCCTAATTTCTTCATCAAAATTGATACTCATAGAAGACGACTAACTAGTAATAGTATTAAACTCATTTAAATGATCTACAACAGATCCACCTTCTACCATTTTCATATTAAATCAACGCCTCATGAGAAAATATCTTACTTGAAGCTAAGGGCTTTTCATACAATTTTGTTAGGGTTTCCATCAGCTCTTCTGCCATCTTCACTTTTGTAATGTTAAATGTCACTAATGGTGCCAAGCATAACCAAATGCTTCCAAGTACCTTTCTGTCTAAAATCTCCCATTCCTCATTTGTCGTAGTTCCATGGTTTTTAGTTTTTCCTTCCAACGGCTTCCATAAATCCTTCTAATAGAGATAGTTCTCCATTTGCATTTTCCATAACTAAAAGTTTTGCCCATTAAACTTGTCAACCCTTAGCTTACCCTTGTCTTCCATCACTCCCACTCAATTGTGAGACCTTGTAGAGGATCTCTAAAAAAATTGATGACGATCTAGCTAAAAAAATAATGACAATTGTCGAGTTTTGATACCACTTGTTAGGACTAACCTCAGATAGAAATAATAGTTACATACAAATATAACCAATATTAGAAAATAATAGATCGCACATAAGAGAACACAAGACACCAAAATCTAATGTGGTTCACCCAATCCCTAGGCTACATCCACCAATAACAGGTCCAATATTATTATCATGTAGTGATTACAACCTGATTACAATCTGTAATCCCTTACACCTCAATACGGCTACAAGAAACAATTTTTGTATCACACACTATGAAAATCCCTAACCCTAAGCCTTTTTATACAAGTTTTTTGTTGCTTACAAAATTAGGGCTAGAATAATAGAAAAATAGTAGTTGATGCCTTTTATAATATTAGGTTAGCTACCCCTAAAAACTCCCTCAGGGGTGTTGCCCCTTGACCCCACCTTGTAATACAATAGGGAGTGCACCTAGGGTGCTACCCCCAAACCCCCATAAAAATAATCCAGAGGAAAACCGCACCAAATAAATGTCTAAGTTTGATTAGGCTCCACATCACAATAGAAGTCTATAAGATGAATGTAAGAGCATTTAAGGTTGATATTTAATATATTTAGATTGGGGAGTAGGAGGGTTTGACAAGAAATCACTTGAGTTTGGGTTAGAATTTTTTAATCATCATACATAAAGTTGTGCAAATGATTAGAACTTGAATAGGCTTGGGTTAGCAAGTGATTAGGATGCAAGTGAGATTTAAGAGAATGTGTGTGGATCACTTAATTAGTTAATTAAGTAGGCTTAGTATGGGTGTATGAGTTGGGTTGAGTCTAAACTAGGAGGTTAAGATTGGGTTAAGGGTTAAGGTAGGGTTAGGATTGATTAAAGGGGATTATTTAATCAAAAGAGATTTTGAGAATTAAATTAAATAGGTTCTATGCTATAATTTAATTTAATAGAGGAAGGGGGATTTAATTAATAATTAGACTATTAGTTAACATGTTAATTTATTAATTAGACCATAGTCAATTAATTAGATTAATTAACTAGGGGATGACCTAAAAAAATGTTAAATTATATTTAATTAATAATGCCTTAGAAGATAGATAAGTAGAATTACCAATTTGTATAATCAAATTTAGGTGTCCATATTTGCCCCTCTTTGACATAGTATTGAGACAACATTATTTTGAAGATGTTTAAAAAATAATAGGTGAATATGTGAAGAAGTAAAAGGTAACAAAGTTTCCCTAGACTGTGAGAAAAGAAAATTAGTTAGACCAGGTGATTCCCCCTCGAGAAGGTGTTTGGGAAAGAAAAAGAGGCCCAAATGACATCTCAAAAAGAAATGTGCCGCAACTAGAAGAAGAGAATCTTGAGAGAATTAGGGAGTCATGGGGGGGATAGTGATGGGTGGGGATTTCTCATTTTAAATTAAACCCTTCGGGTGTGGGATTTGGTATGAAGGGGAATATGAAACTTTTGGATTCTATTGGGATTTGTGGGATTTTTAGAACTAGATTTTGGATCTAAATTGGATTATTGGTTTTTTATAGCATTTGGATAACTAATTTCTTTTGGATTGTTCTAGATTTTGATAAGATTGCTTGTACATTTCCTTGATGGAGTGCGATATCATTTTATGTTTATGCATGGGGTACTCTAAAATGAAGTATTGGCATGTAGTTGAGCACTTAATTTGATATATAAATATGGAGGACCTGCCAAGGTTACCAAGAACATCAAGTCCTTATCACTAACACTACATAAGGATAACTCAAAATAAACATGCAAGGATTTCTCTAGTATCACACATGAGTCCACAAGGATTGAGAGTGGAACTAATACTGGGGAACCCACAAACAAATGGTATTTCCCAAGTGCACCATGCAATGACAAGTGATCAATGTTTGGATATGTAAGGGTCACATCCAACTAACTCACAAGTAGAAAGAGAAACAAGTGAAAACTAATCAAGGGCTCCCTCTAGATTGTCTCATTTACAATGCACCATGATATAAGATATCATGGTGACCTCGAGGAGGAAACAACTAAATTTCTCAAACAATATAATCAAGAGCCAAAATTAAATTCAACAATCAAAAAAGAGTAAATCTATGAAACCAACCTTTTTCTAAAGAGGTCAATTGCACAGGATACTAACAAACCAAGGTCATGAATGGGGAAGGATGCATCCAACAAGGACCTATTGGTAGGATTTGGAACCATGATTATCTAGAAAATAGGAATCTTTGGGATAACCATTGATGATGGAGGATCTCACATGAGGAATTTTTGAAGCATGTAGCTGAGAGAACCTAAAACCTCAATCATTACATAAATTAAATTACAATGAGACAAATTATCAACTCACTGCAAGGGGATAAGAAAAACTTAATAGACTAAAGTAAAATTACACAGACCTATTTGGTCTATCTCAAATATAATTTATTTTCTATAGCCTAGTTGCATTCTTACATTCATATTTCTATTTGAGTTACCCAATTTTAAAATTTTCTTAAGTGAATTTTATTTCTAAAATGTAGCAAGAGAGACGTATTGAAGAAGACTAACCTTTTTAGTGATGTTTTTATCAAAAACTACTCCAAAATAGTTCATAACTTTTCTGGAGTTAGAGAGAGAGAGAGAGAGAGAGAGAGAGAGAGAGAGAGAGAGAGAGAGAGAGAGAGAGAGAGAGAGAGAGAGAGAGAGAGAATCTTTAATATGTTTGTTTTATAGTGAAACTAATTGTCTGTTCGAGAGAAAGCATCTTTAATTTGTTTGTTTTGTAGTGAATTATTTACCAATTTTTTGTTAAAGGAAATAAGAATCATAATATTTCCACAACCTTTTCAATGCATAAATGAGTTAATTTATTACCCTACACAAGTATCATTTTCCTCATATGTAGAAAATAGGGATAGAAATACACACACACTCCCTAAAATATTTATCATCAAGCAATACTATCAATGTGATACTTTCAACGTGAGCTTTATTAGAGATTTTTAAAAAAATGTATTGATAGTCTAAAATAAAATTACAAATGGATAATCTTCTGAAACTTAGTTGGTTTTGTAGGACTAGCATAGATAGGTTAAATGTTTACTAGTCCTAGATGCATCTTAACATCTCCTAATTCTATAGTTTTTCTTCAAGAGTGCATGCAACTACAAAGGATGATTACACATTTAGCCCTTTAAAATGTGTATTACCATAGTCTAATATTGTCTCTTATAGTAGTTGTATCCACTTAAGGTATTTGCATTCACCATCAAGGGAACACAAATCATAAATTCAACTCAAGAAGTAATTTATATCTAACGATTACAATACAATTTACTCATAAAGGTAAAGTACTCAAAATTTTAGGTTAACTTATAAATGCTCTTAATTTTCATGGTATAAATATGGAATCCTTTGAGTTTATTTTAAATTGAAAGGAATGGTACATAGTTATCTAAAGACATTAAGTAAGTTCTTATGATCTAAAATGTCAAGCACAAGTGTTTCGATAAAAGATGAATATAGATGAATGTGGATTTCATCTCTAGTTATGTTGGCCATTAATAAGAGATTAAAAAGGGGTCTCTACCCAATACTAAGGTTATGTATGAGCCATATATGAATCCTGAGAGTTCCTAGTGTGGGAACCTAGGGCTCTAATACCAGATGTCATGCCCCATCAGGGAACCCAGAAGGACAAGACTAAATTTTACTAAGTCTAGTGATTTTTTGTTTTGAATTTACTTTGTCATAATAAGTTCCCCAACATTGTTCTTTAACAACATTATTTAGTTTTGAATTCTTAAGTTACAATTATATGAACTATCCAATGATTAAGTAATGTGTAGTTTGTAAGTGGATTGCGTCATCGTTTACTTATTTTCCCTCTAAAGATTACAATTTCATCTCTTATGCAAGAAGACATAATTCAACACCATTTAAATTTATATCTAGTTATATAATCTTAATTTGTTCATTATTTACATCAATATCCATTCATCTTGTAATAATAATCTAGGGTAAGAGCAATCACTTAGATCTCAACTAAAACTTAGTCATTTTTATTTACAATAATCCACATATAATTTTTATAGGTGTTGGGATGAGAGACCAAGCATTTAGACAATCTTCCCTAATGTTTTTCTTATTAGTGATAACTATAGCTCCAACTCATAACAAATAATTACTTTAACCATTTCAAATTAAAAGCTAAGGTACACGAGAGTACATCAAAAGCATATACTAACTGCTTAACTTGTATTGATCTATTTCAATGACACTTTTAAGTAGATTTCAGTCTTTAACTTTACATGTTTACTAACCATGTTCCATTTTCTAGTTTTGTTTACTCTACCATTTATGTTATCATTGAATCAATCCTCTCAATAAAGTACAATATTCTCTTACACATCCGAAAATATTATCATTGCCATTATATAATCATAAACATAAGGAAATATATGCTATAACCTCATTATTATATCATTAAGCTCTTTGAAACACTATAACATGTTTACTTTCCCCTTTATTTATTCTATAGATACCCTTATCCCTTTTACATTTCTTTCCAATTCATTATACATATACATATGATCATAAGATGCCTTTTAAAGAGATCACATCACAAAAAATTGCGTATATTTATTCCAAAGTAGTGCAACGTTAGGACTTCAAGGCTCAAGAGATAATCTTCAATAGCTAATTTGCAAGGATCCAAATAGAGTCCTCCATAAACCACGAGCAATACCTCAAAAATATTTTACTACCCAACCATGTGGAACCATAATTGATCCACTCTCTCAAGAAAGGAGATAAGACCATGGTCCACATAGGTTTCAAAGGAAATTTAAGCCTAAGGTTCACCATTCCCAAAATAACATAACAACGTAACAAAAATGACAATGCATTTTCACAAAAATGTGAACACAACATAAGGAAAACCATAGGAAAAGAAAAAGAAATGCTTAGATAGTGACTAGGTGAGTGTCATCACACATTCCCACAATGTTGACATCAACCACCTAAACTAAGGACCACCTTGCCACACTCACACCTTTTATAGAATGTCCTTTTCTCTGAGTACTCCAAGATGAATCATATGACCATAATATCCAATTATCTTGATTAATGTTATAACCAAACCCCCCATAACCCATTCATTTCATTAATGTGTCCACTTAATTACAAAACTCACATGTAAAGCCAACCTACACAAGGCCTTGGTCTCTAACACATAGGATCCTCCACTGAACACTTCTAAGTCCCAACATCTATGGTGAGCCACTCACCTATGATTATCTAACCCTACTAAATATGGAAACAAGATGAATGATCACACAAAGAATACATCAAAACATCTAGCATGAAGATTTAGAAAGCATCCCTAGGTCCCATAGCCCTAGGAAAGTCGTAAATCCTAAACCCAAAATTTATGGTTCCAAAGCTCATAAAAATTTCACAACATATTTTTTGTAAAGTATAAACATATTATACTTAAATATTCATTTTATTTTAACCCCGAGGCTGAAATTAGTCTCTAGACATCAAATTAACCTAATTGACAAAGTTGACAATAGAGTTATGCAACTATTCATTATAATTGTACATTTGTTCAGAATTGTTGTGCATCCATAGTATTGTTGCACATCCATGTAGTATTATTATGCATTCATTTAATATTGTTGCACACTTTTGCATTGTTATTGCACTTTTGCACATTTCACCAAAACTACACATCTATGGAGCATTGTTGTATATATGTGTAACTTCACTGAAAATTGTGACAAATTGATGGATGCACATAATGACACATTTGTGATGCCTTTCTTTGCATATATGCTCTATTTTTGCACATCCATTCCCAACTATGTAAAGAAATATAATAGATTTAACTAGTTTGAAGTCCCTATCAGATCTAGCCATGATAGAGCATTCATATCCACATTTGGAATGGATTCCAATTATGAAGCCCTATCAAGCTCATCCCTTCTTTAGACTTCAAATAACATCATCCCAACACATGTCACTTTTCCATCAAATTATTAAAATGACCATGATATTTTTCCATCCAATAAACATAAAACTAGTGATATGGAAGACACTTCAAACAACATGCACATGTATCAAAACACAAATTCCATAGTTCTATTTAGATTTATTTATTTCTTCTTTCATTTAAAGATTTTCATTCAATATGTTGATTAAAAAGGGAATTATAAAAGAGGACCTACTTGACTTATGTGGTAGATTGGTTGTTTGCTAAGATGCCTTTTATAACCAAGCACTTGTAGGAACCTTTCCTCCTCTTTCCAATATCCTTCCCTGATAATTTAAAATTTTCTCTAAATGATGAATTATTTACAAATCTCCAAACTTCAAGTTTCTTCCACCTTTTGGAATCTCCTAGTAGCCCCCTCCATGGTTTACCAAGAAGCAATTTATACTTCTCTAAATAGTTGGAGATGTTGCTTCTAAGATGCAACTATTGGCACTATAGTTTGATTTGTGAAATAATCGCATTCAATAAATTAAACTTAAATACTTTTTTTTCTTTTTGTTTAATTAAATTTCACTCTTTAACATGATATTCCATGGGCCTAGGTTTCAAGGAATACAAATAACCTAATGGTCATGAATATTCCCTTCCAAATCATAAGTCAGGGGTTTGAATTTCCTAGCTAGTTCTCATGTTTTTTTTAAACTAATAATCTTATTATACCTACTCCAAATCTAAATTTTCTTTTTCCTAAAACTAAGGAATACCAATGGTAGGTTAGTTGCTTACTAGCTTGACTATTAGAAGGTCTTAGGTTTGAGTCTCTAGGAGGTAGGATAATTTGTCATTAAATACTATCTTTTAATTATTAGTTTTATTTTCTACATTATTTATGTTAGTACTTATCACACTTGTTTTTACACAAGAATATAATAATATAATTAACTAATTATCAAAATCACAAAAAATTATGTTTTTATTTGGCATATATGTGTGCACTCATATATACTCGGATAAATATACCTAAAACATCAAGGTAGGAAATCACACACTTACAATCATTAAAATCGTAACAAAAGGAACCTATTTAATTCACACAAAAATTCAATATCAAGCAAATACTTCAAAACACTAGCATACATTAATGAAACCATCAAATGAAATGATAAAACATAATCCCCTTGGACCAGGTGACTAACTTCCTATCAAAGTTATGAGGATACAAGGGTTCTTATATGGACCATGATGTCATCTCCTTATCAACAACAACTTGTTCAAAGATTCTTAGGAACACTCATACTTATATATCTAGGTGGAGTTGATGCCTAGTATCTACACACACTTGCATCACCAACCAACAAGATACAAAACACACACACACACACACACACACACACACACACACACACACACACACACACACACAAAATGATAGGAAATGAAGGAGGATTGTGACATCATGTAGGTCTCCCATACAAGTGACTACGATTGCCTCTCCCCATCCAAAAGACATGCCAATAAGAGAGTACGTATACATAATACATGATGGGTTAGCTTTAAAACAAATCATAATAATTAATCAAAAGAACTCATTGTCACTAATCAAAAGAGCCCATTTTTCATGTAGTAACATTAAGGGTGTACTTCACACATTCTCTTTCTATGCTCCTAATTGGTAGAATTTGGCATTGTTGGTGGGGGATTTGTTAGAAGGTGTGTTTTCTTGCCTTGTCCTTGGTCAAGTTATGGAGCCTTTTGGGAAGTTATGCAACTAAGACTCATTTTTTGTACAAACTTGGAACATTAGACTTGCTTTTATTCTTTGAAAAAATTATTGGGACAAAGAAATACTAAATCATCAAATTATGGATCAGAATTATTAGTGCTATGTAGGAAAATTTGTCAACAAAATATGATTTGTCTACTAATGCTAATATAAGAGACTTTGGTGCATTCAAAGGTTGAGCCTTAAGGGTTGTAGTTTGGCAACCCCTAATTAGAGCTTCCCTCAAAAGAAAAGTGCAAGGCCTAAAAATATGTGTATTAGTCATCCCTTCTAGAGAGAGTTCTCATGATAAATACAATTTTTTCTTCTAGAGATAATATTGTGCATGCCAGGATTGGTGGAGTTGGTAAAGGAAGTTTTGGGGTTGTCAAATTCCCTTTCTCTATTAATAAAGCTCAACACATTAATGATCTTATGGAAGCCTATATTATTGTTTTTTCTTTGGAGAAAAGTTGTGTTCTTCATTGAAGAGACACCAAAGGAAAATTTAACTCTTATCTTGTGATTGATATGCTAAACAAGAGGTAGGTAAAGGGAACAAATTGACAGTTAGCCTTAACAATCAATCACAGTGTGAGACTATGCATTTTTTTGGATTTTGTTACCTTTAGTCACATTCCTTGAGAATGGAACAAGGTGGTAACTTGTCTCAAAAAATGGGCTTATAAGTAGATGGAGATGTGGCATATTGGAAACTAGGACCTCTTATCTTTGGTGTACTCTTGGGTTTTTGAGGAGATAATCACAAATGCCATGGGAGCTTTATTAAATGTTGAGTTTCGATAAAAGTTATTTTCCTCATTGTTTTTCTCAGTTATTGAGTTGGTTGGCTCTTGCTAATTTGTATTGATTTATTATTTTTGATTAAGTAAAATAGGTTTTTTACAGGGGTTCCTGAAACTCACCAATTAACAAAAAAATTCTACTTAAAGTTCAAGTCTAGCAACAAAGCAACAGAAGAGACAACAAGCCATACCTGACCATTAGAAGTAGACAAAATACAAACAACCAAAAGCTAGGGTATAGAAAAAAAACCAAGGAGATACCTCCTCTTTCCTCTTCCTCTTTTCCAATATCTTTCTTTTGCTTGGGCTCTCATCCTGCAAAGAATCATCTTCATCAATAGCCCTAGCTTCCTCTTTGTCCTTTTCCTCCTTCCCCTTTTTGCTTTCCTCCATCATCAAGTGTAGCTGAATGATAAGATCTTTTATAATGTTGAGGCTTTAGTTAGGTGAGCTATGGAGAGAACTCTCCATCCTTTCCACTCTTTTTTCAATCTCAAAAACCCTCACATTTAGCTTGCTAATTCTAAAATTCCTGTCCCCCCTTCCATCCTTTCCTGCCCCTGCATCCTAAACTTAATCTCTTCAATTTCATGGAAAATCCATTTAATGGACCATAAATTGTCCACCATATTGTTGCGGGCATTGTTTAGGAGGTTCATCCCCATTTCCCTTGCGTTATCACTTAGAATCGCCAAAGTTGGGTCTATGAGCTCCTCCAACTAAATTTTGCTATACCTTCCCTCCAAAACCTCTGGGTGGATATGCTCTCTAACTAGACCCATTTTCACAATGCTAGAATGAAAGTTCCTCCATGTAGTTTTACTGCCCTTAGCATCAAGAGTAATAGTGGTTTTAACCAAACCATCTTCCTCTTTACTCTCTTCTTGGGCTTTGAGATTGATCTCCTTACCCTTACCAAGTGCCTTCTTTTCTTCCTTCTCCCTACCCCTTCTCCTTTTGACCAGGCTGTCATCCTTCCTACTTACTTGAGCCTTACTGGTGCCCACCTCTTTCATATTTCCCTCCTTATCTATTTCCATCCCCTCTTCCTCATCATTGTAATCCTTCTTTTGAGTTTACCTCTTGCTTTATCCTTCTCTTTGTTCCTTTCCCAAACTTGTTTTTCTTCTTCCTGCCCATGTCCTTCATGATCTTATCCACTTCCTCTTCATCATCCGAAGGGAGGTAAGAGCTCTTTTTTTCCTCTAAGGTTTTCACCTTATGGGCTACAACCCTTCTGCAAGTTTGAGCTTTAAAATGCTCATATATGAGTAATAACAAACCCTCATGAAAAGCAAGATTAGCATATGCCTTCTTCTTAAAATCCATGATACTCTTATTTGCAGAGAAACAAGTAGAAGGGGATGGAGATTTTTGTTCCATACCTAAAGTGGTTTAGGATAATTAAATGGTGGGTATGAATCCTGTCAAACCTAGTGTCAAGTGTAATGTAGGATGTAATCACCCTTAAGACAAACCTCCACAGTTTCTTAATTGATGCAGGTTCATAGTCAACACTAGTCTTCACTAATTCCTTCATCTCCTTAGTGTCCTTTGCAAAGTATTTCACTGCATTTAGGGATATTTTCTTATTTGTATAGAATTTTATGCCCTAATTAGGAGAATCAATGACCTTAGCTATGACCCCTTCATTGACTTGGAAGTCAATGCCATAAATCTTCACCTTCCCATCTTTCCATGACTTAAGCATAAGGTCGGTTATCTTCAGATTCTAGCCATGAAGTTTTCCAATGAAGGTTGAGATGCCGCCTTCCCTCAACTTCTTCCACACCTTTGATCTCCTCTTCCACTTCTCTACTTCTCCCTCTGGCTCTCTACGATGCCTCTCCTCTACCATTATGTTGCAGAAAGAAGAACAAAACTTTTGTGTTCTCCAAGCACTCTGAGCCGAACATTGGTTTTTCTCATAAAAATTGTACTTGCCTCCTCCCTTGGTAAAGCAATTGTAATAGCAATTACCAATTGCCCAGAAAATGTGCCACAAAGCCCCCCAATTATGATACCTCTAATTCGGCTTGTGCCAAGCTTTCATCACTTTAAAAGTTTGATTGACAATATTGATTTATTGTTATTAATAAATTTTTACTCCTTTTTTAAAAAAATCATAGAAATACCTTATTACCACCTATATATCTATTAATTATGCAGGTTTCATAATAGAAAAATAACATTATAAATATCATGTAATTTCCATAATCCATCATGTTAGATTGGCGCTTTTCTAGATTAAAATGTGTGAGTTTTCATCATCAATATTTTAGATCAGACTACATTGTCCATCATCAGGATAGAGCAATAGGTAAAGAGTAAATAAGACAATTGCAGACTCAAGAGTATAAATCGAGGTAGGAGGAGAAAACATGGTGTAGGGGAAGAGAGGATGGAAATACATGAACTAAAAATGTAACAAAAAAATACAAAAAAAATAAAACTACGAAAAGTAAGAAGAAAGATTAAACTAAGCTACATGAAATTTTTTAAAAAAGAACTAGCATAAATATATTAGGATAATATCTTCCAAGATATGATGGTTTTTTAATTATCAGCTAGTCACTTTTAGTCTATATAGGAAAATTTCCTATTCTATCTTATGTCAACATTAATTTCTTTTAGAAACAATGTCTTTGTAAATCTATATAAGGAACATTTGTTCCTATGTTTAATATACCAATATCATTTGGCACATGTAATTGTTGGCAATTTGGCTATAGTAATATATCAAGGCTATCATTTATGGAAACATATAGTCTATTTTGAGATGACAAAATATAAGGATAAGTTTGAAGTATAGAAACTTAGAAATATGTTTAAGTATAGTAAGGGAAACAATGTACAGTCAACTTATTTGTTTAGCACAGTTGATTGAATGCACTTGAGAATGTGCACTCTTACATGAAGGTAGTATAAACTTTATATGACACATAGGTAAACGTTCTTAAGATTTTGTTACGTACAGAAAGAGTTATGGTAGATTTACTAGGTACCGTTTCATAGGACAAAACACACAAAATTTGGTATAATGGGATTTTGTTTAAGGAATTGTTTTGGTTTACCAAAATAATTACTTGAAAAGGTAAGGACAATATACTAGATTTTAACCTTGATGTGGAAAAATATTTTTCAAATTTTTTCTCAAAGTATCAAGCATCAAGGCCGACAAAATGAAAAGTTTTAGTATAAAGGAAGAACATTTTGTTTAGCAAAGTGTGGCATTGTATTATATTGATATAATGTTTGCATGCACACTTTATATGATCAGAATAGATGCAAAATTTAAGATAACACCAAGCAAATAAATCGTATGATCAATTTTGAAGAAAGAACTACAAAGGCAGATTAGATATGAAGATATCAACATTGTATAAGGTTATGCATCTATCTCTATTAATAGCATTGTGCAATTGTTTATACATGTTTGAGTAGTGGGCTCATTTTGTACAATTTGTATTATAAGAACAAATCCTAACAAGGTTGAGGCTACTTACAAGGCCTAGTCATCTAACAAGGCTATATGCACAATGCAGATGTAATAGACTCCTAACATGGTTAATATATTTCACAAGATACTTTTGATTGGTGGATCATTTGTGGGTACCATCCCCAATTGATTTTTCCCTTGGCCAGGGTTTCCCTAGTTAAAAAATAATGGCGTTATGTGTTGCATTGTGTTATGCTTAGGTTTACTTTTCAATTTGATTATCTATGCAAGTTTAAAGATTATTAATAATATCTATAGTTGGGCAAAAGTTTGTAAAACAATGATTCACCCCTTCCCCCCTCAATATTCCCCGTTTCTAACAATTAGTATCAGAGCATAGTTACTTAGAGGAAGCTTAGCATCTTTAGTAAGATATCAATGGATATGGATTAATTGAAAAAGAATCTTGGGGAGGCTCTTGAAGAACTTGATACAATTATAGAGGAAAGAAATAAACTAGAGATTAAACATAAAGATGCACACGATCTCATTAAAAAATTGAAAGAGCAGAGTGAAACATCTAAGACGAAAAAGAAAGAATCATATGATCAAATCAAGGATTGTGAAGTAGTTTCCAGGCTTAAGAAGGAGAATTAAATTCTGAAACATGAACTTGGAATTACAAATTTGAATATGAGCATGATGGAAGATGAGAAGAAAAATCAATTAGATTTAAGATCAGAGAATGTAGATCTAAAATCAAAATTTACCAAGATGACATCTGAACTTGAGACTAAAAAGTTAGAATATACAAAAATTTAGAAGTACAACATTATTGTTAAAGGATAATTTACACAAACAAAGAAACATCTTAAAAAGTTATATTCTAGCTTGATGAGAAGAATATGGCACAAAGACCTATTGGAGACAAAAAAAGGATTAGATATGTTGAAGGAGAATCATCTCAAGGATCTGAAGTTATCAAGGAAGAAGATTTAGTGAACCAAAAACCTAATCAAGAAGAAGAATTGAACAAAGAATTAACTATTCAACCTGAAGAAGTAAATAAATAATTCAATGGAAGATGCTTTGCATGTAATCATCTTGGACATATGAAGAAGGACTATGTAGGTAAGTATTCTAAACCCTTTTTTGGTTATTGTTATAATTATCATGCTTAAGGACACAAATATAATGAATGTAGGAAACCTAGATTTAATAATGATAATATAATGTATGGAAGTACTTGTCAACACCTAAATATGATCACACAAGTTCTTAATCAAATTTAGTCATCTTCTAAAAGCATATTTAAATTAAATGTTAAATATTTAATTATTTTAGCGCTATACCATAATTAATTAATTATAGCCCAATTAATAAATTAATAGACAACCAATAGTATAATTTATTAAAAAAAACCCTTTCTCTATTGAATTAAATAAATGTAAAACTCATTTAATTTAATCTCCAAAACCCATCTCTTTTAATTAAATAATTCATTTATTTAATTGAGTCTCATGCACCAATAATTTCCCTTTTAATTAAGTAATTCATCTATTTAATTAAGCTCATCTACCAATCTTTTTTTCTAACAAATCCATCCACCTCCCACATCATCCAGTCAACCAAGCCACCTCACCCACCTTAATTGAAACTCGTCACCTCCTCTTCCATGTCTAAAATCTCTCTCTGGATCACTTGGGTGAATTAAGGCATGATTTATCCTCTCTGACTCAAGCCCAAGTCCACACTCATACCACATCTCCCTTATCCACCTCTAAACACAAAAGTCTATCTCCTCCACCTTTAATAGTAAACTAAATCTTGTCTCACACCTCACTTGGTTAACTATCCATCATGAATTCTTATCTCCTCCTCACCCAATTGCCTATAGATTGAACTCTTTGCTCCTCACAAATCATCCACCTTTTGAGAAGAATTATTATGCTATTTTGAGAGCTAATTACTTTCAAAGCGCAATGTGGTGATACTCAGATTTCAATGCATCTATCAAATCCATCCATTGTTGAAGCATGAAGTATATAATTGAGCACGCATTCATAATCACGACCACATCAACACGTCAAGGAGGCTACATAGAGATGCAAGTTTGCATTATTTGTTATTTGGTTTCCTTATTGGTTTATCATGTATGTTTGTTAATTGATTTAGTCTGTTAGATGTTTGGCTTTGGATTTATATCTTTTGCATCCTAATTCTAACACATACATTTTGACACGCGTGGTGGGAGCTAATGAAATAATTGAAAGCTAAACTTTTTGCAGGTTGCTATTGATGTTCACATCTTGCAATAAAAAATTCATAATTTCTTGAGTAATTTATAATTTTTATATCTTTTGCATCCTAATTCTAATGCATGCATTTTGGCAAGCCCAGTGGGGCCCCACAAATGGATCATTTAGCTATCCAAAATTCATTTTTTCTTTATTAAAGGACTGAAGGATTATCTAACACTTTTACATTTCTACTATTTGTTTGCATAGTTTCTTGAGTTTTGCAGGTCAAGGTTGGTATCACGATCCTACAAAAAAAGTAGATTTTCTTGATCAAATTTTGAAATTTATAATTTTTAAAAATGATTTTTCATTAAAAAAAATTATATTCAAAGAAAATAAAAGAATTATAAGCTCAATTTTACTGTGGAGGTTTCTTCTCATGTTGATAGCCTACAATTAAAATTTCAGATTTGTTTGAGTAATTTATGATTTTTTAATATTTTTTGCATGTTTTTTAAAATTATTTTAGGAGAAAATAAAAGAATTAAGATCTAAATGTTTTTTGAAGGTTGATGTTCATGTCACCCTACTAGAAAAAAAAATCAGAATTTTTTGAGCAATTTATAACTTTTTATATTTTTGCATTTTTTTTCATGAAAAATATATATTTGGGAGCAAATTTAAAAATTAAGATTTGAAATTTGTTTTGGAGGTTTCTATTCATGTCACCATGCTATAGTAAAAAAATTCTAATTTTTTTGAGCAATTTATGATTTTTTATATTTTTTGCACACTTTTTCATTAAAAAAAAATCTTATATTTGGGAGCAAATGAAAGAATTGGAAGCTAAATGTTATATTGCAGGTTGTTGTTGATGTCCACAACCTCTATTAAAAAAATCATAGTTTATTGAGCAATTTATAATTTTTAATATCTTTTGCATCCTAATTCTAACACATACTATACTAACCCTATAACGAGTGAACCTTTGGGAGTAATAAATGTCATAATAAATGAAGTTATGTGTTATAAGTGCAATGATTGTGGAAATATTGCTAGAGATTGAAGACTAAAGACTAATCAATTCAAAACTAGATATCGAAATAGAGTTATAGCATGTCAAATTTGTAACAATTTGGGACATACAACGAGATTTTGCAGAATGAATAACATAAGAACACCTAACACGAGATCATAAAACATGAGAACATCTAATCCTTGAAGAAATATTAACATCAATGTAAGAAGGAATGAAAGTGTGAAAGGAAAGCAAGTTGAAAGTCTTAGTAAAACCTTTATTAGAGAGGGAACAACTGCAAGCACTAAGGCCTAGGTTGAAAAGACAAAAGACACATCAAAGTATAAGATGAAATCAATAATTAATATTGGCATCTCTTTATCATCTTTACGAAGTAAACATGGGATAATACATCATATATACATTACTTCCCTTATTGGAAGATTTAAGTTTTTTGAATTTGGCAGTATCTTAGAATCAATATGAAGATGTTGTGCTTAAAGGTGCATAAAAAGTTATGAATATATGTGAGATAACATAAAAATTGAATGTCTACTGGATTTAGTAACAAAATTTTGACTGTGTCCTTGCACAATTAATACACAAGTGAGTTTATAAGGATTTTAGGATTGAAATCAATTAATTTGGTCACCATTTGATCGATTAAAGCTTAGAGAAACTTGGCAGAGAAATTGAAAGGAGATTTGAAGGATTTTGGAAGTAAATTCAGTGAATTTCTATCAAACCCTAATTTGCAATCTTAGAGGTACTTTGATTGCAAAGGTAGTTTTTGAAGTAAATTTGAAACTAAATAATGTGGAAATGGGTCCTTCATTGGTTCATGACATTTTGGAGATGCCTAGACAGAAATGTAAGAGAAACCCTATCTTACCCTTGGAAGATAATCTCGGTAGGGCATTTTTGCAAATTCAAGGAGTTATGTTCATGGAGGATGTTAGGGCATACATACACCACATATTTGAGACTATAGGAGACTCAAACATCATGAGTGAATTTGATAATGTTTATAAGGTAGATAAGTCATTTAAAGATGGTTTTGAGAAGCTAGAGCAACTTAAGGTTGCACAATATATATTCTATCACAAATTTGAGAATGAAGAATGGACAAGAACCATCTTGAGCTGAGTACATGACAACATGTGTTGGATTGGAGATGAGGTAATTAAAATTACTAGTGACCCAATTCATAATGATAACATGATTGAGCAACAAGGGTATAATTCCTATCAATGAGAAAAAATGTTAAGAAATTGGTACAACATAACATTAAAACCAATTTGGAATGGAAGAGGAATGATTTTGGGTCAAATCAAGCATAATGATGTAAGATTCATAAGTAAGATTCCAGCTTATAAAATGAATTCCTATTCAAGAGAGATTGAGGTATCAACAAGATTTATTCATGCTTCTTATAAATTGTGTGTGGGTAGAGTGGAAGTAAACCTTTGTGAAGTTTTGAAACAACATTTGTTTGATAACTTTGAAAGGATCAAGGAGAATAAATATGCAAGTTTCACATTTGAATCATTACTTAATTATCTTTTCTTTTGTGTTTTGAAAAGTTTTCCTAACATGCCATCATTTGAATGGAATTATGGTAAATGGACCATGGAGTTGATAAGTCATTAATTTAGGAAGTCTTCAAAAGAGTATATAACCAATATCATATCAAATATGATGAAGTCATTTTAGATTGAGATGAAGAAGAGGATGAGAATTCCCAAATCTATTATACACAAGTATAAGGATGATATATATTTTATGATAGAAACTGATAAAACATGCATATGGGTTGTAAAGCCTAGGGTTATGTTTGTTGAGCCATTAGGATATGAGGTGACTGGGGAGATGATAGATAGCTAGGCCAAATGGATATTGAAATATGATATAGATGAAAATTGTGACAAATGGGGTACATTTGAGGAGAAATTAACTGATTTACAATAGTCACATATGACTAAAGCATGGAGGAAGAAGGTTGATAGTGTGTTGAAGGACATACTTAAGGATACATCAAAAGAAGATTTCGTTGAGTTAGTGCAAACAACCTTAGAAATGAAGACCAGTAGTCAGAGTAATGTTTTGTTGGTTAAAACTTTATCTATGGAAGTAGCTTCTAACACCCCTGTAGAAAATGTATCACTCACTTCACCACCAGTTGCACCAACACCTACACCTACTGCCCCTTCAACAATAGTAGTTCATCATATAATAATAAATGATGTTCCAACTACATGAAGGTAGACTACACCAACAATGGCTATAAGAACATCAAGAACCCATTTATCTATTACACAAGTAGTGTTAACATGGGCTAAAGAAGAAAAGGAGGAGGAAACTCTTAAGAAAGAAAAAAAGAGTAAAAGAAATGGCAGCTGGCCCTGGACCCAACATAAGCCAAAGATAAAAGCAATATACTTGAGAATGAAGAATTCAGATGAGCTAATGTTAAACTAGTCAAGACAAGAATGAGAGGAAAAATTTCCTTTCTTATAGATCAGACTAAGGTAGATAAACCAAAGCTAAGTAGTGACTAGAATAAAAATAATTGGAAGCTTGATATCAACGAGATGAATGAAATGATCGTGAAGAATGGAAACTTGGAGAAATTGAGGAATTTCTACGATAATTATGATCCAAATAGGATTTTGTTTTTGCAAATTCCTATTATTAAATGCATGATTAAGTTTAGAAGACTATTGATTAGTCTACATGGCACATTTCCTGAAGAGATGTATGAAAAGATAAATCAATCAAGGCTTAGAGCTAAACAAGAAGAATTGGACATGAGGGAACAAACAAGTTGTAAGTGGTGTGTCATTGCGAGTGAAGTGAAGTTGGAAAGGACAAATAAAAAGTTACATCCACTTTTGAGAGAGAATATGAGAGTTATGCTTAGACAATGGGAGGCTTGTATGATGAAGTGCAAACTAAAATAGAACAAATAGTTTATCAAGTGTTAAGTGAACTTGATATATTGGATACTAGCCCTACAACCACAGTAGAAACAAAAGAGGAACAATCACAAGATGACACTGTAATAGATATAGTGGATATCTCTTCAAATCATCATGGTGCATCTAAGCTATTTTTCATATTTAATGTGTTAAGGCTTCTTGTCTTAGTTTGCTTAGTTTTTTGGTGCTAATGCACAGTTCCTTATGGGCTTTCTGTGCTTATTCTATCTAATACTACATAAAAAGTTCCAAGTCCTTTAAAACCTATTTTTACTTAATCAAGAGATAATAGTAGCATGACCATTGAAGGTATAAAGATTACAATTGATACTATAGAGGATCTATTTAAGAATCAACCCAATGTTGGCAATTTGATGACAGGTAATGTAGAAACTTGTGATGAGCCACATCATAAAATTATTTTACATAGTGAAGAATCATCACAACCTACTTGGCCACATGATAATACACTAACTCTAGTACCTAGTACTAAGAGTGTAGACTTTAATTTGCAAAATTAATGGCAAAGCATAGTACAATAGATTACCACATCAAAAGACAGATCAATGAAAACTAAGGCACAAGTTGAAGATAAGGAAGAGAAGCAGACAAAAGAGAAGGTAAAGAACATGGTAATGGACAAATATTCATTATTAGTACAACCACAAAATGAACAGAGAGCCAAGAAAAGTAGTGAAGACGCTTAAATGCACTTGGCAACACCTGCCAAAGAGGTTGGTTGGACTACTCCTACCACATCTAAATCACCATTTAAGAGTTAATTGGCTAGTACAAGGATAACAAAGGATATGGATGTTGAGAAATTATGTCAAGTTGTAATATTTTCCATGAAAAAAATAGTTGTGAAAACCAATAAACTGAGCAAGAGTGCACAAAGTACCTTAGAAAAGGTAACTGATAAACTCTAAAGCACTATACCTATACAAATCACTAAGCAAATTTTGGAGAAAAGAGGAGAGAGTGTGATGGAAGCTTTTGATAGATATTTTCTACACTCGAGGATGCAACCACTTTAAAAGCTCAACCTGAACATCATGCAAATCTATTTAGCACAGTATGTGGAAGTATTACAAATGATCTTACAACATTAGATATTTGCATTAAGGAGCTGAGGAGTTGCATCTCTCAAGGAAAATATTTGTATGGAAAATGTGCCTTGCACATCAATTTACTCAAGGCATCTCCACATCAATAAAGAATAAGCAAGATAAATTGGAGAAGATGGTAAATGAATTGAAAAATCCATCGACAAAGGTCATAGAAATGGAACAATGCATTAGTCAAATCCATGATGAGTTAAGGTCATTTGAATTGGATGGAGAAATAATCTTAAAGAGATTAGCATTACTTATATTTTTCAGAGGCAATTGGACATATGTTTAGACTCAAAGACATCATACATGCAAAATTTTCCTATCCATATATCAATGCAATAGAAGTGACAACCTATGGGTTGTGTGCTTTAACCAACATAGTAGATGTAGTAAAAGACTCTTGGGATAAAGAGTTTAACAGTCTAAAGAAGAACTTTAGTGATTGCACGACACTTCTTAATGCTCCTGCAACATAACGACTTCAAGGTAAAACAACAATTTTGACCTCTATATTCATTTTTGAATCACCTTTGTCATTGATGTCGAAGTGGTAGAGTGGTGTGAAAAATTATAAAGACTATATTTGTGTGTGTATGCACATGTATGATGTATATGCATATGTATGTATGTATTTATATATGTATGTCTATAGATATATGTATTTATACATGTATATACACATATAAACACACACACACACACACACACACACACACACATTATAAAGGGTGATATAAGTCAGAGCATAGTTTTAAGGGGAGTATAGTATATATGTAGAAGATGGTAAGATACATAGAGACGATCCACAAGTTTTGAAATTTTGATGGCCATGTGAAATACTTCACAAATTTTACAATTTTAAAATTTTGACACTTAGCCAATTTTTTCCATATGTTGTCATCAATGCTACAGGGGGAGATTGTTGGAAATTTGGCTGAGGTAATATATCAGGGTTCATATATAGTCTATTTTGAGATGACAAAATATAAGGATAAGTTTGAAGTATAGAAACTTAGAAATTTGTCTAAGTTTGGTAAATGGAAATAGTGTACAACAAACATGCTTTGTTTAGTGTAGTTGATTGGAGGCACTTAAGAATGTGTACTCTTGCAGGAAGGTGACATGGACTTCATATGACACATGGGTACAAGCGCTTAAGATTTTGTTTTATATAGAAAGAGTTATGATAGATTTACTAAGTATAGTTTGACATGATATAATATGTGAAACTTTGGTATACTAGTATTTTGGTTTACCAAAATAATTACTTGACAAGGTAGGGACAACATCCCAGATGTTAACCCTAATGTGGAAAAAGATTTATCAAAGTATCAAGTGGCAAGGCCGACAAAATGAAAAGTTTTGGTATAAAGGTAGAACATTTTATTTAGTGAAATGTGGCATTGTATTGTATTGATATAATGTTTGTACAAAGCTATGCAATTGTATGATCAGTTTTGAAGAAAGAACTACAAAGACAAATCAAATATTGAAGATGTCAGCATTATATAAGGTTTTGTATCCATCTCCATAGATATCATTGTACAATTGTATATGCATGTTTGATTAGTGGGCTCATCTTGCACTCTTTGTATTATAATAACAATTCCTAACAAGGTTGTGGCTTCTAACAAGGACACATACAATATTCATATGTAATAGACTCCTAATAGGGTCAATACCTTACACATGATACTTTTGATTAGTGGATCATTTTGTGGGTACCATTCCCATTGGGGTTTTCCCTTGGCTAGGGTTTCCCTAGTTAACAGATAATGGAGTTATGAGTTGCATTGTGTTATACCAATGTTTACTTTTTAGTTTGATCATCTATGCAAGTTTACCTATTGATAATAATATCCATAGTTGGGCAAAAGCTAATAATATCCATAATAACAATTGCATATTGAAGTGAACTAGATATTTATTGTAGTTGAATATAGTTATGCTCATTTGCATTGTGAAAACATATCTCTAATTTTCTTGGGTGAATGATACAATGTTCTTTTAATAAACAAAGGACACATAGTTTCTTATAGTTAATTTTGATTGTTTGTCATGTTGGTCCATTATCATGCAAGTGTCAAATCTATGTACATTGAATTTATTTATGATATCTTCTATAGAATAAAATTTCCATTTGAAATATTTGAAGAATGTAATGATTCTTTTCAATGCAATAATAGATAATCAAAGTATTTTTCAAGTTTAAATTGCTTGCGATATATTTAAAATTATAAGACTTTATCAAAGTTTACAAATTATTGTACCATTTTATTTATTTTTAATAATCTACCATATGAATATTAAAGACTTCTTTTTAAAATAGCTTATACAATTTTTAATATAAAAGTTTAGGTGAAATGCTTTGAGACTTAAAAAGATAAACTTAATCATCATTTATCATGGTTAAAATATCGTGATTCCGTACCTTCATTTCTATTCCTTGTGATTAGTGAAATGTAGGTGAACTTCAACATTTAAATATAAGGTTAATCATAATTCCACATGATTAAAATGTTGTGAACTCATGGCTAACATTTTTATCTCATGTCTAACATTTTTATCCCTGTAGAAAATGAAGTGTAATCCTTATACATCTACACCGAAATATTCTCTAGCATGGGAGTTGAGAGATTGAGTGGGCATATTGATCGTTAGAGGCACTTTTTTCCCCTAAATGATGGAAAATGAGGGTTTAACTTGATTTTCCATGCTCAACCTGAGCTATAAATATAAAGCCGAGGGTGGGACTAGATATTTGTCGAGGAAGGTAAAACTAAAGAGAAATGGAGGAGACTAATCCAAATTCTATCAATAATTTGACACCCAAACCGACGAAGGCGGTCACGCCACCAGCAGGAGGAGGAGCAAGCGCAATACCAAGTGCAGCATCAGCAGCAGCGCGTAAGAGGCGAAAAACTGGTAATCCAGACAGCGTTTATTTCTACGACTCTAAGTATGCTCAAATCCGTACCACGCTCAGAGAATTACGTCCTTCCTTCATTGAGGTATTTTCTTTGAATTTCAACCCTTTTTTACAATCCTTTTCCAGCTGATCAGGGTTTGATATTTTACTTCCAGCGTCAATTTTAGCGCCAGTAATTTTGCTTCAAATGTTAGCAGAAAAACTTGATGAGTTTTGGCGGTAGAAATTAAACGTGTCTTTTCAAATAATGTTGTTTGATCCCGTCGCTAGTCTTTTTGATAAGACCTCAAGAATGATCACGCAAAAGAAGTGATTTTCTTTGGGTAAAATATACCTGGTTTTTCTTAATTGGCAAATTTTTGTCTGTGGTCAGGCGAATATAGATGTCTTTATCGGCGTATCATTTTGGTCGAATTCGAATTCATCCTGAGCTTGCACCTGGCCCTCTCACAACTATAATTCGCTAGGGTTCTAGACGAGACACACCCATTTAGTACTTGCAAATTTAGCCAATTTCAAGACTTTTATCACGCTTTTAAGTGATTTCAATCTTCTGTTTCCATTGATAAAATTCCTCCGTTTAATTGGTGATTTTTTTCTTGTGACCTAGATGTTTACAATCGTACGTTTCTGTTCAATCAAATTTACCTGAGACGTATATCTTTTTTTTTTAACCTCGGGTACACCATGCCCGGTGAGTTGTCCTTGGGATTTCATCCAATTTTATTGCTTTGTAGCGTCTTCAAATGATTTAAAAATCCTGTCTCCACTTTGGGAACTCCAATATTTTGCCGTCTGTGTTATTTTAACAAGCTCTAAAATAGGGTTGAATGAAAGTTTAAACATGGTATCCTGAATGGCTACAATGCGTACTAAATTGCCTTCCTTGCTTGATTGGAAAGGAGGTATACTTGTAAATACAGATATAATATTGCCTTATCTCTGCTGCTTTGTAAATAGTGTTGGTGCTGTTTAAAGAATGGTAGTAATCGGCAATATATATGTAGCCATTTGCTTGCATTTTTCCTATGTGGATCATACTAGGCTAGAATGGAGAGTTTTTGCATTCCATATCAGCTGTCCTACCATGCTAAATTTTCCCCCGTCTCTTTCTTACCTGCATGTTGTGGATTGGCTGAGGAGCGCCATGCATTTATTGATATGTTCAACTGTGCCTGGTATATAATGCTCCAATAAACAGCTATTATCTTATGTTAATGGGCGATTACAAATTTACCTCTGATTATAGTACTCCATGATGTTGCAGGGGCTTTGCCTTGGCCTCAAAACAGCTTTCATGACACGGGTCTTTTCAAAGAGTATGGCGTTCTTGATGTTGACTCAATTGGATCTACTAAGTGTATCTATTCTTAATATTTTAGGTTTTCTGAAAAATTTGTTGGGATTGAATCTAGATTGTTGATAAGCTTTGATTTTCTGTTTGTTCTTACCCTGTGATGTCAACTTGGACTATTGCCCATTGAGGTGAATTTATTTTTTTTCCTTAGTGCTCCTCCTTTGCTGGCCTTATGTTGTGTTCTGTGCAGGAGGTTGATTGTGTTTCAGCTGATTTTCCAAATTAGGGGAGATGCAGTCCTGAATTTCCTGGATCCCTACCATCTGTTCAATTTATTTTTCAGTGAAGCACTCTAAAAAGGGTTTTTGAAAGGTGTTTACTTGTAAGGCTATGTCGCTTCCTTTGCCTCCGTTTCATATGCCATTTGGAATCGTCTTTTTTCTTGATTTCTTCAGCTCTATGCTGTATGATACAACATTATATGTCTTCTTGTACGTTGTTTCAGCTAAGGCTGTTGGGACTAAAGTTTTTCAACCTTACAGTCTTTGCATGCAATATTGGGGTTATATTTGATGTATATTGAAACATATCCCAAGTTGCTAACTTAAAGGTTGTCATATCACTTTGTGGGACATGTATGGGAGGATTATCCTATAGGAATTGTTAGAAGAGCATGATTGAGTGCCACTTGTCACTTGGGCATTCGTTTGGAGAGTGGAATTTGTAAAAGCTTTTTAATGGTGTGCTATGGTGACACGTGTCTTGGTGTTGACTATACCAAAGTTGGCACTCACTTGGAAGAGTCAAGTTTCGAATTTGCTGCTGTGAGTTGAGTTGCACACGTATGCAGTTTCTATTTCCTTGTCGAGTCTACTTGAAATGTGGATGCCTTTGGAGGTGTAGTTAGTACTGGGAAGTGTTGGTTACATGTGCAGTTGCATGTGGTGCCTTAAATTTGGCATCTTCATGGTTGGAATGTATATGGAAATTGCTTCCGAAATGGATCATGATGTAAAGCTGTAAATCTCCATGTAAAAGGCTTAGAGCCCAAAATTGTAGCATAATTGTAATTGTTTCATATCAGTCTATAAACATCCATTTTCCTCTTGCAGTTGCACACTCCCATCCTGATGATGGTGTAATGGACACCCCTGGATGTCCCAAAAAACTAAACCAAATTGCTGAAAGGAATTATGTCAAACAGTTTTGCATTCAACTTCTTATTTCTCCGTTTAATGTTTTAAACCCCTTATAATTCCGGAAATCAAACATTTATTGTTTGTTGTGTTTCGTGCATGGAATTGGTATCATACAACATAAACAAGAAAGCAACTACAATGATATGCAAAGTGGAAATGAACTGCTGCTAATAAAATGTTATTTTCAGAATTCATAAAATCAAATACATAGCAGATTTATCAACTCACTAATTACTTCAGCAATATTGTCATAATACTCCAGCCCATGCTTACGAACTTGCTGCTACAATACTTTGTCCTCCAATCAGTCCACTACCTTCATAATACCAATATCTCCAAGCGGCATAAGCGTCGGACAAGTAGTGAATAAGATATGAGCAAAATATCAAATCTGCCTGTAGCCGGAAATGCAACTAAACTGCCTGATAATGAAGCCAATAAGAAAGAATTCCAAAGGCCAAACCCCAAGGGAATGACGTCTAGAATGTTACAAGAGAGGATAGACGTCCTCAAATGCCAAAAACAAAGCTGCAACTCACACACCAATTTCTTCTCATATTCAACCTGTCTAATGAAGCCACAAATGCTTCCTTTTATTCTATTCCCACGGGTCCCCTCAACTCATATGGGCAATGTGGGATAAAAAATGTGTAATATAAAACATATATTAAAATACCCCTTATGTCTCCCTTGGGTACACATCACCATAAAATAAATATTAAAGTAACACTTTAATATTTTACAATTAAATTAGACGTTACTTTAATAAAACTTCAGGCATTAAAATGTATTAGCAATCGGACTCCGAATAATTCGAGTGATAGCTCATCGGAAAGCTCTCACCGAAGAGTATTGAATCCAATCACCAAAATTGACCTGCACTGTGTCCTGCCGACTTACTAAAAATAGTAAGTATGCCTGAAATTGAGTAAATCAACTTCGTTTTGGCCCAAACTGGAAATGACTAGGCCAAAACACTCCAAGATCCCATTAAACCCTTCGTTAGCCCTCGGGACCATGTAGAACAAGGCTAACGTGCACACACTTGGTCAACTGCTAAAATGGGGACATTACAGTCCGCCCCCCCTTGAAATTGCTTGTCCTCAAGCAATCTCAGTCCAGCCTGCTGAATAACTTGCTCACTCTCCCATGTAGAATCTTCCTCCGGCAGGTCTTTCCATTTGACAAAATACTCCTTCACTATCCTGTTTCTAAGCTTCCTCTCTCTGGTATCCACAATAGCCTCAGGTACTAACACAAGCTTCCCCTCCTCATCCAAAGGGGGTAAATCTGTAGAAGGCACTACACTCTGACCAATGGCTTTCTTAAGCCTAGACACATGAAACACATTGTGCACTCGATTGCCCTCTGGAAGCTCAAGCTCATAGGCGACTTTGCCCACTTTGTGAATCACCCTGTAGGGACCATAAAATCTAGGTTTCAACTTTTCAGCTCCGCTCTTCTTGAGCGATGACTGTCTATATGGTTGTAGCCTCAAGTAAACCATATCCCCTACCTCGAAGCTACGCTCTATTCGGTGCTGATCAGCATACAATTTCTGTTGATTCTGGCCTGTTGTATATTCTCTTTGAGCACTTTCAGGATGTCCTGACTATCCTGCAATAAGTTTTTGGCTTTGGGCACTCTACTGTCCCCCAAAACTAAATCCATGAAGCTAGGTGCTTCATAACCATAGAGTGCCATGAAAGGAGTCATCTTGATGGACATATGATAAGTGGTGTTATAACAATACTCTCCCATATGCAACCATCTGATCCAAGCCTTTTGTTGTGTAGTTACATAGTTCCTCAAATATCCTTCCGCCCATTTATTCACAATCTCTGTTTGCCCATCTGTTTGCGGATGATAACTAGTGCTAGGTGTAAGATCTGTACCACACAACCTAAACAACTCTTGCCAAAAAACACTCATAAACTTACTATCCCGGTCGCTAATAATGAATCTGGGCAGCCCATGTAACCTGAATATCTCTTTAAAGAAAAGCTCTGCCACCTGTGCTGCTGTGTAAGTGAACGGAATAGCAAAGAAGTGAGCAAACTTCGTCAAGCGGTCCACCACCACATAGATGCAATCCCTTCCCTGCACTCGTGGTAAACCAGTGATGAAGTCCATCGAAATACTTTCCCATTTCCTATCAGGAATGGGCAAGGGCTGTAATAAACCTGCAGGAAATGTGTGTTCTCCCTTATTCTGTTGACAAACCATACACTCCCTGACATACCTCTGAACATCATCCTTGAGCCCTTTCCATGAAAACCGCTCTCGGATCTGCCTGTAGGTCTTGAAGACCCCCATATGTCCTGCTGTGGGTGCATCATGAAATGCCTTCAATATCGCCTCTCTCAAATGTGATGACGGAATCAAATAAACCCTGTCCTGAACTCTGATCAATCCATCTATCACCTCATAGCGATCATCCTGTATGGTACCTGAAATCAATCCAGAAGCCCAAGCATCTCCGACATACTTTGCTATAATCTGATCTCTCCAATCTCCTGAAATCTCTGCCAGAGCACATAAGTGAGGTCTCCGAGATAAGGCATTAGCCACCACATTTTTCTTACCTTTGACAAACTCTATGTCAAAGTCATAAGCCTGCAATTTAGTCACCCATTTTTGTTGCCGGTCATTAAGATCACGCTGGCTCATGAAGTATTTAATACTGTTGTGATCAGTCTTGATCACAAAACGTCCACCTACCAAATATGATCGAAATTTGGCCAATGCATGCATTATGGCCAACATCTCCCGGTCATAGACAGAATAACTTTTCTCAACTCCTCGGAGCTTCCTACTCTCGAATGCAATGGGATGCTTCTCCTGCATCAATACTGCTCCAATCCCATCACCTGATGCATCACAATGAAGCTCAAAAGGCTTGGTGAAATCCGGTAGAGCTAGAACTGGACATGAAGACATTACCTGCTTGAAATGCTCAAAACACCTCTGTGCTGCCCCTGTCCACACGAAGGCTCCTTTCCTGGTAAGATCTGTCAAGGGTGCAGCAATCTGTGAGAATCCCTTAACAAACCTTCTATAAAAACCACATAAACCAAAGAATCCCTTAAGCTGTGTAAGGTTTGTGGGAGTAGGCCACTCTACAATAGCTCTAATCTTTTCGGGATCAACCCGAACGCCATCTGCACTAATGATATGCCCTAGGTAAAGGAGCTCAGTCATGCCAAACTCACATTTAGATTCCTTGGCATACAATGACTCTCTCTCCAGAATAGATAACACCTCCTCCAGATGATGTAAGTGCTCCTCCCAGGTCTTACTGAAGAACAAGATGTCATCAAAGAAGATCAAGACAAATCTCCTCAGCTGCTTCCTGAATACCTGGTTCATACAACTTTGAAATGTAGCAGGTGCATTGGTTAGACCAAATGGCATAACCATGAACTCAAAGTGGCCATAGTGACATCGGAAGGCTGTTTTCTCAATGTCCTTTGCTCTCATCCTGATCTGATGGTATCCGGATCGCAAATCAATTTTGGTGAAGAAGCATGCCCCATGCAACTCATCAATCAGCTCATCAATCCTAGGAATGGGATACCTGTTTTTAATTGTTTTCTTATTCAGTGCCCTGTAATCGATGCACATGCGCATTGTCCCATCCTTCTTCTTTACCAATACTACTGCTGAAGCAAAAGGGCTCTTACTGGGCCTGATATGCCCCATCTCCAACAAATCCTTAATCGCCTTCTCTATCTCATCCTTGTGTTTCTTAGGATGATGATAGGGAGTAATCATAACTGGTTTGGCTCCCTCCTCGAGCTCAATAACATGTTCCATCCCTCTGTCAGGAGGAACCCCATGAGGAATATCGCTAAATACTTTAGCGTGTCTATCAAGTATCTTCTGGACATCTAGTGGATGACTCTTTTCTTGTGGCTTTGGTGAAGTTGGCATAATGTGGCACTCTGCCGCCCACTCTATGTCATCATGACGAAAAAGTCTCTGCATTCTCCTCAAGGACACTATTCTGCAACCTCCATCTGAAAGCCCTCTAAGTACCACAGTTCTCCCCTCATGCTGGAATCTCATCTCCAATTTCGCTAGATTGAGTGTGAACTCAACTAATGAAGCCATCCATGTCATGCCGAGGATGACATCATAATCTCCCATGTCCACAACATAGAACTCATCTTCCAACTCGTAGCCATCTCCAAACCTGATGCGAAGATTAGATATCTTCCGAGTGCATAATAACTTATCACCGTTAGCCACCATGACTCTAAACCCATCATGCTCCTCTGTCTGTAACCCTCTCCTGGCTACCAACTGTGCATCTATGAAGTTATGTGTAGCCCCAGTGTCAATAAGAGATATCACTTTCTGCCCCTGGATAGTACCCCTGACCTTAAATGTGATTGCCTTTTGGGCCCCTGTCAAGCGTGCCAACGATCTATCATCCTTAGGAATGTTGCTCTCCTCTATAGTGTTACCCTCATCTGAATCGGAGTGCTGATCCTCCCCTTCTGACTCTGACTCTTCTGCTGAAAAATACTCCATTTGATTTGCCTTAGCCTTGAGAGAACATTTATGAGATAAGTCCCAAGGCTCTCTACAATGGAAGCACAGCTTCTTCTTTCGAAGTTCATTCAAGGTTTCATTGTCTAGTCCTTTTGATCCTTCTTTGGGTTTGCTATACTCTTTCTGAAATGATTTTTTGTCTTTGTCCTTGCGGTAGGAAGAATCTGTTGAATGGTTTTTTCCTTTGTATACCGAAGGGGCTAAATCTCGTGCCTTTTTAGTTGCTTCAGCTAACGTGAGTGGATCATGTCCCTTCACCCAACCTCGTAATGGATTAGCAAGACCATCACAAAATAACACCACCAATCTCCTAGGAGAGATATCAGTAACAAGTACAGACAAGCGCTGAAACTCAGCAATGTAAGCATCCACAGAACCTGACTGTTTTAACTGTGCTAGCTCCTTGAAATGTAACTCGGGATCCTTAGTGTCAAATCTCCCAATCAATGTTTCGGTGAATTCCTCATAGGATGTAATCTGATTATGCCCCAAAGTCACCATGCCATGATGCCACCATTCATGTGCAACGCCATCCAAGTGCATAGCCGCATACTTGATAGCCTCCTCCTCAGGCATAGGATTAAGCTGCAAGTATGTATCTACCTTCTGCACCCAAGCTCGTGCAGTCATCTTCCCTGAAGCATCATAATAAGGTAAAGAAAGTTTTCCAACTTTCTTCCTCAGCTCAAAGTTTTGATTCCTCCCTCCTGCTTTAGGCATGTGTCTCATCCTCAAGTCCATATAATCTCTAAGAGAAATATCCGCCTGAAACTCTGGTCCACTAGCCTCCCAGTCCCTCCTGAATTGATCCTGTAACTCGGTAATCTGCGGTTCGTTTACTGGATGAACCGGATCTCTGGGTGGAAAAGTGGGTAGAAGAGGTCTCGAGCTCACAGTCCGTGCTGGGCGTGCAACGTGTCTAAAGTTATCAGCCTCATTCCCATTGTTGCCGTGTTTACCATTAATGTTATTCTCAGGACCATTGTTGTTGCCTTGGCCTTCATGGTTATTGTTTCCCCCGTTGTTATTGTTTCCCTCGTTGTTATTGTTTCTATTGTTGGCATCACCTGGATTAATATTGACACCCATCTGTCTAGCCATGAGCTGCAACATCATGTCCATTCGCCTATTCTGCTCCTGCTGCATACGCTGCCCCTGCTCTAATGTATCCAATAACTGTCGGAACAGTACCTCCCCTTGATCTGGACCAGCATTTCTGCCTCCGCCTAATCCTGTATTCCTGTCATCTCGATCACCCATATTATTGTCCTGATCACAGAATATCTCCTCTGTGTCTGTATGGTTGAATTCAATGTCCCCTTGCACGGATGTACTAGACTGTTTGCTTTGCAAGTCTGAAATCCTATTTTGTCTTGCTCTGGTATCGCGGAAATTATAAGACCCTTGTCGCATGCTCAAACATAAATGCTTAGCCTGTGTTTTTTACTTACTTTTTCCCTCTATCCGGCTGTTCCAAATTCCCTATAAGACCTCCACAGGATGGCAGGACTTATAGCTCTGATACCACTGTAATGGACACCCCTGGATGTCCCAAAAAACTAAACCAAATTGCTGAAAGGAATTATGTCAAACAGTTTTGCATTCAACTTCTTATTTCTCCGTTTAATGTTTTAAACCCCTTATAATTCCGAAAATCAAACATTTATTGTTTGTTGTGTTTCGTGCATGGAATTGGTATCATACAACATAAACAAGAAAGCGACTACAATGATATGCAAAGTGGAAATGAACTGCTGCTAATAAAATGTTATTTTCAGAATTCATAAAATCAAATACATAGCAGATTTATCAACTCACTAATTACTTCAGCAATATTGTCATAATACTCCAACCCATGCTTACGAACTTGCTGCTACAATACTTTGTCCTCCAATCAGTCCACTACCTTCATAATACCATTCCCTCCAAGCGGCATAAGCGTCGGACAAGTAGTGAAGAAGATATGAGCAAAATATCAAATCTGCCTGTAGCCGGAAATGCAACTAAACTGCCTGATAATGAAGCCAATAAGAAAGAATTCCAAAGGCCAAACCCCAAGGAAATGACGTCTAGAATGTTACAAGAGAGGATAGACGTCCTTAAATGCCAAAAACAAAGCTGCAACTCACACACCAATTTCTTCTCATATTCAACCTGTCTAATGAAGCCACAAATGCTTCCTTTTATTCTATTCCCACGGGTCCCCTCAACTCATATGGGCAATGTGGGATAAAAAATGTGTAATATAAAACATATATTAAAATACCCCTTATGTCTCCCTTGGGTACACATCACCATAAAATAAATATTAAAGTAACACTTTAATATTTTACAATTAAATTAGACGTTACTTTAATAAAACTTCAGGCATTAAAATGTATTAGCAATCGGACTCCGAATAATTCGAGTGATAGCTCATCGGAAAGCTCTCACCGAAGAGTATCGAATCCAATCACCAAAATTGACCTGCACTGTGTCCTGCCGACTTACTAAAAATAGTAAGTATGCCTGAAACTGAGTAAATCAACTTCGTTTTGGCCCAAACTGGAAATGACTAGGCCAAAACACTCCAAGATCCCATTAAATCCTTCGTTAGCCCTCGGGACCATGTAGAACAAGGCTAACGTGCACACACTTGGTCAACTGCTAAAATGGGGACATTACAGATGGATCATAGAGCGTGATCCGAAATGTTGATGTGAAAAATTGATTACAATTGAACCCAAAAATGTTTTATCTATCATTCATGGATTGTGGAAATCTAATAGGTTTAATTGTGATTGTTGCTGAATGATATATTGGATCTGCGTTTTGGAGAGTGAAATTTTTAACCTGAAAGGGTTATCACCGCTAACTCTGATTTTCTCCTGTCTTTTTACATAGCATAGACTGAAGCCATAGTATTGAACATGTAATTAAGTCTTGAAGGTTTTGAATTAGTTTATTACTAGATCACATTCTTCTACGTCCCAACTACATAAATCTGTGCTCCTCAGCCTCAAGCCTGCCTTAAGCTGCTTCCCCAACCTCTCAACTATCTAAAAAGAAAAAAGAATTTGGTTAACCAATAATTTTTTTTTGGCAGAGAGTAATTCATGATTAAAAAGAAATGGGTGTTTAGATTATTTTTGATCAAAATTACTTCAAGAAGGGTTGTAGTGCCTCCATTTGGATCTCCAACCCTAGAAGTCTATGCATCATGGTGAATACCCTCCAAAATATACCTGTTTGTAATTTAGACTCTATTGATGCCCAATTTTGTGATAATTAGTTAAATTAAGACTCTACTTATACCCAATTTTGTGAAAATTAGTAAATACAATCAAAAAATGAGTTTTGCACATAGCAGTTGACAATATCCTCTAAGCCTTTGATCAAGCCGATCACATTTTAAATTGGGGCAATGGTGTGATTTGACTGTGACGAACACACAAAATAAAAGTATGCTGCCTCGTGTTTGTGTGCATTGTGAAATCTAAAACTCCTCTCATCTATGTGCAACTTGTCTTTGCCACATCAATCGTCATTTTACTCACTATGCTTTTGTACACCACGATAATCTTTCAACATTTAGACAACCATATTCAACGGTGATAATTCTGTTGCCGCGAAAATACTAATATGTTGGCATTACGAGACAATTCTGACAGGGAGTTCCCCCCATGAAAAAGCTTATAGACTGATAAGATAGGTATTATAAGTTGAGAGTTTAAATTTGAATTCAACATACCTCTAAATATAAAATTCACATGACAAAGAATCAAACCCTAAATTTTAAATCAATAAAAAAAAGAATTACCTAGCTGTATGGGTCAAAATATTGCAACGGTACCCAAAGTCTACAATGTCACGTTTAGTTGCACATGCATATTGTGTGCCGTAGTTTCAAACCAATGCTCTCAAGTGATAGTTGGGAACCAAGAGTAGTGCATGATTAAAAAAAATGAGTCCATCCTAGATTTATAAATTTTAGGACTAACACTTGGACTCACACTGACATTCACACTCTCACTCACTCAAGCAGTAGCACTAAAATGAAATGGAGGTATGGAAGATGCCTCTCCAATATCAACCATGTATGCCAACTCTTCCCTTTGCTTATTTTTCTATTCTTTTTGCATCTCAAATGTTTTTAATTGCACTTCTAAATTTTGAGATTGTGAGATTGTGACAAGCATCACATGTCTCTTAATTTCTCTTAATTTGATTTGAATCTTAAAGTCAATATCCTTTGACTGCCACTCTTACCACCACTCAATCTCAACCACTCATTCTTATTGCCTTTTAATCTCTTTAATCCTCCATGTCTTCTCATCTACGCTTCAATCTTATTCACTCTCCTAGCGTCTCATAATTATAGCCTTTGATTTTCATGAGAGATCATTTTCTCCTCACATTTGAACTCCTATACAATGTTAACTATCTTATGCAATCGTATGACTTGAGCTTTCAGAGAACTTGTGCCCTTGCACAATAGTGATCTCTGAGAGCCCATAACTGCGCTATCATTATCAATCTATCACAATCATCATCATCACTATCATAGCCTTTCATCAGTCAATCATCTTTACTTTCTCATAGCCTTTTGTGCTTGTGCTAACAAAATTGAGAGCATCCGCATTCCATTCACACATAATCTTGAAGATAGGAAGGAAATTGAATCAAGTGTTTCATAAAGGCATAATGTTTTGATTTATGTTTATTTGCTTTGTTTATGGTTTGTGAAGAAGTGTTAAATTGATATGATGATTGAATACCTTTGTGAATCTTTGGTTATGGTTGGGCTAGATTTGAGATTCACAAATATCTGGTTGTCCATTTTGATTGTCGTCAGAAAACAACCATATTCTGTCAAAAAGGAGACCTATCATGTCCAAATAAATTAGATAAGATTAGTATTATAAAATGAAGAGTTCAAATTTGAATTCAATATACATCTAAATATGAAAATTCAAAGAATCAAAGAATCAAACTGTAAATTTAAAATCAATCAAACAAAAAAGAATTACCTAGCCACATGGATTGGAGCAATGCAATAGGAACGAGAGTCTACAATGGCACATTTAGTTACATCATGTGCACCGTTGTTCTAAACCATGCTCTCAAGGGACAATTGAGAAGCAAGAATAGTGTATAGCAAAAAAAATGAGTCCATCCTAGATTTTTCAAATTTTAGGACAAAGGCTCACACTCGCACAAGCTGTAGCACTAGCACTAGGATAAAATGGAGATATGGAAAAAGCCTCTTTAATATCAATAATGCATGTTAACTCTTCCCTTAACTTATTTTTCTTTTCTTTTTGCATCTCAAATGTTTTTAATTGCACTTGCACCTCGTGAACAATCTCAGGAGGTGCCTTTTTGCAGTCCACATCTTCATGGGCAGATATGTGTGTAAGATAGTATTCCAATCTACGAATGCCTCCATGATAAGTTGTTTTGCATTATGCACATTTTATCTCCCTTTTTTGCCTAGGAAAAGTTTTAACATGTTTCTAGCTGGGTCTTGTTGTGATGTAATCAACACGTCGACCCATTGCAAATGGCAACCCTCAATTTTTTGCTTTTCAGGGTTTTGTTGAAGTGTTTTTGTTTCGGTCTTTGGTCTTTTGCCATTGTGAGCTTTAGGAGCTCATATTTAAAGTTCAAGAATGTTATCAAAAGCAAAAGAGAGTAAGCACGATGAAATGTGTATTTTGATGCCACTAAGATGTTCAGAAGGGCAAAGGTACAAATATCAACATTGGTTGATGTAAATTTTGATAACTCCTTTCTAAAAGCTCCTTTTTTTGCATTTTACTTTTCCAAAGTTTCTATTTTTGGCATTTTGGGGCCAATCTATGAACATGATTTTCTTTTTCTTTTCTAAATTTAAAAAGCCTTTTTTTACTATTTTTAAATTTTTATTTTTGGAAGGCCAAAAGTTATGGAATCGCATGTGTAAAACTATTGTTTTCAACTTTAAATTCGTCTAGGATATCATGAAAAAAGCAACACAAGCGATGAAATGTTTTGGATTTCAAATTGTAGAAAATCAATCAAAACTATGAAAATTCTTGGAAAATCCTTGTTCCAATATCAAATTTTTTGTGGAAAAGTCAAGAAAAGCAATGGAAAAGAACATTGATGTAAGTGTGCTGATTATTATAATTTGGCCGAGCCTGAAAATCTTTAGGATCTTCCAAAATTTAGAATCTCCATTACAACTCCTAGAGATTTGAAACCTCTCTCAAACATCTTGACAATATTTATTTTAAATATAACTTCAATTTTAAGAAAGTAAAATAATGTACTTAAATGATATATTTTATATACAAAACATTGGGCTAAAGAGATAGAAATTTCTCAAATCCCATTTGCACATGAAAGTTCTAGATTAAAACAATAGGACTGACTTGAAGAGATCTTCTAGAAAAAATCTAAGGATTGACTTGGAAAATAACTTCTAGAAGAAAGCTAAAGATCAACTTACAACAAAATTCTAGAAGAAAGCAAAAAGGAAAAAAACAAGCACGTCGATCCCTTCTTGACTATGTATGATTCCTATAAATACATGAGCTTGGCATTGTATTTATTTACAAACATGAAATTGCAGGTCTGGAGTTAGTAGTAATTTTTAGATTTTAAAGCAAGGGGTTTGAGCAATTTTCAGACTGAATATATGCTTGTTGAAGATATTTCTTGGCACAACTTAGGTTTCATCAGAATTTTTCATGGTTGTTGGAAGTTGAAGACAAATTTCCATTTAGAGTTTAGAATGATTTTATGCAGGCTTGAAGCAGATTATCAAATCAAATTCAATATTTCAATTTGGAAATTATTAGAATTGGGGCAAATTCAACAGGAAAATTTAAGAGGAAAATCAAAAAGAAAATCAAGAGGAAAATCTAGTGAAGATTCAAAGGGGAAAAGAGGAAAAGGTGAAGTTTTAAAGGGATACTATTAAGTTTATGCATAGAAAAGAAGAGGTATAAGTTTCTAAAGTGCAAAGGTGTGAATTTTGGAGATAAAATTTTAGAGGGTGAGCTATGGTGAGAATTGTCTATGAGAAATATGCAGAAAATTAGACCTGAAAGTGCATTTCCATGTATGAGACTTCATCATTTCCAAAACTCATAAGACCATTTCCAAATTAGAAGTAAGATTGGTGAAATCATTTTACTGAGTTGTTGACAATTTTCTCACTGTTATTTTACAAGTTTGATGCAAAGTCAACAATGAAAGGCAAACAAAGATGAAGGAGATGTTGCAACCCTGGATTTTCAAAGATCAAGATCAAGATCAAAGGAAGGAATTCAAATGGTTTGAGGAAAGATGATAGTCACGAATGGGAAAGCAATACATAATCAAGGACCTCATCACATGTAAGGAATTTCAAGATAGGAAGAAGAATGAACGGACAAGGGAAGATCTCAATGACATCTTCTAAATTTCAAAGTTCACACTAAGAAGTCTAAATTCTATTACGATAATAGAAAAGCTTCTATTATTAGTTAATAGTTATATGTTTATAAGCTATTGTAAATATTAGAATGTTTCTAAAATTTAGTTAGATGTAGTTATTTGTTAGCTTTCTTTAGCTTTCTTTTAGCTAGAATAGAACATTTCTATTCTTTACGATCGTTTCTTAAGGAAACATTGCTTTATTTTTTTGTATATATAGACCTCTCGGTCTTTGTTAATAACAAGCAAGTATTTTACCAATTATTTTGTAATATGATATCAAAGCCACTTCAATTTTTTTCGAAAATCATAATTTCTTTTCTAAACTTAACAGCTCCTATTTTTGAAATTATTTTTCTGAAATATTTGCTTCGAACTAAGGTTTGTTCGAGAATATTGACGATCAATATTCACAATTTTTTTCTGGCCATTTTAAAAAAAAAGTGACTTTTTTTGGGCATTTTGTCCATTTTTTCTACGCATCTAGGGTTGGGAGTTACCAAGGGTTTCTTAAAATCCTCAGTAATTGATTCATGCCTAGAAAGTGTGTTTTTTGCTGCAGATTGACCATTGATTTCAAGCTTTTTTCAGCCTAGACTTTTTTGTTCGAAACCCTAATTTTTGGGCTCGATTTTTCCTGATTACAAATTCTTGGTGGGTTTTTTGAGAGCTCAACTCGATTGTCGTTCGATGTTTCTAGGTGTCTCAATTTTCAAGCTAGTGGATCTAGAAACTGACAAGATACTCTTTTTGGGATTTTCGAGCTCTCTTCTGGGTCACTATTCAAATTTTTTGGGTCTTTCATTTTTTTGCCTTGAAGAATGTGCCTTCACAGAATTTCACGCTTTTTCATTGGAAAATGTGCTATGTCATCATTGACTAATATTTTGCTTGAGAGCAAATTCAAAATTCAATGGTTAGAATTATGGCACTTGAAAGCATCGGATAATAGCCATTTTTGAATATCAGAATATCGATCAGATTGTTCTGGGTATTACACAGCATCCGACAACCCCTACTATTGATTAGGATACATGGGATCTGAATAGTCAAGAGGCGGTGATGCTTCTCAAATTATCCATAACTAATGATTAGCTCTCTCACATTCCATCCGATAACACAGCTGTCAAGAGATGGGCATATCTCAAAAATCTTTATGAGACTTCTGACAAAAGCAAAGCTTTCTTCTTGAAGGACACTCTGTTTTCTATTATCATGGATGAGCAAACATTGCTCCAAGCTCACTTGAATAGGATTCAGGAAATCCGTGATCAGTTGCTTGCCATTGGTCGTAAGATGGAGGAAGAAGACATTCTAGTTATCACTCTCTAGAGTTTACCGAAGTCCTACGAGCATTTTATCGAGATTCTCAACATCATGTCTTTTGGTGTTGATTTGAAGTTCATGGATCTTTGCACACTTCTACTTTAGCAAGATCAGTGGAAACAACAGTTCGGTAGCGGTTCCAGCTTCACCTCCATAGAGCAAGCCTTTGCTGCTAAATCCTTTCAGAAGGATAAAGGCAAGTCTCAGCAGTCTTCTTAGCAGAAGTCCTTTGCTCCAAGCTTCAGAAGGCTCCCGAAAGAAGAACATTCAATGCAACTATTGCCGCAAGTTTGGTGACATGAAGGTTGAATGTCGAAAACGCTTAGCTGCCCAATCTAAGCAATCAGGTTTGCAACTCAAAGAGAACAGTGCAAAGCACATTGAACATATACAATCTATCTTTTATGCCTTCATGGCTAGAAGACCTACAGATCATGTGAAGTCGTCTGCTTGGTAGGTGCCTCTCATCATTTCACCCATTGTAGAGACTGGTTCACTAATTACCAACCTTATTCAGATTTTGTTATTTTTGGTGGTGGAGAAGAGTACACCGTTGTTCGCAAAGGCAATATTCAGATTCAGTTTGCTAGGAGGAATCTCATTTTCCTTGATGTGTACTATGTTAAAGGGATGGAACTAAATCTACTCTCAGTCAGTTAGTTATTGCAACATTCTCCACAATTGGATGTTATCTTCAGTTCACATCATGATAGGGCTTGAGGATCATGATCTTTTCTGACTTACTGATTCTGGTGATTCTTGGGACTTAGCTATGGCTGCTCGGTAGTCTTCAGTTAGCACACTTTAGCATTAGTGGTATGGGCTCTTAAATGTGCATTATCTCTCTCAGCTTGCTCGGGAAGAACTTGTCCTCTGTTTGCTAGAGATTCAGACTCAACAACTTGGAGTTTGTGATGCATGCCAGGTTGGGAAGCAACATAACACACCTTTCACCAATGGCGATTCATGGCGAGCTTCTCAGGTACTTCAGCTTGTTCATGTCGATATCAGTGGCCTTATGGCCACTCCTTCTGTTCTTGGGTCTAGGTATCTTCTGTTGTTTGTTGATGATTTCAGTAGAAAGATGAGGGTGTATTTTCTTACAAAGAAAGTAGATGCATTTCCTGTATTTCAGAAGTTTAAACCTTTAATTGAAAAAGAGTCTGGGAAATCTATTATTACTCTTAGGTCAGACAATGGGGGAAAATTCTGTTCTAATGACTTCTCTAGCTTTTTGGATACTCATGGCATCAAACGCCTGTTAACCACCCTCCACACACCGCAACAGAACAGTGTAGTTGAACGTTGGTTCAAAATAATCACGGAGATGGCTTGATTGATGCTCAAACACAGACATGTTCCAAAGAAGTACTAGGCAGAAGCAGTTAACACTATAGTTTATCTTTTGAACCAGTCACCCACAGTGGTGGTCAAAGGTAATACTCTGAAAGAGGCCTTTTTCAAGTCGCAAGCCTAGAATCAGTTACTTGAAGGTTTTTGGCTCCCTTGCTTTTGTTTGGATCTTTTATGCATCACGCACCAAGTTGGATGCCAAGAGTCATAAATTTATGCTGGCTGGATATAGTAGTCTTCACAAAGCCTCTTGCTTGATTGTCACTGAAACATCTCGTCTCTTGGATAGTTGTGATGTAGTCTTTGATGAGTAGTGAGGACCATTCATGCTTGTTTCTCTTGTTCCTGATCCAATAGACTAGCCTATGAAGGCTCATGATTTTGGAGTTAGGTTTCCATTAGGTCCACCTGATGGGAGGGCTCTAGTAGCTCCTGCAGCTCCAACTATACCATTGATCCTTGTACAAACACCTCCAATTTCTCCTATAGGATCACCTTGATTTGTAGATTCTTCTCCTGAGTTTGATCCAGATTCTTCTGATGAGGAACCTGATCACCAAGCATCTCCTGATACTAATGTTGGTCATTTTCCTTTTTGGCCCAAGTGGTGGGCTAAGACACTTGCTAATCTTCGTGATGATGAGCTCATTGATGGAAGAACTGCTCGGAAAAAGAGAACCTACAGAGTCTACTTTGCTCTTATGGCCAACATTCATAGTGTGTTTGAACCTCAAACATATTCCAAGGCTAAATGATTTCTAGAGTGGGAACGGGCCATGACACATGAACACCAAAGCTTGCTAAAGAATAACAACTGGGTCCTTTCTGATCTTCCACTAGGGAGGAAATCCATTGGCTACAAATGAGTTTACAAAATCAAATACAAATCTGATGGTACTTTGGATAAGTACAAAGCTCGTTTAGTTGCAAATGGCTTTTCTCAGCATATAGGCATTGACTATGAGGAGACCTTTGCTCCTACTACAAAGATGAGCACAATCAAATTACTCCTAGCCATGGCAATATAGTTTGGTTGGAAGGTCCATCAGATGGACGTCAAGAGTGCTTTCCTGAATGGTGATCTCCACGAAGAGGTTTACATGACGCAGCCTCTTGGTTCTAAGGTTGTTGGTAAAGACCATCAGGTTCTCAGATTGGTGAAAGTTCTCTATGGCTTGAAGTAGGCTATAACAAAGATGAGCACAATCAGATTAGTCCTAGTCATGACAACACAATTTAGCTAGGTGGTCCACCAGATGGACATCAAGCATGCTTTCTTGAATGGTGATCTCCACGAAGAGGTTTACGAGACGCAACCTCCTGGTTTTAAGGTTGTTCGTAAAGACCATCAGGTTCTTAGATTGGTGAAAGCTTTATATGGCTTGAAGCAAGCTCCTCGGGCATGGTACATGAAAATTGATAAGTACCTCAGTAATCAAGGCTTTCAGAGGAGTTCTTCAAACTCAAATTTGTACATCAAGACTACTAACAGTGACATCATCCTTCTAGTTATTTATGTGGATGATTTGATCATCACTGGTAGTTTGATATCTTTGATTCAAGGAATCAAACAGAGCTTATGCCAATCTTTTGATATGATCAACCTTGGGCTCATGCATTATTGCCTAGGTGTTGAGGTTTGGCAACAGTCTTCTGGTATATTCATCTCTCAGTACTTATGCTCGTCTTTTGATATGACTAACTTTGGGCTCATGCATTATTGCCTAGGTGTCGAGGTTTGGCAACAGTCTTTTGGTATATTCATCTCTTAGTCCAAATATGCCAGGGCTCTGTTAGACAAATTTCATATACAGGATTACAAGCCTACATCTACACCCATGGAGAAAGGTCTCAAGTTATCAACAGAGTTTGATTATCCTCTTATTGATGATATTACATATAGGCAACTAGTAGGCAACTTCATCTACCTCTCTGCTACTAGGCCTGATATTAGCTTCGTAGTCAGCTACATCTCACGCTTTATGACAACTCCCAATGCTGATCATTTGATGACAACAAAGTGTTTGCTTCGTTATGTGGAGGGTACTTAAGATTATGGACTTCTTTACTCTCGAAGTTCTAATCCTAGACTAAGTGGGTTCACAGATTCAGATTGGGCAAGCTTTGTTGATGATAAAAAGTCAACTTTTGGATATGTGTTCAATTTGGGATTAGGTGCCCTCACATGAACCAGTAAGTAGTAGTAGGCAACTTCTCTCTTCTCTACAAAGGCTGAATACATAGGGATAGTCAAGGCAAGTTGTGAAGCTGTTTGGCTTCGTCGGATGCTTGGGGATATACAGATGTCACTAGCAGGACCTATCACTTTGTTTGTTGATAATGAAGGCGTTATCAAGTTAGCATGAAATCCAGTCGTTCATGAACAAATCAAGCATGTGGATGTTCACTGTCACTACATATGACAATTGGTTGAAGACGGAACAATAGTCCAGTAGTATGTTCCTACCATGGATCAAACTGTAGACATTCTCACCAAGCCTCTTGGTCCTGATAATTTGTCAAATTCAGAGGACAACTTGTATTCTGGATAGATTAACAATTAAGGGAGGGTATTACGATAATAGAAAAGCTTCTATTATTAGTTAATTGTTATTTTGTAATCTATTTTAAATATTAGAATGTTTCTAATATTTAGTTAGTTGTAGTTATCTGTTAGCTTTCTTTAGCTTTCTTTTAGCTAGAGTAGAATATTTCTATTGTTTACAATCGTTCCCTAAAGAAATATCGCTTTATTCTTTTGTATATATATACCTCTTGGTCTCTGTTAATAACAAGCAAGGATTTTACCAATTACTTCGTAATAAAATCTTGGATCGAAGAACATTCAAAAATTAGAAAATTCCAAGTGCAAGAAGGTTTAAAGATGGTACAATTTGGGAATATTATTCCAAAATCCCAAATTTCTATTATTGAAGAGGAAATTCTCAAAGCTGATTTCATTCAAAAAGATAACAATGTTGAGGTGCCAACTACCTGATTCCACCAATTAGATAATTTATTCCCTGTAGTGTGTAGGTTCATCGAATATGTTGCCGAGGAAAGGATATGGGACACTTTCACCTAGAAGAGACCAATTAATGAGTTATTCATTTTTCATTGGTTCTCACTAGATGAGCATTGCAAATCCTAATTAGGGTATAGTTGTCTTAATCTTGGCCGTCAATCTTTAGGCCCTTTATTTACTTTTGAAATCCTATATAAATTCTTCCCTCTCCTTTCTAAGAGAGAGATTCAAAGATTGTTGCATAAAACCTGTATAAGTCAATTTATTGTTCAATGTTGGTGAATTTAATATCTTTTGCATGTACATGGTTTCTTGTCTCTCACTTAGATTAGAATTTAAGTTGTTAGATTGGATGAAGGGTTTGATGGGAGAGCTTTACGTGGAACGAATATGTATATATCTTTTATAATTGGATGATTTTCAATAATTTTGCATGATTAGTATGAACCATAGTAATGAGAATCGCTACGATTCATGTGATTTGGCGATTTGATTCAAGCCAAATGATTTTTTGTGAATTGGTGAATTGAATCAGTGATAAAAGGGTTTATGAAATAAGTCGTTAAATTTCAAGGGTTTTTTTAATTTATCGATTCGTGATTGATTCACAATTTGATTTAGCCTTGCCGATTCCAAGCCGATTCTGATTCTTGTTACTTCGGTATGAACACTTGAACACTTGAACACTTGAAATAATCTTCTGTTGTGAAAATCTTTTGAAATTTCTCAAAAGATAACACTGTCCTTGTAGAGTTATTGAATATGAAAAAGCAGTGATAGGTTTTGAATTCCGCTTCTGCAATCTTGTCTCATGAGTTCATAGGATTAGTGTACACTCTAGAGTTAGTTTAGTGTTGGATTATCTTCTCAAACCTTCCTCTTTTGCATTTAGCTTTAGAAATCTTTGTAAAACCCAAAAAGTCCAGAAAGAAAAAGAAAAAGGGAAATATAGTAGTTGAATGTTAAAATCTTGAGAAACCATGTGTTGGTTCCCAAAAGCACAAATTGGCAATCCAAGAGTTTTGTCGATTCTCCAATAGGAATCTGGCCAACAAATGAGAATAATAATTCAAATTCACTTGCACTTCAAGCTTTGCTACACTTAGGCAGGTAAACCTTCACTTCGAACTTGATCACCTTTCTCAAAGCTTTTATACATCAAATTTAGACTTGCGAGTTCTTAGGTTGGCAAGGTCCTCAAACTCGATCAATATGTTGTTATATGATTGCTTTGATATAATTGAATGTTCTATATAATAAATGAGTTGATGCTTGTAAGGAGGAAATATATAAATTACTAACTTCAACTATAAATCCAATTATTATATTTCAATGATTTTAAAATACCAGTGCCTCTGCTTATCCAAGAAACAGAGGCAACTACATTAAGGGTTAATGAGACAATATTTATTTAAATATCATCAATTACCCTTGTGCTCTGCAAAAGACAAATCTTATGTGCAATTCTTTGTTAATCCAAAAGGAATTTAACTTCTCCGACTAGAAATCTGATTAGACAGAGATAAGGAAACACATTTATATTTCACAGTTTCATGATTGTCGAACAAATAATGTAGGAAAAATCCAATGCATAATCTTTATCAGAACAATTCAATAATCGTCTTATTAATCACAAGGACAAATCCGAATTGTAATTGGAATCTCTTTGCATTTAAATAAACAAAAGAAATAGGCTTTTATTTCATTAAAATATAATATATGACTATACATTAAAAAAGCCATATATTCCACTCGTTATCTCTCCATACAAATAGATATGAATGCTTCTTCTCAACGTGTCTTGTTATTGCCCATTGTTTCTTTTTCTTGTCTATATTTATATATGTTTGAAAAGATAAGTATTAAAAGATGTGCCCTTTCGTAAGGAATGTAATCCCCAAACTCTTAATTACAATTGCACTTAATTGATTTCAAAGCACCCCCCCATTATTAATCGGCCCTTTAATACCATTGTTTTTTCCTTGGTAATTTCTTTGTGATGTGGGACCACAGAATATTTATTTTTCATCTTTCTACATATGAATATTTCCAGATATCCTAAGAACCAAAGGTATATGAATACTTATTTCATCTTTGTGAAATTTTGTTTTTCCCTTTGTGAAACTAATGAAATTTTGCACAGCTCCACCAATGATGAATGTTTTGAACAAGCTTTCTCTCTGCTGCTGAATTCAACACTCCTCTCATCTCAAATACATTTTATACTAGTGAAGGATAAGTTGATGTTTTGTTCGTGGTCGACCCTTCTTTTATCATATGCACTCGTTGGCACATAGGCAATGACATGACTAGATTTATCTGGCATGGAAAACATTCGTAATATATCGGCGTTCCATTTCTCAACTCCACCATTCACAAATTACTCTTGTTGACCTCGGTTTTAATCTTCCAGTTATTATTTTGTGGAATATCCATGATATCGGGTGATATGGAAAATTCATTCTGTTCAACCGACATCTCCGGGATATTCGAAGTGCATTTTACATTCCTATTGTGTATCTATCTATCGTAAAAACTCTAAACAAGGTTTCGTTTTATACTCTATTCATGAGTATCAATGCTGGCTAACATCTTTTATCATTGGTGCCTTCACATATCATCGTGATGTTCATGTCTCATACTATTTGATGATTTTGATAGGAGTCCTTCATCCTTTCAAATTCTTTGGCCCATTATGATTGTTTACAAACTTTTTATCTTTGAATGCAGTGACAAACACAATTTTTTGGACATTCTTTGTGCTACAAGCATCAATAATATTGCTTTGTTTGCTAGAAATTCATGCGCTATCTCCTTCATCCTAATGAAAAGTTCTATTAAATTGTGAAAAGCTTTATCATCATCATTGTATATTAGTGTAACGCCAGTACTGGGTATGTTGGGATATTGGGACGAGTTTCAGAGATTTAGGGAAAATGGGCCTCATTTTAGAGATAGACAGGGGATGGCCATGGAACGCCGACAAGGGGATAATGGGGCAAGGAGGGATATTGTATAGTATACATATAGAACTTGAAATGCAATTATGAAATGATCATATCAAAATTGCAACATGAACTATAACCATTGAACATTCAACATAGTAACATATTGCATACCCAATAGGAGCATTCAAAAATTGAAATTCAGATGGGAATTCAATAACCCATCTTTGCAACAACATGGTTGAGAAATGGCAAAGATGGGGGTACTTGGGTTCTCAAGTACCTAGTGCGGGGACGCCTCAAGGATGGGTACTTAAAGGTTTGGGAGGGGGGTGCAAGTACTTATGTTACTTTGTTGTATATCAACTGAATTGAAATGGTTTGTTTGTAATGCAATTACATTTCAGACTTAGCCATTGTTGAACATTTCGACTTAGCAATCGCTGAACATTTCTCAACCTTCAATTATGTGAGGTGGTTACAAATTGTTTTCCATCAGAACTAATCCTCTAGTGCAGAATTAGTCATCTTAGCTTTTGCCAAATCAAAGAAGGTCTATATCTGTCTTGAACTTGAAGTCAAGTCCTTTATTGTCTGTAGACATCACCATGTCAAAGGCGTGGTTGTATTTCATAACTTATAATGGCCCACTATGGATCTTATTTGAAATGATAGGTTCAATGCTACCAATATGTGCATCATACATATGAACATCAGTCAGTGATTGCAAGTTTTGCTTTAGCATCTCCTTGCTCGAAAAACCCACTCAACAATACAAGAAACAAATGGTAAACTGCTCATGACCATTATATCATGGTTGAGCACGTCATAAATCTTCATACAATAATCATTGGAAATTGTACAATAGAGGAAGCCATTTGCACTAACATCTAAGCCTTCAATAGGAATAAGATGAGATCAAAATGCTTCATAAATTCTATGCTTGATATCTTCCTTTCCAAAATTTTAGGTGACCGCATTTGAAGTTTTTAATTTTCTCCCAAGTGTATATCTCAATCTAGACTTTTTTGGTTGACGTCCAAATTTCTAGACGTAGTGTGCATGTGACCCATTTCTGAGTATAGTATAATCGTTTCACCTTCATATCATACTGAAGAAAAGAGGTCTGCAAAGACACTGACTTGTATCATTGTTTCAGTGTTACATGGCAAGGTCATTAATTTCTGCCCTTAATACACATATGTGAATAGATTATAGAACAAAAGATGCAAGAAAATGCTCAAATGGAGGCCCTATTTTTTGCAAGAAATAGGGCTGCATCACCTTGCAAGCCCCTTGGGGTTTTCAACAAATCATCATACAGAAAGAGTCAATCTTGAATATCAAAAATCATACGCATTCAAAACCTCAAAGTTAGCATTTGTGATCACACAGTTTGTTTGTTTAGAACATTGGAAACTTTGTTCGAGAGAGGATAGAGCACCCTTGTTATTTTATTCCGTGTTGTTTGTGTTGTAAGACACACATCAAGTCCTTACTAATCGGGGCTCTAGACATTGTGGAAAAATGATTTGAATGGCTTAAGGCTGTTGCAATAATGCATAAATACAAAAGATGAACATTTATGAGTTGTCATTTATAATTCTTAAACTAGTAGAAAAAAATGTAGGTTTTGTGCTTTTTAAAAAAATTCTAGTAAAATAAAATAGAATAAAATTTGAAATGCTAAGTTACCACTTCGGGTCCTAGAACAGGTTTGTATACGAGAATTTGATATATGGGTACAAGGGAATTTTTTTCCATTATGGTACAGTGGGTATATATGTGTGTGTGTGGATGTATGTTATGTACAAAAAATAAGAGAAATATACAAAATTGTAAAACTCAATCATTTCATAGATGATGCTTGATAATTGACCAATGCTGAATGCCAAATATTAAGACTAAAACATAGTTCTAATGGAAATCATTATATTGAACTACTGAATTACAAAATGGAAATGTAGTTCATGAAAGTTGAAACATGATTCAATGTTTCATGTTCATCAATAATCAAAGTGTTCATTAATCATCAAATGGATTATCAAAATAATTATCGTTTTTCAGCTGCCGCAACAAGATGGACTAAATGCACTAGCTCCCAAATCGGTTCCACTAGCACTAGATGCATCAAGTGACATGTCATCATAATCCACATCATTCATAGTTGCTCTTGCAAGACCCTGAATGGTTGCATCCATGTTAGCAGATTTGGGTGCTATATCCCAAAGCTTTTATGTCCCCTTCGTTTGTTTTGGATCCTTACACGCCAAGAGGCACAAATTGGTGCAAATATACACCAATTGTTCAACATTTTTTGCAGCCAACTAGGTATGCTTCATTGAGTGGAAGGAATATGTGCACCAATTCCACTCAACAATAGAAGAGCTTATAATATGGAGATAAGATAAGATAATGATATTGATGTCCAACAAAAGACCAACAAAAGGTCTATGAGATTGGAGGATTACAACAATGAGGTTGACAGCAGCAGGATCACACAAAGGTGTCCAAAAATAAATACAAACAACAACAAGAGAAAGCAAACAAAGAACCAGAAAGGAGGCCAAGAGAGAGATTAGGAGTCCTTTCTAGGCGAAAAGAAGTCAGTCATTGAATGATATGTATGCCGATGAGTAAAGGTCTTGCTCTGTCTGTGGCCACTCATAGAGGAGTGGTGCTGGTGCAAATAGCCGGATTGGGACCTGACGCATCTGGAATGCTTGGTAGATCTAGTGGAGCTAGAAGGCCTTTTCACCCTACGCAAAGGAGATAATGGTGTGAAAAAGGTAGTAATGAGCTGAGTAGACGAGTGCCGATGTAGAAGCAATGACTGAATCGTGCTGTCACGAAGCATAGTGGTCTCACGAAGATAAAGTGCAAGATAGTGCTGATCATAGTAGCTGAAAAAATCATAGAGAGAGAAGCAATCTTGAAATTGACAGAATAATCTCCCTCTGATCTCATAATAGAGGGGGCAACAAAAAATGAAGTGTGTCTCAGTCTCCACCTCACCCAAAGTACAAAGCCTGTAGATCCGCTCTCCATTGTCAATATGATGGTCAGTTTGGACCCAAAGATGGTGAGAACCAACTCTGAAAGATCCCAAAGAGATATGCAGGGCATGAGACCACCTTCGGGAAAGGTAACTAGGACGAACAATAATACCATTAGACATCTCCAAAAAGTGCTTCGCGTAAAAGGACATCTCTGGTTGTAACCCACCAAGAGGCTTAACCCAAGTAGTGGCAATGTACTGTCTATAGATGTCAAGTCTAATATGCTCATTCAACTCCTGCCGAGAGGGGAGAAGATAAATTGGGGCATCCAGCGAGAACTGAAAGGGAGGGAGGCTGTTAATATCAATCCCAATTGAACCGAGCGAAGAAGAGGCCTGTGCATACCAACAATGTGCGTGAGAACCAGACTCCGCCTTCGTAGTAGACACAGATGAATAGAAAGCTAAATAGGAGTACTGATCACAATTACCAGCATGATCCGTAAAACCACGAAGACGATGGAGGAACCAAAACCAAATAAAAAATGGCTACAAAATTGAAAGGATGAGCACCAAACTCCGCAAGAATGACACCACGAGGAGTGAACCTATGACATCTAATAATGCGCCTCAAAAATAAAGTCTGAACCCGCTCGATCGAGGCCCAATCAGAACCAAGAAGGGTTGGGCCCCAAACCACAGACCCATAGAGAACAACAGGCCTCACAAGAGAATCCAAGAGAGATAACTTGGACAAGGTATCTTGAAAATAGTGCTTGAAACACTGTTTCTCAAGCAAAGCAAGAAAACCCATACCCTTATTAACTTTGGGTTGAATAGCTAGCCTCGTACTGAAACGTGGTCCGAAAAACTTAACCCCTAGATAAGTATAGAATGTAGTGATCTCGATCTCCTAACCCTAAAAGAAGAAGTGGAGATGGGAAGTCTTTAAACAATTGAAGATCATGACCTGAGTCTTACTTAGGTTAACCACAAGCTGTTGCTGATCACAAAAGGAAGCTAAGCCATCGAGAAGCCTCTGTAAACTGGCAGGAGAGGAAGTAAGGAGAACTACATCATTGACAAAAAAGAAGGATGGAGATCAGAACTTGGTGAAGATAACAACCATCTCTAGGGAGCAAGGACCTCCGTAGGAGGTCCTTGAGCTTGTCAATATATAACTCGAATAACATAGGAGAGAGAGGACAATCCTGGTTACCCCCAATAGTGTTATGGATTGGATCTGAGAAACCCTCAGAAGTCCTGAATCTACCAACCATAGTCTCATATAGTGTCATAATAGCGGTAGGTAGCATCTCAGAGATGCCAATCTCCCTAAGCCTCTCAAACAGAGCCACCCTAGGGACAAAATCAAAAGTTTTGCAAAAATTGACAAAGTAATAATAAACCTTCTCCGATTTGTGTCTAGCCTCCTCAATAATAGCTCGAAGAGTGAACATGTGATCCATAGTCTAATAATCTGCTTAGAAACCAGCTTGTCCTCTAGCTCTACAACCTATACTGTCCAGCTCACCTGAAAACATAGTATTTAAGGTTGTCGCATTCAGTTTGGCAAACGTGTACCCAATCATGATGGTTTTGTAGTTCCTTGGATCAGAGACCAGACCAGTCTTACGAATAGGATAAATTAGATGCTTGGACCAAGAAGTCGGAAAACCAATATGAATCACTCTATTAAAAAGAATAGAGAGATAGGGGCCCAGAACTAAGGCACCGAACTTAAAAAGCTCAGCTTGAAAGCCTTCCTCATCAGCAGCTCTACTACACTTCATGGATCTAATGGCCTCAAAAATGTGGGAAGGGGTGAACAAGCGGTCGAAAGGAGGCAAAATGAGATGGATAGAAGGTTGCCCCAGAATGTCATAAAGAGCCGTGGTTTGCAAGGTAAGGGATTGAACGTTGAGAGCGGAGGGTGGAGGAGAATTGCGGGGGAATAGAGTGCGCTAGAAAAGCTAGGGATTGCGGATCAGCGTGGAGCAGAGGGATTTGCACTTGGAAGTGGCAAAGAAACGCTTCTTACTGCGAAGAAGCGAAGATACGAAGAGTGAATGTGGACAAAGTCAGTGGAGCGAGCCTCAAAAGCAGAACACATATAACGATGGAAAGATTTGCAGTCTGTATCGAACCATTGGTTCATAGGGCAAGTATTATGGCGTTTGCTACAAAGGGGCAAAGGAGGGTGATGAGGAATGGAAAGAATGGCAGACTTTTGAATAGTCATCGCAAGTGGGTCAAACATTGAAGCGGTCTCGCACGAGTCAGAAAAGCACAAACGGTTGAGCCTTGAAAGACGAGCAAAAAAGAGCTCACAATCACCTTTGAGGAAACAAAAGCGAATGGGTGAGCAAGCAATGATAGAGGAAAGATGAGACGCTGAGAGAGTGGGTGAGAGACGAGGGGAGAGGCGAAGGTGAATATTGAGGAGAGCATGGTCCACAAGAGGAAGGCGCAAAATGGTGACACTACGAATGCAAGAAATGAAAGAGGGACAGGCAAGGACATAATCAACGACACTAACACCCCCACCATGAGGCCAACAAGTGAATAACTCTAAACTAGGAAAGTATGAAAGGCTGTTCAAGATCACCAGACGCGAAGACTCACATAGCCGCAGCAGATGTCTACCATACATAGATAACAGCCCAAGAGCATCCTCAGAGTGTTGCTGAAGCCCAATGGAAGTCAGATCAATCTTAGTGGAGCAAATTGGATCCAAGTTACGATCAAAAAGTGGAGTACGGAGTTCCTTGGTTCTTGCATTAAAATCCCCAAGAATAATAATGTCACCAAGAATAGCAAATTGAGAAATATTCTTGTGAAGGTTGAAAAATGGGTTGCCGTCCTTGGTACCATGAACAACATAGTGGGAGGAAGCTGGTGGGAAATAGCAAGCAGCCAAAAGAAGACCTCTCTGATGGTGACACTTACAGTCAATGCTGATCCACATAAATCTGGCAAACGTATTCGAGTATACAATAGAAGTGCTACTGAAAATATCTTCCTTGATCAAACAAGCCACGCTACCTGTGTCACGTGCCCCATCAGAAGCTTGAACCTCCTCTCTACATATAGATAACCATTGATAGCCAGTAACACTCGGAAGGGGACATATAGGACTCTCATTAGTCTCATTAATGACAAGAATATTTGCGGATCCCATAGCATCACATAAAAGGCCAGGCATTGACCAAAGAGACCCATTGCCATTCCAATAGTTAACAAGAAGAGAGCAAGTAGGGGTCTCCCTCTTGTTCGATTGTTGGTGGGACCGTTATTTGGCCTTGGGGGCCTGTCTCTCTTCCCAACCACTGGAGGGGAATCCTTGATAACTGCCTTCAGATTCCTGATAACTGCCCATTTACCGGCTTTCCTCGCCTTTGCGACTAACCCACAAGCGTGTTTCAGCCTTGTAACCTGAGCCTTCATGAGATCTTATCTAAGAAAATCTTGGAAGGTAGAGAAAAAAAGCTTCCTCTTAGCTCGGAGAGCCTGAAGCCTGTTTGCAATGAAAAAAAAATGATAAAAAGGATGTCCCCATGTCCAACCCAACACCTATCCAACGTGATATCAGTAAGACCAAGATGATTACAAAGGAAAGAGCGTCCAGCTGCGAGAGGATCAAGAATGGGAGTCCACGAACTCGCAGGTTGAGCTCATGAACCTGTCTCACCCTCTCATCTTCAATCTTAGCTTGCACCATTTTATCAATACCAGCAAGAGGTGTAGTTTATGTGTTACTACAAAGTGAGGCCCATTACTTAACTTTCAGTTCGGTTTCTGAAACAAGAGAAGAGTGCTTAGCTGCAATAATGGATTGTTGTTCCTTGATAGCATCAAATCCCTCAAGTTGTGTGAAAATGGAACGAATATTGATTTGTAGGCCTGCTGTGTTAGTGGTGAAAGTATCTGAAAAACTTTGCAACAAAGTCAAATTGGAGGTTGTGGCACTCTTAAGATCAGAAATGGTGTCCATTAAGGAAATAACCTGCTCCCTCAGTTGCATATTATCCATTTCCAGTTTGGAAATCTTGTCACACAACCTTTGATATGTGAGGAGTTGTTGGCCTTGAGAAGAACAAGAATTGCCACTGTCTACCATGGCCCGAAAAGAGCAGAAAACTAGTAAACCAGTCAATAATGATAACCTTCAAAACATGTAAATCGCAGCCCAACATGAAAACCTTCAAAACATACAAATCGCAGCCTAGAAAGAGAGAGCGCGACAGTAGAAGAGGAGGAGGAGTTCTCAACAGTAAAAATGGCAGACACAAAGACCCCAGCTGTAGGTCTCTCAAATAACAATCACCCCTGTAAAGAGCTCACCTTGGACACCCATGTTGATATAGAAATATCTGTCATGGCAAGAACAGATAGACACCGACGTCGGGAGAAGAATAGATGGGACAACACCCCATAAAGAGAGAAACCCACAGACTCAGCAACAACCCGCAAAGAGAGAAAAACCCAAATGGCAAGGGCAACACTCAGCCGAAGAGAAAGCAGAAGAAGATCGAACACCCTTACGCCGCATCAGACCAGCAGAGAAGAGGGACAAACCTGCAAAAAAAACAAAGAAGCTCGCAAAAACCTTTAAAATAAACTTGCAACACACACCAAAAGCAACTAAAATCAACGTCCATGGTTGACTGTGGGGAAGGTGATGGTCGTGGTCACATTAATGGCCAAGGTTGCAGTAGAGATCGCGACAGAGGTCATGGTCATAGATGGATATGCAGAACGTATACTATGAGTGGGAAAGAACCAACAAAATAAATAATTAAAAAATACAAGATAAATTCAAGAATGTTAGTGTTAAATTTTAAAATGCAAGTGGTCGAGAAAAAGGAAAAAAAATTCAAAACTTGTGAAAGGATTTTAGTAGCAAGAGGTTGGAGGTACATAAAATTTTGACCATGAAGGTACCACCATATAATAGCATCCATTCTGCTTTGGTCATTGATGGCAGCAGGGAGACGATCTTTTCTTGAGATAATCAATCCAAACTCTCTCATAACAATTGTCCCCACCTTTGGATCACTTAAGAGTCTATTACGTGCCCACTTGTACCCATGGGCAACATCAACATCTCTATATGGTGGCACTCTACCTGGAATAGAAAGTACTTCTGCGCTATTGTACCTAGGATACATAGCTTATGCGAGGAGGTGCAAAGGTGTGGTTATCTTGTTCCAATGATGAAGAACAATTGCTTCCACCTTTTAATAAAAGGTGTCCTTAGGATTATTCTCCTCTGTTTGTATCACTTGGTATATCAAATGATGCTTGTAAGTTATCTTGATGTAAGTTATGTCAATTAAAAATTTAGATATCTCTCAATAAACAATGAAAGAGGAATGCATAACAACTTACTGATTTTATCTTCAACATTGTGTTCATGCTATCATAGATGTCCCCCAAGCATGGTTCATCAGCACAAACATGATAGGTTCGGTGAACTCTGATACATACTCCACACGAGCTTACCAATCATCATCCAATATCAATGCATTCACCTTTTGGGTACTTATTGTTAAAATTTATGTCCAGAAATTAGATAAACAACAAAGAAGAGCATAAACAATACACAAAAGACTCAATACATTTATCTTGGGAAAACACATCCACTCGAAGGGAAAAACCCATTTATTGATAATAAATATTTGAGTACAAGGCTTTCCACTTGATTGCATGCAATAAACTGAGCAATTACATAAATAGATTGAAAATGAAACTCTTTAGATCATACACAGAGGTCTCTTCAAATTTCAAATACAAGACCCTTCATATTTCCACATGCATGCCTCTTCGCATGACGTATGACACATGTCTTTTAATATAGTATTAACTTAAATATTCTCACAAATGTCTCTTTCAACTGAAGATGACCATAACAATCATAACAAACATATTTCTATATTGTAAAATCAGAGATAAAGATCTCTATAGCAGCTACAATCTTCAACACTCCCTCTGAGCAAGAGAGAGATCTTTAGTCAGGCAGGCACACATAGCTGCAACCAAAGATGATAAATTCACATCACATAACATAATTTGCCTTAGTTACATCATAAGCACATAAAATGAAGTCACACACATGACTTCTACCATCCTTACTCGCAGAGGGTGGAACAATGGTTCCCACCTCAAAACTTCTCCTAGAGAAGAATACATTTCAACCATATCTATTCGTAGAGGGTGTAACGAGGACTTCCAACTCAAAATTCTCCCAAAGAAGATTGCATTTCCAACATACCTAACTTGCAGAGGGGGGAACGACGACTTTCACCTCAAACTTTTCCCTGAGAAGAATTTATAAATAACTAAGATTTTCTCTTAACGGAGACTCCCACTCAGCAGGGACAACTTTGATAATCTCTCATTATCCCATTGATCTGTCTAGCAATCAGGAGAGATAAAATATAGAAGTCATTGCTATATACTATTCTCATTAATACAACAAAATGTCAAGACAATACTTATTTTTTTTAGTCCAGTTCTCTAGTGTAAACTAGAGACAGTAAATGAACATAAATAACATTCCATAATGTCAAGGAACAATAACACCTGCAACAATTCCTTTGCCAATAATGATGACCTTTCTCACCATGCTTGATATCATTCTGTAACAATCTTCAGGCATCCTATGGTGACAAATACCGTTGCAGCTACAAGGGCCACAGGATTCTTACACCTGATGAGCAAGCTTTGAATTGAAGCAGCCCATTTAGTTCGAAAGTAACTCATCAACTGGTTTCATTTCTGTTGTTTATATGAAACTTTGGCCACAAAATAACGACGTTACATTGCAATTTGACTTTGAACACAATAAAAGAACCAACATGAGCACAAAGATAAGGCAAAGCCAAGAGAACATGAGAAGAAGAAGAAGAATGGACATGCATACACAGAGACAGAACTCCTGACCATTGACCAAATCCAAGAACAATGAAGAGTTCACATAAGATATGCAAATGTGACGAAGCCAATAATAGAGGAAAAGACCGACAGTGAGGCAAAGAAATTGTGGCCGGCAAACAAGACATGGAATATTTGGGATGCTCTACCAGTGAAAATCCTTTGTAGAGAAGGAATTTGGTAAAAAGAAGAGTTACCACAAAGGCAAAATGATGTTGGTTACGAATGACATCATAAAAAGAAAAGTCTCAATGCGTCTGTTAAGAGAACCTTCAACATTAATATGTGAACTGCACGAACACATCTATATGCAAAAAAAAATCTATTGCCAATAGAAAAAACTGAAGTTACTATATGACTGACAATAGATTTTAGATCATGCAAACACATAAAAGAGAGTAGGTGTCCTAAGGAAATCTCCAGTTGTCATGATGACTGCAAATAACCCAACAAACCTCCTAAAAGAGTGCCCATGTGCTCTGAAGAGATTCAGGTCCGACATGAGAGCATTTAGCTTGCTCCCAGCAAGACCAAAGTTTGCAATCTCTATTACTGGGCGAATTTGCAGATGACAACAATTGCAGACCATTGTACGTCATCTTCATCAGCTCAATAGGATTCTCGTCGAGGCTTCCCACTGAAACCTGTCTATTTCTCCTCTTGCTCGATGATAATAGCCTTTGTTGTAGATAAAGGCTAGAGCAATACTTCCGTTGAAGACAGTCCGCTCTATACGCTGTGGAAGTCTTTGCTTAAAGAAAATGAATTCCTGAGGGGAGATGACTTTAGATAGCTAGATGATACGACAAATAGAATTCCCGAACCCCCCTGTCAATTATAAGGCAACTCTGTACTATCACTATCACCATCACTATCGTGAGTTCCTTCACTCACTAGTTGAGATTTCGTCCAGAAAGCTCTCAAAAAAATTACAACATAGGCTAATGCTTTTAGTTTCACCTTCATCAATATCACTTTTATTCATTTCATTTCTTCACACACCATGAATAAGAGGCAGCTATCGAAATCTAAATAGAAAAAACATATCATAAAGGTAACCAGAAATGTGCAGCTGTCTGTATCAAATGCAAGTTTAACTCTGCTTGAAATACCCTGCCAGAAGGGAAAGCAGCAAACAGTATCTGGGATGAACGATGTCATATTGAACGCTTGTCAAACATGTCACAGAAACTGCTCAAAAACATTATTCACCCGAAGCTTCCCCAATGCCCAAGTCTCCATTGATGGCAATACTGGTTCAGAAACGACTCTGTTCTTTACAAGCAGCTATCTGCAACTACTGTCCACTGTGTTATATCAATATGTAATGTATGCATCTACTGTGAACTCAGGCATCCACGGCCCTAGCAACACGACCTTCCTCTGCTTAAAACTGTAGCATCTCTCTTGGAAGGTGAAGGGACCACTGTTACTAGGTTTCGTAGTATTCTTATTGCACTATAACACAGTGCGAGAAATCTCAACCCAGCAGATATTTTAAAACAATATTCAACAATACATATTTAGATCATTGATAACACTATCAATATCAGCATACACCAAGACTCTAATAACAAGAGATGCGATGCATCACAGTTCCTGCCATATGTTGTTATGTAGGAGGTTGAAATGTAGTTTGAACAACTGTTTCTGCAGTATTGCTTCAATGAGAATCCATGTATTATGCATTGAGCAATTGTGGAAAGCAATGAATGAGCCATTTAGTATATTTAAATAATCAAATACAGTTTTAGCATATTTAAATCTTTTGCAGAGCAATGCTCATGTGTATATTACTCATGAGAAGACGATTGCCACCAGTGGCAGTGTAAACAAAGATCAGCTTCAAAAGCATTATATTTAAGCATCAAATAGTGATTTAGGAGGCGTATGTACAGATTCTAATGTCTATAGCAGCATGACAAAGGTCATTGTGAATTGGAATTACAAACAGAGCATTTTCAATCTGGAAAGGAGGTTTTAGAAATGTGTGAAATTAAGAACAAACAGAGCAGATATATTAATAAAATTCCATGTAATATACTTTGACCAAGTGTGGAAAACATTGAATGAGACATTAAGTCAAATTGAACGACCAAATTGTACAGCTGAGTTCCACTCAGTGAATTTGGCCTAACAAAATTTTCATATGATAGCTGATATATACAATGTTATCATTTGATGCTTACAAGACAGAATAGTAATGTATGAAGGCTGTTATGTTAAATGTAATGCAGAGCTTAGGTGTTTTGTTGTCCACAAGTGATGCCCGCAAAATTGATAATGCAGTTAGTGCATGTGCATTACCATTTAATGGAGAAGTAATGAGTACTTGATTTTTCTAAGTATAAAGAGGAGGTACCTTTGTTGTTTGCCATCACATCAACCAAAAAGATATATATAATCAAAAAATCTTGTACAACAGTAATATATGGGAGGTTGCTTTGTGGAATGTGATGCATAGCTTTTGTTGTTTAAATTTGGGGCCTGCAAAATTGATAACCAAACACGTATTTCTATATTCAACTATTTGGATAACCATCGTATGATTTTTTGGAATAACTTTGCATACAATTGTGAAAATAGAAACAATAACAATGTTTTTGAAGCCAAGAAATACCAGATAAGTTCAAAGTGAATAAGGAATTCAAAGCTTACCTCTGATTGTGGTATTTGTAACAGGAATTCAACTAAAGGCTTCCTCAAAAATCGTCACTATCTTTTCAATCATCTACATGAAAAGTTGATTGAAGTTTTATGACTTTGTGTTGTAAATCATGTGTTTAATAAAATTGAGAACTATGCTTTGAAACATGCATAATACCTTTTATTGTGGAGGACAGTAATCCGAATAAAGTTTGTATACTTGTGATTATATATCATACAACTTGGCAAAATAAAGCCTCCAATATTACTATGTGAGCTAAAAAAACAATGCAAACAATTACATGACTATTTTATGGGTTCATTGAAATCAATTAAACCAGTTGTTCATTTATTCAGCTTTATAGTGTAAGTACAACAAGTTCTAATTTATTTAAAAGGAAGTGCAATAAGTGGAAAGTGGTTTCCCTCACTTGAATTAATAAATATGAAGTCTAAGGCTGCTCTGATCAATTCATGCAATAGAATTGTGGCCAGCAATTCAAGAGCATCTAATTTATCTACTTTCTACAAGCATCAACACTCTATTAAAGTTAGCTCAAATAGATGAATTTTATGCAGGCAAAGATATTTATTAAGAACATACAGGAAGGGTTCACAATGCCGAACAAGAAAATGACATTGACCATTTTAGTTAAGAATAAATAGTTTTATGAATGCAAATTTAAATAAACTGATGTGTAAACCATGCTCTATTTGTATAATTTTAAACCATTCACTGATCACTTCATAAATTAAGCAATTTTAAGAAAATCTGGGCTACTTAAAATTAGTAGTTTGAGCAGATTAGTCTGAAAAACCACACTTCCACCATGTGAGGCATTGAATATGGAATGTTACACTGACAACCCAAGTACAAGAGAAGGCAATAAGTACTTCCCATTTGCCAAATTAGAGACAAAATACAGAAAATGCCAGTGATCTAAAAATGAAATGTAGACACTATCATTTTGGCAAGGGAAAATCATATTGGAATGACCTTTTCTATTGCAAGGCAGTGAAAAAAGAAGATTATCTTCTGCATCTGTCTTACCAGAACCACAAAGAAACATGGTCATTGCAATTAATGTTAAAGATTCATGAACAAAAAGTTCATTGCAGTAACTTGGCAAACAAGGGAAGCAAAATCATCACGACAGCAGTTTAATAAAGAGAAATCACAATTGATTTGTCTGCAATTTTGTATCCAGGTGCCAAATGGTGAAGATTATTTCATAATATTTTTCTCAAGTTATTTTCTAAAGCTCTCATTGATGTAGCAGAGTGATTTTTAGATTGCTTTTTCAAAACTGAAAGAATTTTATAAATTTGCACTCCATCGGTAAACATTTCAATGTTTCATGTATCCATTATGCACATATAACTGAAACCACAAAGTTTACAAAATAATTCACCTACTGACAACATTACACAAGGTTCCAATAGAAGTTTGTGTGCCCTGGCAAGATTATTGCTTCTAAATTTATGTTATGGCAAACATATTCGGCAAGCACAAATGGATCTGCTGCCTGAGAGAAAAGCAAAAACATTAACAAACCTACGCTCTCAATTGCTCACTTCATGTATCCAAAGCTAGAATGGTTGAGCATATAACAACTGTAAAATAGGCGAAAAACACAGCTGAAAACTGAGCAATTATAAATTAGGCCAAAAATCCACTAAGCGAGAAACATGGACTATTAAAAAATCTCTTAACTTTTTGCTAACTTTGGTTTACAAAATTTCTGAATAAAAGGCAAAGGCGAAGGTTTCCAACAACTCAAGTTTGTGCAGATGCATAACACTGAAATTTTAAACCCAGAATGATTTAAATGAGTTGCTTTAGCTGAAAAATGAAATCTAAATCTTCTTCGCACAGTATTATTAGTAAAACCCAGTGAAAATCAAAGAGAGGTGTTCTGATAGAAGGATAAAATCCGCTGCCTATCTGTCTTTTCGGTTATTTCAGTTCCCATCCTCCTTTTTGAACTTCGGCACCCTTCTGCATGCAGCGAAATGGGCATAACACCTGGTGACTGATTCACTACAAATGCACAGATTCTTGGATACAAGTCCTCCAGACTCCACATAAAGATGACCATTAATGAGCAGTTAATGCCACCGCTTTTCCATTAACTACACGTGTCTAGTGCAAATTTATGCCACACAACTCAATCTTCTAATTTCAAGCTAATCTTTGTCTCAGAAACTTATTTTTCAGCTTGCCTAAATTAATGACCGCCAATGAAATGTTAAATAAATATTGTTTGGCTAATTTAAAAAATCTGCTTAAAAAAGTAAACTTTTCAATACAAGTTGGAAGTGGAAAAATACTTTTAAGTTAATTGGTCAATTTAATGCTAAGATACCGATTTGGGCTTCCTGCTCCTGGGTGCGGAAGCTGATGTGGACAGATTCTGGAAGCCTTGCGGAAGCTGGCCGGAAGCCAGCTGCAGGCTCCCGGATTCCAGCCAATGTCCGTAGGGCTTCCGAACGCATTCGGGAGCATCCACGGGCCCAGTGGCCAAAAGGTCCCAAAAAAAGGATAAAAAATGAGAAAACCACTTGCCTGTTCAACATATGTTTTAATTGCTTTTTTAGGATTTTTTGCAATGAAACCCCAAAACGACCCTAAAGGTGAATATTGAAGCAATCACAACCCATTTTGGAACTTTGTTTGCACCTACAGCCACTTCTCATTTGGTCTCTAGTTTGCATTGTCATTGTGAAGCCAAGTGCAGCATTTTCGAAGAGGATCGAGCAAAGAGCGAGAGATAGCTTTCTCAAAGGAACTTAAATCATTCAAGGTAAGTGATCAATTCCATTCTTGAGCATTTTGATGTTTTTTTGGAGTTTTTGATGAATTTTTTCAAGTTCTTGAAGAATTTTTTCGAATTTTTTTTCAATTTGTTTTTGAAAGATATTTATAAGCAAGTTTGGGTATCTATTTTAGTAGTTTTTTCTCACTTCTTTCCACTTATACTCGTGATGTTCATAGTTGTTAGGACCTAATTATAATTTATTTATTTTCTTATAGAATAGGTTGCAAAAAACTAGGCAAGAATGGATACTAGTGGTAGTGCTAGTCAAAGTTCAGTGGGGGCCAAGGAGGGGAAGGGACTGATAATTTCAAAACTGATATAGGTTCTCCTTTGTGGAGACATGCAACACGAATATCACAAGTTACAGGCGGTTGCTCATACTATTGGAAGTGCAATTATTGTCAAAGTAAAAAAAGAAAACCTTTCAATAGCTCATATTCCTGAGTGGAGCTTCATTTTATGGGCCCTGCTGGCAAAGGATTTGGAATTTGCAAAGGCAAAAATGGTACTGGGATGACTAGTCCAAAAATACTTTCATTTGTAAGAGAAAAAGAAGCTGCTGATGCATTGGTCAATAGATCAAAAAAAAGATACTATCAAGGTTCATCCTCAAAGAGCAAGATGCATGCACCCATTGAACCGATTGCATCCCCAACACCCATTCTTGGAAGTACCTGTGCCAGGAGAGGATGAGCCCGCAAAAGAGGCCCATTGCACACCGCATTTAAAATGGAGGCAAGAGATTGCGTTGATGAAACTATTGCACCATTGCCTCTGTGCAAATGGGCTTCCTTTCAACTTTGGTGAGATCACTATATTGGAAGGAAATGGTGGCAGCAATCAAAGATTCACCAGCTGACTACACAAGCCTGGGGTAATGAAAAGGTACGTATGACTCTATTGCAACAAGAGAAGACACATATAGAGAAAGACCTTAACCAATCAAAAAATCTTGGAAAACTTCGGGTCTAACTATTGTGTCAGTTGGTTGGAAGGATACAAGAAACCAGTCATACAAGAAACCGGCCACTGATTAATGTGATTCCAGTTTTCCCCAAAGGGGCAATGTTTTTGAAGGTTGTTGATTGTGAGGGGCAAGTGAAGGATTCCAAATTTATTTCTAGAATTCTCATTGAGGCCATAAGATGGTGGGCAGTGAGAATGTGGTACAAGTGGTCATAGACAATGCCAAAAATTGCAATGGTGTGGGTGCTTTAGTTGAGAGTCAGTATGAGCATATTTTTTGGACCCCATGCACTGTTCACACCCTTAACTTGATCATGCATAGGATTGGCACTCAAATAAATTGGGTGAAGAAAATATACAGATGTTTGTGACAAACCAACACATATCACAATCCATTTTTAGAACATACCTTTAATTGGAGTTGTTGAAGGTAAATTAATTTTTTAAAATTACAAAGTTTCATTGATTTGTAATTTATTTAAAAATTAAAAATTATAATAATATTGTCAATTGTCAATTGACATATTGTTAACTTGCTTAGGTTGCTGAGATCCGTTTTGCTTCTCATGCAATTGTTATGAGACGACTCCTCAAGGGAAAAGATACATTGGGCCAAATGGTCATCGGTGATCAATGGGGCATATAGAAGGTCTCAAATTCAAAAAGAGCACAAAGGATCAGGGATTTGATCTTGAATGAGAGTTGGTGGGCTCACGTGGCATATGTATTGGATTTCACTGAGCCCATCTTACTATGCTTTGTTTTGCTGATGCAGATACACGTTGCTTGGGGGATGGGTATTATGGCATGGACACCATGGTTAAGATGATAAAACATTCTATACAAGCACATGAGAATGACCTCACACAAAGCTTAGCCTTATGCAAACAAGTGTAAGTAATTATCCACCATCGCTGGACTAAGATGACCACCCCATTGCACCTCCTTGCACATGCCTTATCTCCTAGGTACTATAGTGAGGAGGTAGTTGGAATGCCGGGTAGAGTTGCACCATTTGTAGATGAGGAGGTTGCTGAGGGGTTCCGCAAAGCTCTTACAAGACTCTTTCCATTGGAAGAAATGCATGAAAAAGTGAGGGACGAATTTGGTCTATTTTCTTTGGGGTTAAAGCATTCTCCATTTACACTAAAGGACCAAAATAGAATGGGAGCTATCACATGATGGTACATGTATGGTCAACCTTTCAAGGATCTTCAACCTCTTGCAATAAAGGTCCTATCACAAGTAAGTTTTTTATTTTGTTTTGTTTTAAATTTTTATGTTTACACTTGCATTCTAGAATTTAGTGTTTCGCACATTCTTTATAATTAATTTGCTTTTCATTTGTATGTTTTGTGACAACTATCTAGGTTGCTAGTTCTTTTGTTGTTGAAAGGAATTGGAGTACATACTCCTTTATCCATTCTATGAAGTGCAATCAATTGGGCTCCAAGAAAGCTGAGGACTTGGTCTTTGTCCACACCAACTTGCGTCTTTTGTCACATAAGAATGATCATTACAAGGAAGGGGCAACAAAGCTTTGGGATGTAGCCCCTGAGTGTGCAAATTTGGATGCAACACTTCATGATCTTATTTCAGTCAGAGACAGTGATGATGATAGCGTGACACGTGGTGCATCTAGCTTTAGTGGAACCATGTTTGGTTCAAATGATTTTTCAGCAGTTGGAGATGATGATGAGAATGTGGATTTTCTTGCGAATCCCTATGATTTAGAGTCAGACTTTGATGCAAGTGGATTGAATTTTCAATCATTAACTAAGTTTTTATTTTGTTGGTCTTTAACATGACCTATTTGAACTTATTGTCTAAGACTGAACTCTTGTGTTGGACAAGCACATATTGATATACCATATGAATTTTTAAATATCTTGAATTTTGATAAAGGGTAGGTATCATAGTCATACTATCAAATGATATGTTTTTGTATATTTCTTGTATTTCTTTGTATATATATATTTATACGTTTCCTCCCGCATCCGCATCAAAAAAAATCCCCGCATCCCATATCCGCTTCTTAATCCGCATCCGAATCGGTAACTTAGAATTAATGTCACTTAAACATCTACATGAATGCGTAAAATTCCTGCCTATGGCAGGAACTAATAATACACAACTCCAAGATACCGTGAAGATAGCAGAATAAGCAACTCTGCAAATATACTTTTTAGAGTTGAATGAAGACAAAGACCCCTTTGATCTTTGTTATCTAACTTGGCTTTGATACCATGTTACCATTTATGTTCAGAAATTAGATAAACAACAACAAAGAAGAGCATAGACAATACACAAAAGACTCAATACATTTATCCTGGAAAAACCCTTCCCCTTGAAGCGGAAAACCCAATCACACCAGCAGAATATCTCTATTATTGATAATAAATATTTGAGTAGAAGGCTTTCCACTTGAGTGCATACAATAAATTGAGCAATCATTAAGATCTCTATCACATCTACAATCTTCAACACTTACTGTATTGGATTGCTTCCAAATGCCCCATTGGTTGCTAATAATGATATGTGACAATGCCTCTTTCACCTTCACAAGTTGTCTCGAAACGGTTGTGTGAGATGTAAATTGGGTTTCAACCACTGGAGAACATGTTTTTGATGAGGGAAAAAGAAGTTTTGAAGGGGGCCCTGAAGCCCTATGTAATTAGATTTTGAGGTATAATTTGGAACCCCGTCAAGATGAATAGTTGTAGTAAATAGAGCATTACAAAACAACCCAGAACCAACCAAGAGACTACAACTTTACAACATAGATCACACAACACTCGAGCTGCCCAAAAGACCTAACACAAGGCCTACTCCTTACAACAAAGAACCAATCTCCCAATCAAGGAGATCCTTGGGGTTTCGAAGGACATCTTAAACCATTACATTTGGTGTTACCATGGCTCCCAAACCCATTAGTGCAAACAACCTCAAAAGATTGATCATCAAAAGATTGGCTGAAACTATGGGGTTTTCAAAGGCTCTCCCAACCATAGAAACGTTGGAGTTTTGAAAGGCTCCCCAAACCATAGTGGGTTTTGACTTGACTCTCACAACCATTTTGGATTTTAAAATGGTTCCCAAAACCATCGTGCATCCTCATGAAATGGATCATTAGAAAGCCAACTCCAAATCTTGGGCTTTAAGAGGACCCCCAAACTAGCATAGAGAAGATAATGGCACTCCACACCTTGAAAAAGGGACTAAGGCTGACTCCCAGAACCTTAGTGATACCAATGAAGAAGAAAGCACTCCAAACTTTCCACAACTCTCCTAATCGGCTCCTCTCCACCTCAATAGGAAAGTTATCCACTTCTATAGGATTAGTAGAGAAGAGAACCACAAAGGCATTTAATCCCATAATTGAGCAAAAACAACAGAGACCTGCCCAAGACTCGCCCACAATCTCCACAACACTCACACCATCATCTACCTCACGAAGACAAGATGTCACCTCCATTAGACTTGAGAGGGGAAAAAATATGAAGAATAAGCCACAACCAAGTTTTAAACATGCAGAGAAGCTCCACCTTAATAGGAGCGAGTTCCACTTTAATAGGAATCTTACGGAAATTAACCCATATGTAAGTAACAATAGCCCTCTTAAGAGAAGAAGATTGAATAACCAACGCTCTAGAAGAGTCAAGCATAAACCAAGAAATGGACATTCGCAACCTAAAACCAAAGATGACCAATCTAGGCCCTTGAAAGTTTCTAGCAATTGCTTGGTCACTAACAAACACAAATTACAACTCCCCTCTCAAAAGAAAAGCAACGATGCTCAACAATGACAAAAAGACCAACAACCCCAAAAAGCTAAGCACTCAAAACCAAAACTGGAAAACAAACCTCCCATAGTAAGAAAAGAACACTGGCCAAGGTGAAAAATCCCCAACAACTAGGGCCCCTACAGCCCACCCAATCCTTTGCATCAAACCAACGAGCATAGGAAAAAGTGGTTGCAGGCTCCATGGTCCACAACAGTCCCAACACAAAGCACAAGCATCCACCACAATCAAGAGAGATTGAGGTCCAAACACCTTCATGCACCTATAAGTCATAAAGCTCCTGTGGCAGACAAAAACCTCACACACCAACTATAGGAGTAGGTTCCATTCCCTGCGCACCTCACAAACACTGTTTGTGAGCACAATCCCTACACTGAGTTGCCACACAACTAGATACAAAAACAAACAAAGTTGGAAGGGAGGGGGTTGGGGGTCACAAGTGAAGAAAACATGCGAAAAGGATCCCAACTCTCAAGTGAAGCCCAGACAACACCGATCCCCATCAGCGGGCCAAAATAGAGACAAGCATAAACCAAAAAATGGACATTCGCAACCTAAAACCAAAATGATCAAGCTAGGCCCTTGAAAATTTCCAGAAACGGCTTGGTCACTAAGAGACACAAATCACAACTCCCCTCACAAAAGAAAAGCAACAATGCTCAACAATGACAAAAAGACCAACAACCCCCAAAAGCTAAGCACTCAAAACCAAAATAGCAAAACAAACCTCCCATAGTAAGAAAAAGAACACTGACCAAGGAGAAAAGCCCCAACAACTAGGGTCCCTACAGACCACCCGATCCCCTCCATCAAACCAATGAGTGTACGAAAAAAGTGGTTGTAGGTTCCATGGTCCAAAACAGTCCTAACTCCTAACACAAAGCACTAGCATCCACCACAATCAAGAGAGATTAAGGCCCAAACACCACCATGCACCTATAAGCCATAAGCCCCCGTGGCAAACAACAATCTCACACACCAACTGTAGGAGCGGGTTCCACTCCCTGCGCACCCCACAAACACCCTCTGCGAGTACAAGCCCTACTTCGAGTTGCCACACAACCATACACAAAAACAAACACAGTTGGAATGGAGGGGGGATTGACAAATGAAGAAAACATAAGAGAAAAGGATCTTAACTCTTAAATGAAACCCAGACACCATCGATCCCCATCATCGAGCCAAAATAGAGACAAGAAGAAGAAAAAATGACACATCCAAAGGGACAAACAGGGAGGTCCAAAATAATTTTAGAGAATGAATGCCCCCCCAAGCGACAACCACAAAAAAGCCCACATCATCCTCAAGTTCATTAGGCTTTTCCTCATTACTTGCTACAACAGAAGAACCCTTACAAGATCTTGAAACCCTAGGGCTCAAAAATGTTGTGCACTCTCCAGCCCATTCCGTTATTGAACACTTTATTGTAGTTATACTACATGCTATCTATAAACATAATAATAAATTTGTAACACATTTTTTAATATGTAAACAACACAAAAGTATTTAATTCAAATATGTCAAAATATGACATAAAATGATAAATGAAACTAAATTAATTAAATTGTAAAATTTACATTCAATAATTCCAATCTCGTAAAAGTTCTGAAAACTACTTGTAGCATATCGTGGACAAACATCTAAATCTCCTCCCTCAAGTATTTGTTTCACCCATTCTACTTGGATGCAAATTGCTTGCATCACCGAATTGAGGGAGTGGATGGTGCACAATGTCCAAAAGATGTGTTCATATCAGGCCTCTACCAAAGCACCTGCAACTCTGCAGACTTTGCATTGTCTGTAATAACTTGGACAACATTATCATGACCTACTGCCTCTATGGATTCAATGAGAATTAGGGAAATGAACTTTGCATCTTTGACTTCCTCTTCATAGTCAACTACCCTAAAATACATTGCTCCCTTAGGGGACACAACAATAACATTGTAATGTCCTTGGTATGATCCTTGAAGATTTAAAACTGATTTATTTCAAATTCGAGTCTGCTAACCAAAACTCTTCTTCTTAGCACAATTTCTTTTACAAACTTGTACTATTGATTGTGATCGTCATTTATTTTAGGAATGATAATTCGTAATGAAATTCCTTTGATGGTAAGGGCTTAAGGTTTGTCCTTAAAGCATAAATAGTTTATTTCATTCTACTCTTTTATTTGAGAGTTGTTATGCCAATGAGACGAATAACTTGTTTCAAATGAACGTTAGATGATAATAATATTCCTTTATATGCACAAAGTATTTCCTTAGCATATATATTACTGATGTATATTGATTCTTTTTTCAGAGAATTCTGTTTAGACAAGTTGCATGCTATACTTTTTTCTTGTTTGCAAGTAATTAATGGGTAGTGTTTACGATCATCACTTGTAGTGATGTTGCTATGATTTCTAGACTAATAACTATGCAACGATCCACTTCTTCCTGAATTCTCGATCCGTAGATTATATATCACTAATTATACTAAGAGCTAGATCCTTCCTGTAGAGCAGACCCAAACTATATCAGGCAAAGAGTAGTAATATCTTCCCTTCTATAACTATTTATCTATCGTGTTCGATAATTTATGGGTTTAGCGTTGGCTAATATTTTGTGCTGCTTGAGTGTTCTATCTTCTCGAATTACTAATTTAATCAAATGCTCAAAACTCGTGCGACTCCAAATATGGTATGAAGAGATAAGGTTTTGATTGTTTAGGCCACTAGTGATTCCGATAGGGAAAGTCTGTCTTTGTAGACTCTAATTGGGATTTTCAGTTTGCCATTTCAAGATGGAGTTGTCAGTTTCGTCAAAACTATGAGCACATAAATCTTTCTTCCAATTTTCTATTCTTGCTCTGTCTGGAATGATTCTCTAATATTATTGGAAACTATAGCTTCAGATTGCATTCAATATGAAAACCCTTTTCCTCTTTTTCTTCCTTAGTCGAGACCTCCATTTTATATCTATGCGGAGGGTGGCGTCTCCTCTAATTACCACTTCAGTTATGATGCCGACAAAGTTTAGGATATTTTAATTAGATATCATTCGATAAGTTATGTTTGATATTTTATTCATATTTAATAGTTGGTATGAGATTTATTATTGTTTAATCATTATTTTATATTACATGGAGATTATTATTTCATATATATTTATAATACATGATTATCAAAATCTTTTCAATTATGTCTTTGTTTATAACAGTTTAATAGTTGATTAATATTTATTATTCATAATCATTATTTCCTATTATATTATTTCATTATTTTCTATTTGTTTGATTGTTTGATTGTTTGATAGTTGATTAATAGGTTTCACTATTATATTATTTCTTTACCCTAGTAATGTATTATATTAATACATTATTATTATATCTCAATTTAATCACACTTATAATTATTCTTTATATGGTAATCAAAATTTTATCAATTAATTATTAAAAATTTGGCTCAAGATAGGGGACATGACAATAAACACACCTATTTGATCCTAAGAATATCTAATTGGTTTTTGGGTCTTTAAATATTTTCTCTCATTTGCCATTAAGGTGGTGTACACCTTTTTAAATCTAGGGCTTGAGTAATTAGAAGGTGCATTATTTATTGCTATCAGCATGTGCCTCCAGTATGGTGATCTCACCAAGTTGAATGGAGGACCATTCACAAAGAGGTAATGTGCAATTTTTTTTATCAGCAATATCTCTTGCCTCATTTTTAAATGCTTTCTTTAATGGGCCTCTCTTGTGGGTGGTGATTTGTTGTTCTACATCTTGATCCCCCGGAGAAGGCATATGCAAGAAAGATTGCCTAGAGGCTGGAGAGAGGGTGGAGTTATTGTATTTCCCCCCCGAAACTTTAGCCACCTTGTATTTATTTTCCAACCAATTTGTCAACATCTTCTTGTTCTTCGATGAGTGTTGCTATTTGTCCAACTGACAACCCCTTCGTAATCCCTTTACCCCCAGGTCTCAAAAAATGAAGCTTGACTCGGTAGTAGGAGCTCGTATATTGTAAGTTGCAAAAATTACATTTCCAAAGAAACCCCCACTTCCTTAAAGTTGAGAAATTATTATAGTGTGTCGCCATAAAGGAGATCCTTCATCAATTTTAAAATTTTGAGACCCCTTCCCACCCACTGAGCTTTGACTACTCATTGTTGCAATCTGTTAAAAAAAGAAAAAAAAAAAGAAAAACATACTTCAAAACTTCTTCACAAACTTGAAAAAATTTAAAACTCATAAGAAACTTAATGCATACCTTAAACACTCAAATCTGCTTTGAAGGTTTTGGCACTCTACAATCGAATACGATCACTCTACTTGGCAAGATGGAGAAGGCGAAATGAGAGACCAAATGTGAAATAAGAGTGGGTTTGGAGGCTTCATAATGGGCTGTTTTAGGGTTGGAACAAAAAACAATTAATTAGAAATGCATTTTTTCTATGTTTTTGGGCCCACTTTATAAGTTGGACATTGTGGGTCCACGCAGATCCCTGCTTGATCTGCCCGTGTTTGGGCTGGGTCTGCGCCCAACCCTGTGGGTCTGCATGGGTATGTGGACCCATGGACCCATGTGGAACCACAAGTTTGGGTGCGGACCCTGCTTGAACCCAGTCTGAGTCCCCACGTGTACTTGGATTGGGTTTGCACCCTGGACCCTCCAGTAACTTAGTTGACATGTAAAGAAGCTATGCAATTTTTTGGTTGAAATTAAATCTTATGCTTCGTTCAAACTTGAAATCAAATGAAAAATCTTTCTAATAATTGGTAGACACCTTTTGATGCACCAAATGATAGTAGGAAGCTTCTCAAATGTGATTCAATGATTACTTGTTCCTCTACCTCCTTGTCGGTTGCCCTATAATGTACTCTTAACTTCTGCTCACAACTCTCATTTCTCCTATTTTGTCAATGAAATAAATGAAAATGCTTTTAGGGTAGAGGAAAAAACATAAGTGACAAAAAACCGACTTATAACACTTAGAATTTTATGCTTTTCTTTTTACTTTTAGCTGCTTGACGCTGGCCAAGTCAAGGTGATGGGACTCGTACATAAACACTGAGATTGGTGAGTTTATCCAACTTGGCGAGTCTAAGTTTGAGTTGGACCTTGAGTCCAAGTCCAAGTTCAAGCTCAAGGGACTTGGCTGGCTTGACTCAACTCATGACTCGCCAAGTCTGTGCAAGTCTAGTTTCTTTGATTCAGAGTATGTCTAAGGTAGAAAATTGTATTGAATCAGGAATAGGTTGTCACGTTCCTAAGGGGCACAGCAACCATTGATATTTTGTTATAGTTGTTCAGGTGAACTAGTCTTTGCATGTGCATCAATGGAATATCTATATTTTATTGCAATACTGTTGTGTAACTATGAAAATTACAACTAGTGCTTTCCAATTCTTTTGTATCTATGAAGATGCCAAACCAGTATGGGTACATTTTTCTTAGTTCTCCTTTTTGATAAATCTAGTTTTAGTTGATATAAGATTTAGTTTCCTCAATTGTATGATTAGGAAAAGGACTTAATTGCTAACAATTCAATCTTCAATCTGTTAGTTATTCTGAAATATATGAATATTGATTTTGGTTTAATGTTAACTTTTCAAAAAGCTTAAAACCTATAGATGATAGGGCAATTTGTATTTTAAATTTACTTCTATGAATTTCTTTTTGACTGAAGTTATTGCTTTGTCGTGTATTCTTGCAGATCTTAAAAACTCCCGACTATCGCAACAGTAGACATGCATTGGAAGTATGTAAAGGTATTGTTTGACCATCTTATTTTGTGAATGATTTTCATACTGTGTCACTATCATTTATATGGTGAATGCTCAATGCGAACAGATTTGTCAGTACTATTGCATATCAATTTTTTATTCGTGTACATTGTTAAAAGTGTGAAGGCACATATACAGTAAAAGAAAAATGTTGAACTGTAAACGATGTGTATTGTTCAGTAAGCAACATGGAATTATTTGTGGCCCTTTTGTTTATTCATGTTTTAAAGCAAAATTTAAAATAAAAACCACATGTATTGAATGATTATACAGGACTCTTTACAAGGAATTCATTGTCTATGATGACTTACATGGTGCTTCAAGGGTCTTCAACCTGAATTGCTTTCACAAATTTATAAACAATCTGTTGGTTATTTATTCGCCTGGCCACAGCATCAACGACTTTCAAGAAATACAACCCCAAAGAAGGCTTGTATCAATTCAATCACCAGCTTATAATTGTATCAGACTAACCATCTAAGACATGGATGCCCCTCCAGTGTCTTAACCAGATAAAAACAGTTGTAACAACCTTTTAATTGTGTACTGATTCTTTAGAAAGGGCATATACTTGAATTAAGGGTGCTCTCTGGAGCTTTCATGATTGTCTGGTCGCCAAACGCGAAAAAATAATTTCAAAGCTAATCTGGATTGAGTTGATAAATATGCGAGTCCTGAAAGGATTATGATACGTGAGTTAAAAATATGGTAAATTATGTTTGGGAAGTTGTTGATTTGTGGTGACTGATCAGACATGTATTGCACACTTTTCATTAGCCGTGGGGTTTGGGTTTTGGTCAATTCGTCAAGCATTTTCGAGTTGATTCGTCAACCATTTCCCCAGGTTGACCATTTGCTAAGGTTAATTCATCAACTATGTTTAGGGTTAATTAGTGAGGCCGACATAAGTCATGTAATATTGGCTTAAGGTTTGGGTTTTCTAAAGATAATGTATAGCTTCTTGCAGTGGTATTGAGCTGTAAGCGAGATTGAAGATAGTAACAAGTTGGAAGTGACTTGATAATAATATTAGACTCTGTTTGGTGGAGGTAACCCAAGATTGGGTGAACCACATTAAAATCTTTGTGTCTTATGTTCCATTTATGTGTTCTTTATTCCTTTGTGATATTGGTTGTGTTTGCATGTAATTGTTATAACCTTAGTTACCGGATTTGTGCCCTAGTGGCTGGATCCGGATTCGTCTGATTTCTTTTGAAATTTTGTTTTTAGATTTCTTTTTTTTAATCGACAATTTTCTTATAATCATTATGGATTTGATCCATAGATTCATACTAGAATCATAGATGCATACTAAATGATTTAGAATCATAGATTCATACTTTGAAATGATTTAGTTTTAGAATTATGTATATTTCTCTCAATTTTTAGTATATATATATATATACACACACACACACACACACACACACACACACACACACACACACATGAATCTCCACAAATCACAATGGGAAAAAAAAAAGTACATGAATCCATGGATCCGATTCACGTGCCTTAATCGGATTTGTTTCACAAATTGGTAACTAAGGTTATAACCAATAATGAGTGGTATACAATGTACATGCCAAGAGAGGCATTTTCCCCTTATATTATAGATATGGAGTAATATGTCATCTTTTCTTATGTACCAATGTTATTGAAATTGAAATCAAAATCACTTTGTCTATATACTCGACTCATTTCTCTCCCTGAATTTTTCAGTTTTCTTATGTTTTTAATTTTCTTTGGCATCTGTTGCTACACGGTTAAAATGAAATTTGAAGAAATGCTGGTAAAATGTTAGATCAGCTCAATTATTAGACAATGGACATTGTCTCAGAATTCAATGAAGTTAGTTACCTTTTGGCTAATGGATTTTCAATTTTTTAGAAGGTGAATGATCAAAATCATGCAATCATCTGGCGAATGAGCGGTGGACAGAAAGAAGACTCCCATCTAATGTGCTATCAAATTAATTTGTATTGAAAAATGCAAAAGATGTTATTGTGTGCTTTTGTAGACAAGAGTCTAATGCTACTTTATTCTTCACTAGTAACCTTATACCTAGGTAAGGCTAACTATTATTTACCCCAACTGTTACTGCTCTCCAGGGGTCATCTCACACCCACCACAGTCCTATGCCACTGTATTTTACCCTTTAACCTTCTCTTGGACAAGGTCAATCATGACAGACAGCTTTGACTGCGCTCTTTTTAATCTTTAACTTGTATCCCCATGCGCTTTGCTTTTCTATTTATTCTCATCCTAACATAAAGTTAACATGTTATGTCCATCTCTTGAAAACCTTTTCTTAATTCCCTAATGACCCCCATAAATGGCCACCCTCGTTTCTTACTCTCACCCTTGCAATTTTTCTCCTTATTGACGCCTCATTCTTTTGTGACACTTCTCCATGACTGTAAGTCACATTTCATCCACTTCTCAACACTATAATTTTTCTTTCCTGCTTATTCCTTCCAAACAGCTTCATGCATGGCACAGATCATGCAGCATATTTGATATTTGAAAACTCTAAAGCCATTATCAGTTTATTTATGGATTCGATTGTGTGTGTTTTTAGCATCAACATTTCGGATCACACTCAGTGATCCATAAAGTCCTTGACGGTGGGGTTGGACCCTATATTCTACTTTTCTCTGTCAAGGATATGTCGCAGGCAAAGACATTACTTGATGGATCAACAAAAATGAAGGTAGAGGATGCTGCCCCGGAACTCACAACATGCTCAGCACATTTGATCTGGATACTATATGTTCAGTTAAGAAAGCTCAGTATACTGTAAGCTCTTAAATCTGAAGATGCTCTTGGCAGATTTTATGCTTAGAATGTCAGGTTATGTGTCCATTTTTCTCAAACATCTTGTCATTACATGTTATGTTAGGTCTTCTCTCATCCCATCCATGGATTGCATCAGCATAATATCAAAGAATTGTAATGTGTGGGGACAGATAGTTTAACATGGGTATTTAAATAATTACAGACCTCTCCATAAAAGCTTCTTTCTCCTTGGTTACACCATGTCTCATCAAAATTAAGGCTAGCAAGCAACATATCTTCCTTTTGTTTAAATCCTCCTAACAACCATTTGTAGGTTCATAATACCTGTAAAGTTTCTGCAAATTCTGAAGAAACAATTATGATATGATACCTTTATCCTTGCTGAAGATGGTCTTTACTTGTACCAGACCGTATATACAATGTTCTTGCTATAATGTATAATTCTGCAATAAATATTTATTTCTGCTATAATTCTTTTGAGGCAATAAATGCTAAAGGATCAGACTTATGTTTTAATGTGTGTCCTTTATCCACATTCACACCCTACATAAATATAGCGACCAAGGGGCATGTCCTTAGAAAGGACATGTCCCTCTCTAGGTCGGCCTTAATTGCTTTCTTGAATCCGGTGTCTAATGGAGGATGACATTTAGTGATTAAAATAACCAAGTTGATCAAGTTAGTCTTTAACAATATTGTCCCAAGGAGATGCCGATCACAACGAAGGAAATGACAATTATATATAGGCCTTTATTTAAGGGATTTCATGCAGTATCAAATCTGTAGAATCAGACCAGCATGATGTTAGAGTTACAGAATTAACATTCTCTCTTAACTTGATAATCATACTGAGAGATAACATATATTGCACCATCAATTGAGGTGAATAAGCATAGATTGATACTCTATATCTATCAGAATCTTCTAGGCATGTGGTATCATTGAACACATGATACTATGTCATATTACTATACCTGTGATATGACTCATCACTTATACTTGTGATAACAATATTGCATGGAATGTAATATACTAGATAAAATCCGGAGAATGATTAAATTCTTCCTTCATCCAAGTTGTGACTATAGGTACTGGCAGGCCTATATCACAATATGATCCTAAGTTAAGATCTACCAGTACACAGGATAAAATCCGTTGAATGATTAAATTCTTCCTTTATCCAAATTGTGACTCATAGGCATATAAATGTCTACATCACAATGTGATCTTGAACTCATCCAGATCTGATAGTAGTACTCTATTGTTCAGTACATTATGTTAGAGATCGTCATCTCTTATAATGTCTTTTATACAATTGTTCATTATCTCAGAGATCGTCACTTGTTAGATAATGAATACAACTGGTGAAGCCCATAACAGTCAATAACCTGACAATGATAATTTTAACACAATTACTTTATTAATAATTAAAGAATACAAATGTATTATAATTCAACCATACCAAGTCTTTTCTTGAAGTGATCTGTCTTCACTCGAGAGAGAGGTTTGGTAAGAATATCTGATATCTAATTTGCAGTGCAAATGTATTCTAACTTGACAGTTTTCCTATCTACTATATCTCTTACATAATGGTAAGGAATTTCAATATGCATGGACCTATCATGAAAAAATGGATTCACAAAATGCTTGATGGAACTTTGATTATTACAGTTAACAATAGTGGGATTCACCAATTGACCAAATAATCCCACAATTAACTTTCTAAGCCAAACTACTTCCCAAGAGGCCGTTGTTGCTGTAATGTATTTAGCTTCTGTGGAACTCTGTGCTACTGATGCTTGCTTTCTGCATATCCATGATATCATCGCTGAGGCTAAACTAAAACATCCAAAAGTGCTTTTCCTATCAATACCACTTCCAGCCCAATATGAGTCTGTGAACTCATGTAAGTCCTAGTTAACTTTCTCATACTTGAGTCCAAGGTTAAGAGTGCCTTGTAAGTATCTCATAATGTGTTTGACTGCAACTAGGTGAATCTCCTTTGGCTTACACATAAACTGACTTAAGGTATTAACAACATAGCAAATGTGAGGTCTTGTATTTACCAAGTACATAAGAGACCCAATCATCTGTCTGTAAAGAGTGGAATCTATGGAAGGTGATTCTATTGTTGCTTCCTTAAGTTTGTGTAGATTAGTCTCCATTGGAGAAGACACAAGTCTACAGTTCCACATTCCAAATCTCTTCAAGATGTCTACTGCATACTTTCCTTGATTAAGTATGATGCTATTAGAGTTTTGCCATACTTCCAGTCCTAGGAAGTAATGAAGGAGTCCTAAATCTTTCATATCAAATTCTTTGATTAGATCTTTCTTGCATTGATCTATAAGATGATCATCACCTGTTATTAGTAAATCATCAACATATAGTATCAAAATTATCATATTATCTTTATTATCTTTATAATAGAGATTTGGATCAGTTTCATTCTTAGAGAATCCTACACTGGTGACATATGTAGCGATTCTTTCATACCATGCCTTGGGAGCTTGTTTAAGCCTATAGAGAGCTTTCTTGAGTCTGCAAACAAAGATTTTAGGATTAAGAGTTTCAAATCCTTAAGGTTACATTCAGAAATGTTGTTTTCACATCCATCTGATGTACTTTCCATCCCTTCGATGCTGCAATAGCTAGGACTACTCTTATAGAGGTGTATCTAGCAATTGGAGAAAAGGTTTCTTCATAATTAGTTCCCTCCTTCTGAGAGTATCCTTTGGCTACGAATCTGGTTTTATATTTTTCAATGCTATCGTTAACAACATGCTTGATTTTAAATATCCACTTAGAAGAAACAACAGATTTTCCTTTAGACTTTGGAACAATTTCCCAAACATCATTCTCAATAATGGATTGGTATTCTTCCATCATAGCATCTTTCCAAGCTATATGTTGAATAGCATCTGAAACATTGGTTCGTTTTGATTTAGATAAATCACTCATTTTTGCTGCATAACTAGAAAATCTTCTGGGTCTTTTGCTTTCTCTAAAGTTTCCAAATGGTGCAGCGAAGTCTTGTGCTTCCTCTACAGTCTTAATAGCCCAAAGTGGTCTTTTCTTAGGATTTTGAGTTTCCTCAAGATTAATATTTTGAATTTCACCTATAACTTCTTCAATGTTCTTCCTTTGAAACTCAGATTCATGATCTTTAGAGTTAGAAATATGTGTAGGATCTTCAGAACTTGGGGCTCTTTTGAATGCTAAATCTTCTTCAAATATTACATCCCTACTAAGTTCAATTTTTTTTGACTAGGTATGAAAACTCTATATGCTTTAAATGTTTCACTATACCTGACAAAAATACCTTTCCTCCCGGAGGGCTCTATCTTAGTTCTCTTTTCCTTTGAAACATGTATGTATACTGGGCACCCAAATATCCTAAGATGACTTATATTTGGTTTAACCTTAGAAAAGACTTCTTCAGGAGTTTTATTTCCAAAAGTATCCTTCTCTGCTGCCTTCAAATGGCATAACTTGAATTCAGGTGTAGGCTCATCATTGATGCTCACAACCATTGGGCTTGCAATACTTGTTGCCATCTTGTCCAACAAATTTTACTTAATCTTAAAAACTTCAAATTTCTACTAAGACTCCCTTAAGACTTTCTCTAACTCCGCTAATTAGGGCACAAAACACTTTTGATTACTTTACAATAATTTCATGTTACTTAAACTTCTCAATATATTGTACTGGGCTCTTTAGGTTTTTGCTCAAGCAATTGCTTCAAAAAAGTAAGGTGTCAAATGAATAATGGCGACACATTTATCTGCCAACAAATGTACAAACAACTCTTTTAGTAATAAATGCTTTCAAGAGTAACTTTTTTGTTGATAGTCGCCCTCTTTGTCCAATAATGATACCCTTTACTGATTACACTTTGATAACTAGACTTGTCAACCGATAATTGTATAACTTTCAAATGATAGTGCTATAACATCTAGAGCTAATTGATTTCCATAAGATGTATTCATCACAAGTTCTACTACATCTTTATATGCTGATATAAGTTCTAATCATATTCTTTTATAAGGGATGAATGGATTTTAACAATTTCTCTTATGTCCCTAAGCAAACCTTGCTTAGTTTGATGATGAATCCTCTTGACCAGAGGATGAAAGATTACCTATAGGTGCACTATTTTCTTCCTTCTTGACCCAAATCTTCTTCATATCATTCCTCACTTGTTCTTGATTTACCACTATTGTTTTTCCTTTGTTATCTTCATTGCTGGCTTGTCGGTACTTGCACTTTTGTGCTAGGCGTCCATACCTGTGACAAATAAAACATACCATTCTTGTTCCTTAATTTCCTCTTGGATTCCTCAATCTGTCGCTCATCATCATGTGTCCAAAGTGCCCACATATATTGCACATTGTTGAAATGTTTCCTTCTCTTCTTAATGTATATACCAGCTTGTTTGGTATTCTTGTCAGTGAGACACTTGATCTGCTATATTCAGCTTTATGTCCATACTAACTGCATGTGTAACAGTAACTTGCAAAGCTTTCTTCTGATAAAATGCTACTAGATCTTGTTTTGCACTCTTTTGCTTGATGTCCAAACTTATTGTGATTGTAACAATGTCCACTGAATAGTGTACCTCTTAAAACATTAATTGATCTACTTCTACAAACATTTGATGTATGACCAAGTTTTCCACAATTGTAACAAGTAGGTTTGTTAGATTTCTTACCTTGTGTATCGATAGGTCTTAGCTTTTGTGATAGGTCTTTTGTTGCTGATTTTGATGATTCACCGATTTCAAACTTGTTGTCACCGATATTGCCTAGGTTGTATGTTTTGGTATTCTTTGATTTTTCAGTTGTTCATCCACCTTTTGCATGCTTAACTCAAACTTTGTGAGTATTTTAATAAACTTTTTCTCAACTTTGATTGTTTAGATTTTCAGATTTTCATTCTTGATAAAATGTAAAGTTCCATTATTGAAACTCTTTAACCCTAGAATCATGAAACAGCAAAAGAAAAGTGTTGATGTGACTTATTGGGATGAGAAGATGCATTGCAGATGGGTTGGGCTCAAGATCTGCCCATTTGTGGGTCTAGGTGTTGAAGACGCTAATCATAAAAGAGCTAAGTGTCTCTAGAAACCTCCCAAAAGGGGATGGGTTAAATTGAACTTTGATGGAGCCTCAAGAGATAACCCAAGAAAAGTTAGTATAGGGTGCTGCCTACATGATATGAATGGTATGAAAATAGCAAGATTACTGGATCTAATTGGAGGGGAGACAAATAACAAGGTTCAAGTATTGGCTCTTGTGGAAGGATTTCTTCTCAGTAAGGACTTGGGAATAGAGAAGCTTGCAATTGAAGAGGTATTTTGCAATCATGATCAACGATTCAAGAAAATACTCTATGCCAAGTTGGAAACTTGAAGCCATCCTATCTAGAGCCCTTTAGATTATGCAATCCTTCCAGAAAATAACCATTAGCCATATCTACAAAGAAAGTAATTTGCGGGTTGTTGAGCTTGCTGATAAAGAGATCAATGGGATTACTATCAAATGATTGGGATAAGCCCGCAAAGGTTGCAAAGATTTAGATAATCCATAGAAGCTAGGCATTTAAATGACAGTTTTCTATGTAGCTGTAAAAATAAGTACAGGAAACTAAACACTATTGTCACTCCTCTCATGAATTAATGCATATATATATATATATATATATATATATATATATATATATATATATATATATATATATATATATTCCTAATTTTCAGAGATTATGATGCCATATTCTTTTATTTTTTATATGTATATATATATTTATATATAAATTGATACATACCTTTTAATTTTCTGTCAAATATTTATTCATTCTTTACTAAGTCTTTCCCTAACATATTTCAGATTTTATTGAGTGCACTGGTGTTTTCACTCTCAAAATTTTATTTTTCATATCTATTATGAGATCAGAGGGAGATTTTACTGCCTTTTCAAAGATTGATTTTCTCTTTCAGCGTTATTCATCTATATTGACCAGCGATGTCTTGCACTTTACCTATGGGAGGCCACCCAGCTTCGTGAGCATACCCTGCAGTCACTCATACCTCAGGGTCATATCTTAGACCAACTCATCATTGCCTTTTTCTCCCCCCTTGTCTCCTCCACGGGGCGTGAAGAGGCCATCCAGTATCCACTCACTCCAGATCGGTTAGACATTGCACCAGTAGTTCTCGACGACAATCTAAGATTCTATATCGTCCACGTTTGTACCCTTTTGTGACTAATTTCTTTGTACCAAGGAAGGATCTTTAGTCCTTAGCTTGGTTTTTCTGGCTTCATGTCTTGTTTTGTGTTCTTCTCAGACACCATTTGGTGCTCTTGTTTCAACCGACTCTTTTGTTTGTATGCTCAATCCCATAAATCCTTGTGGTTTTTTGTTGGACATTAATATTATTATCTTATCTTATCTAATCCTCAAGGCCTAATTATTCTAGTTTTAATTTCATATCAATATCAATATTTTATCTCCTACTGTTAACTTTATCTTTTTTGATTATTTTCTTTGTCTTAATAAAATAAAGTATATGACCCAAGGTTAGTTTTTTTCATTTGATAACAAAGATTATTTAGATTCTTATGACTTGGTCCTTCCTCTACCATGGTCATTAGAGTGGGGTCTTTGGAGGTATGTTTCTTTAGAAACATTAAATCACATAAGTGCTGGAGCGGAACTTCATGAGATCTTGTGATTCTACGATCCAATTGCCTCGATTACCTAAAACTTTTTGACATTTATGTGGGTACAGAGCTTTCTCTTACTTTCACATCATTAGGTGTTGTGTATTATTTAGCGATCCATCTTTTATTTTCAGCAATCATTAATTTTAGCTGCAATTCTTACAAATTACGACCGATATATATGATCCATTTGGTTATATTTATAGCCCTAATCTAGTAGCTTCATGTTTCTTTTCTTGTTACTACAATACATATCTTGGTTTGAGGGCAATGGATACTCCAATTAGGATGAGGATGGGGAAGAGGTAGATGTCGCTTTGAGGGCAATGGATACTCCAATTACAAACCTTAGGGTTTATGCTTGCCAAACATAGTTTGATTGTAAGGCTGGTTTCAAAAATTGTGGGCAAAGAATTTTCAATGCTTGCACATAGGCCCGAAATGAACACATAAATAATTGTTGTGTATGTGGCTACTATTTTGCATGTTGATAGGAACAAACTATTCATTAAAGATCTTTGCTACAATCTATTTGAAAGATATATGTTAAAAGATTTGGATGTGATCTTAGAAAACATTGATGCAAATTTATGCATTCCTAAGAGGAGCGATTGTGGGGTCCAAAATCATCCAGCTTAGGTCTATCTCATTCTAATTATCAACGACCACCTGAGTTTTGCCAAGAGATTTTTCTCCATTACAAGAAATTGGGGCTTTCTCCTAAGCATTATGCATATTTGCGCCAAGAAGGAATGGGAAGGAATATAATTGTTCTTGGAGGCAGACACAGTCGGACACAACGATGAGGAAAAGGAGGAAGGCGATGCTAAGTACACAGATGGCTCAACTCATGTCACAAGGAAAACTTAGTAGATAACCAAGTATCATGTTTAATCCTGGGAGAATATCTACTCTAGTAGTTTTAGGGCTTTCTTCCCTTTTACTTATGCAAACATTTTGGTATTTGGCTAGTGACAGATACAATTCTGCATCTCTTGTGGTATATAGTAGGGTAGTTTTTATTTTCCGAAAGACCTTTGTATTATTGGCATTTGGGTTGTTGGACTAATTAAATCTTCAAGACTATTTTCTTAAAAGTTATATGAACATGTGCTCATCCGTTATCTATGATCATGCTTAAAACTTTATAAGTTTATAGTTTTCATTGTGGTAGTATGGAGCTTCGACTCAAAACAAGCATAGTTTCTTTATTCTGCTTTCATAATTATTATTAAAACCTAGGTATGCTCGACTTTGGCACTATTGGATCCTAGGGTATATGTTCCCATATATATATATTTGCTTGTAATCTTTAGATAGTTTTATCTTCATATACTTTAGGCTGAGAGAATTTTGACAATACTGAGATTCACTATTGTTTACTCCCTTTTGGATTCCCTAAAATTTTATTACCATAAATCTTATTAAGAATGATGAGAAGGCTTGTTAGTCTTTCAGTTATTTACAAATAATTATTCACCTTGACTCCGACTACGGATACAGGTTATGTACTCTTTTATCCTTGGATGATTGATTTCTCAGTTTGTAATGTAATGTCTCACACAGAAAATTCAAAGGCGGAGAAAAATCGCTGGAAATAAGGCGTCGTATAGTTGTAGACATCGATTTCAGCACGCAATCTGCCTCTGGCCGGTCAAGTTTACATTGCCTGCTGGTGATAAATTAGCATGCCTGCAACTGCTATCTTTACTGCATTTTATCAATCATTGTGGACTATCTCAAATGCCAAAAAATTATCTTTCTTCTCATTTCCTCCACCACCATTCTACTAAGCTTGATGCACAAACATAAACTAAAGATCAGATTATTCAGCGATAATTATTTACACGTAAATATGTAAACAATTAGACAAGGAGGGGAAAACACTTGGTGTTCGCTCTCTTCAATTTCGTAGTATAATAAAGAAGATATATCTTGCTATCGGAGTAACCATTGCACCTCTTTACATACAAATGCTAGTTTAGTAGAAATGAACTATTTTATAATTAAATTACATCACACACACACACACCTCGTTCTATCACGTTCTTCATTTATAGTTGTTTTCGTCCTTTTGAGCATTTCTTGATTGATCTTTTGATTCTACTCTCTTAAGGTTTCTTCAGCTATATTTGTTGTGATATTCTGCGCTATTTTTATGGATATAGCAGATCTTTAGGCTTTTTTGTTTGTCCATGATTCATTGATGGCAGAATTTCTGCTAATACCGGTATATCATAAAGACTGCGGACCATTAACTAGGCAGTGTTACACACACACACACACAAAGTTTAAACATATTGTTACTAATTATCAGCCTCTTTGTGTATATTAAAATAGCTTCTGGTTAAAGTTGGTGGTCCCTGTATGGCATCAAGGTGATTGGTAAAAGGTTTATTATGGCGTTGCTTAAGCTCTGGCAGCCTCTTTGTGTATATTAAAATAGCTTCTGGTGAAAGTTGGTGGTCCCTGTATGGCATCAAGGTGATTGGTAAAAGGTTTATTATGGCGTTGCTTAAGCTCTGGCATAAATGCTAAATGATTTTCTTTTATATGCTTAGGATCTGATAGTCTGTTAAATGGATGGACTGGCTATCCTCTCTAGTATTTGGCTCTGTTTTTGTGACCCTATTTAAGGCTTGTTTTAAAATTGGGTAGGTCACTGGAAAAAGTAGAAGATATGATTTTTACAGGTCGGATGACAAGAAAGGTGGACAAATCAAGATGCCAAAGACTTCCATTGGATGTTACTTGTATTTTGTAATCAGCAGTTCATCATCTTATTGTGTACTCCTTTCTGTTGTAAAACCGGATATGCCTGATTATTTAGCACTAAGGTGCTCTATGCATAGATGGCAGTTCTAGCTATTATCTTCAGTAGGGATGTACAAGAAATCTTCTTTATCTTCTAAAGTGATGTAACAAGAGTGACAATTATCCTCTTCAATTATTCCCCGAAAGTTTTTCACATGGGATCTGTAACTGTATATTCCAGACTGGTTAAGTCCCGAGCAAGATTGGAGGTTTTCTTTGCACCATTCTTTCCTACCAGTGCCCGAACCAAATGGAGCTGTACTATTTTTTTATTTTAAAAAATGTAATAAAACTTTTGGCTATGGCCTTTTACTTATTAAAAAAAATATTAAATATTTGAAAGATTTGTAAATTATAAATGTATTACAGATTAATAAATTACATATAAAATTATAAATTATAAAATTATTTCAAAATTTAAAATTAAAATTATACCACAACTCTAAAAATAAAAAGATTATAAATTAAAGAACTAGACATTAAAAGATTATAAAACCTAAATAACAATACCCATAACTACAAATGTACAAACTTTATTATATAAAAAAAATAATTTTTTACATCCTAATCTCTATAATATAATTATAAACATTAATATTTAATATGTATAAAATGAGTATAAGCCACAGTAGTGGGATGATAAAATAAAACACCAAATATTACTAAATTGTCGACTCAACCTAAACAAGGAGTGCAGGAATGAATCAGGACTAAATTACCAAAACCTCCACACCTCACACTGAATTTTTCCTGGCACTGAATCTTCTCTTGCTGACATCACAGATGAAATGTCTCCAGAAACTACAAGGAATATTTGGATGAAGATGCTGAACTAATGAAATCACTCCTGTACTGAAGAAAACAAACAGTGAAAGAATTTTGGATGCCATATGGAGGAATTCACAGTTATTGATATAGTTTTAATCATGAATAGTTGGGTTTACTTTTATATCTTCAGAGATTTTTAATAGTTTTTTTCGAAACTTTATTGCAGTCGCTGGTTCCCTTCATATTTTTAAAATTTTCAATTAGTTTTTTAAATTTTACTGCAGTTGCGAGGTTCTTCATATTTTATGAATTTCAAATAGTTTCTTTTAAATTTCACTGCAGTTGATTTTAAAAACGGATTGAATAGTTTTTCTCAAATTTTACGGGAGTTGATTTTAGAAACAGATGGTTTTCGTATTTTAAGCCGAATCTTTAAAATCTGGCATGGCAAATATTTCTCTGTTTCTTAAATCGGGGCAATATGACTTCCAGTCCGTATACCATATCCATTCCATGTCTGATATTGTGATACACATATCAGTTCAGGGGAGGTGCCATTTCCAGTAACTCTACCTGATACACATGTATTTAATCTAGCCCATAGGAAGCGGTTAAGCCATGTCATGAGTTCTGAAGGAGGTGCTGGCCACTAATTTAACACACTGCACTCATTTTTTTATTTTAAATATTTTGGTTTCTCAATACATTTCAATGTTTCGTTCATGACCACCTCACTACCTACAGCCCCTGAGCATACAGCCACATCTTTCACAACTTTATCTCTCCAGACTGACACAAGGATTAAATCGAGATTTATTTTATAGAACACTAAATCTATCTAGGCATCTACCTCAGTTTCAATCTATCACAGATTACTCAAGAAACTTTCATAGACAGTAAGCCTCTGCTCATCTTCACTACAATAGTCTATCTTCTCATTTTTCTCCTATTTATGTTTCATCAGTCATTCGGTGTTGTTAATTCTGTAACTCTAACATCATACTGGTCTGATTCTACAGATCGTACAGATCTGATAATGCATGAAATCCCTTAAATAAAGGCCTATATATAATTGTCATTTCCTTTGTTGTGATTGGCATCTCCTTGGGGCAGTATTGTTAAAGACTACTCGATCAACTTGGTTAGTTTAATCACAAACTAGATGTCAGCTTTCATTAGACGCTGATTTCAAGAAAGCAATTGAGGCCGACCTAGAGAGGGACATGTCCTTTCTAAGGACATGCCTCTTGGTTGCTATATTTATGTAGGGTGTGACTGTGGATAAAGGACACACGTTAAAACATAAGTCTGCTCCTTTAGCATTCATTGCCACAAAAGAATTATAGCAGAAATAAATATTTATTATAGAATTATACATTATAGCAAGAACATTTGATATACGGTCTGATACAAGTAAAGACCATCTTCAGCAAGGATAAAAGTATTATATCAGAATTTTTTCTTCAGAATTTGTAGAAACTTTACATGGTATCAGAGCTCTGGTAGTCGAACCTTGGCTCTGCAAATTAGTAATCAGTTTTGGTTCATTTCTAGCTTCATTCTTCTACCTACAATGGCTGCAACGGCTAATGCAATCAGACCCGAAGATAGATTCGATGATAAAGACCATTTCATTGCATGAAAATTCAGAATTATGGTGGCTCTTGACAAATATGATGTATCGCAGTTCGTTGATAAGGAATCCAAGCAACCTAATATTGAACCTAATAAAACTACCTGGATCAAAGGAAATAGGAAAGCCATGAGAATCATATTAGATGGAGTAAAAAATGAAATAGTACCTATGCTAATGAAACATCAGACAACAATAATCAATGCATATGAGGTTAATAATAAAATCAGAACCCTGTCACTAAAAAGGCAACTGAATCATACAAAAATAAGAAAGGGAGAATCTATGAATTCATACTTCCTAAGGGTGGCTAGTCTAAGAGATGAACTAACAAGCATTGGGTACATAATTGATGATGAAGAATTAACATTAATGGCAATAGATGGATTACTAGATTCATGGGAAATATTCTCACAAGGAGTAAGTGCTAGAGACAAACTTCCAGACTTCAATAGACTTAAAGGAAATTGCCTTCAAGAAGAATCTAGGCAACTCAAGAAAGGAGGGAAATTGAATACCGAAGATGAAGAACTTCATGTTCTCAACACAAATTCCCATAAAGAACTACACTTTGAAACTGAAGTCGGGCATTTCTCTCCATCTCAAAAGAGTACTCTATGTACTAGGAATCAAGAGGAATCTAATCTCTATTAAACACTTCAAGATGGTGGACACGCTTTTAACAAACAATGAAACCTCCCCCAGATCTCATTATAAATGGGGCAATGGAAAATAAAGTGAGTCTTAGTCTTTGCCTCCTTGAGGTGACAAACGTTGCAAACCCTGTCCTCCCTGTCAATCTGGTGGTCAGTTTGGATAAGTAGTCGGAGAGAGCCCACTCTAAAAGATCCCAAAGAGATGTTAAAGGCACGAGTCCAATGACGAGTGAGGTACTAGGGGCACAAAATGACCCCATCCTGGATATCATGGAAGTGCTCATCGTAGAAGGCCATCAATGGACGAATTCCACCTGGAGGGATACTCCAAGTCGTGATAATGTACTGTCTGTAGATGTCAAGTCCGACGTGCTCATTCAGCTCCTGCTGAGGTGGAAGGAGGTGAGCGGGAGCATCCAAAGAAAACTGAAAGGGGGAAAGGCAATAATGCTATCAATAAATTGAATAATCAAATTGATATATTATACTTCATGATTATAGATAATTATATGTACATGTATATACATAAGAAAAAGTAGTTTCTTGTGTAACATATCTATATTTATTTTGTCAGTAAACGTGAAGATAAAACTATTAGTGAACTAGAGAGGAATCTCATTATGTTGCATTATATAATGGATAGGGAGTATGCACAGGGTGAGGAGTAAATCAGTCACGTTGGGGCAACATAATCCCAATATGGATAAAGAACTGAGTGAACCCCACGTTGAGCATGTCCAAACTCGAACAACAGTAACTCTACCATTCATTACGTAATTCAACACATAAGGAGTAGCCTTATTCAATGTTACTAATAATATTAAATGATAGAGATTTAAGACTCTTTGGGTATGAAACAAACATAATCTAAACCCTAATTAAGGATTATATTAGAAATTAGGTAAGCCCCAATGAGGAGTTATCACAAGTGGTATCAATATAATGATAATAGATTATTTCTATTATCTCTGTTTAGTATCTAATGCTTATCTATTGTAATCTTTTGTAAATATTAGAATGTTTCTAATATTTAGTTTTCTATTTCTAGAATAGGTCGTTTCTATTCTTTAGTTAGCTGTAGATAATTGTTTGTTTTCTCTTACTAGAATATAATGTTTCTATTCTTTATGATTGTTTCTTAGGGAAACATCGTTCAGTCTCTTGTATAAATTGACCTCTTGATCACTATTAATAACAAACAAGTTTTTACCAATTACTCCGTAATATGATATTAGAGCCAATACTCTAAATTTTTTCAAAAATAATTATAATTTCTTGGTTGAAATTATCTACCTTGTACTTTCAAAATTATTTTCATGCTTATTTGCTTCCAACTCTCTATATAATCAGACTAGGGTTTCCATTCTGAGATTTGAATTCACTAACTTTTGGTTCGGTTCTGCAACCCATTTCTCTCCAGATCAGTTTATTTTTCTGCGCATTTTTGCCATTTTTTGTATTTCTTGCAGTAGGGTCGTTTTTTTTCAAAACCCTAATTTTTTGTATCGGATCCAAATTTCTTTTACAAACTCTTGGTGGGTTTTTTGAGATCTCAATTGGGTTGTCATTTGTTTTTCTGTGTGCCTTGGATTTCAATTTTCAAAGTAGTCGATCTAGAAACCAACAACATATTCTTTCTGGGTCACAATTTTCTAGGTCTCTACTTTTTGAGGGTTGCATGTACTTGCATGTTGTTTGTATGTGTTGCTTTACCATGCAAAGTCTCGTGTTTTGCTTCCCTTATAAATTGTGGTGGTTTTCATAATTTATTTCCTCAAAAAAAAAATTTGATGGGTTTTTATATTTTTTCCTTAAATTTTTTCTTATGAGTTTCTATAAATTTCCCCTTAAAAATTTCTGATTATGTAATTTACAAAATTGTGCAATTCCTTTGTGGGTTTGCAATTTTTTCCTCAAAAATTATCTATCGGGTTTTATCGTTTTTCCTAAAAAATGAAGCTTTGTATTGTTAGATTTTGATTGTTTTTCCACCTCAAAAATCATGTTGGGTTTTGATTGATTTTCACCTCAAAAATCATGTTGGGTTTTGATTGATTTTTTCACCTCAAAAACTGTGTTGGGTTTTGATTAATTTTTCACCCCAGATGTTGTGTTTGGTATTTTTGATTTTCTCCTAAAATTCATGGCTTTTTGCAGTTTGTGTTGGAACATATGCTCATCTGCAAAGGTTTGAAACATTATCCGAAGAACCATTAGCAGTCTTCTCAGCAAACATCCTCTGCTCTAGATTCAAAAGGCTTCTGGAAGAAAAACATTCAATGCAACTATTGCCACAAGTTTTGGTACATGAAGGTTGAATGTCGGAAGCGCTTATCTGCCCTATCTAAGCATTCTAGTTCGCGACCCACAACAAACAGTGTGGAGCACCTTGAGTAGACAGAATCTGCCTTTTACGCTTTTTGACAGCTTTGTGCTCTAGATAGATTAAGGGATGGTATTATGATAATAGATAGTTTCTATTATCTTTGAGCATCTAATGGTTATCTATTTTAATCTTCTATAAATATTAGAATGTTTCTAATATTTAGTTTTCTGTTTCTAGAATAGAATGTTTCTATTCTTTACGATTGTTTCATAAGGAAATATCATTCAGTCTCTTGTATAAATTGATCTCTTGATCACTGTTAATAACAAGCAAGTAAATACCAATTACTTCGTAATAATCAGAGCATGATCTTGTCATTCTGCAGGGTAAGAGATTAAATAAGGAAAAATTAGGAATATAGTAATATGCATATTATGTGTATGCTTTGTTTCTTAATGCATTAATGTATATACATCATGTATGCTTCGTGTCTTCATGCATCGACGTGTTTGCTTTGTGTCTACTTCGCGTTTTCATAGATTCATGCATAGTTTTGTTATGGACCTTCCTATATGATGTCGATATAGATGCATACTTCACTATGTAAAGGGATTTATATTTATGAAATTTATATGAATGTGGAACTTTTTAATGCAAAAGGAATCAAGATGTTTTAGCCACTTTTCTTATTCACTCACTATACTCCTGGGAGTTGATAGATGGTGTTATGGAGGGAGAGGTAGAGTAAAACCAAAGGTTGTACTAGTGTCAAGTACCCTATGATAAGTAAATCTGCACTTTCCTAAGGATGAGGATAAGTGGAAGTATAGAATCAAGGTTGAAACACATGCTAATCAGTAGAGGTATTCTAAAATATATATATCATTATTTAAAATTAAGTTGTTTGCATTATATTGGACATACATTTTGTGAGTATTGACAACCATCGAGTCAGAGTCATGATCATACTTCATGATTCTTTTTTAATAATCTAGAACTAGAATGATCAAGGAATAAGAATCACTTCAAAATATTAACCAAAGCTATTAGATTTAAATTTAAGGTAGGATAATGTCTAAGTTGTGTAATAGAGATTGCTTGAGGACAAGCAAATTTGGGAGGGCTGGACTGTCATCATTCCAAGATCAATATAACTATACAAATATAAATATATAAACATATATACAAATGCATACATTGTTCCAAGTTACTAAATATTAAACATGATTTGATATATTCTTATACTAATCAGTATTGTAATACCGATCTAAATTCTGTATATATATATATATATAGATAATTATAATCAAATTCATTAATAATAGCTAGGATGGCCACAACATTGGGTGGATTGACATATTTGGGGAATGTGACTTTACCAAGGGCCATGCCGCTATATTTAAAAGGGCTGAAAGCCCTAAGTTAAGATCACCAAATGACTACCACGAACGAAGGTACAAAAGGAAATTTAAAACATGTCATTACCACTATATTTAAAAGGGCTCAAAGCCTTAAGTTAAGATCACCAAATGACTACCACGAGCAAAGGTACAAAAGAAAATTTTAAACATGGCATTGAATGTCGATTTGTATGGAATAAAACATGGACTAAATACCATGTCATTTAGTGACAAGGAATATGGAGGAGTCTTATAAGAATAGGAAACCTTTCAAAAGCATAAAGGGCCAAAATTATAGGGAGGAATAATATAAACAGGGAGGAGATGTATATGGGGCAAAGTTCCCAATAAAATGAAAAATTTAAGAGGCAAGTTTTTTTAATGAAGGAAAGGCATGTCCTTAATAAATAGATATTTTTACATTTTAATAAATTTGACATGTCAAATATTAGTAATTTGTTTGAAGTAGATATATTATCTTTATTAATTATATTTATAGGCTATATTTTAGTAATCAATAATGCTATAAATATATTGAATAATAAATTTGATATATTATACTTCATGATCATGGATAATTACATGTACACGTATATAAATAAGCAATAGTAGTTTCTTGTGTAACAACTAAATTTATTTTATTTGTAAATGTGAAGATAAAACTATTAGTGAATTGGATAGGAATCTCGTTATGTTGCATTACATAATGGATAGGGAGTGTACATAGAGGGAGAAGTAGATCAGTCACACTGAGGCAAGAGAATCCCAATATGGAAAAATATTTGAGGGAGTCCCAACTCGAGCGTGTCCAAATGCGAGTAGCAGTAAATCTATCATCCATCACGTAAGTCAGCACATCAACAGAAATAGCCTTATTCAATGTTACTAATAATATTTAATGAAGAGATTTATGCAGTTTTAGTGAATTTATTTAAACCCTAATTAAGAATTATATTAGAAATTAGGTAAGCCCCTATGAGGGGTCATCATAGGATAAGTATAAGGAGTTCAGATCAAAGACATTGACAGCTATGGTTCTAGTAGATGGGGAGTTTGTGCTAGAGCAAGACATTATAGAGTTATTGAAGAAAGTGCTAGATGAAGAGAAAATTCAAGCCTATGTAGAGGTGGCCCCTCTAATATTGATGATACATTTAAAATAAATGAGTTAATCCACAATGCACCAAGTGCAATTGAATGCCATCAGACAATGTTGGAACTATCATTGAGGACGTCACCAAAGAATCTGAGAAGCTAGAGAGGAGATTGAGCAACAATAAATCCCATTACAAGCAACAATAAAGCAAGAAAAGGACAAGGTTGACACAATTGCCAACACATCTATCGAGACGAGATAAGAATAGTGAAAAGACTACAGAGGACTGACAAGGTCAAGAGCAAGATAATATACCAATGATGCCATCAATAGATTTGCTAGAACCAACACAAAAAATAACGAAAGAAGTATTAAGAGCAATAAATATACAAGATGAAGATTTGCATGAGCAAAATACGATATCAGTTGAACAACAATACACATACCCACACTTACAGTCAATGGATATTGATAATGTGTAGACCATCGAGACACATTAGGACACTGGAGATATTGGGAACAAGCAACATGACATGGGTGAAACAGGTAAAGATGATCAATCGTCATAGGTCCCAAAAGACTTAGGCAAAGGAGAGTCCAACAACACAAATTAAGACAATGAGAAGAAAGATGAAAAAAATGAAGAGAAGAAAGGAGAAACAAATGAAGATAAAGATAAAGATGTCCACAAGGAAAAGTAGGATAGGAAGGATGCAAAAGGAAAAAAGAAAAGAGATTTAGATGAAGAGGAGGAATAAGATGATCCTACACTTAGTGATCTTGAATTCAAAATATTAAGGAGGTTCCAAGGACACTAAAGAAAATGAAAGATAGAGAAGCATATGCAAAATCATTTGAGAAGAAGAATGCCATTGATAGAGAAAGAAGAAAGAAGTGAAGAAGATTGTTAATCAAGACATTGGATATATTTGAAGATCTCATTCCAGATATCAAAGTCACTGAAGATGATTCTCTTATGGATCAATCGAATAAATATATTGATTTTATTTATAAGGCTGAATAAGATTAAGATGGAAAATTTACGAAGGAAGCTGAGAAAAAGTTGTTAATAAAAATTGCAATTTTAAAAGTTGAACCGTTGAAAATTATTGGAGCACTGAAGGATGCTACAACATTTATGCAATTTTAATGAATTTATTGGAGATGTTGAGAATAAGCTTGTTGAAGTAAAGATTGAGTTAATCTAGCATACAGACAACAAACAATCTTTGAGCTCAAATTTTGTGGAGCATGCAGCTAAATTGAGAGATTATTTCAAAAGAATTGGAGTTGAAAGCAGAAGTTGACATACAACGGATGCGAGTACTAGAATTTCAAGGAATAATAACACCACATATTGATATCATGCAAACCGTTGTCGGCAAAGTAGAATAGGTGGTGCAAATGCTAGAATTGAGCACAGTTGATGGATTAGAGGAATTGGTGCCAGACTTGAATGGACACTTGCTTAGTTTGAAAGCATTGCAAAATTCATGGGAGATCATAATAAATAATGTAGGTGAAAGGTATCAATTTATTAGTGATAAACTATAATCGACATGGACCCCGACATGCACACTTATTGCCTATCATTTGGCATTGTTACCAAAAAAGGGGGAGATAGATGCATAATATTGAATCAAAATTTCACATGTAAACTACATTTAAAAAAAAAAAAAAAAACATATGAAGAACTATTATAGGGGTAGTTCACCTATTTCAGAGAAGAATAGTTATCGACATATAAAGACATACAGAACAAAGGAACAATTTTGAATTGTTTTGCATGATGAGGTTTTTGCCATCACTGCTAAAGGGGGAGATTGTTGGCATGTAATGAGTATTATGATAAAGTTTTGTCATTGATGTCAAAGTATTCTACAAAATTATGGAGAAGCTTATAGGTAAATAGTTCTAGACTATTGACATACAAAGTATACTATTGGCATATAGAGGACACTATCAACAAGAAGGAAGAGTTATTAGATAAAGTAGATGGTTGTCGGAATAAGGAAGTTAGTTATCGGTCAAAGGGAAACTCATGGATCAGCCGATAGGAGAAGGTAAAGGAAAATGGTTTATGGAAAGTTCGAGATTAAGGTTTTGGTGAACCCGAAGATTGAGGTCATGATTGAAGGATCAAAGATAGAGAATCAACATTAAGGATAAAAACCTAAGGAACATATTAAGCAAATAGGCGATGACAAGGGTAATGAGGATTAATCAGGTGAGTAGACGGTCTAAAAAGATGACGAGGACAAAGATTGAGACTAGTGATTAAGAGCAAAGCATAAGGGATTGATAAGCTTTAAAGGAAAATGCATGTAGGTCAATTACTACTTGTAAAGAATCCTAACAGTTTCTACAAGGTACCATAAAATCCCTTAATTGGGTAGTCTCTAACTGGACTAATAAGTTCTATGCATGAGCATTTTGTAAATTCTTTAACAGGGTGAATCTCATATAGGTGGGATAAAAGCTCTTAATATAGTAGTCCTAACAAGACTGTAGATATGCTTAACAATGTATTAGTCACTCTTAATCGGACGAGTCACTCCAATGGTGACATATTGTAGCCTTAACTAACAAACCTCTTTCGGGTGCAATGAAGAGTTGTGGGTATTACCCCACCATAGTTTTTCCCTCTAACCAACGGTTTTTGTAAGACCAAAAATCATTGTGTTATGTTTTACTATTATTTACTTTGCTATTTACAAGTTACAACATATCGGTAAAACTAAAGGAAGGAACACTATCAATTAACAATTAAATGTGAGTTGAAGTTTCAAGTTCATGATTCAAAGATTAAAAAAGCAGATTTTTTGTTGGTACTGATTCACACCCCCATACCCCCCGCAGTACCTAACCTTTCCAATCAACACATGAATAAGGAAGACACTCTTCAATCTCTTCCTCTTGATGTCCCCCTAGTTGCATTGTCAATGCCTTGCTGTATGCAAGGTGAAATTTGCTTCTACTATGCTCTGAAACAGCTTGCCAATATGAAAAACAAATGACGTCCAAACATACCAATTCCCAAGGCTTTAATGGCATTTCCGCTGCATTCTCATGTGTTCCTCATAGCTTGCACTACATGCTTCTCCAGTTGAGCACCAAGATACTCCATGCGGCATACACGCACACCTTGAATGAGCAAGCTGTCTAAAGATTATACGTTCTCATTAATAAGCAATCTCCAATCTCCCATTCATACACAATATTGACATCAATTACAATCCAGCTCTTCACATAAATAATTAACGGTGGTTCTTCATTAATCAGGGCCGAATATTACTCCTACTCAAACACCACCACCTCTTTTTTCAAAAATTCACTAATTTTTAATTCTTCCTTTGAGATATACGAGGCTTACTCTAAGGTGTGAAACTCCACCCTAGTAATCAAAAATCGTGCATCTAATGCTAGTTCCTTACTGTCCACATTCCGGAAATCCTCCATCCAATCACCCCTTAATCTGTCATTCAATGATGCAACAAATTTGGACAAACTTGCTGCGATCTCATTACCTTCATGGTTGATATGCATGATTTTGAAGTCTGCAAAGGATCCGATTAAAGAATTGATTTTCTTTATATACCAGTTCAGATGCCACAATCCTGTTTCACCCTTACTAATGCTAGCAATCCCACCTAAAGGTTTGATGGGTACGCCAAAGTGATGTGTAGTGAATTATCTAAAAGGGGCTTTGAAAAGTAGTAACACTATAGTTAAATGAGTATTTGATTTTTAGAGATTTCCCAAATGTTATGGGCTTTCAAGTCAGGTTTTGAAGTACTATAAATGTATATTAAATTAAGTACAATAGATTTTGTAATTTAAGACAAGTATAATTTATCTAAGAAAGACATTTGAGCACAATAGTTCACAATATATAGTAGAAAATTGTAATTGCAGTTGGAAATGGCCAATAGCTCAGGGTTATAGCCATATCACAACTATCTAAAATACATTGTGTTAAAAGAATTTATGTATTAACAATTCTTACTTCAAAGGATAATGGAACTTTATGAGTGACTTAAGTTAGATTTTAGATCTAATAATTTTTTAATATACATAATTTCTTTCCTATATTTATTTAAAAAAAATATAAATATCATTTTATAAATACATTTTAAAAAATATAGATTTTTACAATTGGAAATTTAAAGCAAGGTTGTATAGGCATTGTGAGAATTTATATAATTATTTTATAAATACATTTTAAAAAGGTATAGATTTTTGCATTTTTAAAAGATGTAGATTGTTGTCACAGTTGCAGCTGCTTCTACCATCCGACGAAAGGGTTTTGTTTTGCAGCCGAAGGAATGACTGAGCAGTGGATGTAAAATACTTTTCAAATTCGACTTTAGGTTTTTGCAAGTGGAAAAAGGGTTAAAAACAAACATGTCATGTTCAAACATAACCATATTCGAAGTCAAATCGCAGTCAAATTGCTAGGTCATCACAAAAATGGTGGGATATGGGTTGAAAATCGTAAATATGTTTCAGCTTTTAAAAATTTGATTCCCGTCCGGTTCCACTGGGTTTTTTTGGACGTATCAGAATCCAATACAGACCATACCAGCATTTGAAGGCAAAAGAGGAAGTACTGATAACTTAGTAGAGAAATGAAGGGTCCCTTGTGCATTAATGATGAGTATGTGGATAAGAAGCAACTTGTGAGCACAGTGAATGCATTATGGAAGGAATATGACGACAGAAATGCTTTGACAAAAATTGTGCTCAACAATGAGGAATAAAACAAGGCCCATTTAGCCAGGCATTTAGCACACTGACTACAAGCGTGGAGTAACGTGCATGAAGGAGCCAGAGTACCTAAAGTACCCGAGTGGCTCAAGATCGAACCCCGAGACTTGAAGCGAAGAATCAAGCTCAGAATGTTGTTGGCATGGAGTGTGACGAAATTTGGAGAGGATCGGGGTTTAACTGTCTGATCCACAATGTAAAATGCTATCCCACCACTAATGGAAAGAGATTGTTAATTTTTATGAGAGTTGAGCTCTACAATAAGGCAAGTATGTGTGATATATTATAGTAATGTTTATTTTTTATGAATATATTATAATATATTGATTAGGATAAGATCATTAAAAATGAGATTATAATGGGGATTTATTATTATAAAAATGATAAACTATATTGGAATAATGGGGATCATTTTTCAAGTATGACATTCTTATAATTATCTTTATCTTATTGGAAAGATCTTATATTGAGTATTAGATTAGTCTCTGTTATTTATTTCAATACGTATTATAAGAGCAATGTGCCTTGATATTTTCCTCCGAGAATGTTCTTGCAAGAAAAAGAGGGAGATTCAGATTTAGAGGGAGGCTGACATTTTAGGCAACTTTGAAAGAGATGGAGTAGACAGAGGATATGATTCAATCTGCATTTGTGACAACATTCTGCGTTAATCTGCGTCCAAGTTGGGAACCCAGACAAGTATCTACTGTGTTGAAAATCTGCATTTAAAATCTGTGTAGCGTCCAAGTTCATTCTACAACCAGCGTTTTAAGTTCACTACGCATATCGGGGTATGTATTAAATTGATTTATGTTTTGTTTTAAAATTTATTTGATGTTTCACACTTTAAAATATTATGTATTGATATAAACCATATGATATTGTATTATTAATATGTTTTTTTTAACCTGCTGGCTCTTGTAGACAACATAATGGAAACTTCTACTGCTCGACCCGAATTCAAGACCTACCAAAACTCAGTGAAACGCAACCAATTGGCAGCAAGCAAGGCAGAAGAATTGGTTGATGTGCATTCCAACTTGCGCCTACTCACTTTTAAACAAAATCAATACAAGGGGGCACAAAGTTGTGGGTTGTAGATCCTGGGTGAACTAATTTGGATTTTAGTCAACGTGCTTCTAGCTATCAAGTGATACTGGGGCTGCATGTGGTTCTAGAATATATCTATGATAACTTTCAAGTTTTGATAAATTGATATGAAACTAAACTTATAGTAAATCAATATAAATTATAAATGTTCTAGTGCAATATTTATAGTAGTTAGGTTTGTTTCTACATTTCAGGCTGTATTCATGCATATATATATTTATGATTTTTATATGGTTTTTTTAATGGACATACCCAAACCCCTCTCCCAAAAAATTGCCATACCCACCTAAGCATGCCCGTGCCCTTACTCGTATTGGCAACTTTGTTTCTATACCAAATTCTCCCATTCTTCTGTAGCAAATGTCATTATAATGGGCCTCTGAAGAATCTACAACATAAGTGAGGCTCAATCCAAACAAAAGACACCACAGCAAGTCATGCATATGAATGACATGGGCCTCCCCAAAGAACCCAATGTTAGAGCTCTCTTCCACCACTCCGGACTGGAGCAATGCTGCAAATGCATTTCTGCTTCTCTGATAACACAGTAATTCTCTTTACAAGCTCGCTGCGAGATGAATTTAGCACTCTCCTTGTATTCCTTGTGTCCTGCAATATGTGTGTCTTCTTTGCCTAGGGAAACCCCTTCAATCTTCCCACCTACGCCATTTATTGGCGGCCACACAAATACGCTTAACTTAGAGAGCTTGCCAGAAATAACCTGCAGAGATTGTCACATTGAGATTTGCTGAATTTTGGTTTCTTTTGTTGATTTCCCATTCAAATAGAGAGGATGTTGAACTGTTTTCCTCCTTTACTCTGCGGTAGATATAAGGATCACAAACTTCAATTTAATAATTCTGTCAGACCTTTGTATTCACATTATTCCCAGAAATCAGCCTCCTCTGATACTTTGTTAAATTTTAGAGGACTGCAGCAAATTGTAATAGCACTGCCATGTATTAGGTATGTGCGTTCCAAATGCAACATCCTCTTAGATTCATATATAGAGAATAGGCCATGGATAGACATGTCTATTCATTAATCAGATAATTAATATAATAACAAATTTAATCATATATATGTATGTATGTGTTATATTAATTTTCTTATATAACAATAACCTTATATCTCAAATATAGAGAACACATATTTATTATCTCATACATAATACATTTATCCGAGTGAAGCTATCAAACATCAGCACCCCAAGATGTTTAGCTCGTTATAGTAATATTTTGCTTTCAGGATCTCTCGCTATATTCCCTGTTCCTGATGGGTCGAGATTATCTTTGGAAGCACTATTAAAATTCATTTTGATCCATCCTATTTCCAGTGCTGCCCATTGGTCAACAAGATTAACCCTATACTACCCATTAACGGGCCATGACTGTCTCTTTAAGCATTGTTGTACTTTTGTAGTTTGCCGTAGCCAGCCTTTATACATTCATATTGTTTGAAGTTGAGCTTATTCCATAAGACATTGCTGACAAATTGTACAATATTCATATCATATCACGATGCATACTTAAGCAATGACCACAAATTTGGTATCGGGATTGATTATATTACACTAATAGATAAGTCGTCTATTATTTTAGTTAATAGTTATCTATTGTAAATATCCAGTTAGCTTTAGTCTGCTTTCGTTTTCTACTCTCTAGAATAGAATGTTTCTATTCTTTACAATTGTTTCCTAAGGAAACATCGTTTTATTCTTTTGTATAAATTGACCTTCCGGTCTCTGTGAATAACATGCAAGTGTTACTTCCGTAATATGATATCAAAGCGTGGTTAAATTTTTTCAAAAATAAGAATTTCTTCATTGAAATTTTTGGATCCTTATTTTCGAAATTATTCTACACATATCTGCTTCCTCATACCTAGTAACATCTAGGGTTTCGGTTTGCCTTGATCTTTGCTTAGGCTTACAGGTCTCAAAATTGCAATTTTTGTTTCCCGCCTGAAAATTGTGGCATCTGCAAATCACAATTTTTTGTTGGATTTTTGGCTACAAATCACGATTTGCTTAAGGAATATCATGCACATACCAACCCTGTCTATCCCTGTTAGATATTCTGCTCGCATTCTAGCTGTTGGGGCTCGTTTTTTGGTGACAAATCGTGACATACAATGTTTTTTTGAGGACGTGTGTCTTGCGATTTTATGGTGCAAAATCAAATTCTTGGTGGGTTTTTCGAGAGCTCAATTGGGTTGTCGTCCATTTTTTCTGGGTACCTTGATTTTTGTGGCTCAATTTTTGAGCCAGCGGATCTAGAAAATGATAACATATTTCTTCTAGGTTTTTCGAGCTCTCTTCTGGGTCACTCTCCTTTTTTTCTAGGTCTTCCATTTTTTGCCTCGAAGAACATGCCTTCACAGATTTTCATAGTTTTTCATTGAAAAATGTGCCATGGCATCTCTGACAAACATTTCGCTTGAGCACAACTCCAAATTCAATGGTTGAAATTATGACACTTGGAAGCAGCGGATTATTGCAATTTTTGAATATCAGAACACTGATCAACTTGTTCTGGGTGTTACAAAGCATCTGACTTCTCCTCGTCCTGATCAAGATACATGGGATTTGAATAATCGAGAGGCAGTGATGCTTCTCAAATTATCCGTGGCTGATGATCAACTTTCTCAGATTCCAACCGGCAAAATAGCTATCGAGATCTGGACACATCTTAAAGGTCTTCATGAGATTTCTGACAAAAGCATAGCCTTCTTTCTGAAAAACACTCTATTTTCTATTGTCATGGATGAGTGCACCTCGCTCCAGGCACACCTGAATCGGATTCGGAAAATCTGTGATCAGTTGCCATCGGTCACAAGATGGAGGAAGAGGATATTGTGTTATCACTCTCCGAAGTTTACCAAAGTCCTATGAGCATTTTATCAGGATTCTCAATGTCACATCTTTTGGTGTTGATTTGAAGTTCACTAATCTCTGCACATTGCTGCTTTAGCAAGATGGGTGGAAACATCAGTTCGGTAGCAGCTTCAGTTCCACCTCCACAGAGCAAGCCTTTGTTGCGAAATCCTTTCAGAAGGATAAAGGCAAGTTTCAGTAGCCATCTTAGTAGAAGTCTTCTACTCCAGCATCAGATGGTTCCCAAGAGAACATTCAATGCAACTACTACCACAAGTTTGAACACATGAAAGTTGAATGTCAGAAACGCTTAGTTGCACAGTCTAAGCAATCGGGTTTGCAACCCAAAGCGAATAGTGCAGAGCATATTGAGCAGGCGGAATCTTCCTTTTACGCCTTCATGGCTAAAAGACTTGCAGATCATGTCAAGTCATCTGCCTGGTACATTGATTTAGGTGCCTTGTCATTGCACTCATCGCAAAGACTGGTTTATGACTACCAACCTTATTCAAATTCTGTTATTTTTGGCGGCAGAGAAGAGTGCATGGTTGTCGAGAAAGGCAACTTTCAAATTCAATGAGTTGGAAAGAATCTCATATTCCTTGATGTGTACTACATTCTAGGGATGGAACTAAATCTACTCTTAGTGAGTCAGTTGTGACATTTTCCACACTTGGTAGTCACCTTCAGTTCACATTAGTGCACCATTGCTGATCAGGCAACTAAGTCTACTATTGCAGTGGGTCTTGAGGATCATGGTCTTTTCAAACTTACCAATTTTGGTGATTCTCGGGACTTCGCTATGGCTGCTTGGCGGTCTTTTGTTAGCATTCTTTGGCATCAGCTGTATGGGCACGTAAATGTGCATTATTTCTCACAGCTTGCTTGGGATGAGCTTGTTCTTGGATTGCCAGAGATTCAGACTCAACAACTTGGAGTTTGTGACGCATGCCAGGTTGGGAAGCGACATCGCACACCTTTCACTAGTGGCGACTCATGGCAAGCTTCTCATGTACTTCAACTTGTACATGCCGATATCTACGGCCCAATAGCCACTCCTCCTATTCTTAGGTCCAGGTATTTTTTGTTGTTTGTTTATGATTTCAATAGAAAAATGTGGGTGTATTTCCTTAAAAAGAAATCAGATGCATTTCCTGTATTTTAGAAGTTTAAACCTTTTGTTGAAAAAGAGTTTGGGAAATCTATTATTACTTTTAGATCAGATAATGGGGGGGAATTTTGTTCTAATGTTTTCTCCAGCTTCTTGGATACACATGGCATCAAATGCCAGTTAACCACACACTCCACACACCACAACAGAACAGTGTAGTTGAACATCAGGACATGACAATCACCATGATGGCTCGATCCATGCTCAAACAAAGACATGTTTCGAAGCAGTTAACACTATAGTTTATCTGTTGAACCAGTCACCCATAGTGATGTTCAAAGGTAAAACTCCGAAAGAGTCTTAGTCAGGTCGCAAGCCCAGAATCAGTCACTTGAAGGTTTTTGACTTCCTTGCTTTTGTTTGGATCTCGGATGCGTCACACACCAAGTTGGATGCCAAGAGTCAGAGACTCATGCTTGCTGGATATAGCAGTCTTCACAAAGCCTATTGCTTGATTGATGTTGAGACATCTCGTCTCATCTACAATCATGATGTAGTCTTTGATGAGTAGCGAGGATCTTCCATGCCTATTTCTCCTGTTCCTGATTGTCATGTCCCCTTTTCAAATAATTAAAAAATAATAATCTTTGCTAAGGCAGGCAGGCCCAAGAAAGTGAAGTTTCGGAAAAAGGGGGTTAATCTTTGGAAACCGTTGGACTAATAAAAGAAAATTATTATTAAAATATGTTTCATTAACCTCTCTTGGACGTGAGTTACGGTTATGCCCTCTTTTAAGGGGTTTGGAGGCATTTTGGGCTGATTCCAGAACTTGATTTTTGCTCATTCTTTGTTGTTCTTCAGAGGCTGCCAAACCTGTGGAGAAAGAGACCCAAGAACGGGAGTTTGCAGGTTTCCAGAGAGACCCAAGAACGGGAGTTTGTAGGTTTTTAGGAAGGCTAAGGACGGGAGTTTGAAGCCATTCCATGTGCATGCTCATACAGAGTTTGCCTTTGTGCTGAACAGTGCAGATTTGTGGGTTTTCGGGTGTGTTTTTTGTATGAGTTTGGTGTTTTCAGTTGAGTATTTCATATCAGTTTGGGTTGCTGCTGTATTTCAGACTTTAAGGTGTTAAAATAGAGCTGAATATATGTATTGGAACGTGATTAAACTTTTGAGATAGATTATTAGTGTTTTTGTGGTGTTTCCGGGCATTTTTGTGTTAATTTCGGGAGCCCGATGCGCATAGTTTTTGTCCTACATTTGGGAATTGTTGTGTAAAGGCTATACGGATCTGGAAATGTCATTTTGTATGCTGTTATTTTGCTGAAATTTTTGTAAAAAAATGTCCACTTTCAGATTTATTAATAATAGGTGAAGCTGTGAAGCTTTTGGCACAATTTTTGGCATACCCGATTTGGGGTTTCTTGAGAAATTTGGTGGATCTTTGTGATATTAGTTGTTTGATCTTGAAAATCTGATTAGAGGTTGGAAATATCATAAAAAATCAGAAAAGGGACATTGCACTGATCCAGCAGACCAGCCTATGTAAGCTCATGATTTGGGAGTTCGGCTTCCATTAGGTCCACTTGATGGGAGGGCTCCAGTAGCTCTTGCAGCTCCAGTTATACTACTGATACCTGTAAAGACACCTCCGGCTTCTCTTGCAGGATCAACTTGCTTTGTAGATGCTTCACTTGAGTTTAATTCAAATTCTTTTGATGAGGAACTTGATCATCATGCATCTCTTGATACTCATGACGGTCATTCTTCTATCCGGCCTAAGTGGTGGGTAAAGACACTTGCTGATCTTCGTGATGTTGAGCTCATTGATGGGAGAACTGCTCGGAAAAAGAGCAAAATTAGAGATTCTATTAACCTTGCTCTCATGGCCAACATTCACAGTGTGTTTGAACCTCAAACATATTTCGAGGCTAAAGGAATTCCAAAGTGGGAACAGACCAAGCAATCTGAACACCAGAGCTTGTTGAAGAACAACACTTGGGTCCTTTCTAATCTTCCACTAGGGAAGAAACCCATTGGCTCCAAATGGGTTTATAAAATCAAATACAAATCGGATGGTACTTTGGACAAGTACAAAGCTCGTGTAGTGGCAAAGGGCTTTTCTCAGCGTCAAGGCATTGATTATGAGGAGACCTTTGCTCCTACTGCAAAGATGAGCACCATCAGATTAGTCCTAGCCATGGCAGTACAGTTTGGCTGGAAGGTTCATTAGATGGATGTCAAGAGTGCTTTCCTGAATGGTGATCTCCATGAAGAGGTCTACATGATGCAACCTCATGGTTTCAAGGTTGCTAGTAAAGACCATTAGGTTTTCAGATTGGTAAAAGCCCTCTATGACTTGAAGCAGGCCCCTCGAGCATGGTACATAAAAATTGATAAGTACCTCAGTGATCAAGGCTTCAAGAGGAGTTCTTTAGACTCAAATCTGTATATCAAGTCTAGTGACAGTGATGTGATCCTTCTAGTTATTTATGTGGATGATCTGATCATCACTGGTAGTTCGACATCTTTGATTTAGGAAATCAAACAGAATTTATGCCAGTGTTTTGATATGACTGACCTTGGGCTCATGCATTATTGCCTAGGTGTTGAAGTTTGGCAACGGTCTTCTGGTATATTCATCTCTTAGTCCAAACATGCCAGGGCCTTGTTAGACAAATTCCATATGCAGGATTGCCAACTTGCATCTACACCTATGGAGAAAGGTCTCAAGTTATCAACAAAGTCTACTTATTCTTCCGTTGATGATACTACATACAGGCAACTAGTAGGCAGCCTCATCTATCTTTTTGCTACTAGGCTTGATATCAGCTTCACAGTCCGCTATATTTCATGCTTTATGATAGCTCCTAAGGCTGATCGTTGGATGGTAGTAAAGTGTGTGCTTTGTTAAATGAAGGGCACTTTAGATTATGGACTTATGTACTCTCAAAGTTCTAATCCTAAACTCAGTGGGTTCACAGATTCAGATTGGCCAGGCTCTCTTGATGATAAAAAGTCAATGGCTGGATGTGTTAAGTTTGGGATTCGGTGTAGTCACATGAACCAATAAGAAACAATAGGTAGTTTCTCTCTCTCTCTCCTCTACATAGGGACTGTTAAGGCAGAATGTGAAGCTGTTTGGCTTCATTGGATGCTTGGGGATATGCAAATGTCACCAACAGGACCAACTACTCTATTTGTTGATAACGGAGGCGTTATCAAATTAGCACGAAATCCACTCTTCCATGAACGAACCAAGCATGTGGATGTTCACTGTCATTACATACGACGGTTGAAGACGGGACTATAGATTTGTAGTATGTTCCTATCACAGATTAGACTGCAAACATTCTCACCAAGCCTCTTGGTCTTGATAAGTTTGTCAAATTCAGAGGACGGCTTGGTGTTCTAGATAGATTAACCATTAAGGGAGGGTATTACAATAATAGATAAGTCATCTATTATTAGTTTATGACTATCTATTGTAAATATCTAGTTAGCTTTAGTTTGCTTTCGTTTTTTGCTTTCTCTAGAATAGAATGTTTCTATTCATTATGATTGTTTCCTAAGGAAACATTGTTTTATTTTTTTGTATAAATTGACCTTCTGGTCTCTGTTAATAACAAGCAAGTATTTACCAATTACTTCCATAAAAGATTAACTCTATACTGCACATTAACAGGCCATGGCTATGTGTTTTTAACATTGCTTTACTTTTGTACTTTGCCTCAGCCAGCTTTTATACATTCATACTGTTTGAAGTTGAGCTTAGTCCAGAAGACATTGCTATATTCCTATCATATCGTGGTGTTTTTCAAGCATTGATCAAAAATATGATTTCCAGATTCAATGAGAGGTGAAGCTTTGTCTTTCATGCTTAGACCGTATTAAATCAATAAAAAGTGTAAATGAAAGGACAACATTATCACGTGTATAAATATTATGATTTGAATGAAAGAGAACCCCCAGTATGGGTCACTTTTGTCTTCAAATCCGTGCAAAAGACATCATTTTTGGTTATATTGTTAGGAAATACCTGAATTTTTTTATTGAAATATGATGGAAATACCAGGCAACAATTTGTTTTGTCCATCAGAGCTACTAATCCAGAGGACTTTATGCGGGGGGGTATTAATGAGGAATTTGCTCTACTTGTTGATTAGGGTGGGAAAATCCTTAGATAGCCAAAGTCAAAACAGATGTAGAGAAGAAAAGAAAAAAATGATAGAATAAAATTCTACATTTTCTTCCTTATTTAGTCACAGTGTCACATCATAACTGTTTAATTCTTGTGGGGTCAGTAGCACCAGGGGCAATGCACATGAACAAGTAACATTTATATATTATGTAGGAATTGAAGGAAGATAAAGTAAAACCAGGGAAGAGTTTCAATATAGGCTGTTATAACAAAATATCACTCTGCGACCATTAATAGTATCTTGTATTGTGTTCTATTCAGGGATGCGACAGATGATGGAGTTGTGCAAACAACTGAGAACTGAAACTTGCATGCTGGGAAAGAATAAAAGATCAGATAGCACAACTGCAGCCGGTGAGACCGTGGACAATCACAGTAACAAGCGTCAAAAAGAAGAAACATCCCAAGAGACCTACTTGATAGGCGGTTCACCAATTGGATGGAATTTTATTTGGTTTTTCAAGAAAGAGACAAAGTCTACCACCACTCTTTAAAAAAAGCTATCAACACTGTTATTTGTCTTGACAATGAAGATTAACTGTGGAATTTGTTTTCCTGGGACATATATTTAACATCGAGCTGGCTTTAAAGATGCGGTCATTACAATCAGGATAACAATTTTTTTGCCTCATGATCAGGGGAAGCAAGTTGATACATAAGAGAATTTGGTCTGTCGAATACTCTCTAGAACGGTGTTGGCTCCAAAGATCAATGATTCACTGGAATCTCATAAGCTTGACAAATCTTGTAGTATACAAAATTCGAAGTTTCTTCTGTTTCCTTTTCTGTATTTTTACGAGGGTGATAAAACATGTTTCTTGATAGAAGTCACTGAGAAGCAATATATGATCTGTCCTTATGACGCTATATTATTTTTGATCAATTCCTTATTACGCTTTAGTCATTTTCAAGTGTTTTCTGATTTTTCAGCTTTTTATTTGCCTAAATTTTTTTGGATGAAAATGTTGCCGATGCTTTCCAAAACCCGTCTACTTGTTATTTGCATTTGTAGAAACATTAAGGCAGGACATGCATATAACTATACCTCTGTTTCATCAGATTCTTTTGAAGTGACCAAACTAAGCTAAATTCATCAGCTTCAAAGCCATGACCACCTCATTTCTCTGCAGATATTAATACCAAGACAGATTCTTCATCAACTGGGGAAAATGATCTTGAAAGAGACAACAAAACAAAGGCGAAGCTATTATCCAACAGCCATTATTGCGATCACTGTATTTGTATATATGCATGTAATTTGTACAGATTGAATGAAAGAACACAATATTTTAATAAATGAAAGAGTAAAATATTTTAATAATGCCCAGAAGATTAAAGCAGCCTATGGGACCAACAACAGGCACACGACCCTTCACAAATGTATGTAGAACGTAAATTTCAAAAAGAGTACATTCAGGGTTCCCATCCAATTTTATGGGATACGGCAAATTTGTCTTAATATTTTGGGAGGGAAAATAAATCACTTTAAAAGTAATCTAATAATAATAGAAGCTGCAATTTATAATTTATGGGAACAATATAGGCCATTTACGTTAATTCAATATAACTCATTAGTGAAGGAAACAAAGAAGCAGATGAACTAGCTTATCTAGGCGCAGATGGAAAATCTTTAATCGGGAAACACATCTAGATCCGCCTAGATTAGTTAAACAAAGCCCGCAACCTTATCTATCCCTTTCTCCTTTTTTATTTTAACATCCCCATTAAGAACTACTCTCACACTTTTGCCCTAAGCTATCTAAGGGCTTCGAACCTTTTTAAGAACTCATAAAAAAGGGAAATTAAAATTAAATAATAGGTGATATAAAAAGGAAGAATCAAAATAGAAATCCATATTGATATGTTATGGAACCCAATTTAATCTCTATGACCACTAATCATCTTAGCCAAAGAGGAAATTGATATTCCTTTTCAAAGTATTTTAATATCTTCTAACCCTTTCCTCTAATTAATCAATCCAATTAATAAACAAACACAAACTCTTAAGGATATCACTCTTGACAATGAAAATGAGGTAATGAGTTTTCAAGGACTAACCCTATTCATGAGCTGGTTTGTTTTGGTGAAATTGCAGAAACTACCAAATTGCGAAAGCGGATCAATGAATGGAATTATCACAAGAAGGAAAATGCAAAATCGAGCAAAGTTAATTAAACCAAATCGTAGCCTTAATGTACCAAAAAGGGTATGCCCTTGAAAAGTTTGTAAAATTGGGGTATGCCCCTTTTAGCTTATGTAGTAACATAGGACTTTGTTTCGAACAAGATTGGAGGTTTTCTTTTTTCGTTCTTTCCTACCAGTGCCCGTTTGGGTGGAGGATCTGAATTTTGTTTGCAATTTAATTTATTTAATTTAGTATATAGGGCTTCACCCTTTTATTGATTAGAAAAAAATTAAGCATATATATATATATATATATATATATATATATATATATATATATATATATATATATATATATATATATATATATATATATATATATATATCTTTACAAAAGTTATAATAACAAATTCTCAAGAAATGTCTATTTTTAGGAAAATATATATATATATATATATATATATATATATATATATATATATATATCTTTACAAAAGTTATAATAACAAATTCTCAAGAAATGTCTATTTTTAGGAAATTAGATGCATTTGTAATGAGATTGAGCATTTTCTTAATACAATTATTTAAATTAATTAAATATTATTAACTTTATATAATATAATTTCTATTGGATATTACATCTTAATATACTTTTTCAGATTAATTGAAAATTGTTTAATTTCTGAAATATTTGAAGGATAGGTAGGTAATATAATTCGAACATGGAATTATTTTTGAATAATAATATAATATATAATAATAAAAAGGTCACAAAACTTTTATATTTATTCACTTAATGAGTAATTTATTTGACAACATTGCACCAATTGTGAATCTAAAGTTGTTACAGTGATGACTATTCTTAATTGAATGAGATGCCCTTAGGTATTAAATAAACAATGACATGATGCCTTATTAATTGTGCAAGTATGAGTATCTTTTTTGAACGAACACTGGTCTCACTTTTAATTTAGGTAGTTTTGGAGATCTTGGCAAAAAGTATGCTAATGTGGCATCATAATTGATGATGGGGACTTGAAACCTTAGTTATATGTCGATGACTTGCCAAGTAAGTTGTTAAAAATTAAGAGTGGTTTGAGAAGCGCAATGTTAGGGTGCTTAAATATTGGGTTCCCTCTCTATTGATATCAGACTTTTGGGTGAAGCTAGGATCATTTTTCGATTCATAGGGCCAAAAGTTGTCAATGGGAAAGGACAACAAATGTGGAAAATTGAGCAATTTGTTAAATATCTTTCAAAGTGCTTCTTTATTGTGATTGTCATCTCCAAGGAAGCAACAATCTTGGACATAGATCAAGAATATGTTTTCTAAAGATGGAAAGAGAAGGCACTTATGGTTTGGAGAAAGAAGATTAATCAGAATAAAACAAAGTTGGGATTTTGAGAAGCGCAATGTTAGGGTGCTTAAATATTGGGTTCCCTCTCTATTGATATCAGACTTTTGGGTGAAGCTAGGATCATTTTTCGATTCATAGGGCCACAAGTTGTCAATGGGAAAGGACAACAAATGTGGAAAATTGAGCAATTTGTTAAATATCTTTCAAAGTGCTTCTTTATTGTGATTGTCATCTCCAAGGAAGCAACAATCTTGGACATAGATCAAGAATATGTTTTCTAAAGATGGAAAGAGAAGGCACTTATGGTTTGGAGAAAGAAGATTAATCAGAATAAAACAAAGTTGAATATTTGAAAACTCCATGTGCACTCCTTGCACATGTTGTGTCATTTTGATTCCTGAAGAAAGTAACAAGGATTTTGGGGGAATTAATGATGGTAGCCTCTCTTACTCCCATGAAGAATATGTATTTACTTTGTGAAGTATGTTGTAATCCACCATGATTAAATCTTTAAGTTGGATTTGTCTTCATATCTATTTGGAAAATTGTGTATTTGATAAAGGTAGCAAGTGGTAATCTACTTTTGCAATTTTATACACATGGTAGTTTCTTGATACACATTATTGATACATATTGTTGACAATTTGTCATCGACTTCTTGTTGGTTTTAAATATGATATTTTGGACTAGTTGCTATTCTATCAGAGGTATGTTGAGGTGTTTTAGAGGTACATGGTGCCAAGGTAATTCACAAGGTATAGTGTTGCTCAAATTTTTAGAACCAACAGTTAGCAAAAAATTTAGTGAGGCTACGTAAGGTCTTGTATGACCTTATAGATTTGCTAGTAGACATATGTTGATGTTACCTACAAAGGTTCTTATGACCAATTTTTTTTTTGGTAACAAAGGTTCTTATGACCAATTTTTTTTTTGGTAACTGTCACTTCTACGACAAGAAGTTTGTAGTAAATTTAAAGCTTCATTATAGAGAAAAAATATGCAATGGTGAAGATGTTGTCTAAACAATATAGTGTTTGCACCATCTCACACAAATCTTGGTTAACATATCTTTTATGAATGGATGATTAGAAAATGACCCTATCATAGAGATGACTCATGATGATATGTTGTCATGATGTGAAATAAGTATGTACTATGTGAGGTGTGCAACAATGATATGGTTAAGAGGATTATCAAAACAACATGAACAATAATATGGATGTGCAAATGAAAAAGCATGATATGCAGGATTGTGAAAAATATCAAAAATGATATTGGTTGATGGCATACTCTTGATGATGATGACAATAAGTTGGTTTTGTTTCAAAAGAATATAACTCTAGTTGGCTTCAACAAGTAATGAGGCTAAAGTGTTAATATGAGGTGAAAGGCTTTTAGCATATACTCATTTTGATTTCAAAAGGTCACTTCTATTCTAGTGTCATGTGGTTGATCAAGGAATTTGTGATAACATAAAATAACATTTGAGATTATCTCAAATTCACGTGCTTGTATTTTTATGATGACATGCTTTCCAAGGTTGTGAACATGACCTATACATGGACAATTGTTGTGATGACTTTAAGAGTGGTAAAATCTTTTTTAGGAACGTCTTGTCCTCAATTTTGACATCACAAAATTGAGTTAACCCTATGGCCTCATTGTTTTAACATATTGATAAGGTATCGTTGAGGCAATTTGTTATGTTTGAATTGTACTTTATACAACTTTGTATTTTTTTTAATGTTCTTGTCAAGTTTTATCCCCAAATATTTGCAAGAAAGAGTTTTTCTTCTTCAACTATAGACTATTGATTTTTAGTAAAATTTTATGTATTTTTTAAAAATAATTTTGAGTCTTGTTTTTGTCTTATGATAATAGCCCTTGCAATCACACTTATTTCAAGCTAACTTAGGCCTCAAGCAGAGTTGCCTAGCTCAAGTTATGAAGGAAAATGCGGGGATTTCTAGGTTGACAACATGTTGTGGTTAAAAAACCTCCAAACGTGGGTTTTTTATTGGCAAATGAAAAAATATGTATATTTAATATTTAAAGTGGATTTTGACGTCAATTTAAAAAATTTAGCTCATTCTGAGTTGATTTGACCATAGTTTTTAATGTTTAATGAAAATTAGCCTTTTAAAGTCTATTTTCATGTTACTTGAATGAAACTTATAGCTATTTTATTAAATTTAATTACACGAGACATTAAAAATGCATAATGTTGGGGTTTTTATCACTCAAAGAATATACAAGATGCTACACATTTGTTAAAACTCCGCTACCAATAAATATAAGTTCTAAAAGCATATAAGTGGAGCTTTTAGAGACAATAACATTTTATTTAATCATTTAAGTCTAAGTGGGAAATTTGAAAACAAAAACATTTGTTATTGTCTTTTTAATGTTTATTAGCTTGAGCTAGGATTAAAATGCATATAAATGGGGTATTTGAACCCAAAAGAACTTGTTCTTTTGTATCTCAAAAACTCATCTATACTTCTCCAATAGAGATGTTTAAACATGTTAAAGCATATGTTGCAATTTTTGAAGTGAAAAACATATGCTTTTATATTCTAAAAGCACTTTGTAATGCCTTGCTCAGAGATCCTTGGAACAAGGATAAATAAAAGCTAGTACAATTTTTTTAAGAAACAAGCATGAATTCAACAACATCAACATGCAACTGATCAAAAGATCGCAACGAAAGACTTAATCAAGCAATCCAAGCAACCAATGATCTCTAAACGTCACTACTTACTAACGCGTTCAATAACCAACTAAGAAAGTTTAAGCAAAAAAATCTCTGATCTATCGAGACTTAGGAAGGTGGGCAATCCAATAGGGTGTCCAAGACACCCAAACATGCTACTTGATGATGCACAAAAAGGCTCCTTGCCTTTCATGCGAGGACGTACAAAAAGCTGGACTCGCACGAGCGAACACACTATCATACGAGGAAACACTCCTTCGTGTGAGGGAATGTTCGATCGTGCGAGAGTACTTGGTCACGCGAGCCTGTACTTTCTCGTGCAAGAAAATGCTAGGTTGCACATGAGAGAATGCTTTCCTCACGCGAGGAAACACATCTTTGATGCCAAAAAGGATGACAACAAACATAGAATGCACAAATGGAAGTACAATAAGAATAATTTCTGCACACCAAGGAGTACTGGAAACACATAAATTGAGCCTCAAACACTAAAAAACATGAAAATGAAAATGACGTATAAATAGAGGAGAATTAAACATTTAACCATCTACTCCATATCATTAAGTGTAATCATGTAGAAAAGAGATCGTAGTAAACATACATGTGCATAAACCAACTATCTCAATAAACTAAAATAAGATAAACCATATGGAAAACATATTTTGGAAGATACAAGGAACCATGTGAGCATCCAACTCCGGAATTGAACATGGAGGAAGGCCAACTCTGTATGCCGGTCCCTAGCAGTGGTAAAGGTAGCTACACCTCCCAACCATGTAGTACCTGCAAGCCCACTCCCATCGTGTTGATGGAGATAGTGATCCAACTTCAAACACACACAATATAGTCATTCATGGCTAACAGTCATGCCAAATAGTATGGAGGATTGAAACCAAGATCATGAGACAATGCAATACAACAGGTCCTAGGCAGACGTTCTATGGGTCTACTATGTAGGAACTCTAGTGGAAAGTAGATCGCTTGCATCACAGAGCCCAAGTTAAACATATTATGGAAACTCTCCCTCAGGGGGCCATCACACTGTGTCCCTAGATGAACTGTGCAGAGATTTGGCCCTCAGATAAACCGAATAGGCACATACCTTCAGGTGAGCTATAGAGGTACATCATATTTTCTTATCTTAGTTAATTACCCATGAATTCATTTAGTTACTAGAAACTTCTTCACGTATAACTTGTCGGGATAGTTAGGGTATATGAGAGAAGCCCCTCCACTTGTCTACCCTACATACCCATGCTCATCATGTGATGAGTGCCCATAGGCAATGCAGTTTCCCAACCCACCCCCAATGAACATAACTCAATCGAAAGCAACTAGGAGTTTGGGTCTTGCAAGAATCTGACAAGTGCAGGCTCATGTGCTCGTGTGTGGGCACACCAACTACACGATGATCATAAACAACAAGGGATGGATGAGAAACAAATAAAATACCAAGTATCAAATCACTTAGCCATGGTTGGGAGTACAGATTCAACATGAATCCCAATGTAGGAAAAAATATTTATGGTCAGATTAGATTCCCTATGAATAATTTGGGTCCAAGACCAACATTAGTGCCAAGAAACACCCAAGAAAATTGGGGGGTACATAAATTGAGGCAAAGTAAAAAAAGCCCAAAAACTAATGTTGATGAAAATCAATGAAATTAAAACCCTTTTTACAATTAGGTATAAAAACCCCAGATATCCAATAAACTTTGGTTTTGGAGTCCATATGCAAAAATGGCCAACATAACAGTCCAAAACCCCAAAATCCTCACATCAAAAAGCCATAAATGCTCATAGCTGCCCAACCAAGTAGAGCTAACATGCAGAAATGGAGGGGAACACTAGTTCTTTGCCTCCTAACATAACAGTACCAAAAACAGACTCAGAAACAAAGTCAAAACATGAAAACGGGAGAGCCCTACCTGGCAAACAAAAGGGCAAAAACAAGAATGCTTGCGATAAAATAATCACTCCACGAAAGCCACCAAATAACTTTGCAAACCAAGGTCTCCTTGAGTCGGATCAAATGATATCAATGTTGCGACGATCTGATGCTCGTACCTCTTGCAATGAATAAAACAACAATACCTCTTGAAGAGTATTTGGGAATTTTGCTCTCAAATTTCTAATTCGTAAGTGACAAGTGAGGAATAATCCCCTTTTTGGGATATATATTCACTTTAAAGTGAAATATTAAAATAGGGAAATAACAAGCTCACTAAAATAAATCCCTTTTTAGCCCAGACAAAATCAAGTAATTCCAATTAAATGAAATTCAACTACAACAAAAGCTGTTGAAAGTTAAAATAATAAAATCAAAACCCAAAATACTCTTAAACATTAAATCACAATTTTCCTTAATAATTTTTGCTACCAAATGCAGATATCTGAATGCACTAACATAATACGGGTCACGTCACAAATGCAAATGAATATGGTTTTATTAAATCACTGGAGGGTTTAATTAACAATTAAACAAGATATGTCACCCATATAGGGACGACATTTGCTAGGTATAAACAGTAGAATCGCTAACTCCATGTACTATTGTCGGGTATACAAATCTTGCACACTAAACAACACGATTAAGTGCAATTGCATATTATAATATAGTTGAAGCGATAAATGCATTAAATCACATAATAAAACATTCATTTAATTACATCAAAATAATCTATTTACATCACTCCCTGCATCATAAAACATCTCAAAGCAAGAATGAAGCAAATGTACGTATCATTGAATCATATTATCTAGAATCCAATAAGTCTATCATATAACCACAAACAAAGTATATGTTCATATATGTTCAAATATAAAATAGCTAGATATCATCATAAAGCATCATGTCACATCAATAAGCATCATCATGTAGATATGGTCAAACTGAACATCATATTATCTAACATCTATGATACTAGCAATCAAAATATAGTATTTGACCATTTGGTCATCTCGAATGTCATCCAACATGAGTGTTAAAGTATCTCTCAAATCCAAAATATAACAAGGTACATAATACAAATACGGGAGGCACTACACACTTCATTGCTTTCATTAGCATTAAAAACTTATAAGTGGAGAATTTAAAGGCAAAAGCATGTACTATTGCATTCTAAAAACATGTCTTTACTTTCAATTGCACTGTAAACTCATAAAGTGGAGTTTTGGTGAACAAAAGCATGTATTTTGAGCACTAATAAGTGTCTTTACTCACTTTTACATGCATTTTTGTTAACCTGAGTATGAGTTGGCAACTTTTAGCCCAAAAGCACATGTTTTTGTCTTGCAAAAACTCATATTTTGGGGGCATTTTTGAGAAAAATGAGATTTTGCAGAAAAAAATCACTTATATCTTGGTTAAAATACTTGATGGATTTTGAATATCTTTATATCGTTTTTGCATAAAATCGTCCAAGGATCACATCTCGCTACTCAAAATTGGAGTTTATTGAGGTGTTTGCTCATTTTACAACCTATCTAAGGCATTTTTTTTTCCCAAATATGCCTTGCATTTAAGAAATTCTCTTCATCAAATCAACCACTACTTGGCTCAAGATAAGTTCCAAGTAATTCCCTATCACTCTTAGCTTGCAAACAACTCTTTCAAGTTACATTCTATGCTTTGAACACCATTTTCAATATGCTTTGCATTTTGCACATGGTTAAAACAGTAGGTAAAATGGTTTAATTTTAATCTCTAACTTCCTACACTTGGTAAACTACAAATTTTGATTCAAATCTTGCAAGGATTGAGTCACAATTCAAAGCCTATTTAATGCTCCATCTTGCGATCATTCTAAATCCAATAGATCTTTTGATTTCATTTTAGATTGTTTTTGCAAGTGTTTTAATAAAGACTTATTCTCTTGCTTCTTGACAAAAAAGATGTGATTTTTTTGTCATTTTTCATAGGGCTTTGTTGTGTATATTTGTTGTCTTATTTATGTGATTCTCTTCATCTTTTTTTAGATTTGCATGTTGTATATGATGTGCTCCTTCCATTTTTTGTCCAAATTCTCTGAATTGCATGTGCAAGCACTTCCTCTTGCTTGAACATGCAGTCAAGCTTAAAAATTGTGTTCTTGAAGAATTCTCTTCTAAAGTGAACTCATTTATCATGTGCTTTTACATCCAAAATCCTCATTTTCATACTTATATACACTCCATTCGTATCTTGCATATCGCTGCCACATGACTTAAAAACTTTTGATGGTGGTTGATTGCATGTGCATGCACCTTTACTTATGATGAAAACACAAAATGTCATTATAAGTAGATATCTTTCCATTCATTTTTATGCATTTTTAACACCTAAAGTGTGTTGCCTACGCATTCTATTGCCCTCCAAAAAACATTTTTTTGTATTTTTCCATCATATAAGCACATATTTTCAGTTTAAATGCATGTATCCATTCATTGTACCAAAAGTTTCCAATCGTAATCCATATGCAATGCTCCCCAAAACCATCATCTTTAAGTTCTTCCCCCACATAAAGAGTTGGTTTTATGCAAGTAAAGAAGAAAGGTCGTCACGAAACAAGCAATGATCACATAATGGAGCCTAGTGTTGAATTTTCTCAATATGTATATTGTATATATTGAGAAGATGATTTCATCTTCCTTTAAATATGTTGGTGCAGGCTCTTTACCAAGATTCACAACTCTTGTTGATTGATTAATTAAATAATTATATTATTATATAATATAATAATTTCATATCATAATAATATTATAAAATAATTATATTATCTCAAAGATAATATTACTAGCAATTACACTCGAAATGGGTGCAATGTTTTAACTGATAGAAAAATATATTTAGTATTACATTATTTTAGTTTTAAAAAATGAGGCAACAGATATGGATGTACATTTCTTTTTGATTTTTTCCCTCTATAGTAAAGGATATGTTGAACAATGAGAGAATCCAATTACTTGGTGACACATTTTATTTCAATTTTTATTCTTTGCTCTATTGCGAAGAGAGATTCTCCAATTGGTCTTCCTTCTTTTTTCTTAGAACCATGTATGTGCTATTTTGTATTTTTGAGTATTTGCAGAAGGAGAGCAACCATTGAATGCAGAATTTATTTTTTGATTTGACTCTTGACATAGTTGTGAATGTCAAACCTTCCCTCTCTGTTTTGCCAATGCCAACTATTTCTTTTATGTGGTGCTAGCCCTTGGGATGTGTGGGTTATCATAGCCCATGCCATGGTAAGTGGTATTTGCCTTTGAATGCCTAGTGACATGAATTATTAGTACGGTCTTGGGACCATCCTCATTCCATCGCAATAATTACTAATCCTCGCAACAACATATGCCAAAGTTGGCTAAATCCAAGCTTGTAAACAATTTGAACTATTTCACCCATTTACCACGTGTACTTGTATCCAAAGTGGTGGTATATATTAGAAAATTATTCATTTTCTTTGTGTAATTTTGATACTTGAAGTAGTCTTAAAGTTGTACAAGTTTACATGTCCAATAACAACAATGCCTTTGTACAATATTTATAGTGGCAGATTCCCTAACTTGAAATTAGAATCTTAAATATAACATGGTGTAAATTTATTTGACATAAGTATGAGGAATATTCATAGTTTTTAGAATCAAATAGAAGAAAATTTGTGACACACACACACACACACACACACACACACACACACACACACACACACACACACACACACAAAATTATTCATTCTCTTTGTGTAATTTCGATACTTGAAGTAGTCCTAAAGTTGTACAAGTTTACATGTCCAATAACGACAATGCCTTTGTACAATATTTATAGTGGCAAATTACCCTAACTTGAAATTAGAATCTTAAATATAACATGGTGTAAATTTATTTGACATAAGTATGAGGAATATTCATAGTTTTTAGCATCAAATAGAAGAAAATTCGTTATATATATATATATATATATATATATATATACTTGCAAGGAAGCAAAGGTGTGTGGAAACACTTCCTATGCTAATCTTGAGAGGACGGTTATGCAAATTCTACTAATTGTTGCAAAGATCTCAAGAAATGCATAATGATATAATCAAAATAACAATGAACGCATAACATAGTAATTACCATGGGGAAACCCTTATGGGAGAAAAACCCCACCCTCCAAAACCCACACGATGTATTATGAAATCAAAATGATTACAATATAATTGCAATGCAAGTTCTTACAGGAGTGCATCACCACAACTCGTACTCGGAGAGACTCCTTATAGCACCAGTCTTGCAAAAAACTTAATTACACAAACACCTCCCCAAGCCTTCCTTTATAATGATTTTACAATCTGAAAACCACTTGTGGTTTTACAAAACCGTGGACAAAACTGCAATGCCACATATTACCCATTTTTGACATTTACATTTTCAAGATAAAAAAACAACTAGGTTAAAATAGTAATCCTGTCTATAATTTTGTCTCTTAGTTTAGACCCCCGTAAAAGTGATAAAACAAGTTAACTATACTCTAAAAATGGCCCTCCTAGATTCTACTATGGATAGGGCACTTTTTGGTATTTTATACAGTCTTTTCCAAGATATAAACAAGTGGAATACTTCCATAAACAAATTATGGAATTTTTCAAAAAAAGATTGCAAGGTTGAAACACATGTTCTCAACAATACTCTCAACAATATAATAACAAATATTTATTTTTAATATTTTCTAAATCATATATTCTATGATCTAAATTGTTTCTTCTCTAATTACTTATTTCCATGGTGGATCATAAGACAAGAAAAACATGGAAAAAACTTATAAAATCAAACTCAGACATGTTACCGGATTTCTATTATAGACAGTAAAAATAAATTTATATTTTCCAAAACTCTACATTTCTTTATTACTTTTATAAATGTATAAAAAGTATATTCTACTCATTAACATCCTGCGAACTCTTCAAAGAGGAAACATTTACATATGCTGGAGATTTCGCCCCGTTAAAAAGTCTGTAGAACACGACCATTGAGAATCTACCAATTTTAAACACTGTTCAGTGTTTGAGGAATCCAAATTTTCGTTTTAATCCTAACATTTTGGGTGAATTATGTTATCCTTTATAATAGTCCTTTTATTTTGTACTTACAGGAGTGCATCACCACAACTCGTACTCGGAGAGACTCCTTATAGCACCAGTCTTGCAAAAAACTTAATTACACAAACACCTCCCCAAGCCTTCCTTTATAATGATTTTACAATCTGAAAACCACTTGTGGTTTTACAAAACCATGGACAAAACTGTAATGCCACATGTTACCCATTTTTGACATTTACATTTCCAAGATAAAAAAACAACTAAATTAAAATAGTAATCATGTCTATAATTTTGTCTCTTAGTTTAGACCCCCATAAAAGTGATAAAACAAGCTAACTATGCTTTAAAAATGGCCCTCCTATATTCTACTATGGATAGGGCACCTTTTGGTATTTTATACACTCTTTTCCAAGATATGAACAAGTGGAGTACTTCCACAAACAAATTATGGAATTTTCGAAAAAAAGATTGCAAGGTTGAAACACATGTTCTCAACAATATAATAACAAATATTTATTTTTAATATTTTTAAAATCATATATTCTATGATCTAAATTGTTTCTTCTCTAATTACTTATTTCCATGGTGGATCATAAGACATGATCAAATTTTGATGAAGAAAAACGTGGAAAAAACTTATAAAATCAAACTCAGACATGTTACCAGATTTCTATTATAGACAGTAAAAATAAATTTATATTTTCCAAAACTCTACATTTCTTTATTACTTTTATAAATGTATAAAAAGTATATTCTACTCATTAACATCCTGCTAACTCTTCAAAGAGGAAACATTTACATATGCTGGAGATTTCGCCCCGTTAAAAAGTCTGCAGAACACGACCATTGACAATCTACCAATTTTAAACACTGTTCAATGTTTGAGGAATCCAAATTTTCGTTTTAGTCCTAACATTTTGGGTGAATTATGTTATCCTTTATAATAGTCCTTTTATTTTGTACTTAGTATTTCATTATAAAATTCACAACCGGATTCACACCAAGCCCAGATACTCAAACATGTGTATAGTAACTTTCATTATCAGAGTTTGCCACCCGTCTATTGCAAGGCTAGATGGATGGTCATAATATTGGGTGCCGTAGTGGAGAATCAGGGTTTTATGTTTATATGTTAAAGGCAGTTTAATGTGAAGACTGAGGAAATTTACCAATGGCAGCTCCAGTGATTAAGAACGCATAGAGATTGACTTTAGACACGGGGAGTGGAAACCAACAATTGAAAACGATAACAAAGGAAATGTGGGCGAGTCCAACCTTCTCTTATCTTTTTACGTAATCACTCAGAAATGTTCTTGTCATCCTGCCAGTCTCTCAGAATGGCTCTATTTGTGATTGAATAGAAAGGATTTCTAGTGGCTTATTTCTCAACAGATCTAGTTGCTTGATTAGCAGATTCGCCGGACACGCAGACTTATCTTTCTGTGTTATTATTTTCATGCTCACTTTGTTGCAGCTCCTCTTCCGCTGCATACTATAAAGTTACTATCAGAAGATAGAAAAAGATATATCTAATACCTTGGTGATTTGAGAAGTGTTGACTTAATTTGATTCTCATGCCCCGCTCGGCTAGCATATGGTCAAACGCACAAGGGGGGTCCTTGAATGGGAGCACATCCTCCACATGAAGAGGAGCCTCAAGGCCAACTTGTTCTTCTCTCTCCCACCTGTCCATTGCATGCACAAAAGAAATGGTGTTTGTCAAACACGTCTTTATGTTAGAATGTTATGTGACATTAGGTTCAAATTTGTGAACATTAGGTTCAAATTTGTGGAAATTGTATCTGGAAGCTCTTGGCACAATCTATTCAACGAGGAGTAAAATGAGAAGTTAGGGGGCTCATCACCAGCTTGCACAAAAAAGGATCTGAATTACTAAAGCTGATTTAGTTGGAAGGCTGTTCCATAGACTATTCTTAATCTCAAACACCTTAAAAATCTATCTACCTATCTATCTATCTACTTCGACAAACAGAATGTAAAACGTGTGTCCAAAGGGAGAAACACTGCGTATTCTTTAATGCTCATTATCATTAAAGATAAAATTCCATCAAATTTGTAAAGTCAAAAATTTTGAATTTTGCCTCTAGATACCCGAAACTTTTATATGTCTTTGTAAATACACGTGATTTGATTTGACTGTTCTAGCCACATTCTTCTTTGAATTTAAAAGATTTTAGGACAAGTAAGCAACGTAATGCCTCCATGGGTTTTCAAAAGATTGGATTCCCTGGATGGCCGACAAATCTTCCAGGGTATTGGACTGTATTTTTATCATGTAGGCCAATAGTGAATTACTAAAACACTCACACCTGGCAAATTAATTTTAGGTTCTTTTGGAGCTGCCAAATGTCAAACAAAAATCATTCTTTCACTAAATGAAGTATTTTTAAATATTAATTTTGAAAAAAAAATCTATATTTATATAAATTAAATTTCCCTTTTTCATATACAGATACCTAAACAAATTAGTGCAAAATCCAATTATTAACGATTATATTTATTTAAAAATATTTTTTCTTAGAGCTAAATATTTTTTTTTCAAAAATCTATTTATCTAAAAAATTATATTTTTAAATGAAGGAATATTAATTTTTTTATATGTCTCATTATTTTAAATATTACAAAATTAATAAAATAAAATTTAACATTCTTGAAGTGGATTTTATCACTTTATAATAATTATTAGTTCTATAACTTTTAGCAAATGCAAATAGTTGTCCAAACCCTATTTTCCAATTCCTTTTAGGGTTTGTTTGGCTGTGGGAATAGGAATAGGGAAATAGGAATAGCTATTCTGGAATACGTATTCTGGAATAGAAAATGGGGCTACGTATTCTTGTTCTCTGTTTGGTTCAGCCAATATTTGATGGGGAATTCATGGACCTCAAAATTTATGTTTTCTAAAATAAATAAAAGTGGAATAGGAATACGTATTCCAATAACACCTATTTGGGTGGAATTGCAAAACCTCATTTTTGGGCCAAAATTGGAATACGTATTCCTATTTTACTTCGTATTTCAATTCTGATTTGGTGCATCCGAACGAAGAATTCAAAATTTTAAGAATTTACATATGCCTATTCCGCTTGTATTCTCGTTGCCAAATGGGCCCTTAGATAGATTGAATATGTTTTGAGATTTTCATTTTTTTTCTTTTTATGTGATATTCCACACACACATGTTGTACACACCTACCTTGGTAACTATTGTTGCCGACTTAGACATCACGATTTTCCATCAAGATGTTTCTACATAAGTAGCCTATCTACTAATTAATACAATAATTATATTATTATAATAAATATAATTATTATATCATCAATAATTATATTTACACAACCTTTATGTTAATTTTGTCAGCTTGAAGGAATCTTATAAAAGCTATATAATAACATTAACACCTAAATGACTCATGCATTAACTATCCTAAACCTCTACTCGCAATCTTGCTCTGCAATCTTGTTGCTCTTTTCGATTTTGAATTTTGAATGATGGCGGACCCTAAGCCTCCTGATCCGCCAATGTGCCTGGACTTGCAACTTGTGCTTGAGGTGTGCAGGGATTTGGAGGATCTGTGGGTTGGTTGTGGGCCCTTTGGGGTGGTTGAGTTGAGGGATGTAGACACTGCAGCTTTGGGTAGTGGGAGCCTTGTTGATTGTCCGCTAGAGGGAGGCCAAAAGTCAGGTGATGGATCATTGTCGGGGTGGAAGAATGTGCTTGTTGGTGCCTCGATAGCCTGTCCCCCTAAGGAGAATCCCATGATTACCTGTGGCCAGGAGGGTCCTGTGATTTCCCTCCTTGATAGTGTGGTGGACAATGTGACTGCAAGCCTCAAACTTTGTGTTGTTGGCAGATTTGTTGCATTCCGACCAACTATTGAGATGGTACGTAAATGGGTGAGTCAGAAATGGAAGGTTAAAGGGAGTGTAAGTGTTTCTACTATGCCTAGTGATCTCTTTTGTTTCAAGTTTACTACTGAGGAGGATTTTAACTCCATTCTTGCTGGTACTTGGTATTATGGGAAGCATTGTCTTGCCCTTACAAGATGGCATCCAGGATTTGATGTAGCTAGCATGGAGTTGAACAAACTTGCCCTGGTTTGAGTTAGGTTACCTAGGCTCCCGCTAAAATTTTGGGACGAGAGGATCTTAAGGTGGGTGGGGCATTCTTTTGGTCAGTTTGTCACAACGGATAAAGTGACTGCAAAAAACACGACTGGTATATGCAAGGTTCTGTGTGAATGTAGCCCATAATAGAGCACTCCCCGTTGAGGACTAAATGGGGTGAGAAAATTCAACCTATAGAATATGAGAATGTTGGCTTGTTCTGCCAAAGATGTGGACAATTTGGACACCTTATCGTGGATTGTAAAAACTAGATGTAGAAAGACAAACATAAAGAGGGATCCCCAAGGATAGTTATTGAGTCCTTGGGCGAACCCTCAAAGTTATCAAAAAAAGTGGCAGAGTCCCCTCCTAAGGCCACTCCCACTGTGCTTCCCACTTTGGAAAAATGTTCACACTCTGGGGGGGAGGAGGGTTGGAGGATAAGATGAACTCAGAGGAATACCCTTTCAGAAAGGATTTAGAGGAACTACTGTTCTCACCTAAGGAGGGACCTATTGTTGGAGTGTCCTTGGAGGAGGGTGAAATAGATGTGTCCCACCCTTTCCCAGGAGCCCTAACAACCCAGACGGGTGACGGCCAACAGGAAATTTTGTCCACAGGATGTGATGAGAAAGTATGTACCCCTTTGAGGCTGGTTAAAGCCTCCCCAACAGAAATAGTAGCAAAAGTTATGGAAAGTATTGAGAAGGTGGAGATGGAGTTTAACGTTACCTCACCATAGGAGGAGGATAATGGGGAATGGGAGGTCCAGCAGAAGAAGAAGGGGGGGGGGGGAATTAGATGTTGGTTCCTCTGTGATAGTAGGAAGACCATCTAGTAAGGCTATTAGGACAAAGCAAATAGCTAGGGATGTGGCCAGTGGTAAGCAACTTACACTAGAGACAGTTACTAGAGGTAAGAAATGAAATTTCTCTCTTGGAATGTGAGGGGCTTAAATAATCCCCAGAAGCAATATGCTCTGAAACAATATATTTTGCAGGAAAAAGTTGATTGTGTCTTAATACTAGAGACCAAAATGTCTAGTGATAGTTTTGATAAAATTGATAGTCATATTTGGTCGGGGGCTGAGCATTCACATATGGATGCAAATGGAGCTTCAGGGGGTATTGCCACCATGTCGAATCTGAACTCTATGAAGGGTATAGAGGTCTAGAAGGAAATTTTTTTTATCATTACTAATTTCCAGTCTAGCAGCCATTGTTGGGGGTTGATCAATATCTATGCCTCTAATAGAAGACTTGGGAGGAAAGAAACACATGATAAACTGGGTAAGTTGCTGAAACTATAAGGGATGAGCAATTGATGTGTATGGGAGACTTTAATACCCCCCTCTACCATTCGGAGAAGCTGGGTGGTAATAGAGAATGTCTGGAAAGTTTGCAAGACCTCAATGACTTCATGAGTAGGTTGGACTTTATCGATGTGGAGTTAAGAGGAAATCCATATACTTGGACTAATAATAGGAAAGGGAAGGACCTTATTTAGGTGAAGCTGGATAGATTATTGATGTCAGGGAACTGGAATAGAATGGGGAACGCCCACCTTGAGAACCTCACTAGAACTATTTTAGACCACTCCCCTATATTATTCCACTGGGAGGATGGTTTTAAAGGCAAACAGAAACCTTTCAGATATGAAATAATGTGGAAGTCTCATCTGAAATTCAAAGAGCGAGTTCAGGATTGGTTAAATATAAGGATAGATGGTACTGCGATGTACAGACTTACTCAAAAATTGGATAACATTAGGAGGAATGTTAGGGTCTGGGCAAAGAGTTCATTTGGTGACTTATTCAATGTCAAAGGTGAAGTGAAGGAAAGGTTCAAAAAACTCTAGGGAGAAATTGCAGCTAGGATAAATCTGGAAGGTGCAACTCAAGAAGAGGAGGAGTATAGAAAAAAGTGGAAGGATACCCTACTGAGGGAGGAATTTTTTTGGAGACAAACATCAAGAATTCAATGGCTTAAGGAAGGGGACAAGAACACGATGTTCTTTCAAAGGTCTGCCTCGAACCATAAAAGAAGAAACACTATCAATTCACTTAAAGATGAAGAGGGAAGGGTCTTAAAAGAGCAGGAGGAGATGGGAAGACATGTGGTGGAACACTTCAACAAAGCTTATGTTAAAGACAATTTTGTAGGGAACCCGATAATTAGAAGAAGCTTGATCAATTTGGTCCCAAAGATACTTGGGGAGGAGAATAACCAGTTACTTGGCATTATTACTGAGGAGGAGGTAAAAAGAGTGGTATTCTCTGTGAAAGCCTATAAGGCTTTAGGACCAGATGGGTTTCCTCCAACGTTCTTCCAGCATTTTTGGGAGGTGGTCAAATCGGAACTGATTTGGGCCACTAGGGATTTCTTCAAAATTGAAAAGCTACTAAGGAGGATTAATAAAACCTTTTTAGCTCTAGTTCCTAAAATACATACTCCTTTGAGCCTGCTTGACTTTAGACCTATAAGCTTATATAATAATATTTATAAGATTTTTGCCAAAGTTCCAGTGAACAACAATAAGCCTTTCTTGGGAAGAATAATTGGTAGCCCTTAGAAAGGGTTTGTCTCAGGAAGATAGATATTGGATGCGGCTATAACCACACATGAGGTTATTCATTCTATGGAGAAAAATAGAAAACTGGGGATGACATTTAAATTGGATATATCCAAAGCTTATGACAAGGTCAATTGGGACTTCCTTCAAGATGTGCTGGAAAGAATGGGATTTAACAATAAGATTATAAACTTGATCATGATGATGGTTGGTTCAGTGCAGTATGTTGTTCTACTTAATGGTTCTCCCTGGGGCAACTTTGCTATGGAGAAAGGTCTAAGACAAGGTGATCCATTTTCCCCCTACCTCTTTATAATGGTCACAAAACTCTTGGGGAGGTCATTCTATAAATTAGTTAGTACAGGCTATATCAAAGGGGTTAAACCTACTACTACTGCTGAAATTGCGTTCATTCAGCAATTTGTTGATGAAACTTTCCTATTTGGAGAATCTTCAGTTAGGGAGGTAGAAGCTTGGAAGATGATTTTAAATAATTATGAAGAAAGTTCAAGGCAAAGAGTGAATTACCACAAGAGTAAGATCTATTTCTTTAATACTAAAGCCTCACTACAAAGGAGGATAAGGAACATTTTGGAATGCCAATTTGCTAGCCTTCTAGATACTTATCTCGGATTACCACTTACTACTAAGGAAGTGAGTAATGATTTATGGATTACGATAGTGGAGAGAATTCGGAGGAAGCTTGCAGGGTGGAAAGGGAGGATATTAAGTAATGCTGAAAAATTACAATTTCTCTCTGCTGCTCTTCAGGGTATCCCTCTTTACTTCTTATCCATTTTCAAAATCAATCAAACCATGGCAGAGAAAACTGAGAGAATACAAAGGAATTTCCTTTGGTCAGGGACAGAGGAGAAAAATAAATTGAATTTAGTAAATTGGGAGGAGATGTGCAAGCCAAAGATTAAGGGGGGGTTGGGTGTAAGAATGATTTGGGACCTTAACAAAGCTCTCCTTACGAAAATTGGATGGAGACTGGCTGAAGACAATACGGATTGGGGAAATATCATGAAAGCTAAGTATTTGTCTAATACCTCCTTTGAGTGGAATCTATTTAGTAATGACCTCCCAGGAGGTTCAAAAATATGGCAGAATGTTGTTAGGAATAGCGGTTTATTAAGAGAAGGTTTAAGGTGGATTGTGGGGAATGGTTTCAATATCATATTTTGGGAAGATAGGTGGATGGGTGGGAAACCGTTGGTCTTCAGTAAATTCAAAAGATTGATGGAATTACTTAAAGATGTGGGGGGAAAAGTTAGAGACTATATTGATCAAGGGAGGAGGTGGAAGAAGCTTTACAAGGAAGACTACTCCTAGGAAGATATTCTTCACATCAAGGAGCTGGAAGAGTTGATAAAAGTCTCCCCTTAATACCTCAAGAGGACACTATGGCTTGGGACTTAACCCCAGCTGGTAACTTCATAGTCAAATCTGCATACACACTCATGTTTATTAAGGACCCTTGCCCAACATTGTGACGAAAGGTATGGATTATTGACCTTATTCCTAAAATTAATTTCTTTTGGTGGATGGTTCAGCATGGTAAAATCTTGACTTTGGACAACTTGAAAAGAAGGGGTTTTTATATTACAAATTGCTACTGTCTTTGTAAAGAAAAGGAAGAAAGTATCTGCCACCTTTTCTTAGAATGCCAGTATGCTTTATGGATTTGGGCTAAGGTTTGGGAAAGATTTGACTTGGAATGGGTTATGAAAGATAATCTAGGATAGTTTGTGGAGAATTGGTGCTGCCCCTTTTATCAACCTAGATTAGTTTTTTCTATGGAAAATTGTTCCTACATATGTTTGCTAGCACATATGGAAAGAAATAAATAATAGATTATTTAGGGAGGAGAGTAAATCGGAGGAAGTGGTTTTTGGAATTATGGACAAATTGTTGAAGGAAAATTTAAGAGTGGCTAAATGTAAAATGCCAAAGGAAGAACTAGTTAGACATGAAGGCCTAGTTGTTGAAAAATGGGGTTGTCATGAGGATTTCTACCTGTTTGATAACTCAAAGATGATGATGAGACAATAGACAAGATGGAGACACCCCACCCTAACACAGTATAAACTGAACTTTGATGGTGTTGCTAGTGGAGGATTAGGAGCGGAAGGAGGTGTGTTGTGGGACAAGAATGGTGATGTGCTGCTGCTATATACTGGAAAGGTGGGAATTGGAAGCAATAACTTGGCTGAGGCCATGGCGTTGTTATGGGGACTTCAGCTGGCTAGGGAAATGAAAATTAAGGAGCTAATAATTGAGGGGGACTCCAAATTAATCATTGACTTGCTTAAGGGAGTGAATAGACCAAGTTGGAATATTCAAAATACCATTATGGATATCAAGCAAGTCTTGAATGGAATGGAAAGTGTCCACCTGCTACACATTTAGAGGGAAAGCAATAAGGTGGCAGATGCGGCGGCAGCCATGGGGTTCAATGCAATGGCACTCATGTGCTGGAGGAATTGGGTTGATCTCAATGAAGATATTAATTCGTTGATCATCAAGGAAAGAGGCGGGAATAGTATATGATGTCGACTATAAATTCTAAAAGTAGGCTAAATTTGGCCCTACTTTTAGAATTTATAGTCGACATTTGGACCACACTTATTAATTTATTTCTTAGATTAACCATAAGTATAATATCTTACATCCATTTACAAATATCAAATACTTTTGGATGAATCACTAACCTATACAAGTTTTAAACTTCTAACTTTAAATCAATGATGTCTATGCATTGATTACTTCTATCATCAATAAATATATGTGCTTTAGATACAAGGTAAAATGAACAAGAAGAAAAGTATACATAATTGGATCATTGAGCCCTTATTTATAGTGGAAAACCCCTCAAGGTCAAAAACACTTTCTCAAGTCCTTGTATTATGGCTCATTTAGAGAAATGCACATCACATAGAAAATACATCTGTTAGTGAATAGTTTTTCACATGGATGTTCATATATCAAAACTAAGAAAAGAATGTAAACTAACAAATGAATTCCTACTTGAATAATTTAGGAATTCTCTGCTTAAAATTTCTTCAAATGAAATAGGTGCAGCTACCTTTATTGCATTGAAAGTTTTAACAAAATAAACTCAACATAATAACTCTCTAAGAATGTAATCTGCTGGAGATGTTGAAACAACTTATTTTATCTCATCAATATGAAACAAACCTTAATGCAGAAGAACCACTCGACTTTAATTATCAAAATGATCCACATAGCTGAATAATTAAATTATTGAGCAGGCAAATTTCATGAACTCATTTCCCACTAAATTTCCAAATTCAGAGTTCACAGTTTCAAAATTGATAATAGATGCAGCTAAAAGCTTAAATAGTATCTATAGAATACTAAAAATAAGTAGACAACAATACCCACTTACAAAGCTTTCAACCCAAAATCAAACTATAGAGTTTCAAGTATCTGTTGAAGTTCTGAAATGTTACTTCTAAACTGGAAATAAAACTGTAAACAAAAGTAGTTCTGTCTACCAGTCTGCTGGAGAAATTTGAACCCCTCAAACAATACTAAAAATTACATTTATAGGCATGGGGCTAGACTTAAGCCAAAATTACCCCGCCAGGAGTTAATTGTCTTTTGGAATAACTAATAACTGAAATTGCAAGAAAACCAAACGGTAAAGAAACTACAACTAAGCAGTTCTTGATTAGTTCGGACTGTTGCCACCAACTGCTCCTCTTGCCAACTTCCACGTTTTGTAGGCAGCTGAAAAGGTGGAAATAATGGATTGATGTGGAAGACCAATGTAGACGAGACGTCGTTTCCAAATTTCCTTCATCTTCTTCAATTCAACAACCTTTTCCTCGTGAATCTCCAACTGCTTCAGGTTGATAATCAACATAGCTTCAGTGTGAGCCACGTTGGAGAAATCCTGCTTGATTGGTGTCCTCTTGTCCTGCCATTCTTGAAATTTCTTTTGGATTTCTTTGATTATCTCGTCTAATTGGGCAATGGAGTCATCTTCTCTTTCCATGAATTGTTTTACAAACCACTTAAGGTCATTCTGAATAATCTGATGTATAACCTTAAGCTCTTGCAATGCTTCTTTGATTTCAGATACCCCTTGTGCCAGTGCTTCATTTCGCCATTTGATGCAATCTTTTATGACATACAAAGTTTTTTCATCAAGACCCGCTACAGGACATTCAGCTTGAAATTTTTGCAACCCGAATTCCTGCACATCTTCTAGCGATATTACCACTTTTGCCCAGTTATTCTTCTCTTTTTCATATCCATCATTACTCACCTCCACCTTTTTAGTAATATTTGATATCTCCTTTGAGGCATGATCTAAATGTCCAATGTGTTTTATAGTATTAAGCAGAACATCTTGTACCCATTCACCTGCTACTTTGGCTACTGCTTTGCACTTGCGTAAATTCTCCAGCGATTGCTGGTGGGTTGCAGAGGATACGTCAACAATGGCTAACATCTCACAGATCGGCTTGGCTTCAGGATGCAAGATAGCATTAATATACTGCGCCATGTTCTTAATCATTTCCTTCATCTCTTGCTTATCTTGCCCGTCTTTCCACACCCTTTCTGCGATCTTCTTGTTGGATACCTCGAAGAATTTCATATTTGTCTCGCAGTTTGCCTTTCCAAGGTTGACCTTTGTTATCTGGTAATCTTGAGGAGCTATGGAGTCTTGAGCGCTTCCATCAGGTGGTGTGGCTATTTCTGCCACCCACCACCCTGAAGTTTTGTCAAAGTTGATCCTCGACTCTGTTCTCGCTTTTTTCACTTTAGGCGTCTTACCAAGGCACTTGCTAACTAGGTCATCAATTGGTATGGATATGGGAACAATGCTTCTCTTCTTTTCCATTGATGTCTCCAGCCATTTGGGAGTTGCCTATTCTTTTTCTGCAATGGAGGAAATATTGACTAGAGTGAGGTTACCCTATTGATTGTCGGCAGTCGCTGACAAGCTCTGAGGCTCTTGTAAGTTGTCTGCCATGGGTGGGTCTTCTGCTGCCTCGAGGTCCACAGTTATAGTGCTCTTACTTTTAGCGATCAGTGCCTTCTTCGCACTTGAGCGAGTTATCCTTTTACTTTTCGGAATCTCCTCTTGAACCTGAAGTTGAAGTGTTTCCGAAACTGCTTCAAGTTCGACTTCAAATGGACCTGCAAAAAATTCAGGGACACTTTGATTAGTTCACTTTTGGGCAACCCTTTTATCTCTGCTCCTTGAAGATTTCTCAGAAAAGCTTGGAGTAACTGCCGCCCTCGATTTTATCCATTTGGCAGTTCTAGCTATCAAATCCTTGGTACAGACATACACATCATTCTCTTCTCTTTTCTCCCATTCGATTTCCGGAATAGGCATGCATTCAATTTGATCTATGTAAAATTGATCAACTATTTCCTCAGAATCATCATCCTTCAGCCCATAAGTATTCAGCTCCACGTTGAACATGATGACCTGCTTAATGGTTAAGCGTGACCAAAGCCTCTTCCTCACCTCTAATTCATTGTGACAATTTGCCCAGAAATCCTCTAGCTGTGGGGAGTGAAACAGAGAAAATGCATTTTTGACATTGTTTCTGGTAAAGTCGGTGTAATCAAAATCTAGCCGAGAGGTGAAAGGTTTAAGATACAAGCGGGTCAATGACTTGGCTGACAATAGAGCTTCTTTCACACTAGGGCACCTATAATGTCCAGTTTCAATCGGGAAGAATACTGAAGAGGATTTTTTAGAGATTTGAAAGGACTCAACAAGAGAGGCAAACTGTCTACACATTTCTGATAACACCATAGAGTCTGAACAATAGTGTGGTAGTTTCAAGGGCTCACCAGGAAAACCACCTACTCTGATATAGGTAAATCTGGGAAACTGAATAAAATAGCAACCATAAATTTGAATAGCTTGTTTGGCTTCCTTTGACATCCTACCATTCTCTCGACTTTGCAGTTCAAAAACCAATTTTCCTAAAAAGACATCATTGATTTTCTTAAACTCTTTGCATACTGTGTCTTCTTGGAGATCTCTGTAATACTGATAGATAGGCATGTCACCTATCCAAAGTGAATGTGGAAGAAAGTCCCAATCTTTGGACACTGCTAGGATGTAGATCAGGTAAGAAGACAAGAAGAACAGACCGCAGTTGGTCACATTAATCAAGCCCTTGTGCAAGTTCTCAGCTATGAGGTCTGACCAATCAATGAACTTGACTCCCTCAACTATCTTCTGTATAAAGAAATACATCTAGGATTCCCAATGGAAAGCATGCTTGTTCCCTTTAATTCTATTCAACAAGAGGACAATATCCGCAATCTCTTTGATGAAATGTTCGATAGTCAGTGGTTTGGGCAACCTAGAACCCCCCTCTGTGGGCTTCAAGAGCTAGGACTGAGCAATCTTGTTATCATAGATGGTTTTATTTGCTGCATACAGGCGCTCAACCTCCTCGAATGTCCAAGGCTCATAGGATTCTTTATGAGGGATCCTGAGGGAAAAATTTACACTGGTTCTATTGATTTTGACAACTACTTCCCCTGAGGCTTTCTTAACACACCCAGAAACAAGGTCAAAATGATTTGCACACTCAAGGATACATTCAGGGTATTGGATAGCAGCAAGAAAAGCGGCCTTCTAATAAACCACTATCAACTAGCCTCTGGTAAATGGGACTTGATAGAGAAGCTTTGGCTCTTTCAACGACTTCAAACAAATTTTTATTAACCAAAAATGTATCACGAATTTCAGGCAAGGAACTGAGTAATGGAGGCTTCTCTAATTTGGGCATTTTTGGCCGAAAAAGTGTCATGATTATTATGACAGCAAATCTACAGAACTGGGTTTTAAAATACTTTCAAAATGAAGCAAAGCACAACCAAAATGCAAAGGGGAAATGGAGATGCACTTACAGTTTGACAATGACATAGCCCGAAATTCGCCTTTCTTACCCAAAAGCGCCGAGATTTTTCTTGGAGAAAATGAGATGAGTGGGAAAGGGTAATAGCATGCATTTAAAGAATGACATAGATAGAGGATCGCAGGATGGATTTAGCAAGTAAAAATCATGATTGCTCATTCATGTGACATTCATTGAAAAAGGTGCCACGGGTGTTCTTGCTTTAAATACCCTGTCAAATCCGCACACATCTTCCCATAACAAGTAATCATGAAATGACACCATTAATACTCCATAAGTATTGCTCAAACTGAATATGTGCTGCTTTAAATTTCTTTGCATATGACTTCAGGTGCTTTGGAAAATATTATGCTGGGACCCACCTTGGAATAGCTCAGCAATCTTTAATCTGCATACAAAAATCGTTAGTGGACAAAATAATTGAAGTTGAAGTTTTTAGTGATCGGCTTCAACATCAACTTGGACTTCAAGCTTACAAATGTCGACTCAATAAAACTAGTGCGCTTATTACATGGCAGACCAACAAGACTTTGAACCTGAAGTTGAAGTAAATTACAACTTCAAGTTGAACTTCAGAGGGATGACTTGGGACCAAAATTTGATAGGTGATGACTAAGATTACAAGCTCTGACAATCGGCTCCTATTGGGGAATGAGACTGAAAGGATCATGAATGAACCCAAGGTCTAAGGCTTGCAGACTGACTCAAAAAACAACAACACAACACACCAAACTCAACAAGGAAGGAAAGAAAACCAAAAGACGGTATTTACAATGAGACGCGACACATACCTAAAGATGGTACAGTTTGAGATCTTGCCCATTGAAGGACAAGGGAAGTTCATCACCATTTGGATATTGCAGCTTGAAGGCATTTGAACCTAGTTCCTCAGATATTTCAAATGGTCCTTTCCATAAGCTTTCGAACTTAGAATGAGCTCTCTTAGGTTCTTTCCTTTTATCCCATAGCAGGACTTGATCTCCTTTCTTGAGTTTTCGGGGTCTTGCTTTTTGATCGAAAATCTTTTGACTCTTGCCTGGTGATTTGTGATATGGTCTACTAGCTCCCTCCTCTCCTCTTCTATTTTTTGGAGATATAATATTCTCTTCTCAATAGAAGACTGAAATACTTCTCCTTCGATTGCCTTCTGTAAATTCAAAGTGGCTAATTCCAGAGGCAGGGATAGTTGTGCTTCAAATCCATATACTAGTTCAAAAGGTGTCATACCTATGGCTCTTTTAGGAGAAGTTCTATCAGCCCAAACTGCTTCATACAACTTCTTTTGCCAGTCTTTTCCTTTTTCATCCACCAATTTCTTCATAATGTTGACCAGGTTTTTATTTGTGGACTCTGCTTGTCCATTGCCTTGAGGAAAGTAATTCAAAGAATGTGACAAATGGATTCCATGATCATAGCAGCATAACTGGATCTCTCTGGATGAAAATTTTTGTGCATTATCCGTTACTATTTTTCTGGGAGTGCCAAAATGGGTCAAAATGTTTTCAATAAAAAATTTGCACACTACTTGTGAAGTTGTTGCTTTAATAGGAACGACCTCTACCCATTTTGTAAAATAATCAGTAGTAGTGAGTATGTGTGTATGTCCCACACTTGAAGCCGGATTAATGGGTCCTATAAAATCCAACCCCCACTGTTGAAATGGTTCTTCTATGATCACTGGTTTCAAAGGCAAGGCGGCTAACTGTGGTTTCCCAGTAAACAATTGACACTTTTCACAATTTCTAACCCAATGATAAGCAGCCTTAAACATACCTGGCCAATAATATCCACTTCTTAGGATCTTGAATGCTGTCACTGTTGATGAAAAATGGCCTCCACAAGCTCCATCATGGAGAGTTCTTAGCAACTTATCCTGTTGATCAGTGTCAACGCATCTTAGAAAAATGCCATCTAGCCCTCTCTTATATAAGGTATCATCAATTATAATAAATTTAGCTGCTCTAAGTTGAAGTGTGCACCGGTCTTTCCCTTTGAGGTGATCAGGACACCTTCCGTATGTCAGGAAATAGGCAATATCTAAATACCATTCATCCTTGAGACCTACAAACAAACAAGAGGGATATGATTCTTCTTTCTCTCCTTCTACAATAAGTTTACATAGGCCTTGTCCTCGGACTAATTTAGTTGGACGGATATCCAAGTCAAATTCCTGGACTTTTGCTACCCATGTCGCTCGATTGTTGACTGCTACATCTTGTTGTGTGAGAATGCTTTTGACTGCTGTGGATGGAACATATACTATAGAATGAGAGTGCAAAATGTAATATCTGAAGTACTTTACTACTTTTACTACAGTGAATGCTTGTTTTTCAGATAATGAGTAGTTGAGCTCGTGTTTCTTTAGAGGTATGCTCATAAAAGAGATGGGTGTTTCTTCCCCTTTATCGTTCTTCTGAAGTAACATGCCTGATAGTGTTTGCTCAGAAGCATAACAATAAATTATAAAATCTCTTTTAAAATCAGGATGAAATAGCGTTGGGGCTTTTGCAATAGCTTCTTTTACATCTTTGAATACTTTTGATGCTGGTTCATCCCACTTGAAATTTTGCTTCTCACTGAGTAACTTAGCCATAGGTTTGACAACTTTTGCAAAATTCGGTACGAATTTTCTCAGAAAATTGATCTGTCTGAAGAAGGATTTTACACCATTTCTATTGATAGGGAGCCATAATTGCTGAATAGCTTTCACTCTCTCTAGGTCAATTTTGATTCCTTCTTTTGAGACCATGTGTCCAAGTAACTTCCCTTCGGTCACAGTAAAAATTGATTTCTTAGGATTTAATGAGATTCCATGATCTTTGCATTTCTGGAGCACTTTCCTCAAGTCTTTTAGGTTTTTCTTCCGTCTCCTAGAAAACACTGTCATATCATCCAGATATACTGTAATACATCTGTCCAATAAATTACCAAAGGTTGAACTCATAGCTCGTTGGAAAGTGGCACCAGCGTTTATTAAGCCAAAAGGCATTCTTTTGTAAGCAAAGGTTCCCCATGGTGTTGTAAATGTCGTTTTGTGTTGATCTTCTTTAGCAACTTCTATCTGGTTATAACCTAAGAAGCCATCTAGGAAAGACATCATTTCTGAACCAGCAACTGTTTGAAGAACTTGATCCATTATTGGTAAGGCGAAGTTGTCTTTCAAACTAGCTTGATTAAGATTTCTGAAATCAACACAAATCCTTATTTCTCTATTTTTCTTTCTAACTGGCACTATGTTCGCCACCCATGTGGAATGGTGGATTGGAAAAATAATTAAAGCTTTAAGCATCTTATCTATTTCCCTAAATATGGCATCGGAAACCTTTGGATTATATGTTCTCAATTTTTGCCTAAAAGGAGAAGTTCCTGGTTTTAGAGTAATATGGTGTTTGTATTTACCATTTCTAAAAGTTTTCAAATCATCATAAGACCAGGCAAAAATGTCTATATATTCTGATAGGAGCTTTATGAATCTAGTTTTCTCACCTTCATCACAGCAGGTTCCCAGATTAATGATTTTGGGGTTATGCTTATCACCTAGATTCACTTTTTCATAATCAACATTTGGATCTTCTCTAGGTGTTAAATCCTGAGCTAGGAAGGTATCTTTCCTATCGAAAAGCTTTTCAAGCTCAACTAAGCCTTTAGGTATAATATCCCCTTTTAATTGCACCACGTCACCTTCTTCAGGTGGATCAAGACAAAACTCTTTGCATCCTACATCTGAACCTTCAAAGTAATTCATAGAAAAATTTTCAACACTTTGCAAGAAGGCATTAATATGATCATCATCTTTGAATACTTGCCAATTGCTATTATTATCAGGAACACTTGGCCTGTGGATGATCTCCATTGAATACTTCTAGTCTATGAAATCAGGATGAGGAGTTAACAAGGAAGTTGAAACTGCTAAGGAGTCTGCTTTGCCATTTAGTTCTCGAGGAATGGCTTCAATTTTGAAGGCATCAAAACCTTCAATTTCATCCCACATGCGGTTTCTGTAATGTTTCAATCTCTGATTTTTGACTGAAAACATGCCTTTAACTTGTTTTATAGTTAGCTCTGCATCTCTTCTGGCTTTCAACAGCTTGATGTTCTTCTTTTTTGCCTCTTCGATGCCGAGGAGTAGGGCTTCATACTCAGCTGTGTTATTAGTATGTTCAAAGGCAAGCTTATAAGAAAAAGGAAATTTTTGATTATCAGGTGATATGAGGACTATACCAGCTCCAGATCCATTCGAACAACAGCTCCCATCAAACTCAAGAGTCCATAAAAAATCTTCACCAAATGGCTTCCCACCTATTTTCTCATCTTTAGACAGAATTAAATAGTTAGCAAAATCTGTCTCCTGATAAAGGATTTGAGATTTGGGGTCATCAGATGGGAAGACTATATATTTAGATTTTTCTTCAGGTAATAGGGTTACTTTCTCTTTCCCAATAGGTACCACAGCTTGAGACCAATCCATCTTAACTTCCCCTCCTAGGTCTCGATAGAAAGTTTGACTAAGAAGCATTGCATAGCTTGTGGGGATATTCGCTACTAGGATGGTGAGTTTAACCCTTTTCTCTGGATAAGTAGCTAATGCCACTTGGGCATCTTTAATTTGACCAACCAATGGTACCTGTTTGGAATCCATGGAATAAAATTTGCCAAATGTTTTGGTTAAAGGAAGATCCAAAGATTTTGCCACTACTGCTGGCATTATATTATCAAAAGCCCCTGAATCTATGATGCAGTTACTCAATTTAAACCCATGAAGAAAGAGGGAAACATAAAATGGATCAGGCTTGCGGTTATAAGAAAGTTTAGGACTAATGGAGTCTGGTTGAATTACCTCTTCCTGATCATGAGACTTTTGTGCTTCTGGTTTCTTTCCTTTGGAGAGATCTTTTTTGTGTTCAGCAACTACTTCACTACCTTGTGAGACTTTGACCTCATTGATTTGCTTGGTTGCTTTATTAGGGGATGACTGGTTAACATATTCAATCAGCTTATCAAGTTCACTAGGATTCATTCTCAAATATTCCGTAGGGGAAATTTGTATCTTGGATGTCTTACAAAACTCCACAATGTCAAATGAGGAATCAGGATCAGATACCATTTTAAAGATTTGAGGAGTAGTTGTAGAGACAAGTGATGACTTACTTTCATTACCCCCTTTTACCTTTTGCTCTTTAGCCTGAGTTGGAATTGAAATACCTTTGCCATGAATATCAGCTACTGCAGTTCATTGCCCTCGGGTTAAGACCGAACATGAAGCTTCTTCTAAGGTTAATAAGATATCATCACCTCTGTCAGAATCAGATTCATACTCAAGGTAATAATTTACGGAGTCGCCAGGTTCCTCAGAAGATTCTTCTTCTATTATCACATTAGTAGAAGCCACCTTTTCTGCTTCTAGTTGCTGATATCTGATATTTTCAGGGCAAGAAGTTCCCTCATGGTCATTTGTAAGATGGAAGACACACATGTTGTTTTTTCCAGGTGGAGCTTCAATCTATAATCGTTGTTGACTTGAGGGTAATGCAAATTGTTTCCCCTGATAACTACTTTGGCCTGGATATTTTCTTGGGATATCTTGGTATGGGGTGTTCATTTTAGGAAGTTGTTTCTTGAGAGTCATCACATCGTTGATTAAGTTTTGAACTAATGGGTCTGACTTTTTTGAGGAAGGTGATTGAGTTTTAGAACCTTGGCATTTCTTTCTTCCATTTTCCTGTAGCTAAAAGATCATCTTCTAGTTCAACGGCTAGTCTTTGAGCTGCCTCAACATCTGCTACTCTGTTTCTCCTCAAATGAAAACTAATGTCCGAAGGCATCGCATTAACAAAGAATCCTTTACGATTTTCATCATTGGGTCTCTTGGTAGCAGGAATCTTATGAATTATCTTATTGAATTTTGCTACAAAATCTCTCATGGGTTCGTGTACCTCCTTTTTTAATTGAGTCAGCTGAAGTAGCAAGGTATGTTCATCTTCAGAGGATTTGAATCTATCTTCGAAAGCAGTACGCATATGATTCCAGTCAGTAATAGATCCTTGAGGTAGATGATGAAACTAGTCTTCCGCATCATCAATTAGAGTCTGCACAAATAATCTTACAGCTACATCTTCATGAGCCATAGCAAGGACAACACATGAGGTATTAAAGGCATTAAGGTACTCATCAGTTGATTTCTTTCCATCACCATAAAATTTAGGGAATACATCTTTCGCACCTTTAGGAAGTGGGTGTAGGTTACCTCCAAGAGCTAAGGGGCTCACTTGCGCTCCCCAAGGATTAGCAGCCATCGTAGGGAGAATGAGGTTCAAAGGTTGGATGTTTAAATGAGAAGGTATTAATGTCCCAGGTACAATTAATGCTTGAAGGTTTACAACTATAGGAGTAGGTTTGCTAGGAGAAGTTGGCATACTTTTACTCTTGATGGACTTCTTTCGCTTCTGAGAGAGATCAGGGACTAAATTGAGACTTTTTACAAACTCATAAGATTCATCAATGAATCCCTTCCTTTCTTCGCTTCTAGTATACCTTTTGCTAGCCAGGTTATCACTGTATAGGTTAATATGTAATACTCAGAATGGTCTTGGAACTAGACTATCCACTATTTCTTCCTCGTTAGCAATAGGTACACCCCTAATGAGTTCGACCCTTTCTTCCTCTCTTTCAAGCACTTGATTAACTTGTGTAAATTGTTCTATGCTTGTTCTGAGTTTCCAGGCTAGTGCACTTAAGTCAGAAATGATATCTTCATGTGTGTTATCGAACCTTAAGCCTGGTTGAAGTATTGGGAAAACTTCATGATGTGGTAACACCATTTTATCATTCCCCAGCGGAGTCGCCAAAAACTGTTAGTGAACAGTTTTTCCCATGGATGTTCATATATCAAAATTGAGAAAAGAATGTAAACTAACAAATGAATTCCTACTTGAATAATTTAGGAATTCTCTGCTTAAAAATTCTTCAAATGAAACAGGTGCAACTACCTTTATTGCATTGAAAGTTTTAACAAAATAAACTCAACAGAATAACTCTCTAAGAATGTAATCTGCTAGAGATGTTGAAACAACTTATTTTATCTCATCAATATGAAACAAACCTTAATGCAGAAGAACCACTCGACTTTAATTATCAAAATGATCCACATAGCTGAATAATTAAATTATCGAGCAAGCAAATTTCATGAACTCATTTCCCACAGAATTTCCAAATTTAGAGTTCACAGTTTCAAAATTGATAATAGATGCAGCTAAAAGCTTAAATAGTATCTATAGAAATACTAAAAATAAGTAGACAACAGTACCCACTTACAAAGCTTTCAACCCAAAATCAAACTATAGAGTTTCAAGTATCTGTTGAATATCTGAAATGTTACTTCTAAACTGAAAATAAAACTGTAAACAAAAGTAGTTCTGTCTACCAATCTGCTGGAGAAATTTGAACCCCTCAAACAATACTAAAAATTACATTTATAGGCATGGGGTTGGACTTAACCCAAAATTACCCTGCCAAGAGTTAATTGTCTTTTGGAATAACTAATAACTAAAATTGCAAGAAAGCCAAACGGTAAAGAAACTACAACTAAGCAGTTCTTGATCAGTTTGGACTGTCGCCACCAACCGCTCCTCTTGCCAACTTCCACATTTTGTAGGCAGCTGAAAAGGTGGAAATAATGGATTGATGTGGAAGACCAATGTAGGCGAGCCGTTGTTTCCAAATTTCCTTAATCTTCTTCAATTCAACAACCTTTTTCTCGTGCATCTCCAAGTGCTTCAGGTTGATAATCAACATAGCTTTAGTGTGAGCCATGTTGGAGAAATCTTGCTTGACTGGTGTCCTCTTGTCCTGCCATTCTTGAAATTTCTTTTGGACTTCTTTGATTATCTCGTCTGATTGGGCAACAGAGTCATCTTCTCTTTCCATGAATTGTTTTACAAACCACTTAAGGTCATTCTGAATAATCTGATGTATAACCTTAAGTTCTTGCAATGCTTCTTTGATTTCAGATACCCCTTGTGCTAGTGCTTCATTTTGCCATTCGATGCAATCTTTTATGACATACAGAGTTTTTTCGTCAAGACCTGCTACAGGACATTCAGCTTGAAATTTCTGCAACCCGAATTCCTGCACATCTTCTAGCGATATTACCACTTTTGCCTAGTTATTCTTCTCTTTTTCATATCCATCATTACTCGCCTCCACCTTTTTAGTAATATTTGATATCTCCTTTGAGGCGTGATCTAAATGTCAAATGCATTTTATAGTATTAAGAAGAACATCTTGTACCCATTCACCTGCTACTTTGGCTACTGCTTTGCACTTGCATAAATTCTCCAGTGATTGCTGGTGGGTTGCAGAGGATACGTCAACAATGGCTAACATCTCACAGATTGTCTTGGCTTCAGGATGCAAGATAGCATTAATATACTGCGCCATGTTCTTAATCGTTTCCTTCATCTCTTGCTTATCTTGCCCATCTTTCCACACCCTTTCTGCGATCTTCTTGTTGGATACCTCAAATAATTTCATATCTATCTCACGGTTTGCCTTTCCAAGGTCGACCTTGGTGATTTGGTAATCCTAAGGAGCTATGGAGTCTTGAGCGCTTCCATCAGGTGGTGTGGCTATTTCTGCCGCCCACCGCCCTGAAGTTTTGTCAAAGTTGATCCTCGACTCTGTTCTCGCTTTTCTCACTTTAAGCGTCTTACAAGGCACTTGCTAACGAGGTCATCAATTGGCATGGATATGGGAACAATGCTTCTCTTCTTTTCCATTGATGTCTCCAACCATTTGGGAGTTGCCTGTTCTTTTTTTGCAGTGGAGGAAATATTGACTAGAGTGAGGTTACCCTATTGATTGTTGGCGATCGCTGACAAGCTCTGAGGCTCTAGTAAATTGTCTACCATGGGTCGATCTTCCGCTGCCTTGAGGTCCACAGTTATAGTGCTCTTACTTTTAGCAATTAGTGCCTTCTTCGTACTCGAGCGAGTTATCCTTTTACTTTTCAGAGTCTCCTCTTGAACCTGAAGTTGAAGTGTTTTCGAAACTGCTTCAAGTTTGACTTCAAATGGACCTGCAAAAAATTCAGGGACACTTTGATTAGTTCACTTTTGGGCAACCCTTTTATCTTTGCTCCTTGAAGATTTCTCAGAAAAGCTTGGAGCAATTGCCACCCTAGATTTTATCCATTTGGCAGTTCTAGCTATCATATCCTTGGTACGGGCATACACATCATTCTCTTCTCTTTTCTCCCAGTCAATTTCCGGAATAGGCATGCATTCAATTTGATCTATGTAAAATTGATCAACTATTTCCTTAGAATCATCATCCTTCAGCCCATAAGTATTCAACTCCATGTTGAACATGATGACCTGCTTAATGGTTAAGCGTGACCAAAGCCTCTTCCTCACCTTGAATTCATTGTGACAATTTGCCCAAAATTCCTCTAGCTATGGGGAGTGAAATAGAGAAAATTCATGTTTGACATTGTTTCTGGTAAAGCCGGTGTAATCAAAATCTAGCCGAGAGGTGAAAGGTTTAAGACACAAGTGGGTCAATGACTTGGCTGACAATAGAGATTCTTTCACACTAGGGCATCTATAATGTCCAATTTCAATCGGGAAGAATATTGAAGAGGATTTTTTAGAGATTTGAAAGGACTCAACAAGAGAGGCAAACTGTCGACACATTTCTGATAACACCATAGAGTCTGAACAGCAGCGTGGTAGTTTCAAGGGCTCACCAGGAAAACCACCTACTATGATATAGGTAAATCTGGGAAACTGAATAAAATAGCAACCATAAATTTGAATATCTTGTTTGGCTTCCTTTGACATCCTATCGTTCTCTCAACCTTGCAGTTCAAAAACCAATTTTCCTAAAAAGACATCATTGATTTTCTTAAACTCTTTGCATACTGTGTCTTCTTGGAGATCTCTGTAATACTGATAGATAGACATGTCATCTACCCAAGCTGAATGTGGAAGAAAGTCCCAATCTTTGGACGCCGCTAGGATGTAGATCAGGTAAGAAGACAAGAAGAACAGACCGCAGTTGGTCACATTAATCAAGCCCTTGTGCAAGTTCTCAGCTATGAGGTCTGACCAATTAATGAACTTGACTCCCTCAACTATCTTCTGTATAAAGAAATTCATCCAGGATTCCCAGTGGAAAGCATGCTCGTTCCCTTTAATTCTATTCAACATAAGGACAATATCCGCAATCTCTTTGATGAAATGTTCGATAGTCAATGGTTCGGGAAACCTAGAACCCCCCTTTGCGGGCTTCAAGAGCCAAGACTGAGCAATCTTGGTGTCATAGCTGGTTTTATTTGCTGCATACAAGCGCTCAACCTCCTTGAATGTCCAAGGCTCATAGGATTCTTTATGAGGGATTTTGAGGGTGGAATTTAAATTGGTTATGTTGATTTTGACAACTACTTCCCTTGAGGCTTTCTTAACACACCCAAAAACAGGGTCGAAATGATTTGCACACTCAAGGATACATTCAGGGTATTGGATAGCAGCGGGAAAAGCGACGGCTTCTAATATACCACTATCAACTAGCCTCTGGTAAATGGGACTTGACAGAGAAGCTTTGGCTCTTTCAACGACTTCAGAAAATTTTTTATTAACCAAAAATGTATCACGAATTTCAGGCAAGGAACTGAGTAATGGAGGCTTCTCCAATTTGGGCATTTTTGGTCGAAAAAGCGTCATGTTTATTATGATAGCAAATCTATAGAATCGGGTTTTAAAATACTTTCAAAATTAAGCAAAGCACAACCAAAATGCAAAGGGGAAATGGAGATGCACTTACAGTTTGACGATGACACAGCCCAAAATTCACCTTTCTTACCCAAAAGCGCCGAGGTTTTTCTTGAAGAAAATGAGATGAGTGGGAAAGGGTAATAGCATGCATTTAAAGAATGACATGGACAGAGGATCGCAGGACGAATTTACGAGTAAAAATCATGATTGCTCATTCGTGTGACATTCATCGAAAAAGGTGCCACGGGTGTTCTTGGTTTAAATACCCTGTCAAATTCGCACGCATATTCCCATAACAAGTAATCATGAAATGACACCATTAATACTCCATAAGTATTGCTCAAACTGAATACATGCTGCTTTAAATTTCTTTGCATATGACTTCAGGTGCTTTGGAAAAATATTATGCTGGGACCCACCTTGGAATGGCTCGGCAATCTTTAATCTGCATACAAAAATCATTAGTGGACAAAATCAACACTGTAATTGAAGTTGAAGTTTTGAGTGATTGGCTTCAACATCAACTTGGACTTCAAGCTTACAAAGGTCGACTCGATAAAACTAGTGCACTTATTACATGGCAGACCAACAAGACTTTGAACCTGAAGTTGAAGTAAATTACGACTTGAAGTTCAACTTCAGAGGGATGACTTTGGACCAAAATTTGATAGGTGATGACTAAGATTACAAGCTCTAACAATGTTAAGGCTTCACTTAGCCAATATTTAGAGCACCTACTCTGGGAGAATACTAACCTCTTACAGTTTAGGAGCAGTCATTCGAAGGAGCACCTACGTCTACATGTTTTAGGAAAACTCATTACAAGGTGCGAAAACACCTTTATATTTTAGGAGCACCTATTCCAAGGAGCATTGCATCAAGTCTTTAAGCTTTACATCAGAGAGTTACTCAATTTCCAAAATTTGCATTTGATGCAATGTATGAACACAAAGATCTTATATTTGTTACAAAAACTCTCCTCTTCACAATACATTCTCATTAAGAATAATATTCAAGATAGTGCATTTTTATTTCTTTAGCCTTACATGTTCAATATGTTTGATCTTTCTTTGTAAAAATAATGCCAAACATGCCAAATTTCAATTTCTTAAATACATCTTCATATGAAAACTACTTCCATATGTTTAATGCACTTTACCATCTATCTCAATTCACAATGTTTGCAAATCAAACATATGTACTTGGTGATGCAAAATAATTCCAATCCTGAATCAACTAACCAATTCACATTTCTATTAATCGGTTTGTAAACACAAACATTAATAAATTCAAATCATTATCATATTCAAAACCAATCATCAAATATTTTGTCAATGATCACTTCCTATTATCAAGAAGACAAGAACTATCTACAATAATAATATTTAGTACTCTCAAATCTACATTCATTTCTATCATAAACCAATCTCCATGTTTGTATCAAGCAGTAACATCTGAATCTGAACAACTAATCACAAACATTGTTAAAAATGAAGTTCATCAACATTTCTCCAAATTCTTTGCAAAAAGAACAACATTAATCCAAAATTGAAATTAAATCCTTTAAGTAATTTCTTTCTTTAACAAAAAAATTCCACATCTCCAATATATAAAATGTGAATTGAGTGATCACAATCATTATCACTAATCATCAACCTCTTCTAATATCACCAAATTCCATTATTCCTATTTATTGTTCCAATCAACTGTCAACTCAACTTGTTGTGTAAGTGTTTATCATATTACATATGCAAATCACAATTTCAAATCTGGTTATATAATTCAAGCAATAACAAATATTATGTGGTAACCAATTATTGTAAATCTAAAGGACTGAACACAACAATACCTCAACTCGTAGTTCATCAAAAAACACTTCCAGAGTTTCAAAATATCAACCTATTTTTAAATATTCAAGTTTATGATATTGTGAACCTTGTTTACTATCATTAAATGTTAATAGAGATTGATTTGCAATTTTTTTAGATACCATATAGATCTCTAAATAGAAAAAATTAAATGCTAAGTAGGGGATAATTTCCACAGCAAGTCAAATTGTGATATTGCTATTAGGATTTAACTGTGTGAATGGTTCATAAGGTACAACACTTGGTGAAGGTTTTGCAAATGGGGTTGCAAGCTTGGGATTTAACCATGGAGAAAACTCTGTAGTTAAGTGCGCTCAGGCTGGAGTAGTACTGGGACGGGTGACCTCCCAGGAAGTCCCAATGCTTTACCCCTGTGAGCATCACCTAGATCCAATGAGTGCTAAGTGTTCCATTTATTCTCATGAGAGATGGATTCATGTTGAATCACTACTCATGAAAAATGGGTCATTGAGTTTGACTCAAAATCACATAGTTAAATCCTAATAGCAATATCACAATTTGACTTATGGTGGAAATTATCTCCTACTTATCAATTGATGACCTTAAGGGGATTTCTAATGAATGGATCATAAGGCACAACACTTGGTGAAGGTTTTGCAAATGGGGTTGCAAGCTTTGGGTTTAACCATGGAGGAAACTCTATAGTTAAATGCACTCAGGCTAGAGTAGTACTGGGATGGGTGACCTCCCAGGAAGTCCCGGTGCTTCACCCCTGTGAGCATCACCTAGATCCAATGAGTGCTAAGTGTTCCATTTATTCTCATGAGATATGGATTCATGTTGAATCACTACTCATGAAACATGAGTCAATGAGTTTGACTCAAAGTCACACCGTTAAATCCTGATAGCAATATCACAATTTGACTTATGGTGGAAATTATCTCCTACTTATCAATTGATGAGCTTAAGGGGATTTATAATGAATGGTTCATGAGGCACAACACTTGGTGAAGTTTTTACAAATTCGGTTTCAAGCTTTGGGTTTAACCATGGAGGAAAATCTATAGTTAAGTGCACTCAGGCTGGAGTAGTACTGGGATGGGTGACCTCCCAGGAAGGCCCGGTGCTTCACCCTTGTGAGCATCACCTAGATCCAATGAGTGCTAAGTGTTCTATTTATTCTCATGAGAGATATATTCATGTTGAATTACTACTTATGAAACATGGGTCAATGAGTTTGACTCAAAATCACATAGTTAAATCCTGATAGCAATATCACAAATTGAGTTGCTATGGAAATTATCTCCTACTTGTCAATTGATGAGTAAGGGGCTTTATAATGAATGGTTCATAAGGCACAAAAATTTGTGAAGATTTTGAAAATGGGGTTGCAAGCTTTGGGTTTAACCATGGAGGAAACTCTATAGTTAAGTGCACTTAGGCTGGAGTAGTACTGGGATGGGTGACCTCTCGGGAAGTCCTTGTGCTTCACCCTATGAGCATCACCTAGATCCAATGAGTGATAAGTGTTCCATTTATTCTCATGAGATATGGATTCATGTTGAATCACTACTTATGAAACATGGGTCAATGAGTTTGACTCAAAATGACATAGTTAAATCATGATAGCAATATCACAATATGACTTATGGTGGAAATTATCTCCTACTTATCAATTGATGAGCTTAAGGGGCTTTCTAATGAATGGTTCATAAGGCACAACACTTGGTTAAGGTTTTAAAAATGGGGTTTCAAGCTTTGGGTTTAACCATGGAGGAAACTCTGTAGTTAAGCACACAGGTTGGAGTAGTATTGGGATGGGTGACCTCCTGGGAAGTCCTGGTGCTTCACCCCTGTGAGCATCACCTAGATCCAATGAGTGCTAAGTGTTCCATTTATTCTCATGAGAGATGGATTCATGTTGAATCACTACTCATGAAATATGGGTCAATGATTTTGACTCAAAATCACACAGTTAAATCCTGATAGCAATATCACAATTTGACTTGCTGTGCAAATTATCTTTTTCTTATCAATTTATGAGCTTAAGGGGCTTTCTAATTAATAGTTAATAAGGTACAACACTTGGTGAAGGTTTTGAAAATGGGGTTGCAAGCTTTGGGTTGAACCATGGAGGAAGTTTTGTAGTTAAGCACGCTCAGGCTAGAGTAGTACTAGGATGGGTGACCTCCCGGGAAGTCCCGGTGCTTCACCCCTGTGAGCATCACCTAGATCCAATGAGTGCTAAGTGTTCCATTTATTCTCATGAGAGATCTATTCATGTTGAATCACTACTCATGAGACATGGGTCAATGAGTTTAAGTCAAAATCACACAGTTAAATCATGATAGCAATATCACAATTTGACTTATGGTGGAAATTATCTCCTACTTATCAATTGATGAGCTTAAGGGGCTTTCTAATGAATGGTTCACAAGGCACAACACTTGGTGAAGGTTTTGCAAATGGAGTTGCAAGCTTTGGGTTTAACCATGGAGGAAACTCTATAGTTAAGCACGCTCAGGCTAGAGTAGTACTGGGATGGGTGACCTCCTGGGAAGTTCTGGTGCTCCACCCCTGTGAGCATCACCTAGATCCAATGAGTGCTAAGTGTTCCATTTATTCTCATGAGAGATGGGTTCATTTTGAATCACTACTCATGAAACATGGGTCAATGAGTTTGACTCAAAATCACACAATTAAATCTTGATAGCAATATCACAATTTGACTTGCTGTGGAAATTATCTCCTACTTATCAATTGGTGAGCTTAAGGGGCTTTATAATGAATGGTTCATAAGGAAAAACTCTTGGTGAAGGTTTTTCCAATGAGGTTGCAAGCTTTGGGTTTAACCATGGAGGAAATTCTGTAGTTAAGCGCGCTCAGGCTGGAGTAGTACTGGGATGGGTTACCTCCTGAGAAGTCTTGGTGCTTCACCCCTGTGAGCATCACCTCGATCCAATGAGTGCTAAGTGTTCCATTTATTCTCATGAGAGATGGATTCATGTTGGATCACTACTCGTGAAACATGGGTCAATGAGTTTGACTCAAAATCACACTGTTAAATCCTGATAGCAATATCACAAAATTAAATGCTTTGAAAATAGATCATTATCAAGGTACATTTTTCCATTGCATTCAAAAATGTTTAGCATTCTCTAACAGTTTTTGTAGATGGTTCTATGGGATACTTCAAATATTCTTCTTTCAAGACTTGGAAACTTTTTAAAAATGCATAGTTTCATTCCCATCATTTCTACATATTTAGTAGGTTTTTAACTTCAAGTATTAAAATGCATCTTTTAGCACTACACACTTAATATCCTATTAGAACCATCTTTTTCTTGTTCATCTACTCTATTTAACATACAAAATAATCTATTTTAGTAACCAACATTAGATAGATGGCAAGCTACATGAATATGAAATCTTGTTTTCTTGGAAGGATAAAAATATTTGTGAATATCAAGGCCACATTGTAGGTTTGTTTAGTGTTCAATTCATATGTCTAAATAAATAATTGGTTCATGATTCTCACATTCAAATAATATTTATTTATCCATATTGTATGAAGTTTTTTAGAATAATTTAACCAAAGCATCCCCAACAATTTTTACAAATTGTAATTCACAAACAATTTCATAATTCAACTTGAACTTGTTATGAAATGGTAATATAGGGAAAACCGATCCAAATTGGTTTAGAACCAATTTCCTTATGTTTTGAAACCTAAGCCAAATTCATTTTGTTCTCCTTAGAAAATTAGTTGTTAATACCAATCACTTTTCTTAGATGTCATAATTGATTTCTATTGTATTTTTATCAATTCCTTTTCAAAGTTGCAAAATAATACTCTAATTTGGTTTTGGCAATAATTGAAGTTTTGTGTTAAAATTAACACCAAATCGATTTATAGAAAACAAAAAAAACAAAAAAACATTAGTCAAAGCAAATATGCTTATCAAAATAATGTCGTTGGACCTCCAAAAATTGTATTCAAATTAGTTTGAATGTAAGAACTAGTACCCATATTCAAACCAAAGAACAATCATATATTGCCTTTCTAGAAGATGAACACCACTACGTAAAGATTACCGGTATTACTTTGATACAAATAACTATTTTGTTTTTTTCACCAAATACTAAAATGACTGATTTGTGTAGCTCATAATCAAAATCTGACTTCCTATTGCTAGAGTGACATGAAGTTCTTGTAAATCATCCTTCTTTTTGACATCAATGACAAACATGTCAAAGCTCGATGAACTTCCCTTTTGGAAATGATGTCAAAAACTCATGCCTCTTCTTTATCCCCCTTTTTGACAATGTGGCAAAGAAAAATAATAACTCATCATGCTCCCCCAATAAAAAATAATCACACCCATATTTGATTTGCATTATCAAATTAACATCCAACCTTATATTAAAACAAGATGTTTCATCATACTCATCATACTTACCTCAAAGTGAGAATCCTTATTGTGCCAACTTAGTTGTTCAGGTACCATTTTGTTGGCTACAATTTTTGTAAGTCATTATGACCACATCTTACAAAATTATGACTTGTTTAGTGTAGTGAGATTTCTCTATGCTTTCAACAATAGGGGACACTCCCTTCTTACCGTAGGGGGCTTTAAAAGGAAGTTAACTAAAATTACAAAAAAAGTGGTTCTCTTAATCAAATCATTCCTTTAAAAAGTAGGGATGATTTGCATACAAGTACAACCTTCCAACTCAACTAAAAGTGTTTTGTTACTATAATAATTTACCAGTGACCCTAGAATTGGTATGAGAACAATGCCAAGGGTAGTAGTTTACTTTATTTTGTGGAATCAGTACAAGAACCAAAAGTCTCATGTGATTATCTTGAACTAGGATTTACATCGAATAATCAGTAAGGCACAAAGTCTCTTACCATATACTGTCAAATTTAATAAAAACACAACTGAAGTTCAAAGGCTTCAGCTCTAAGTAATTACGACCACTATTATCTATTGCAATTTGTCTGACTACAACACAACATTTTCAAAAAGTTCAAATTGGCTATGAATACAACATGTGGCTCAAAGTTTGAATAATTAAATTCAAATCCCTCTTGAATGAAAGTATTAAGGCTCGCAATCAACTCAAGAAAATGTTATCACATAATAGTTTGAATTGGATTAAAGTCTCAAAATAATTTGCCTCTTTTATTGAAATCAATTTAATTTACATTCAAGCACAAGGTCTTGGAGTGCACACACAAACTAACAGAATTTTCTTGTCTTATCAAAAGATGATTATTTACAATGATCTCCCTCCTTTATATAGGAAAATAAGTGTTATTCAAAGTTTCATGCCTAATGCAATTCAACTTGATTGCATGTTACAAATTTGCACATGATAACATCACATGCAATTACATTTGGTTTTTTCATTAACATGTAATATGCCAATTACAAATTGAAAATACATGATGATATTCTAAGTGCCTGACAAGACACGACTTCTATTACATCATGCTTTATTGGTCTTCATAGTGCTAGAAGTCGCTCAATATTTTACGATTATTGCACTCAAGTTTGGTGGAAATATCTTAAACTTAAAAATGAATATGCATCCTTGATTGTTTTGTTGAGTGTTCAGTGACCATTTTTATCTTGAAAGTACTCTATACTTCTAATCATTTTTTCACCTCCTTGTAGGTGTTAATTTTTTTGAAATTAAAAGTGACCAAAACAAGGGGGTTGGCCCATACAAGCAAAAAGCTGGTAACCAGCGCATTACCAACAGAACCACCAGCAGACAAAAGACTAACTAAACATCAAGAACCAGGAGTCTACAAGAACCAATAGAGAAATAAAACAACTAAGCTAACAACAACTAGAGAAAACTAGAAAACTATGAAAATTTATCATAACCAAAATTGGCAACATCGGCCAACCCGAGTCCTAATAACAGCTATAAACCAGCAAAACCTTAGCCAACAGTAAAACATAAAAAGTCTTGGATCCAAGGATCCCAATAAAATTAAACAACTTAATTTTCCTTTTTCCCCTTCCCCTTCGCATCCAGCAGGATCCGTGCCCAGTCATCCACAAGGATCTTGAAGAGCAACTTGTGGTCTTCCATGTCCATACTCGTGTCCTCCTTTTCCTATGCCAACAACTGGAGGTTGGTGGCAACAACATGTGTAACTTTGAGGCCAAATTTGGAGAAGGTAAAAAAACCTTCCTCCAAAGTTTTAACCCTCCTTTCCAATTTGGTATATCATTCTTGCAGCCTCTCAGTCCCTTCTTTAGTCTTCACTTCCACCTTTACAACTTCCTCCTTAGCACTTTGCTCTTGGAAATCCTCCTGCAAAACCCTTGGGTTAGGGGAAACCTTATAATTATCTTTAACGGGGGAGGAAATAGTTATGGGGGAGGTGTCCATTTTGCTTCTCTCTTCACAAAAGGTAATGGGTTTAAGGGAGAAGCTAGCAGTCACATGGGTGATCTCTGTATTCACAACATTACTAGTAAACGCCTGGGTCTGGGCATTATCCACCAAGTTGTCCCCCAAGTTAAAACTTTTCTCCCCCTCATCCTTTCCATCCTCCTTCTTGGACTTGGAAATATCTTCCTCCTCCCTCCCTTCATTATTATTTTCTAAACTATCTTCCTCAACCTCCTCAACTGGGACTCTGATGGATTTCTGTTTGCACCTAGCCTGAGATTGTGTAAGCCTACTAGATCTCCTCCTAGCCTTACCCCCTATCTCCTCCTCCAGATCCTCTCCATCAACCTCAACCAATTTTTCAATTTTTAACTTCTTGTTTCCTTTTTGTTCCACTGTTATATTAAGTTTTTTCTTTTTCTTTATTTCCCTACCAGGGGAGGGTTAGGGGGTGTGGATTTTGGTGCCTATACTGGAGCTTGGGGGTGAATTTTGGCAATGGCATTGGTCATCAACCACCATCACCCTCGGGGGGCACAGGGTAAGGTGAAATTGATAAAGGTAGGAAATTAAACCTTGATGAATTATGGTAAAATTTAAACCTTTACACCTTTTTTCCCTAACATCAACTACCATATCCTCAAGAGAATGTAGGAAGTAAAAAGGGATAGAAATGAAATCCCTATTCCTAAAATGATTTAACAAAGGGAAATGATAGTAATACAAAACACCAAACCTGCCCTCCAGTGTCAGATACCTCATAAGGACCAGGCACACATCATCCCATGGGACAGGCAGCTTGTCTCTTTTAAACCCTCATCTGTAACAAATTTGCTCCTCATCATCCGCAAAGAAGCTATTCATACTGGCTTCATCAGTGACTTTGGTTACCTTTCTCCATTTTTTCCCCTTCATTAAGAGGCCAGTCGCCATGGCAATCACTTCCTCAGTGACTTGGAATGTGATTCCATTAATGGTGACCTTTCTATCATTCCAACCATTAAAAAACTAGAGCACATAGTTCTCGTTGTACCCTGCATTGACTGCATATAAGGCAAAAAACCCCCTTCCTTAAGAAGAAACTAGATGACCATCCTATCTTTAAAATTCTCAATTTTTGTGGGTTCTAGCCTATTCAAGTTCCCCCCATCTCAATTTCACCAGTTTCTGGTTCCCCTTCTTCAGTAATATGCATATGAACTTTCTCAATTGCAATTTTTCTGCAACTACTATCCACCTTAAACCCTTTAACAACAAAATATAATTTGCAGACCCGTGCTTGATGTGCTCCCAAATCCCATGTGATATTATGATGGGATTTGTGAATGTATAAAATTAGAATTTTCACCCCCGACATTTTTTGACAACTTGATTAATGATATCTTTCGTACTTCCAATTGGGAAGTAATTTAAAAATCGCCATGGGTTACCATAATTATGAAATGACATCTTTCTTGATTCGTAATTACTCCTATTATCATTTGTATGGCCACGTCTTTCCATTATTTCCAAAAAGCCATTGTTAAATTTAGCGACATTATAGAATTTAACTGTGTGATTTTGAGTCAAACTCATTGACCCATGTTTCATGAGTAGTGATTCAACATGAATCCATCTCTCATGAGAATAAATGGAACACTTAGCACTCATTGGATCTAGGTGATGCTCATAGGGGTGAAGCACCGAGACTTCCTGGGAGGTCACCCATCCTAGTACTACTCCAGCCTGAGCATGCTTAACTACAGAGTTTCCTCCATGGTTAAACCCAAAGCTTGCAACTCCATTTGCAAAACCTTCACCAAGTGTTTTGCCTTATGAACCATTCATTAGAAAGTCCCTTAAGCTCATCAATTGATAAGTAGGAGATAATTTCCACCATATCTCAAATTGTGATATTGCTATCAGGATTTAACTGTGTGATTTTGAGTCAAACTCATTGACCCATGTCTCATGAGGAGTGATTCAACATGAATACATGTCTCATGAGAATAAATGGAACACTTAGCACTCATTGGATCTAGATGATGCTCACAGGGGTGAAGCACCAAGACTTCCTGGGAGGTCACCCATCCCAGTACTACTCTAGCCTAAGCACACTTAACTACAAAGTTTCCTCCATGGTTAAACCCAAAGCTTGCAACCCCATTTGCAAAACCTTCACCAAGTGTTGTGCCTTATGAACCATTCATTAGAAAGCCCCTTAAGCTCATCAATTGATAAGTAGGAGATAATTTCCATAGCAAGTCAAATTGTGATATTGCTATTAGGATTTAACTGTGTGATTTTGAGTCAAACTCATTAACCCATGTTTCATGAGTAGTGATTCAATTTGAATACATCTCTCATGAGAATAAATAGAACACTTAGCACTCATTGGATCTAGGTGATGCTCATAGGGGTGAAGCACCGAGACTTCCCGGGAGGTCACCCATCCCAGTACTACTCCAGCCTGAGTGCGCTTAACTATAGAGTTTCCTCCATGGTTAAACCCAAAGCTTGCAACCCCATTTGCAAAACCTTCACCAAGTGTTGTGCCTTATGAACCATTCATTAGAAATCCCCTTAAGCTCATCAATTGATAAGTAGGAGATAATTTCCACCATAAGTCAAATTGTGATATTGCTATCAGGATTTAACTGTGTGATTTTGAGTCAAACTCATTGACCCGTTTTTCATGAGTAGTGATTCAACATGAATCCATATCTCATGAGAATAAATGGAACACTTAGCCCTCATTGGATCTAGGTGATGCTCACAAGGGTGAAGCATCGAGACTTTGGGAGGTCACCCATCCTTGTACTACTCTAGCCTGAGTGCATTTAATTATAGAGTTTCCTCCATGGTTAAACCCAAATCTTGCAACCCCATTTGAAAAAAATTCACCAAGTGTTGTGCCTTATGAACCATTCATTAGAAAGCCCCTTAAGCTCATCAATTGATAAGTAGGAGATAATTTCCACCATAAGTCAAATTGTGATATTGCTATCAAGATTTAACTATGTGATTTTGAGTCAAACTCATTGACCCATTTTTCATGAGTAGTGGTCCAACATGAATCTATCTCTCATGAGAATAAATGGAACACTTAGCACTCAGTGGATCTAGGTGATATTCACAGGGGTGAAGCACCGGGACTTCCCAGGAGGTCACCCATCCTAGTACTACTCCAGCCTGAGCGCGCTTAACTACAAAGTTTCCTCCATGGTTAAACCAAAAGCTTGCAACCCCATTTGCAAAACCTTCACCAAGTGTTGTGCCTTATGAACCATTCATTATGAAGCCCCTTAAGCTCATCAAATAATTAGGAGATAATTTCCACAGCAAGTCAAATTGTGATATTGCTATCAGGATTTAACTGTGTGATTTTGAGTCAAAATCATTGACCCATGTTTCATAAGTAGTGATTCAACATGAATCCATCTCTCATGAGAATAAATGGAACACTGAGCACTCATTGGATCTAAGTGATGCTCACAGGGGTGAAGCACCGAGACTTCCTGGGAGGTTACCCATCCTAGTACTACTCCAGCCTGAGCGCGCTTTACTATAGATTTTCCTCCATGGTTAAACCCAAAGCTTGCAATTCCATTTGCAAAACCTTCACCAAGTGTTGTGCCTTATGAACCATTCACACAGTTAAATCTTGATAGCAATATCACAGTTTGACTTGCTGTGGAAATTATCTCCTACTTAGCACTTAATTTTGTTTATTTAGAGATCTATATGATATCTAAAAAAATTGCAAATCAATCTCTATGAACATTTAATGATAGTAAAAAAGGTTCACAATATCATAAACTTGAATATTTAAAAATAGGTTGATATTTTGAAACTCTAGAAGTGTTAGTTGATGAACTACGAGTTAGAGTATTGTTGTGTTCAATCCTTTAGATTTATAATAATTTGTTACCACATAATATTTGTTATTGCTTGAATTATATAACCAGATTTGAAATTGTGATTTGCATATGTAATATGATAAACACTTACACAACAAGTTGAGTTGACAGTTGATTGGAACAATAAATAAGAATAATGGAATTTGGTGATATTAGAAGAGGTTGATGATTAGTGATAATGATTGTGATCACTCAATTCACATTTTATATATTTGAGATGTGAAAATTTGTTGTTAAAGAAAGAAATTACTTAACAGATTTAATTTCAATTTTGGATTAATGTTTTTCTTTTTGCAAAGAATTTTGAGAAATGTTGATTAACTTCATTTTTAACAATGTTTGTGATTAGTTGTTCAGATTCAAATGTTACTGCTTGATACAAATATGGAGATTGGTTTATGATAGAAATGAATGTAGATTTGAGAGTACTAAATATTATTGTTGTAGATAGTTCTTGTCTTCTTGATGATAGGAAGTGATCATTGACAAAATATTTGATGATTGGTTTTGAATATGATAATGATTTGAATTTATTAATGTTTGTGTTTAAAAACCAATTAATAGAAATGTGAATTGGCTAGTTGATTCAGGATTGGAATTATTTTGCATCAGCAAGTACCTATGTTTGATTTGCAAACATTGTGAATTGAGATAGATGGGAAAGTGCATTAAACATATTGAAGTAGTTTTCATATGAAGGTGTATTTAAGAAATTGAAATTTGGCATGTTTGGCATTGTTGTTACAAAGAAAGATCAACCATATTGAACATGTAAGGCTAAAGAAATAAAAATGCATTATCTTGAATATTATTCTTAATGAGAACGTATTGTGAAGGGGAGAGTTTTTGTAACAGATATAAGATCTTTGTGTTCATACATTGCATCAAATGAAAATTTTGGAAATAGAGTAACTCTTTGATGTAAAGATCAAAGACTTGATGTAGTGCTCCTTGGAATAGGTGTTCCTAAAATATAAAGGTGTTTTCACACCTTGTAATGAGTTTTCCTAAAACATGTAGACATTGGTGCTCCTTGGAATGAGTGCTCCTAAAACTGTAAGAGGTTAGTATTCTCCTAGAGTAGGTGCTCTAAATATTGGCTAAGTGAAGCCTTGACGTATCTGCTATGTGATGTGCATTTCTCTAAATGAGCCACAATACAAGGACTTGAGAAAGTGGTTTTGACCTTGAGGGGTTTTCCACTATAAATAAGGGCTCAATGATCCAATTATGTATACGTTTCTTCTTGTTCATTTTACCTTGCATCTAAAGAACATATATTTATCGATGATAGAAGTAATCAATGCATAGACAACATTGATTTAAAGTTAAAAGTTTAAAACTTGTATAGGTTAGTGATTCATCCAAAAGCATTTGATATTTGTAAATGGATGTAAGATATTATACTTATGGTTAATCAAAGAAATAAATTAATAAGCGTGTGATTCTACATTATGAAACTTTTGAGAAATGTTATCTTTGTTTGTTTTGCATTTATCTATACATGAAATGTAGTTTCATTGTATTACTTAAGCATTGGTGTCATTATTATTGTGCTAACTCTCAAAGAAAATATATTATATAAACTTACTAACGTGTTTTAGGTTAAATCTCTCTTGGATTCCCTCGCAAGGCATAACATAATAACTTTGGACATATCGCAAGAGATTATAGATTAGAGGATTAATAAGAATAGTCAAAGGTATGTAATTTAGAATGTAATTGTTTTTAAAGCAACAATTGAATGCATATTGTAGGAAAATTTAGATATAATGGTATGAGCAATGAGATAATACAATCAATTAAAAGGAAAATTTAGAATGTAGGGAATAAAGAGAAAGGTATCAACATTGATGGAGTAGGGAAGGAAATGGGTAATCCATCTCAAAGCCTTTGGATAAGAATTCGGTTAGAAAATAACAAATTGACTCAATTGGACAAGTCACACAAGTTTCTTTTGTGGGCACCCCATCATCAAATTGATTAGGTCGTTAGACTTAAGGGGAAGATTTTAACCAAAAATATTACCTTACCTTGAAAGTTGTAATTGAACAAGATGTGGTGGTTAATGCATGAATGGCATATCTAATATGCTTTTGAAATTGTAAATTATTCCATGAACATACTATGGATCACAAACATAATATAATTCACTAGCAATATCAGTGTTTTGGAAACTTGGGTACAAGTGTCATTTAATGAATCTAAAATAAAGAAATTGATGAGAAGTTGCGGTGGTGTTTAGGGCTAGGGATTATTCCCTAATCTCATGTGCATGAAAATAAATTATTTCTTATTGTCTATTGTTTTGATAGTTTGCAAAATGGAGAAGGAATTGGTTTCTCAGTTTGGTGGTAGGGATTTTTCTAGGGGTGGGTGTTTGTAGTCATTGGTTGGGTGGCCCTTTCCTGCTCTAGGTGTTTTTTATGGATAAGGTGTGTGGGATAATGGGTTTGGGTTGTTGGCGACCCACCAATTTTCTGTATCTACCCTTTTGGTATTTTTGGTTGTTCACATGTCAAAGCTTGGGGTTTCTTCTTTGTTGGTGGTGAAAGATGGTTTCCCACCTCATAGATCTTCTCTAGATTTACATATAATGGGATTTGAATCCTTTCATGTGGGGGAGAGTTCCAATTTTTTCAAAAAAATTGATGGATGTCTTCCACATAGCCATGATTGCACAATTTTGGTTATTGCCCTAGTGGAAGTGATGGAGGACATTGAGTACTAGACTACACATGCTTTTATATGTAAAATTTTTTGAATTCAAATTTCCTTGTCAACGCTCAAGGCATAGATTCAAAATTTGTGGCAAGTGGATGGTGATATGGAGACCATGTTGGATGTGAATATCTATTCCTTTGTTTTAATTTCTTACATATCTAGTCAGGGTTATGTTTTTGAAGGGGACCTTATTTTCACAATCATGTGTGGTTATTTGTTAAACCTTAGCGTACAAGGTTTCATTCTGCAAAGGATCTCCCTTCATAGGTCTTGGTCTTGTTTTGTTTATTATATCTTCCTCCTTAATTCTGCTAAGAAGACATTTTCCATCAAAATGTTTCTTTTCTTGGAAAGTTGACCATAATTTCTCATCAATCCCTTTATAAAAAGGTTATTTCTTTTGCCCAAATTTGTGTTGAAATTTATTTGAATAATTCATTACCAAATTCTTTGGAAATTTGTCTTGGTTCTTCTTATGGGTGCAACAATCTAATTATGAATCCCTTCCCTTCCAGTGCCAAATATGTGATGCGTATGTTGATTTCAAGTGACAATGCCTTTAGGCTTTAGCTTCTATGGGAATTGGTGCCTCTATTGCTGGTAAGGGAAGTGGACAAACAAATATTGTATAAAATAGGAAATCCCAAATGGATAATACAACTAAGTTGAATACTCATATGGATAATACAAGTAAAGGAAAGGCCCAACCAATTGATGTTGGCCCTAATAAGTATGGCTTCATTTCTATCCATTCATGAGCAAATAGGTGTGGTCAGAAGAGGCCCTTTAAATAGTGATAATCTAATTCTAGTTTTAATCAATTTGAGGTACTTGATAGTATGACCTTAGAGGAGTGTATTCCTCCTAGCATCTCTTTTGAGGCAGCTATCCCACATGATGATGCTCCTTCTCATGACACATTTTTGGCAAAGTGAGGTCCCTATTGGTCCCAAGTCTGGAGCTCTAATCACTCGTATTGTGCCTCAAGACAATGATATAGTTTTGATAGACTTGGTTAAGGAGGTGTTTGCATCTGGTAAGGGCAAGGCATTTTCTCTACCTTTAGTTTTGTTTCAAAGACCTTTTAAGAGGGTTTATTTTAGTCCTTTAAAAAGTGGGTGTAAAAGGACTAAAAGAAGATGGAAATTATAGGGGATGTGCTAGTTGAGTATGGGGTTGTCAAGCTCATGAAAGCTCACTTCCCCCACTTTACTCAGTGATTATTCTCTAATGGAATGTTAGTGGTTTGAATAAAATCCCTAGACAATAGGCTATTTACAAGTTGGTGATTCATCATTCTTTGAATATCTTTTGTATTTAGGTTACAAAGCTTTCAATGGAGTTTAAGCTTTGATGTGCTCCTAGTATTTTGTTGTATGAACAATGCTAATGTATTGGGGCTATGGGGACTACTAATGGTTCGGCCATCTTTTGGGACCGAAGAAAAAATTCTTCCTTTTGTTGGGTGTCTTCTCGCTGAACCCTTTTTTGTAGTGGCCTCTAGTCTAGATTCTAGTGAGATGATCATGAATACTAATGAGTATGCACCTGTAGATTTTGTGGGAAAATTGTGGATTTGGTCACATATTTGGTATGTTAGAAGTTATCATCCTATCCTTCTCTAGATTTTAGTAGGAGACTTCAATTCAGTTTCAATTATTAAGGAGACACAGGGTGGGTTGGCTCATTTGGGGCCTTGTTCAAAACTTCTTCATCAAAATATGGATCTTTTGCAACTCTTTGATATCAAGCTATTTAATGGGATCTTTACCTAGAATAATAAAAGGTATAGGGGATAGGCTATCTATGAAAAAATGGATAGATTTATGGCCTCTTGCTTTTGGGTTAGTGGGTCCATCACTCTCTCTTCCAAAATTATAGACTAGAGGGGTTTAAATCATTGGCCTATCAAATTCTCTACCATTGGTGTGATTGTTCCTAAAAATCCTTAATTCAAGTTTTAGTTGATGTGGCTTTGAAACTCTTTTTTTTATTACTTTATTACCTGATGGTGAAGAGAGAATGGCCTTGCCTATGGAACTGTTATGTATCCATTCTTTAAAAAACTTCAATATGTGAAAAGGAAGCTCAAGATTTTGTATAGAGATTGTTTTGGGAACCTTCATACCATGAAGGGATGAGCTAATGCAAGAGCATCCTAGGGAAGTTGTCAATCTTGAATGCTAGTGTGATTTGACCTTATGGTTAGAGATCTCAGATGAAAAACATGTTTTCTCGATCACTATTGAGCAATTCTTGGTTGTAGTATTGGCCAAGGGGCTCAATCTCTGAAGGAGCTCTGCATATATTGGGCTTGGCATACACTACATTGCTTGGAAAACATTGTATTGATTTACATGTGTTTCTTTCTCAACATATAGTGTTTTTGTATTGCTTGACATGTGTTTCTTTCTCAACATATAGTGTTTCTCGACAGTACTTGTGGTTTTTTGTTGATGCTCGATAGTGTGTCTTATGGGGTGGAGGTCTTATGGATTAGATCAGCTGACTTGGAGAATGAAAATCACATGGCATGTGTTCATGATGTGGATTGATTGTGGGGACCTATTTGGGTCTTGTTTATTTATCCTAGGTGCATTTAATGGGTGTTGTAAGCCGATTAAGGCATTTTGTGTTTAATATCTGTTGCAAGCCAACTTCTGGTTCAAATATGTATTTAATGTAAGGATTTATTTAATTTGTAACTTTGTAGGCCGGCTTGTGGATTAGTTGGGTATAAGTAGAGGGTCTTGTGGAGTCTTGAATCATTATCATTCATCATGGAGTAGCTGAGAGGAGAAAAGTTGAGCAGAGCTAGTAGCTAAGTGTGGGCTTGGAAAAACAAGGAGGTTGCTTGGTGGCTTGCGAGAACAAGTTTAGAATCTTCTTGGGGTTTTCTACTAGATTGTGCATCTAAGCTAGCTAGTAGTTGGATCTTGTGAGGTCTTGCAGAATTACTATTGTAATTGCTTATGTATTGGGATGTGACTCAGATGGCCTTACAGTTGAGCATGTTAGATATAAATCTTATGATTCTATTATGAGAATTGGTGTTATTTTGGATCTAAATCTCTTTGTTATTGTTTATATTCTAATGTGTGGTTAATTTCTTGGGGTTAGGACATCTCCTTTGGGGACTCTCCTACCTTGTACCACATTAGGTGGTATCAGAGCAAAGGTTGGATCTGGTTGATCTTGTGGATTTATTGCTTTTAGTTTTTAAAGATCTAGGAAGATGACTCCAAGAAGATTGGACCCTAGGGTGATTGATGATCTATGTGATGTTGTAGAGACCAGGATTTCAAAGAAGATTACATTAGATTTCACATCTAAGATGGAGTTGATGAAGATTGAGATCATGAGAGCTAGTATTAGTGCACCTAGGAATGTGGGTATTGAAGATGGAAATGAGAAAGACTTTGAAGTTGTTAGATCTAGTGGTGAAGACATAACTAGTTACATTGAAAAACCTATGGAAGATAGGGATGGATAAGGATGGTTAGTAGAAGAGATCTAGAGTTCACTTAAAGCTAAATAATAAGATGGATGTTTCTAAAATTTTAGGTACTTTGAATCTTGAGGACCTAATTGATTGGATTGGTGAATTTGAAAACTACTTTGAGTTAGAGGATATTAGAGATCTGCTTAGAGTGAGGTTGGCACAAACTAAGTTGAAAGGACATGCTACTCTTTTGTGGAAAGAATTACAAAGAGATAGAGAAGAAGAAGGTGAAATGAAAATCACTCATTAGAGGTTGATGGTGAAAAAATTGAAGGTTAAGTTCATTCCTACTGATTATGAACTTGAGTTATTTAAGAGGTTGTAGAATCTAAAATAGAAGGATATGATTGTGAAGGATAATACCGAGGAGTTTTGCAAGTTGACTATTCGGTCCAGGCATAGAGAGTTGTCTAAAGAAAAGGTGGCTAGATACATTAATGATTTGAAATTCAATATTCAAGATGAGGTTGGTATGTTGAAGATTGATTTGGTTGAGGATTCTTATTAGTATGCTTTAAAGGCAAAAGATAAGTTGAAGAAAAGACATTAGAGTAGTTCCCGTGAAAAGGAGAAGTAGGATCACTCGACAAAGGATAAACCAAGTGCAAAAGATGATGCAAAGCCTATTGAGTTGAGGAAGAGGATGGGTAAGGTTGCCTTTAAAGGTAATTATTTTAATTGTGGTGAAGAAGGACATAAAGCTTATGAATTTTTTTAGAAGATTGGCAATATAAGGGTTTTTGTTGTGAATGAGGCTAAAGACTTAGTCAATGAACTTGAGAGGGAATGAGAGAAATTATTGGCTTGGTGAGTACTATTTGGTAAAAGGGTGTTGGAACATTGTCAAAGGATTAATTTGTTCAAGACTCATTGTAAGTTTGCTGGTAAAATATGCAATGTGATTGTGGATGGTGGTGGTACTGATAACCTTTTTTTCAAGGAGATGGTTCAAAAACTTGGTTTGAAGAGAGTGAGACATCCTTTTCCTTATAGGATTGGTTGTTTACAAGATGAACATGTTTAGGAAGTGAGGGAGCAGTTTCTTGTTGATTTCTAGATTGGGAAGTATAAGGATCATGTGTTGTGTGATATTAGACATGAGTAGTTGTCACATATTACTTAGTAGACCTTCGCAGTATGATTGTAGGGTTGTGCATGATTATTTCAAGAATGTATTTACAGTTGAGAAATGTGGCAAGAAGTTTTCATTATTTCCTTTGCAAAATGAAGAACTTGGTAGAAGGAACTTGAGATTTGGGAGCCGAGTTGAGCTAAAGGATTCTAAGAATGCTAGAGATCAACATAGAAAACATACATGTGCTACACCAAGAAGGGATGTGTAGAAGAAGAGAAACCATGTGACTGTTGCTAGAAAAGATTGGTAGAAGTAGAACAAAGGGAAGAGTGTGCAAGTTGATAACTTGGAGGATATGTATGTGAAGAACCATTTTTTGATTTATGTATTGAATCCCACAAGATGTTCTTCCAACCTCTAAGAAAATATTTTTGCACCTAGGATATTTGATGTAGAAGCATCCTGGGGAAGTTGACAATCATGCATGTTGGTGTGATTTGAACTTACAGTTAGAGAGCTCAACTGAAGAAGAGGTTTATTCCATCTCTATTTAGTGGTTCTTGGTTGTAGTATTGGCTGAGGAGCTCAGTCTGTAAAGGATCTCATCATATATTGGGATCGACATACACTTCATTTCTCGAAAAACATTGTATTTCTTAGGTCCTTCTCTTTCTTTGAGGTTGTCCCTTTTGAGTTTTCCCCATGTGTTAGTGCTACCTGCAATTGGGGTAATTTTTCTAATAAATCACCTATTTTCACTAGGATAGTAATTTCTAGTACTTGCCACACAATATTCATTACACCACTACTAGAAGTAGGCTCTTCCTTATTTGTCTTTCCTTCCTCTCCCATGCTATCTGAATGTCTTTCTTTGCTTCTTGAAATCTTTTGATCTTCATAGTAGCATTTGGATAGGTTAAATTTCTGGCTTGCATCCTGGTGACTATAAGCATTTTTCCTTCTGGATCTTCAATGTCTAGCATATTTACCCCCTTCTATCTTGAGAAATCTGCATCCTCATGATTTCTTGGCCAACACCATTTACAGAGCATTCCTCCATTTTGTCTGCCTTAGCTCTAACAATCTTGTGTAAAATGTCCCCATTTATTGCATCTCCTACATTGGATCATCGACCTCCCCTTGGAATCATACTAGAGTGGACATCATGGTGTATTGTTATTTTTGTTGATGTTTCTATTATTATTACTTCATCTGCTATTATTTATGTATCCTCCTAGTGAGGCTTTTGTACTTGTGTTCTTCGACGAAGTGGAGGGGGGCGTAGATTTCCCTCCTTGGGTTAGGAATACTTGAATGCTCCTTGTTTTTAAATTGTACAAAGCAATCTTTAATTGCATGTCCCAGTACCTAAAAAGTCTCACAAAATGCTTTCTTTAGGCATGCTCCTTTTGTATGGCCTTCTTTTTCACAGTCAGTACACCAAAGTCCTCTCCCTTCTTTCTTTTCTTCTTTACTCCTTGCCACTTCCTTCATCAATCACCTCAGGTCTTTTCTCATGGCTTGAATGGTTTTGGATTCTTCTTCACTCTCCTTTGAACCTTTACTCGTGCTTCCATTCCTTCTTGCCTTGGAAGTTTTACTCTTACTTTCTATGTCCATGGCATGAGCATCCTCAAAGGTTGATGGTGGGACTATCTTCATCTTTTTTTGAGGGACCATGTTAATCCTTCAATGAACCTTCATTTTTTTAGTCCATCTGTCGGCTTGTTTTCTACTTTCCCTATCAACTCTTTCATTCTTCTATTGTAGGCTTTGACGGATTCACTCTTCCCTTGTCTTGTGTTATAAATCTCCATTACTATTTCATCATCCCTCAAGAGTCTGAATTCTTCCTCAAAGGTTGTGCAGATACTATTCCATGCGTTTTTGCTTGTTGTCTCCAAATCAGTATACAATCAATGACAATACCCCATAGTGTGGTCGGGAAAGCTTTTAGCCATTTTGTTGTGTCATTTTTTCTATTCACTTGCCATATTGTTATACATGTTTTACAGTGGTGAACGGGGTCCTCCGAGCCATCCCTTGTGAACATTGGTAATTTTTGTTTGTCTGTTGCCATTATGTGAGCCTTTTTCCCTCCTGTGGGAACACTTCTTCTAAATAGAACACCTCCTCCTAATGGAACACCTCCTCTCGACTGGAAGTTCACTCTTGAGAAGGAACTATTGAAACTATCATCTTCTTCTTGACTTTTCTCATGTTGGAGATCTCTCCTTGCCGGTGTCTCAAGATTTTTGTATCATAACTTCCTTGTCGATGTCTCCAAGATGACCAAATTTTCTATACCTTCGATTTTATGCTCGATCAACCCTTCTTGGATTCTCATGGAATTCCCTTGTCCTCCCCTCAAGTTATGACATCTCTCCTACTACTACTGGAGACATAGTACCCTCAAGGTGACTTCTTCCTCAGTTTCTTCTCCTTGTACCTGCCTAGGATATATGTTTGGAATTAGGGGCATTAAGAAATTTTATTATTTGTTTCCCTTTTTGGAATTTTCATGTTCCTTGTGTTCCCTAGTCCTCCTTTCAGAAAAATATTGTAACACTTGGCATCTCCTCTATTCCCTCTATCTCTCAGCTCTTTCCTCTTCCACTCATAACAAATTGTGTGCTAACAGGCAAGGGATCTCTCCTAGGAGATTGTACACTGCTAGTAACATAGAAAGTTCATCGTGTATTGTGCCTTCAGTGATCATTCTATCATGGGCTTCCCTTTGTATGTACTGATCAACGACAACTTCCCAGGTCGTTACCAGATCATGTGTCAATTGATCTTCCCTTGTTATTTCCTCCTCTTCCCCATCACTATTTGTTACTTGGATGAGTGGTACAAAGGGCCTTCTCATTACTCCATCTTACTGACCTCCAGGTTCAGAATTAAGCAATGGTGCCAAAAATATAGAGTGGAAATATCACTCAAGTTCATAGAGATATAAACTAGGGAAGATCAATTGACACTAAGCATCAAATTTTTGATGTCTACTGGTTATGGTCTGGCTTTGCCTACCTGCCAGAGATTGCACTCATTTTTGACGAGGTTGTTTGTCAATAAATAGATAGCTTGTCTTTTGTCAAAATTTAGATGAAATTATGATGATGAAATGTTTTGACCATTGGTTGTTAAAGAATCAACCAACCTTCATAAAAAAATAGGTCCAAATTTACTAGTGTTTGCTACTCAACACATCCAAAGCAAAGAATGATATAAGTTAAATCATATTTGAATGGATTGGAAGCCTTATTGACCATCAACATCATGATCGATGCCAAAAAATAGATCGATGCCATGAGATAATACATAGGAGGGTAGGTGACATAAGGAAGTGCCTTGACATGAGCCAACCCACATTAATCATAACTTCTCAACAATGTTAATAACACGACTGGACACATCAGCCAAGATTGAGTGTATATTAAGGAATAATTATTTCATTCTTGGGAGAAGAGAGTAAAATGCCTACATAGAGGTTAAAAGTACACCACATCACCTCCCACAAATAATATGTACATGATGAGACTTACAACCATGTGGATTATGGAATGTTAATGTACTAGTGTTGGAGTCCATGCATAAATAAGGTAAGGAAAAGTAAGAATCTTTTGTAGAGGGAATATCTCAAATTATTAGCATTGGTATCAAAGATGGGAAAATTCCCATTTGGCTGACATGATGAAGTAGATTGCAAACTCTTGGTCTTAGTATCAGAGATTGGTGTAACTACCCATTTAGCTAACACAAATATTGCTATCAGATATGAGTGTAATACCCATTTGGCCAAACACTAATTAAAGGAATACAACCTCTATAATGTTGGTATGCGAGAGTTATCTCCATCTGACCAACATTTCTGAGGAAGTATTATGGAAATAATATTCTAATGATGTCAACATATGCATATGTGAACCTTAAGAGGTGCACTCTAGAAAAAAGAGTTGAATAACTAAGGGTTATGCAATCATATGTAAAAACATCTTTAAGATTGGGGTTAAATTAGAGGGTAGAATAGTGTAAATATATTTGTTATTATTATGTTTTAACAATTATCTTGCTGGTATTACTTGTCGCAAGATAACCCTAATAGTGGGACCATTACAGTGGTATCAGAGCATGATTTTTCCATCTTGTAGGGTGAATATTATAAACATTTCAATCAGTAAAAAGATCAAACTATTGAATGCAAGTGATAAAGAAGCCTAGAAAAATAATTAAATAACTAATGAATATATGTTCATACAAGTGATTTATTCTCAAGATGGGAGATGAATAGTAAATCCACTTGAGATAGGTAGATTCCAAGATAGGTAGGGACATGGGTTCTAATTCCTTGAGGAAATATTCCAAGATGGGTGACGATATGGTTTTGAATTCCTTGAGGAAATGTCCAAGTTAGGTAAGAACATCATTCCAAAATCCTTAAGGAAAGATTCCAAGATGGGTACAAACATATAGTCGCAATACCTTGAGGGAGCCTACTTATATATGAGTATCTAGCCATTGTGACAATGAAATTTCCATACTCTAAAGAGTTCATGCAAGAATTTAAAAAATGATTAAGATTACTATGGTAATTACTAAATCTAAATGATCCTTAAAGATATTATTAAATTAGTTATGAACTATGACAAAAATATTTTGAAACTTGGAATATTATTCAAACCCTATATGTTGATAAAGAAACTATCAATAAAATTAAGCTTGAAGTCATTTCAGATAACTCATCAAACTTAGCACTATGAAATTTGTCAATCAACCTTTAATTTTTCATTCATCAAATTCAATTGATTTTGATTATGCTCGATTGATATCCTAATATTGTGAATCAAGGTTACATACACCAATCTGATTAGCATATGAACAGTGAAAGTGAAATCACTCACAACATTCAATATAAGTGAACTTAAATCAAACCCTTGATTATATCATTAAATTCAAACTTGAGACTTGCACAAAAGGGATGGATCTATTGTGATATTGATATCAAATGAAAATTGTAATTGCCTAAGGAAAAGAAATTTTTGGAGGGTAGGACTGTAATATCCCCCATTTAATAGTAAAATTTAATATGAAATCACAAAAGTAACATCCCTAATTGAAATAGAATGATTATTAATATCTCAATTTGATATCAATAAGAACATTTCCCATCTATAATATTTTAGTAAATGCTTCATTTAGAATATTTTTAATAAATGAATAATAATTGATTGTTAAATTAAATAATTACTTGTTACATATTGTGCCCCTCGCCAAATATTTGAATTTTTAAATATTTTCTTGCCCAATGGTCACTTCCCAGTTTAATGTTATTTTTAAACATCACAGGAATATCAAAAAAAAAAAATGATCGAACCTTATGATATTCCTTATTTCCTAGGTTTATTTCTGCGGGCCCGCAAGTCCCCATCGTCAGATCTCAAAATATCCACGGTCGGTGCTATCTTGCTATGGGAAGTTGCATGTTGTTTTGCCATAGCGACATAGCACCTTTTGGCTGCGTGGCCAGTGGGTCCTCCTTTTCCTTGTTGTTTCTCCAGCGCCAGGTTTTGATAGATCCTCGAAGGGCATTATGGCACTATCAAAAAATTTGTGTTCCTCGTTGTTAGCGACATAGCGCCTAGAAAAAAATTGATAATGTTGTGACATCAGAAGGAAGGTGGGTCCCAAGCATGCCCCGTCAGATATCAGTGATGAAATTTGGCACACACTGTGGGACCTCAGGCAACGTGGAAGGATGATTGTGCTTGGAACGAGGTTTTGATTTGTCGCCACCTAGGCAGTTCATTGATGTCAGCAGTTACTTGGACCCACTCCCCTTTTGAACGCATGAAGATTTCCTCACCCTCAGATCAGTCTGGATCAATGGTGGGTGTTATCTCGCTATGAAAAACTGTGAGGATATTATCCATAGTGATATAGCGCCTCGACGACACGTAGCAGGGTGGGGTCGAGTATTATGAAACTGCAGGGATGGTACCAATTCAGGCTAAGTCACATGCCAGGTGTGCTGAGTTGGTTTGTGGGCCCAAAAATTTTAAGGGCAAAGTGCAATAATATGGCGAGTCTTCATGATCGTCAGATCAGTCTGGATCCATGGTGGGCGTCATCTCACTATGGAAAACTGTGAGGATATTACCCATAGTGACATAGCGCCTTGGCGATGCGTGGCACAGATGACATCATGGGCCCGCCCTTCTCCAAAGTAATATTACAGCTCATCCTCAGTGGCAGTTGTCATGTGGGTCATAATGCAATGGTGGTATTTTGTTGGTCCACTCAGCCAACTCAGTGTGTAGTCATGCATTTTTGTTGATCACCATAGATCTAAGGAAAATCGATGGTAGGCGCTATCTCGCTATGGAAAACTGTGAGGATATTACCCATAGCGACATAGCGCCATTATGCCATGTGGATTGATAGGGCCAAGTCACACCAAGATGAAGATGCCATGTGGTTGCCAAGTGGTTCGTGGGCCCAAGTTTTCAAGTTTCTTTTAAGGAGATAGCGCAGTAATATGGCGAGTCTTCAGGATCATCAGACCAATCTAAATCCACGGTGGGCGCTATCTCACTATGGGAAATTTCTCGAAGGATATGCATAGCGACATAGCGCCTCGGTGACACATGTCCCAGTGGGTCCGGTGGAGGCAGTAATAGTTAAATGCGCTGGCAGTTAATATGACCGTCGTAGTTGGAGTTTGAGGAATTGGCACAGTTAGTAAAGAAAGATTGGTCAACCTCGGAAAGACCTTGTGGGGTGGAAAAGTGAAAAGAGATCGTTGGTCCACGTGGCTCATTCTGGTGCCAGGGTTATGTTGACCTGTTGACCACGCTGGTTCGTGAACTAGGAACAAGGGATACCAAGGTTTTTTGCATAATCCAATCTTATGATCGATTCCAACCACCCTAGAGTAAATACAAAACAAAGAGGAACACTCTACCCCCCGATCCAACCTATCTATCTGGTCAGAGCATAGTTATGGCACCGTTTCTATCTTTTTGAGGCCCTATTTTAGTTAAAAATCAGATTTCATGGTACCAAAAAGCTATATTCAGATCGAATTTTCTTCTAGATCCCCATGATTGTTCTCTATAGGACTTCAATGTAGTGGTTGGGAAGTAACTTCAGTTGGAGGACATCTTAGTTATGCCTGAGCTATAAAGGCAACTTCTAAAATTTTTGAAGGGGTCGACCTTTCTCTATTTTCTCTGTTATTGCTCTGTAGATTCTCAGTATAAATTCCCCTATGCCTCTAAACTACATGATTTTCTGTCTTATCTCTTTCATCCATTGGTATGAAAGTGTAGGAACTCTTTGCCTCTTATTGGTGTTTTGTAGAGATCTATGATCTGCATGACTATATCTCCTTGGCCTATGAATGCTAATATAAGTGAATCTCTCTTTCCTCGTGACATTCATCCCAATCTTCTGATCTGCATGTGATTATTAGATTAAAACAAGTTTGAATGTGTATATCCTTAGTTTCATTCTGGTTCAATAGTGCATTTATGGGTAGAGTTTGGTCTGAACACTCTATTTTGGTGCATCACCTCTTTAGATTAGATTAGGTAGATTTTCTTTCATGCTCTCCTTCTTCCTTTTCCTCTTGAAGAGTAGTTAGGTGCATCCTGATAGTAAGAGGAAGCCAGCCTTCTCCGAAAACTCAACCTCATAGTTCAAGTCCCATAGCTTGGAGGTTGTTTCCTTATTTCACGAGGTCGTCCTTAGGTAGCAACTTTGGACAAGGATGAAGACTTCAGTGACAATACTTTTTGGCACGCCTAGTTGGACAACTTTTTAGAAAATTTCAAGCCTACTAGTGTCAAAAGGGAAAAGATCAATACCAAGGAGGTAGTATTGGCTTCGGTGTTTAAGCCTTCAAGAGGCTCATTCTTCAAAGTACTTGGCGACTCTGAGCTTCAAATACATATCTAGTTCCAGACCAAAGTTGTAGTGATTCATGCCCAGAGCTAAAACAAGGGCATCTTCTAGAGGTAAGTTTTAGTATCAAGAGCTTTCATTTTCAAACCTTAGAAGAAGGAAGACTAGAATATCTTTATCACTTGTTAGGAGTGCAATAGTAACAAATACACCTACAAGATCTATCTCTACTCCTCCTGCTACTAGATCTCAGCCTAGACTACCATCAATACATATCAATAGATCACTTGTCTATATGGCATTGCCTAGAGCTCATACTTTTGCCACCTTTAATGGTGGAAGCCCTCTCTTATTAGCCTAAAGACATGACATACTAGTAGCTGAACTCAAAAGTATACCAGAGTTGACTGGTGAAACTTCTATCTCCCCCTCAGAACACATTCAAGAGGTTGCAAATCTCTGCAATATCCATGGTATTACAAAGGATGATGTTGTAGTTAGGCTCCTAGCCTCATCCTTGAAAGGAAAAGCACTACAATGGTATAGAGGTTTAGCTCATTTTTCTATAACAAATTGGGATAGATTAGGAGCAGGATTATGCAAACATTTTGAGGATAAAAGTGACTATTGGTCACTTTTAGAGCAGTTGACTACTATAAAAAGAGCCCCCCATGAATGTATGATTGATTTTAATTATAGATTTCAAAAGACATGGGATATAATACCTACTTCAGTGAAGCCTACCCCTAGTAATTCCTTCTTGCATTACCTTAGAGCTTTTAACAGTGATATTGCCACTACAATCCAAACTATGGGAGGAGATACCTTGCCTAATGCTTATGAAATAGCAATAAAATCAGAGAACATCCTAATACAAGGAGGTAAGCTAGCTCTAAGGCCTCCTATGCCTTTCTTCCTTGATGTTCCAAATCATCAACCAGCAATGGCTCCTCTTCCCACAACTTCTACATCACAATCCCTTGTCCCAGTCCCTCAAGCTTCCACATCTTCAAATGGGATAGATGAAATCAAAGAGATGATGCAATCTCTAATGCAGAACATGGATAAAAGAGAAAATAACCTAGAGAAAAGACTCCAAGATTATGGGAAGAAGCTGGAGGATAACTCCTCTATGATACAGAAAGTAAGCAACAAGGTGATGACTTTAGAAAGAAAACAAGCTCAAGGTAGTAAGCTTCATCAATTGAAATATCAAACTCCAAGTAGTGGTAGGCCTCCAAATCCTAATCATTGGAACAATTCTTTTGATTAGAGTAGGCAGGGTGGCCATGCTTCAACCTCAAATGTAAACCTAAGTAGGGCCATAGTCCCTCAAAATAATATGGCTCAAGATCAAGATTTTTTTCCCTCCTGTAACTACTCCTATGCCTATTGTATTGGTCAAAAGGCTAAATATTTTATGGCTTTGACAATCCAAGAACTTGCAGCAAAACAATCATACGAGGACCAATTTAAAGATGCCTCAGATATGCAAAGATAGGGCGATTGCTCTTTTATGAATCATCAGATGGAGGAGCATTGTAATGTAAACCAGGATTCCATTTCTCATAACACTAGAAGCAAAAGAAGAGCTATGGAAGATGTTGCCCCCCCTCCTCCCAATCAGGCCTCAACTTCAAATGCGATATCTCATGAGCAAGCAGCAAATAATCAATCAAGTACCTTTCAGTGACAAAGGAAAAATCATGGCAGAAAAGATACAAGTGATCCTCAAGTTATTCCATCTCAACCTCATACAATTGCTGCTCCCAAAGCTTCTACCAAAGCACCTGCTATGCCATTTAGTGTGGTAGAGCAAATGAAGAAGACAAATGTGAATATCTCCATGTGGGATGTTGTTGCTACTATACCCATGCAAAAGAGGTTGCTACAGCAAGAATTGGAAAGAATTGAACCAAAGGATCAGACACTCAGCATGGAAAGTGCCACAAGCCTAGTACAACCATCAAGGGAGGTAGAAACAAGTAAAAAGGTTAGACCTCCTCCATTCTATGTTTCTCTAATTATAGGGGGCAAACTAGTCCATAATTGCATGATCGATTCAGGGGCTCGCAGTTCAGTGATGCCTAGGTGTGTTGTTGATGCTTAGGGAATTAAATATGAGCCCATTGTTAGGGATGTATTGCAGTTGGATGGTAGTACTGTCAAGACTTTAGGGATCCTTAGGAATGTGGAGATGGCCTTACATGCATGCCTAGGTTGTACTGTAACCCAAGATATCTCTGTTGCTGAGGTCAAGCCATATTTTTCCATCTGTTTGTCAAGAGACTTTACTGCCCAAATAGGTGGTTTCATATCTTTTGATTGGTCATATATGTCTTTTAAAATGAGATATGGAGCCAATGCTTCAATTAGAGCAGAGCCTCAAGCCCTCCATTATATTGAATCTTACACCCCCGACCCCATCAACATAAGTTGCACTATTCTAGAGATGGATGAGAATGACATGGTGAATGAGCCCACCGCTCCCCTAGCAGAGATACCTAATTTTTTCTTGGATGAATGGGCTAATGCATATCAACTTGACCCTATGTCAGAAACCCTTGAGACAGGCCTCGGTACATATTGTATATTAAAAAATGATGCTCTAGTTCCCAATCTTGTGGGGACTAAAGAAGACATGAGTGGGATATGGAGTATGTACTTTGATGGATCAAGGAATAAAAATGGATCGGGGTCTAGTGTGATGTTAATTTCTCCTGCACAAGTAAGGTACTATTTCTCCTTTAGGCTCCAGTTCAGTTGCATTAATAATGTGCCCGAGTACGAATCATTGATTCAAGGTCTCCTACTTGCTCAAAAAAGAGGAATTCAAGCTTTAAGATTTTATGGAGATAGTGAGTTGGTGATCAATCAAGTGAGGAATCAGAATACCACCAAGAATGGTTTGCTCAAGTCTTATAAAAATAGGGTATGGGATTTGCTTGAGGGTTTTAATGCATTTAATATTCAAAGCATCCCTAGAAAAGAAAATAGGCATGTTGATAGACTTGCAACAATAGGTGCATCTTATAATGTACCAAGGAATCTTGAAGAAAATAAGAAGCAAAAAATCAGAGTGGTAGTGAGGCCTGCTATCCCTGATAACAACATCCATTGGCATGTGTTTGAATCTGATGAGAAAATTGTCAGCTTCTTGTAGAATGAGGCAGAGTTTTCAGGCAGGAACCAGTTGAGACTGTAGGATCAGTATGGTGATCAGATCATTCATCTCAGTTCTAACAAATTGCCTAAGGGTCTCATTACCTTAGAAAGTGTTTTCAATCTTGATGACCAAACAAGAGGCAGAGACATGAACCTAGCTGCTGATGAAAATGATCATATTCTAGTCATGGTTGTTGATGGAAAATCCTTGAACATGGGTAAGGTATATTCTGAAATTGAGCAAAAGAGTTTTATTTATCTATATCAAGAATTTAATGATATATTTGCCTAGACATATGATGATTTAAAGGGTTTTGACCCAAGATTATTTCAGCATACTATAGATTTAGTTGATAATGGCAAACCAGTAAGACAAAAGCAGAGGCCAGTGAATCCTAAGGTTCAACCCCTAATGAGAAAAGAGCTATCCAAGTTGATTGAGGCCAATATAATTTTTCCCATCAAACACTCATCATGGGTAGCAAACCTTGTCCCTGTTAGGAAGAAGAACAGAGAAATTAGATTGTGTGTGGACTTTAGGGACCTTAACCAAGCTTCCCTTAAAGATCACCATCCTCTCCCTTCTATGGAACATATTTTGTCCAAGGTCAGTGGTTCAAAGAGATTTTCATTTCTTGATGGATTTTTTTGGCTACAATCAAGTGCTGGTTAAAGAGTCTGATAGATACAAGATTGCATTTACCACTAAATGGGGTACCTATGCTTATTGTAAGATGCCATTTGGGCTAACCAATGCAGATGCTACATTTCAAAAGGCAATGGAGATGGCCTTCAAAGGATTGATTGACAAGTTTTTCTTAGTTTACCTTTATGATATCACTGTGTATTCAAAGGATGTAGAAGATCATTTTGATCATCTAAGACAGGTATTCCTAAGATGCAGAGAGTTTGGGGTTTCCCTTAGCCCAAGCAAGTGTGTCTTTGCTACTAACCAAGGAAAATTATTAGGACATATTGTATCTGAGGATGGCTTAACTATTGATCTAGAGAGAAAAAAAGCAATACTTGCCCTCCCTCTTCCTAAACACAAGAAAGGGTTGCAAAGTTTCCTAGGCAGGATAAATTTTGTGAAAAGATTTATTCCAAATCTTGTTACCATGGTGAAACCTCTTACAGCTATGCTCAAGAAAGGTATGGTCTTTGCATGGACCAAGAAAGGGAAGGAAAGTTTTGAAGAGATCAAGACAGCCATAGCCTCAGCCCCTACTCTTATGAATCTAAATTTTGAGAAAGATTTCATCCTTTATACCCTAGGTGGTGAGTCAAGCATTTTTGTTGTCCTAACTCGTAGAAATGATAAAGGTGACAAGAAACCCATAGATTTCTTTAGTGAAGGGCTTAAAGAATATGAAGATAAATACAACTATCTAGAGAAGCAAGCCCTTGCAGTAATAAGAGCTTTAAAGAAATTTAGACACCTCCTGTCTCATAATAAGATTCATTTGTTAGTACCCCATGCTAGTGTGAAGGATTTCCTTTTGAGAAAAGATATTAGTGAGAAAAGAGCTAGCTGGATTACTAAAGTGATGGAATATGATATTGACATTCAGATTACCAAGCTGGTAAGAGGAAGGGGGTTGTGTAAACAGATGTTATCATCTCAAGAACCTGATGAGGAAGCTACTATGATACTAACAAAGCAACAAGAGGTAAGAAATAGCAACCCAAGGAGTTCGATGGATGATATGATGAATTTCTTATTAGGCAATGGATACCCTCAAGGATTAGATAGAACTAAAAGGAGACAATATAGATTATAGTCAATTCCTTATGTCATAGTTGACGATGTCCTCTTTAGAAAAGATTTTAATGGAGCCCTATTAAGATGCTTTGATACAGACCAGGTTGAAAGAATGATCAAAGAACTTCATGATGGTCATGATGGTAGTCATTTCTCAGCAAGGACAACTGCAACAAAGATCATAAGGGCTGGTTATTATTGGGCGTCCCTATTTCATGATTGTTATAGGTATGTGAGGAAGTGTAAGAAATGTGCTTTCTTCTCTGGCAAACAAAGGCTTGCAGCTCTTCCCCTTCATCCCATTCAGGTGGACCAGCCTTTATCCCAATGGGGATTGGATTTCATAGGCCCTATCAATCCTCCTTCTAATTCAGGTCACAAATGGATTTTAGCTGCTACATATTACTTCACCAGATGGACAGAGGCAGTTGCATTGAAGGATGCCACTAAATCTTCAGTTGTTGACTTCCTTAATGGAATTGTGACCAAGTTTGGTGCCCCTTCAACCATTATTTTAGACAATGCAAAGTCTTTTGTTGGAGCTCAGATTTGTGCATGAGCAATGGACCATAATATCTATTTGAGCACATCCTCAAATTATTACCCCTAGGGTAATGGTTTGGTTGAATCCTCCAACAAGAACTTGATTAGGATCATGAAAAGGACAATAGAAGATAACCAGAGGTGTTGGCATAAAAAAATGAAGACTACATTGTGGGCTGACAGAATAACACCTAAAAGGTCAATAGGGAATTCACCATTTGTGCTAGTCTATGGCAGAAAAGCAAGGCTTCCAATTTCATTGGAGTTCCCATCCATAGAGCTAGCTCATCAGCTGGAGTTGATTGAAGATGATGCCATGACAGTAAGAATGGCAGAGCTGATGGAGCTCGAAGAGAAGAGAAGTAAAGCCATGTAGATGCTAAAGACACACCAGCAATAGGTAAAAAAGAGTTTTGACTGGAAGGCTAGGGTCAGGGCTTTCAGAGAAGCTGATTTAGTTTTGAAATGGGATGCAGATAGGGTGAAACTAGGGAGGCACTCAAAATTTGAGACACTGTGGAGTGGTCCCTATCTGATTGAAAGTTGTAAATAGGTAAATGCTTTCCAATTAAGCAAGCCTAATGGTGAGATTCTGTCTATTGCAGTCAATGGGAACTATCTCAAGCCATGTTTCTGAGGGTTTGAGATTCTATGTACATAGTTAGCTTAGTTTCATTTCCAGTTTGTTCCTCACTTTTCCAAGAAGTGCACGAGCACAGGATTGTCTCCGTGAGATAGCAAGTTTTCACAATTTTGAAGGACATAGAGGAGGAGCTTTAGTCTCCAGTTCCAGTTGCAGAGACAGGGGTTTCAGGGTTTTCCTCTCAGAGGTAGGGTTAGGGTTTCATAGTGTATGCAGGATCTACATCTTTTGACTCTATAACCCAATGGATGCATGAGGTTACTGGTCTATGCATAGCAGGCTAACATCCCTTGTGAGTCGCCAGAAATGTTACATATTGTGCCCCCCACCAAATATTTGAATTTTAAAATATTTTCCTGCCCAACAGTCACTTCCCGATTTAATGTTATTTTCAAACATCCCAAGAATATGAAAAAAATTAAATGATCAAACCTTATGATATTCCTTATTTCCTAGGTTTATTTATGTGGGCCCGCAAGTCACCATCATTGGATCTCGAAATATCTACGATCGGTGCTATCTCGCTATGGGAAGTTGCACGTTGTTTTGCCATAGTGACATAGTGCCTTTTGGCCACGTGGCTAGTGGGTCCTCCATTCCCTTGTTGTTTCTCTAGTGCCAGGTTTTGATAGATCCCCAGAGGGCACTATGGCACTATCAAAAAATCTGTGTTCCTCGCCATTAGTGACATAGCACCCAAACAAAAAATGATACTGCAGCAACATCAGAAGGAAGGTGGGTCCCAAGCATGCCCTATTGGATATCAGTGATGAAATTTGGCACACATGGTGGGACTTTAGGCAACGTGGAAGGATGACTGTGCTTGGAACGAGGCTTTGATTCATCGCTAGCTGGGTAGTTCGTTGATGTCAGCAGTTACCTGGACCCATGCCCCTTTCAAATGCATGAAGATTTCCTCACCCTCAGATCAGTCTAGATCAATGGTGAGACTATCTCGGTATGGAAAACAATGAGGATATTATCTATAGCGACATAGCACCTCGGCGACATGTAGCAAGGTGGGGCCGAGTATTATGAAACTACAAGGATGGTACCAGTTTGGGCTGAGTCAGATACCAGGTGTGCTGAGTTGGTTCGTGGGCCCAAAAGTTTTAAGGGCAAAGAACAATAATATGGCAAGTCTTCACGATTGTCAGATCAGTCTGGATCCACAGTGGATGCCATCTCACTATGGGAAACTACGAGGATATTACCCATAGCGATATAGCACCTCGACGATGTGTGGCACAGATGACATCATGGGCCCACCCTTCTCCAAAGTAATATTATAGCTCATCCTTAGTGGCAGTTGTCATGTGGGTCATAATGCAATGGTGGTATTTCGTTGGTCCACTCAGCCAACTCAGTGTGCAGTCATGCATTTTTGTTGATCACCATAGATCTAAGAAAAATCGATGGTGGGTGCTATCTCGCTATGGAAAACTGCAAGGATATTACTCATAGCGAAATAGTGCCATTATGCCACATGAATCGGTAGGGCCAGGTCACACCAAGATGAAGATGCCAGGTGATTTCCAAGTGGTTCATGGGCCCAAGTTTTCAAGTTTCTTTTAAGGAGATAGCGCAGTAATATGGCGATTCTTCAGGATCATTAGATCAGTCTAAATCCATGGTGGGTGCTATCTTGCTATGGGAAATTGCTTAGAGGATACGCATAGAGACATAGCACCTTGGTGACACATGTCCCAATGGGTCTGGTGGAGGCAGTAATGGTTAGATGCACTGGCAGTTAATGTGACCGTCGCAGTTGGAGTTTGAGGAATTGGCGTAGTTAGTAAAGAAAGATTGGTCAACCTCGAAAAGACCTTGTGGGGTGGCAAAGTGAAAAGAGATCGTTGGTCCATGTGGCTCATTCTAGTGCCAGGGTTATGTTGACCTACTGATCATGCTGGTTCATGAACTAGGAACGGGGAACAGGGGATACCGAGGTTTTTTTCATAATTTGATCTTATGATCAATTCCAACCACCCTGGAGTAAATACGAAATAAAGAGGAACACTCTACCCCCTGATCCAACCTATCTACTTGGTCAGAGCATAGTTATGGCATTGTTTCTATCTTTTCGAGGCCCTATTTTAATTAAAAATCAGATTTCATGGTACCAAAAAGCTATATTCAGATCAAATTTTCTTCTGGATCCCCATGATTGTTCTCTATAGGACTTCAATCTAGTGGTTGGGGAGTAACTTCAGTTGGAGGACATCTCAGTTATGCCTAAGCTATAAAGGCAACTTCTAAATATTTTGAAGGGGTCAACCTTTCTCTGTTTTCTCTGTTATTGCTCTGCAAATTCTCAATGTAAATTCCCCTGTGCCTTTGAACTACATAATTTTCTGTCTTATCTCTTTCAGCCATTGGTATGAAAGTGCAGGAACTCTTTGCCTCTTACTGGTGTTTTTTAGAGATCTATGATCTGCATGACTGTATCTCCTTGACCTATGAATGATAATATAAGTGAATCTCTCTTTCCTTGTGACATTCATCTCGTTCTTTTGATTTGCATGTGATTATTAGATTAAAACAAGTCTGAATGTGTATATCCTTAGTTTCATTCTGGTTCAATAGTGCATTTATGGGCAGAGTTTGGTCCGAACACTCTATTTTGGTGCATCACCTCTTTAGATTAGATTAGGTAGATTTTCTTTCATGCTCTCCTTCTCCCTTTTCCTCTCCAAGAGTAGTTAGGTGCATCCTAATAGTAAGAGGAAGCCAGCCTTCTCCGGAGACTCAACCTCATAGTTCAAGTCCCACAGCTTGGAGGTTGTTTCCATGTTTCACGAGGTCATCCTTAGGTAGCAACTTTGGATAAGGGTGCAGACTTCAGTGAAAACATTACTCATTAATAAATGAATATATAAACTAAATAAAGAGACATTATAATCCTTAACCATCTACTAGAAACAATATTAACTTAATAAATATTAAATTTTCTATCCTTACATAGAGGACATCACCAAAGGTCATGACCCTTGATAAATTGGGATGATAGTATATAAGTTGTGTTGATGCTGAACAAAACAGAACCATGGGAGACCACATGAATATTACAATAATAGGAAAAATAGGAGAAAATCAAAATAGTGATGTAGAAATCAGCCACATTGAACTTTTATATTAAATCAGGTACCACATGCAAGAAAACTGTGACAGGTGTATGATAATATTCATCACCCAAACCTCATTACAATATAATGGATAAAGGGACACTCGATAAGATGGTACATGTGGTACCTAACACATCCAAAAAAAAGAATGATATAAGTTAAACCATATTTGAATGGATTGGAAATCCTATTGACCATCAATTGTAGAAAATGGATGTTTGATGATGCCACCAAACAAATTCAATGCCATCAAATAATACATCAGCGGTGTAGTGCCTCTCCCATTGGATTTTTGTAAGTCATCCTGATGGATGCAACCTTGATGATTTTTCCTTGTGATGTGATTGTGCTACAAATTTTTACATTGTTCTTGCAGTAATATTTTACTATTGTGAAAATGAACGATTTAAATAGATTATTTTAATGTAATTAAATAAATGATTAATTATGCAATTTAAGGCATTTATCGCTTAAGCTATATTATTATATGTTGTTGCACTTGATCATGTTGTTTATTGTGCAAGACTTATATCCCCAGTAGTGGCACATAGAGTTAGTGATAAGACCTTTCATATTGAGCCAATATCGTCCTTTTATGTGCGATGTATCTTTATTGTTATTTTAATCCTCTGGTCATTTGTAAATCCAGATTCATAGTGCATTATGTGATTAGACTCGTGAGCATGTCTGTGTATTTAGGATTTTGTATTGGTCGCACAAAAGATTAAATTAAATAATTTTTAATGGGTTAGAGGGATTTTAATTATTGATTTAATCTTTATTTTATTGTCAACTAATTTTTTGTAGTTAGATTCCAATTCAATTGTAATCACCTGATTTAATTTGGGTAAAAGGAGTCAATTAGATTATTTAATTGAAATAATCTAATTAATATGTCACTTTGAAAAAGTGCATATATTGGCTAATAGTGAGTTTATTCTCACTTCTCACTTTGTTATTTGAGAGTTTTGGAGAAAATTCTTCCAAACCCTCTTGTGAGAAATCATAGTTTTGCTCATTGTGGAGTTTGTCTTGGTGGATCATTGTGATGTCAGTCTTATTGGATTCATATCGAAATTCTCTACTATGTCAATGGTTTCATCTAATTCAGTGTCCCCATTATTTTATGATGGTTTTTCTTGTTTTGCCCTCTTGGCTGCGAGGTAGGGCTTTGGAGTTTTATTGGTTTTACTATGTTTCAGCTTCTATTTCTTGTTGCTAAATGTTAGGGAGTGGTGAACTAGTGTTCCCCTCCATTTTTATGCATTCTTATCCCCTAGTTGGATGGGAGTGAGCATTTCTATTTCCTAGGAAATTAGAAATAAAAGTTTAGGTATTGTTATACTACTAGATTTCTATGAAGTGTTTGGGTCCTTGATTTTATTTGAAAAGTGCGATGTTGAGTAGATTTGATCAATGGTTCTTTTATTCTGTTGAATCCCAAGATGTTTTAGTTTTGGGTGTTTTGACATTATCTAATTTTGCATGCCATTGGGGTTTTCGTCCATTTCTTTTTTGGCTTATTTAGAGTTTTGATCTTGTAGCCTTTACCTTAACGATGAGGATTGTGGAATCAAAGTGGTTATAGGATATTCAAGAGTATTTTATTTCCCGATTCAAACTTGTGTTTCCATAGTGGATTTTGAGGACTTGCATCTCTTGCAAAATTTCCCAAATTGGGAATTTGAGCCCATTTGGTGAATTTTATTGGACCCTTGGTCTTGTGTTCCTATTTTTGAATTGAGGTTTCAATTTTTTTGTTATCCAAGAACTTTGAGTTTTGGGCTTCTTCATCTTTCCTTGATTCGTGTGTCACCTATATTTTGTTGTGATTTTATCATTATCTCCTTGGATGGTGGAAATGGATTGCATTCCATGTTTCCCTGAATGTTATTTTCTCATCTCATGGACACTAGGATTCATGTAGAATACATACTCCTAGATTTAGGTTGGTTGAGTGATTTCATGATGTATGGTTTTATTGCATCATTGGGATTCGTGTAGAATTTGAACTCCCAGATATAGGTTGGTTGAGTGAGATTTTTATACTGTTTGATTGTTGCATTTATCATATCCAACCCTTGCATTGGTTACTTGATTATTTCATGTAGTTGGTTGTGTCCACACACGAGCACATGCATGTGCATTTGACAGGATCTTGCAAGACTCGAACTCCCAAATATAGGTCAATTGAGGGATTGTTCATTTTGAGGTTGGGTTGGGAACTTGCATTTCCTTTGGGCGCTCATCATGTGATAAGCATGGGTATGTAGGGTTGACGTGTAGAGTGGCTTCTCTCATGTACCCTAGAGAGGAAGTGGCCGACAAGGTAACGTGAAGAGGTTTTTAACAAGTGATAACCAAAATTAACAAATGGAAAAATAAACTTAATAAAAGGTAAGATTATGGAACACTTGGCCTCTGAGGGATTTGATCAAAGGTTTGTTTGTCTAGCCTCCTGAGGGAGTTGATTGAAGGTACAATATCTGGCCTCCTACAGGAGTTGATCAAAGATACATTCTGATTCTTCTCTCCTGAGGGAGTTGATCAAAGACTTGAAGTACTTGCACTACTCGATGGTAAGTAGTGACACTCCACTAGGGTCCCTACATAATTATCCCATAGAGGATCTGACCAATGACCTAATTTATTGCATTGTCTTCATGAGCATATAGATTTTGGTATCATGTTTGTGTTTGGCGTGTGTGTTATCCATAGGTTATTGTCTTCTATCATTATGGTTGGATCATTATCTCCATCAGAATGGTGGGAGTGGGCCTATGGGTTCCATGTGGTTGGGAGGAGTAGCTACCTATACCACTACTGGGGACCAGTGTAAAAGGATGGTTTATTTCTAGTTTGAGGTTGGTATTGGATATTCACTTGGTAATCTAGTGTATTTGGACTATGTTCTCTTGTGATTTATGTTTTACTTTGGATGCATTGATATCATGTGTAGATGATGATTAGTATGTTACTTGATGCATTCCTTTATCATGATGTTATATCATATTTCTAGATGAGGTTCCTTACCACTGCTTTGGATTATTGATGCTATTGGTAGATTATCATGTTGGATGTACTCATTCTTATGATTTTATTTGTGGGTTATTGGTAAGAATGATCTCATGATACAACTTTGATTATCTTGTCAAAAATTTGAGATTCATGCTCGGGAGATGCTAGGGCCTTTGAGGTCTCATGATGTTATTATGGTTGGGAGGAAATGACCATGGTTATTTGTAATTTGGCTTCATTGTTGGTCCTTTCCTTCTTGTGATATTTGATTTATGTACATGTATGTTCATTGCGATGTTGTTTTCCACATGATTACATTAGATGTTATGGATTAGATGGTGTGGATTAGATGTTAGATGTTTTTTTATCTCCTTATTATTTTGAGTGTTTGGGATTCGACTAAAGTGGTTCTAGTACTCCCTGATGTGGAGGTTCTAACTCTTTTCCCCTTTTGATTGTTTGTTGGGTTGTTTTCTTTGCATTCCTGGGCAATAGAAGTTCAGCATTGGGCGATATTGGAAAAGTATCACACACCTTAAGGATAAATATTGTGTGATACTAGAAATTATCACATGGTAGTAGTGAGTTCTATCATGTGACATTGGTAAAGTATCACACAATAGTATTAAGGTCTATTGTGTTAAAAGTAAAGCATCTCTGATAGATAAACAATTACAAATATATTTCTATAAATTTAGAATCAATATGAGTAGAATAACTTTACTTATCTTCACGTATTTGTAGCAGGTACTAGAAATCTTCCTTCTTCAGTTCTGATTGCTTTTACTAGATCTCTATAAGACAAATGTTGTGAAATAATAATAGCAATTGATATGCTAATGTGAATATAATACTGCAGGGACTTGTATTGCCTTTTTTTGTAATATGTTCACTGCAGTTGAAGGAACTCAAATATATATGCACTCGAACAGCCATGACTCTAAAGAGTCATGCCTCTACATGGCCCAAGGGCCATGTAGGGACATGCCCCTTTGAAGTCATGTTCCATGTAAATGTTCTATGTTTATTATTGTTGTTGCTCAATAACACAAGGCATAATCTCGATATCATTAATAGTGCCAAGTCACGGGTTGTAAACCTGACACAAGATGCTATATATATATAACATGGGTTATAGCATCCTGACTATACATTCGTCAAGGATAGCAATAAGCCCAGTGATATCTATCATGATTTAATGTGAAGCTTGACAGCATGGTCTATCAAGAGTAATATGAATCTTGACCACTTAAGTTGGTTGATAATGCATATAAATACTATCACAATTCATATATGTACATAACAGGGATGTACGTATATGTACATGTATGAATACATTAGTATGAATACATGTAGATATATATAGGTCTTTGTCATGTATATCAGATAGTGATGCATAGATACTTCTTTGCAATATAAGACAGATATCAGAGTTACAACACAAATTGCTTATGTCTCTAAAATTTAATTACAAATAATAAAAAATTTAATTACAAATAATAACATCATGGAAGATTCAGATTTACTTCTCCTAATGCTAAACATCAACACTCCCTCTTTAGCTAGGGAGAAGGAAAGATTGATCAGAGTCATCTAATAAGCAATATTGTAAGAGTAGTAAATGATCTCTACTTGCATTTAAGTAATGTCTAGGGACAACACACACAACCTCTAGTTGCACTTAAGCAATGTCTAGAGAAGCTTAAAATAATCTCTACTTGCACTTAAGCAATGTCTAGAGAGGCTCAAAAATAATCTCTACTTGCACTTAAGCAATGCCTAGAGAAGCCCAAAAAATAATCTCTACTTGCACTTAAGCAATGTCTAGAGAAGCCCAAAAATAATCTCTACTTGCACTTAAGCAATGTTTAGAGAAGCCCAAAAATAATCTCTACTTACAAGATCATCACCTTGTAAATAATTAAAGATTACTAAATATGTCCATGAAAGATCATCACCTTTCATTATATATAAAATAGAAGAAACAAACAACTCTTTTATTTCAAAAAATTTCCATTACAAACAATCATACCAAGTCTTTCCCTAAAATATTTCAGTTTCACTTTAGCAAGAGGTTTGGTAAGAATATTAGCTGATTGATCATTAGTACATATATATTCCAATTGAATAACTCCTCAATTAACTATATCTCTAATGTAATGAAATGGAATTTCAATATGTTTAGAGCGATTGTGAAACACAGGATTAGAGTAAAGCTTGATACAGCTTTGATTATCACAATAAATCACTGTAGGCTTCAATGGTCTTTTGAAGAGATCTGAAAGCAACTTTTGGAGCCATATTGCTTCTCTAGCACATAGGGAGGATGCAATATACTCAGCTTCAGTAGAACTCAAGGCCACAGAAGATTGTTTCCGACTAGTCCAAGAGATCATACCAGATCCAAGACTAAAACAATATCCTGAAGTACTCTTGCATTCAATAGAACTTCCAGCCTAATCAGAATTAGAGTATCTAGTTAGCTCAAGATTAAATTTGTCATATTTGATTCTAATTCCAATAGTACCCTTTAGATACCTCATTATGTATTTAGCTTCTTGCAAGTGTATCTTCTTAAATGAGCACTTGAACTGACTTAAGGTATGAGTTGCATAACAAATGTTAGGATGAGTATTAACAAGGTACATTAAGGATCCAATAATCTATCTGTAATAAGTAGGATCCACATCTTCAGATTCATTCATATCATCTTTTAGTTTGTGTAAGTTTATCTCCATAGGTGTAGCAGCTGGTTTGCATTCCATCATACCAAACTTGGTTAATATGTCAATTGTGTATTTTCCTTATTTCAATTTAATATAGTTGTCTAGCTACCAGATTTCTAATCCCAAAAAATAGTGAAGTAACCCTAGATCCTTCATTTCAAATTTGGCAAAGAGATCTTGTTTACATTTTTCTATCATGTATTCATCACCTGTGATTAATAAATCATCAACATATAATACAAAGATAACCATACCATCACCTTTTGTTTTGAAGTACAGATTAGGATCAGCTTCATTCTTGGAAAATCCTAATTTTAGTAAACAATTATCTATTCTTTCATACCAGGCTCTAGGAGCTTGTTTAAGACCATAAAGTACCTTCTTCAATTTACAAACATGAGTCTGGTAATCAAAGATACTGAACCCTTATGGTTGTTCAACATAAACTTCTTCTTCAATTTTTCCATTGAGAAACATAGTTTTGACATCCATTTGATGTACTTTCCATCCTTTAGATGCAGAAATAGCTAGGATTGTTCTGAATGAAGTATATCTGGCAACAGGGGCAAAAGTCTCATCATAATCGATGTCTTCCTTTTGAGAGAAACTTCGGGCTACAAATCTTGCCTTGTATTTTTCAATACTACCATCTGCAACATGTTTAATCTTGAATAACCATTTAGAAGAAACAACATATTTGTTTTTAGGTCTTGGTACTATATCCCAAACATCATTTTTCAATATTGAATTATATTCTTCAATCATGGCTTCCTTCCAAGATTGATGTGAAAGTGCTTCTTTAACATTGGAAAGTTCAGATTTTATGAGTTTAGATAATAGAGCAACATAGTAGGATTGATTCCTAGTTCTTTTGCTTTCCTAAATTACATCATTTGGTTCAACTTAATTTTTAGCTAACATCTTTCTAGCCCAAAGGGGTCTCTTCTTATTGTTAAGGTTGATGTTTTCAGACTTAGTATGATTTGACATGGAAGAGATGTCAAAATTTTCTTCCGTCTCAATTTCTTTATCTTGATCTTCTTCTGAAATAGATTCATCATTATTAGAAGTCTTGAAGGTGGTGTCTTCTTCAAATATGACATCTCTACTAATCTCAATAGTTCTTTGTCTAGGAATGTAGATTATGTACCCTTTTGAAGTTTCACTATAACTAATGAATATCCCCTTCTTCCCAAAAGGCTCTAATTTGGTTCTCTTTTCTTTTGGGATGTGAATGTAGACTGGACATCTGAATATTCTTAGATGACTTAGATTTGGTTTAACTCCAGTAAATGCTTCTTTAGGAGTAGTGTTTTCCAATATAGAGTAAGGACAATGATTTTGAATGTAAATAGTTGTATTGGAAGCTTCAGCCCAAAAAGAGTAATGAAGGTTTTGATCATGTAGCATGGCCTTAGCTGACTCAACAATGGATCTATTTTTTCTTTTAGCTATTCCATTTTTTTGAGGATTATAAGGTACAAAATAATCCCTCTTAATCCCAACAGAAATACAAAAGTTTTTTAAAATATCAGAAGTGAATTCACCCCCATTATCAGACCTAAGGGTTTTGATCTTTTGTCTTGATTGATTTTCAACTAGGGCTTTAAACTCTTTAAACTTGGATAAGACTTTAACAGACTCCTTTTGTTTCAAAAAATAAATCCAAGTTCTCCTAGAGTAGTCATCAATGAAAATTACATAAAATTGACATCCACTTAGAGAGGGTACTGACATAGGACCATAAAGATCTGTATGAATCAACTCAAGTATGTTTTTAGATTTATGAACACTATTGGGAAATGAGTGTTTAGTGTTTTTCCCTAAGGCACACCCTTTACAAATACTTGAGTGATATGAATTAAGATTTTGAAGACCTTTTACAATTTTACTTATAGATGCTAAAGCTCAAAAATTAAGATGACCTAATCTTCTATGCCAAATTTTAGTGGAGTTTGTCTTATTTTTACTAAGAGTTAAATTTAACTCTGGGTTTTGAAATTACATAGTTTATAAAGACTTCCATCCCTAACCCCTATGGTTATAGCTTTCTTAATAAATGAGTTCTTAGTTCAGGATAGAACTTTATCTCCTTGAAATGCAATGCGGTACCCTTGATTAGCAAGTCCAGAGATTGAGACAAGATTTCTTTTGATCCCTGGCACATAAAGGACATTCTTTAGTTGCAGAGTGATATCAAAATTTAGTTGAATAGTAAATGTACCAATGCCTTTAATTGGATGAGAGGAGTTGTCTCCAATAGTAACTTCTTCTGATTCATGATTTGAGAGAGTCTCAAACTTATCTTTAAATCCAGAGATATGGTGAGAAGTTCCAGTGTCTAGGATCCAACTGTTGTGATTAGAGTTTAACTCACTTGAGAGAGATACTATAAATGCATAATTTTTTTTGTCTATCTTCTCATTATTCTCTTCTTTAACTTCTGCCAATGTTGCTTGAATTTTCTATTTTGTAAGACACACATAGTAGGAATGACCAAGCTTATCACATTTGAAGCATCTTACTTTGGACCAATCTATAAGTTTGTGGGATTTGTGACTTTTATTATTTTCCTTCTTGTTATGTTTGAACTTTCTTTTCTTATTTGATTTGGAATATAAAGCTTTGATGTCACCATCTTGATTTGAAATTAAACATCTAGACGCTAATTTGGACTCCTCTTGAGTGGATTCATTCTTCAGTTGATCAAACTTTGGAAGTTTAGAATGAGAACTTAAACCTCTTATGAAAGTTTCCCATGATAGTGGAAGTCCTCTAAGTGCAATCATACTTAATTCCTTATCATCTATTTGATTTTGCATAGTAGCCAATTGATCCTTTAATTCAGTAATTCTAAGGAAGTAAGATGTAATTGATTCTCCATTTTTCATTTTTATGTAAAGTAGATCTTCTTTCAAAGTGAGCAATCTACTTGTATTATTAATTTCAAATGTACTTTGAATTGTAGAGAACATATCAAATGCAGTTTTGAGATTTGCTATAGAAGGAAGTATATGATCTTTAACTGAATCTATGATTATTTTCATTGCCTTATTATTGTGCCTTTTCCATGTTGCTTTCTCAATTTGTTTTCAAGCATAGGTAAATTAGTTTCAATATAATTTTCTAATTCCATCTCTCTTAGAATTATTAAAAGCTTGGTTTTCCAAGATGAAAAATTTGAAGCTCCATCTAATCTATCTTCAATTCTTACATGGTTCATTATCTTTAATGCCTTTTAAAAACTTTTATTTTCCCTTTAAATTAGACTCATAAATTAATATTTGCAATGGTTTTCTTATCAGTTCTGCTCTGATACCATGTTAAAAGTAAAGGATCTCTGATAGATAAACAATTACAAATATATTTCTATAAATTTAGAATCAATATGAGTAGAATAACTTCACTTATCTTCACGTATTTGTAGCAGGTACTGGAACTTTTCCTTCTTTAGTTCTGATTGCTTTTACTGGATCTCTGTAAGAAAAATGTTGTGAAATAATAATAGCAATTGATATGCTAATGTGAATATAATACTGCAGGTACTTGCATTGCCTTATTTTGTAATATGTTCACTGCAATTGAAGGAACTCAAATATATATGCACCCGAACATCCATGACTTCAAAGAGTCATGCCTCTATGTGGCCCAAGGGCCATGTAGGGACATGCCCCTTCAAATTTATGTTCCATGTAATTGTTCTATGTTTATTATTGTTGTTTCCCGATAACACAAGGCATAATCTCAATATCACTAATAGTGCCAAGTTGCGGGTTGTAAACTCGACACAAGATGCAATATATATATTATGTGGGTTATAGCATCCTGACTGTACATTCATCAAGGATAGCAATAAGCCTAGTGATAATCATCAGTCATGAGTAAAACAAAGTTTGACAGTGATATCTGTTGTGATTTAATGTGAAGCTCGACAGCATGGTTTGTCAAGAGTAATATGAATCTTGACCACTTAAGTTGGTTGATAATGCATATAAATACTATCACAATTCATATATGTACATAAAAAGGATGTACGTATATGTACATGTACATATATATAGGTCTTTGTCATGTATATCAGACAGTGATGCATAGATACTTCTCTGCAATATAAGACAGATATCAGAGTTACAACACAAATTGCTTATATCTCTAAAATTTAATTACAAATAATAACATCATGGAAGATTCAGATTTACTTCTCCTGATGCTAAACATCAACATATTGCGTGCTTCCTAAAGGTGTTGCCTAGTTATAGTAAGTAGTATCGTACAATACTAGAAAAGTATCACCTGATAGTACTATGAAATGTCATACGATACTAGAAAAGTATCACACAAGTTCTATAAGGAAACTTGCTTGGGAAAACAAAAACATTTTTTAGACTTATCAAATGAGTTTCGAAGGGTGTTTTGGATACCCTATTGGGTTGCACTCCTTCCAAGGTCTTGGGAGTTTGGAGATTTAGTGTTCTTGTTTGTTTGACTTTCTTAGTTGGTTGTTCAATGCATTGGTAAGTAGTGACACTTGGAGATCATTGGTTGCTTGGATTGTTTGGCTAAGTCTTTCATTAGGATCTTTAGATTGGTTGCATGTTGATGGTCATTTGAATCCATGCTTGTTACCTTTTTAAAAAAAAGTTTTGGCTTTTATTTATCCTTGTTCCAAGGATCTCCGAGTAGGGTATTACAGGAGGGAGGGTGACATAAGGAAAAACCTTGACATGAGCCAAGTCACATTGATCATAACTTCTTGGCAAAGTCAATAATGCCACTGGACATGTCAGATAAGATTGACTATATATTAAGGAAGAACTATTCCATTCTTGGGAGAAGTGAATAGCACACTTGCATAGGGGTTGAAAGTACACTGCCTCACCTCCCACACTTAATGTGTATGCGATGAGACCTATAGCCACATGATTTAGGGAATGTTAATGTACTAGTATTTGAGTGGATGCATAAATAAGGTAAGGAAAAGGTATTAAATATGTTTATTTTAAGATATTTAGTTTATGTTATTAAAAATGTTTATTTAAGACATTTAGAAAAGAAGTTGATGTCTTGAGATATTTAGGTTATGTTATTAAATATATTTATTTAAGACATTTAAAAAAGAAGTTTATTTAAGATATTTAGTTTATATTTTTATTAAATATCTTTTAAAATTTAAAAGTTGTGTGTGTGTGTGCGCGCGCGCATGCGTGCACGTGTGTATATGTATGTATGTACTTTTATTTATTACACATTTAAAGTATAAAAAGGATAATATATTTATTAAAAAAATTAGTGTTTCATAAAAGATAAATAAGAATCTTTTGTAAAGGGAAGATCTCAAATTATTAGCATCAGTATCAGAGATGGGAAAATTACCATTTGGCTAACACGGTGAAGTAGATTACAAAATTTTAGTGTTAGTATCATAGATGCATGTAACTATCCATTTGGATGACACAAATGGATATATAGTGTTGGTATTAGAGATGGGTGTAGTGCTCATTTGGTCAAACACTAATTAAAGGAATACAATCTCTATAATGTTGGTATGCGAGAGTTATCTCCATTTGACTGACATGCATGAGGAAGTATAATGGAAATAATATTCTAATGGTGTCAACATATGCATATGTGAACCTTAAGGGGTGTACTCTAGAAAATACATTTGAATAACTAAGGGTTAGGCAACCCGATCTAGAGATGTCTTTAAGATTGGGGATAAATTAGAGGGTAGAATAGTATAAATATATCTGTTATTGCTATGTTTTAACAATTTTCTTACGGATATTACTTGTCCCAAGATAACTGTAATAGTGGGGAAATTATACATATAAACATAAAATAATGTAGCTATCATCATCCAACCCCTTTAAATAAACACAATGGTTTGAATGACATCAACCATGTCTATGCTTAGTCATAAAACTATCAAATTAAATATATCATTGTCGAGGTGCTTGCTTCAAGCCAAATAAACTTTTCTTTAATCTGCACACTAAATTCTCATACCTTTGACCTCAAATCCTTGTGGCTATTCCATATATATTTGTTCTTCTCAATCACCCTGGAGAAAATTTATTTTAACATCAAGTTGTTTTAGATGCAAATCTTCAGTAGGCACAATACTAGAAATAATATGAATAGAAGTCATTTTGAAATCTAGAGAATAAATCTCAGCAAAATCAATGCCCTTTTTCTATAAAAATCCTTTTATAACTAACTTGGTTTAAAATATTTTATTACCTTCATCCTCCTCATTTATTCTATAAACCCATTTCTTTTGTAAAGTCCTTTTACTTGCAGGTAACTTATATAATGTGCAAGTTTGATTTTTCAATGAGGAGTTCATTTCTTCTATCATTGTAGTTTCACATTGAAGCATTATAGTCACCTACATAGCTTCATCATATCCTTTTAGTTCATCAACATCTATTAATAAAAAGAGGGAGAGAATTTTATAGGAGTTCTAGTTAGCCTTGTTGACCATCTAATATTTATTGTTTTTTGGTTTTTGTGGTATTTTTTGTTTCTATTATTGCAAAGCGTGAGTGATCACTAGAATTTTATCTTTTGGAGTATCATCTAACGCTACATAATCATTTTGTTTCTTCTCATGTTGATGCAACAAATATTCATACAACACTTTTGCATTGAATATGAAATCTCTGCTTTTTATAATTTTATGATTTTAAAAATTTTAATGTCTATATCCAAATTCATGAATTCTATATGCAACAGATATACATTTCTTTGACCAACATTCTATCTTGGTCCTATTTCCAGAATCTACATATGCAAAGGCTTCTCAACCAAAGGTTTTGAGAAAAGAATAACTCACCTTTTGGCATGTTCATGATTCCTCTAGAATATCACAACCCAAAGGAGTTGAGGGACCTCAATTAATTAAATGAATAAAAATGTTTATAGCCTCAAGGTTCAATAAATCCAAATGTGCAACTATATACTCCTTTTACGCTCCATTATTGTCATGTTAATGCGTTCAACCACTCCATTTTCTTGTGGAGTCCCTGGAATAGTTTTTTCCCTATGAATGTTATTAATAGAACAATAATTTTTAAAATATTTACTTTATTACGCACCACCATTATTAGATGTAATAAATTTTAGTCTTTATGCGTCTCATTCTCAACCAAGCTTTTATTTTTAAAAAGTTTCAAATACATCATATTTATGTCTAAGGAACTAAATACACACTTTTCTAGTTGCATCATTAATGAATGTAACATAATGTGCAAAGAGTCACAAAGGGAAGATACTAGAGTTGGTCTCCATACATTTGTATGCACAATCTCTAATTTTTCATTTTTCATTTCCTTCCCACTCTTCATAAAACTAACTCTCTTTTTCTTTTCATATACACAACTTTTAGAGAAATTGATATTGACACATTTTAGACCAAGTGAAAACTTATTTGAATGAACTAATTTCATATCTTTTCTTACTTGTGTGCCCAATTCTATTATGTAATAGTGTTGTTTCAAAATCTACAACAACTATTTGATGTTCTTCTGGCTCAACTACAACAATAGTTCCTGAATATTAATTTTTCTTTAAAATAATTAAAGTAGAAGGAAAAGTCTGAGTAGTACAAAGATATAAGGTGCCTAATTTCACACTTTTTTCCACTGTTAAGGAACCTTTTGAAACCTTCCATTTTGATTTTTAAAAGTAACTATGAAACCTTCATCACTAAATTGCCCTACTAGGATTAAATTTCTACTCAACCTTGGAACATGCCTTACCTCTTGTAGTAGCCAATGATTCTCTTTTTGTAACTATCTTAACTCTTCCCTTTCCAATAATTTGATAGGGTTCATGATCTCCCAAATAGACTATCCCAAAATCTCCTTGAACGTAATCCATAAAATAGCTTTGATGGGGTGTAATATAAAATGAAGCCCCTAAATCTAACACTCATGAATCATCTACATTTTCTAGAGAAATAAGTAAAGCATCCTCTTTTAATTTATTAAACTTACTGAATTTCCTTCTTATTTATCTCCTTCATTATTCTTTTTGTTTGATTTTTCTCTTGGTTTCTCACAATTTTCAAGATTATTTCCTCTCTCTATCATTTTGCCCCTACTTTACGCACTCAAAACATTGCATAATCTAGATCTACCTAAGATTTTCCTTCAAATTTCCTCACTCGTATTAAAACCAACAACATAATCAAATTTTAGGGTATTTGTATAATGCCCCACTTGGGAACCCAAGAGAAATTAAGGTATTATGTTGGAATATTTACTAAACTATTTATACTTTAAAGTTTAATACAACAACAAAAAATAACAATGTAAAATCAATATACACATACACACCAACTACACACAAGTCATTGCAATTATAGTTCCATTCCTCAAGGCTTCCTTCACGTTGAGTCACATTTAAGAAATTTTTATTAATTAGTATTAATATTAAGTAAATTCCATAGCCATGATGAAAACATATACATAATCTCATAAGAAAATACATAACTACAACTAACATAATGAAGTACATATAATAAACAATATCCACTACACATGTTCTAGGGTATGCAATGATAAATACAAGTACAATAGAATGCAATACATTATCCTATAGGATCTCAAGATACAAGATACATTATATACGAATACATAGATACATCATTGAATAGAAAGTCTCCAAGAGATAAGAATAAGAGTGATATTGGTGCAACTTCACCTAAGGAACATCCAACATTGGTGTCAATCTATAAAGGAACCCAAATGGTAAGAAGTCACTACCTCCCAACCTCATGGTAAACTAGTCAAACCCACTCCCACCATGCAGGGGAGATAATGTACAATCCACACATAGATATCAAATCACAAAATCAAATCCTAGGAAAGGAATCCTAATAGCTCAATCCACCTCAAGGGTAACACAACTACTCATAAATTAAGAACAACCAAAGTTGATAATGAAATCAACCAATACTAACATCACATACCAAAGTCAACAATTAGATACCAAGTACAAAAAAAGTATCAAAACCAAAGAGATACAACACTGAAATAGTATCCACTTCTGAATCAAATGCTCAAATGCCAAAAGAATAATAGTCAATGTTGACTATCAGTGAACAAATAAACAATTGTTATCAATGAGGTTAAATCACAAATTATGCTAAATTAAGGTAAGTCCTAGGATTAGGATTATATCACTAGTTTGGGTGACTTCCAGGAGAAAGTCAAAGGCAAGTGGGGGAGATGTAAGACCCCTTCTCTAGTGCCTTATTATAAACCCTAAATGTCATAGATATGATAGAAAGATAAGAAAAGCTAGATATGTAGGATGATATTTTTGATTATATTAGGCCGATATGTTGAAGACCTTATTGAATTAAGGCTCAAGATCTCATGGTACTAGTCCTAGAACTATGTAGAGAACTTAATAGTATTTTATGCTTTACTAGAATGATTGAATTGGATGCTATTTAGGGAAGGATGATTGAACATTCACCCTTTTGATATTTATTAATAAATGTAGGTGGAAGTTCTTATTAGAATTGGATAAGTGTCTATATGATAAACTAAGGTATGATGCAAATGTAATGAGTCAATTATTGTGCAAGAAGTATTATGTGGATATGTTGTTGCGGGATGATAAACTAATATGTTGATTTTTCATGAGGATAGATTATGTTGACCTATAAAATGTAATGGTTTTATCTGATGATTGATTTTGAACCTATGTTAGCTGACATAATTGATTTTAAAGACATACACCTTATCTTATGATGTATTATCTCCTTATGATAATTAGATATTGTTAGTAATTTCACTATGTTTAATTGAATGGAAAATATACTAGTTGTGATGTTTACATGGTGGTGATCTCTACTCATGTTATGTACGTACCTTACATGCTTTAATGATTTAATGGACATGTTTTCAATGTTTCATTGTTATGATAGAGAATAAATCATGGTGATATTCAGAGTGCTAAACTGGTGATGTTTAAGTAGGAATAAATGTCAATGTGTGGGTTATAATATTTTGGTGTTACAAGTATTATGTATATGATATAATTCAAGAGGTGGAACAAATGTGTAGGAATTATTCATTAAGATTTGTGACCTAAATGTGTGTGTTGAATGTTAAGGTTACAATACATAGTGTAAATGAAACTATATAGAATTTGAAGGAAATATGAATAAATACTTATTTATGTATATCCATTTTAATAAAATTAAATTGTGAAACTATGTTCAGAAATATCTTATGTTATACTTTATAGATTCAATATTTATCTATGAGAATATGATGCTAAATTTAATTGATAATCGATAAAGACATTGTACAACAAGGTCTCGTAGGCAAATGTACCTTTCTGGAATCCACTATCATCTAGCCCACATGTTATAACTTGAACCCTAATAAATGTTAATAGATCTCCCATTAAATTATTAATGTTGTGATACTAAAGTATGGATTGAAATAAATTATACGACCTTGTCACCCAACTAGAATTAAATGTACAATCAAACCAAATTCCATAGGTATATGCATCATAATTAGTTAACCCATGGTACCTAAGAGCAAGTTGGAAACATTAATGCAACCTAATACTGCTAACTATATTATTGTGTGATAAATTAACCAATTAAAGGGTTCAATTTCAATTTAGGGATTGAAGTATGTATCAACACATACCACACCCTAATGAACATAACCATTACTTGAAGACCCTAATTAGATGTATCTCGAATTCATAACTAATTGATAACTTAGTTGCATCATGTAAATGTCAGTATGTGATGTCCTAAGTTACCTTTCAAAAAAAAAATTGCCCTAAAATTTTGGGCATGATAGAAATAATGTCCACTTCCAAATCAAATTCCAAAATCATAATAGTCAACATATAAATAATTGTTATCAATGAGAGTAAATCACCAATAATAACTCCAACAATAAATACATTGTTAGCCCTCATTTTCACTTTGCATAGTTTTTGAAAATTTCAATGTGAAAATGTCTTGAATTGTGATGTGTAGCTAGGGTTTTGTTATGATGTATTATTAATCTTCTAGTGAAAACCCTAAATTGCCTTTTCCTAGCACCTAGGTTTTCCCTAAAAGCTTCATAAAATTGTTTTCCCTAGTAAAAAACCCTTTGTTTTAATTCCACACCCTTTTTGAGCTTTTCAAAATTTCAGTATCTTCAAAAGATCATGTCCTTTAACATTTTTGTGTTTGGATGTAAGCTCATAGAAATTTTAAATACATGACCAAGCAACCAAGTTAATCACACAGTCGAAGATCCTCATCAAACAGTGGCATCAAATGGTGTGACTTAGTGAAGTAGTTCAAATTCCTTTGATCGTTGAGTTGTGGAGGTTAAGTACTTAAGCCCTCTTTGTACCATGACTAAGATAAACAATCAATATAGCCTCATTCATGTGGTCGCTTGAATGTGAAAGATAAGTTGAAACTTCATAGCAACTGGGTGAAATGCAATGTTCACATGGTCGAGGCCTTAGAAGATAAGGACTAAAAGGTGACTGTGACTATGTGAAGCTATTAGAAAAACATAAAGAATATTATGTTCACATAGTCTCAAGGGTGACTAAGTAGTTAGAAGAATTGACTATGAAGGAGTGACTAAAGAAAAATACTTAACATTGTCTTCAGTCACATGGTTGAGGAAAACAAGTCATGATATGCAAGATGAATCATAAAATGTTTAATCGCTCAGTTGTGCTGTTAAGATAAGTATCCATTTTTTAGACCTCAACTAGGCAATTGAGTGAGAGTATGTTAACTTGCACAGTCATGATGTTAGCTAAAAAATGAAGAGGATAAGTTGCAACTTGGTGAACAAGACTGCAAAATAAATGAAAATCCTTTTTTTGCATGGTCACACAGTTAAAAAGGATAAGAGCTATCAAGTCAGTGACTCAAAAAAATAGTTAGCATGAAAAAAGGATAGAGTGATCACTCAATTGTGATGTTATAAAATGTCAATAATAAAAAGCCGCAAAGTAGTGACTAGATTAAAAGAGCTTAAAGAGCCTTTGCTTGCACATTCGCGAGGAAAACTTATTATCAATTAAGTTGTGACCATGCGAGGTCTTAAACTAAACTACATACGATGCCTTGATCACACAACTGCAAAAACAAAATTCCAGAAGCATAAAGGTGTGTGAAGCCACAACTTCATGACTAATGAGGGTATCTGCACGGTTGCAAGTAGTAAGTGCAAATGTTAATGAGATGTAGCAACCACACAAATGAAGTTATATAAGGAGTCAAAATCCTTAAGGTGCCCAATCACATGGTCAATGGGAAAAAACATTAAATAGACCATGACGTGATGAAAAGGGTATGAAGCTACAATTGTCCAATCATTAGTGTTTAAGTGCTAAGGCATAAAATGACTGTGGAATGGCGAACAAAGAGAGTCACTAGGTCGCGAGGATGAGTTTTAAAGCAAAAAATTGACTGTTAAGAGCTTCATTATGATTTAAAAGCAATGTCCTATCAAAAAGTGCATAAAAATATTTGAAAGACTAGTAGTACAAATAGATTTTGACACTTTTATAGAAATTGAGATTTTCATACACGTTGACATAAAGACACATAAATTATTTTCTATTTCACTTTTGTTCTATTAATAAATTGATATAACGACATTTTGAGATATAGTATTTTAAACAATCCAAAGATAGGAGCTTGAGAACTAAGAGATGCCCAGAGCTTGCAGAGAGTTTTAGAGCTTTTATAAATTGATATTGATAGAGTTTGTTCAAAGGAATCTGATTACAGAAATCATGGCATGGGAAGAAGGCAAGATGATAGCCCAAATTGATGTAGAGGAGTCTTCACAAGCTACTGAATAGGCAAAACTGAAGTTGGAAATTCTATATGTAGAGGAATGGGTATATTTCCTTCCAGGGTCTTCTCATGTTCAAACCTTGAATGCACATGTTTTAGAGATACATACCCTTTTTGCAAAGATGTCATTGTACCTTATACAAATGGAAATGAGCTTTTCTAGTATTTCTATCATAATAAGTTTGCAAAGTCACCAATTTGTAAACATGAAAAAATTGATAATGTCAGAAATAATAATAGATGTTGATCTAATGAAGGCATTGATCAAATCCTACAGTGCAACAACTAAAGCTTTCCATAGGAAGGATATGAGTATCCTATGCAGACTAGATATGGAGACTTTCATTGAGGTCTTTGACCTAAGAGGACCTATGACAAAGGCAATTGAAAGGAAAAAGATGGATGAAACTTTCAAAAATTATAAGAGTTTCTTTACTGGAAGAGTCATGAAGAGGCACATTCCCAAATCAAAGTTAGAGAAGTGTGAGATGCTAAAGAAGGTAAGAGACCTAATGCTACTTGACTTCTTCTGCAAATATTTTAGGTGCACCATTTTTGGGATAAATATGGTGATAGGAATTGATGACACAAATAATGCCCTAGGCTAGATATATATCATTGCTTTGGATATTCGAGATCCAAATCATAATGTTGGGTCTAATTTTGTGGAGTATATCATCAATGGAATGCATGATGAAATGATGGCAACTCAAAACAAAGAACTTGGAAACTTTAAATTCTTCCATTTCTCATTGATGATACACATCATTTAGTACAAGAACATGGGGCATATCAGTCCAAACTTCATTAAAGCCACTGAAGAGAATGGAGAGAACTTGCCTGTGAAAATGTGGACCCACTTTTGGCAATGGTTTTATCCATATGCTAGTGGTATTTCTTTTTACAATGACTTTGTTTTTTGTATTATAAAAATGTTAGTAAATATAACTAAAAGAGTATCTAGAGGGGTAAGGATGCTAATAAGACCATCCACTTGCCCAAATGGGGATAGGTTACTTAGTCATGATTGGGCTAGTTTGTTTCTCTTTGAAAAAAAATCAATTATAAGGGTTTTGGGGTGTTCACTGCCCCCTCATGTATTACCACCTCATGTATTACCAAAATATATCCCTGAAAGGCTAGGTCAATTAGAATTCTTTTAGAAAATGCTTATGATGAATAAATAATATTTAGGTCCTACTATTAAGAGAGGCTCTTTTGTAGCAAGGAATACAAATATAGGTCATTTTTTAATAGAAAAAGATGTTATAGAGGAGATAGATCAGTGCATGGAAGAATTCAAGCTTCCCTCAGCCCCTGTTAGGACCTATGATCCAAATGATTTGGTGAGGCATGCTCTTAAACAGATGAGAAAGTATACCTTCCCTGGTAGCAAACCAATTTGGGAAGATGACTGCATAATGAATTATTTAGAGACATAATTTTGTAGGGATAAAACCAAAAATGGAGTAAAATAATGAAAATTTAAGAAGTCATGAAGGCAGATGATCCATCATTTCAGGGTTTCTACCATGAGGCAACATACCTAGATAGATATAATAGGTGCCTGGACAATTTTGATTAAATAATGACATAGGTGCCTACTAAAATTAGAGACAGGGTAGAGCCTCAATCCCCTCAACAAGAGGATGTCATAACCATTAAGGTTGATGATGACCAACCAAAAAGTTTGGGAGCAAGAAAAATAAAATGATTGAGATCCCTGATAAGGTTAGAGGAAAGGCACTACAAATTTTGCCTAAGGGATCCAAATTTTTTGACACAATAAGACACAATTTCTTTTTGAAGCAAGCAAGAGAGAATGAGAAGATCCCCAATAAAATTGAATTTTAAATTCACATGCTAGATGAGAAAATTATTGAAGCTTGAGAGTTCATGAAGGATGATGAATTCAAGTCATTTCTATACAAGGTAAAGCAAAATGAGAAGACTGCAAAGTTGGTACAAAGGTTGCAAGAATATAATCCTAGTAGTGAGATCCTCACAGTAGAAGAAGCTAGAGAGCTTATAACAAGAAGTGGGGTGCTTCTCTTCCCAAGATGGGAGCTTAGCTCAGCTCATCCTTTATGCTTGATCAGATCAGAAGACAAGAGAATTGAGTCTCTTTTGAAGAGACTAATACTATTGGTGAGCTACAGGGATTTGGTTTTAACATTGGCAGCAATGCAATGGCTATATGGAACATGGCTTCTGAGGGAATTAAGCCAACCCTCATGAAAATAAAAAAATCACCACAAGGAAATGTGATATTTTGGAATGTCACTACTATGTCTAGTGACTAAATCCATAATCTGATAAACACAACATCATTGATGGGGAAGAGCAAAATGGATATGTTAGAAGAAAAGTTCTATCAAACATATAACATATCCATTGATGCTAGGAAAAAGTATGAAGAAGAACTAGAAAGGAATCATGTCCTAGAACAGAGGGTGGTTTCCTTATAAGAAGAGACAAGAAGCCTTATGAATATTTCAAGACCCATCACAGAGGTGAGAGACCAAGAAGCCCAAATAGAAGCTGGTATAACAAATGTGGTAGAGAGTCAACAGATGGATATAGATGAATGGGATGTTGCTAAGGAGGTAGAGATCAAGACAATTCAAAGCTTGATGATGCACAAGATAGGTGCCTTACATATTGTTTCACAAAATATGCATAGTAGCTACATTTCTATGCAAGGAGTTAAACTTCAATGCTCAAAAGCATTAGCCTTGCTATCTCCTCTTTTTACAACTTGGGGGCCATATACACAATTTTTTGATATTTTGGTTCCCCTATTTCCCCAAAAGAAAGAATTACCCAAGGTAGTAATTATCATGCCAAAAAGATGATTAACAGAGTAAAGGAATTACATGGATTTTTCTCAAAAAAAATGCAATTAATCCAAGGTAAGATGAAGACAATTGCCATGGGAGTTCCAAATTGTATTCTTAATATTCTAGATGCCATTGGAGTTATAAAAAAATGACAAGAATTGTCTTCTTCTTTTGAGGATATTTCAAGGCATCCACAATTTGTTGCCTATTACAATAATGAGATAGATGTAATAGTTGTCTATGATATGATTGACTTTCTATTTAGAATTCAGTTAGATATGAGAAAGGTCACTAGAGAATTAAAGGCCATTACACTAAATGGAATAAATGCATAGATGAATTAAATACCATCTAGGATGCCACATGACCTGATGTAGATACTGATATTGCCATTTGGAAAGTCATTGCTGATATAAAAGTCATACCATCTGTTGGCAGCAACTAGACAATTTAGGAGTGTAGTTAGAGGTAGAGGAGACAAGAGAAAGGTAAGGAAAGCGATAGGAGCTTGAAGATCAACAAAAAATGCTCAAGATACTTGATGAAAGTGCAACCTACCAGTTTTGCAACTACATCCACAGTTTTGATCCAAAGACAAAGAATGTTTGAATGTAACTAAATATAAAATATCTTTGTATTTTCTTTCAAATAGAATTTTGACACGTGTCCTCCCATCTAAAGCTTGTTGCAATCCTTCCTATAAAAGGATTTCCAAGATGTGGAGTTGAGGTCTAAAATATATATAATTTTCAATTTTATGTTATTTGCAATTGGTCCAATCAATCTTTGTGTCAAATTCTTGTGTGATGTACTCATTTTGTAAGTCTTAGAATACAAGTGAACATTGAATGATAGTTTGTCATATCTTGACTTATTCATGAGCTTTATACCAGTAATGTATGATTTTCAAGAAAAATTAATACAAAAGGAATGTTCTACAATATTTGTGTCTTTGAATTTTGTCTCCATTTCCATGTGTCTGTAACTTTGAGATTGAATTTAAAAGTTTCTTTCATTTTAATGCAACTTGGATGGGTTGTATGTCTTTTCATTGATTGCTTTTAATTCAAGTACTTAAGTAAATTATTTCATTCAACTGATAGGGTTTCTAGGTATATGGGAGGGATATTTATAAGAATGAAATTTAGGGGTAACTGCTGATAAAATTAATTATAAGGTAATTAATTAGGTCAAAATTTTGCTAGGTAGACTCTGTATACCAATGGATAGGGCATTGATCATCAATTCATATGCAAACTATTAAAGATCATGTGGTTGCACAAAGCACAAATTTAAATCAAATCAACTTTTACTTTTCTGTATGAAGGAACAAATTGTTGGTCAATACTTATTTGCAATAGTCTTCTCTATGTTATAGTTAGTTGTTGTAATCAAGAAGTTATTACAAATCTAAGAAGAATTGTGACCATTTCTACTATAAGGGATAGATTTGAAAAAAAGAATATCAATGAGTGAATTGTAAAGAAAGTATAAAATATCCAGTAATTTCATGCCTAAGGTGCACTCGCCTAGGCCTATAAAGCCTGAAGTGTAGAAAATCCCTGTGATATTGTTAATGCTAGTCCAAATCTGAAGTGATTTCAGTTGAATATAGGAAGCAGCTAACCCTTAGACTGAATTTTGTCCTTTGCATCTTGGTATCGTGTTCTTTGCAACCTAGTAGTTTAAAAACACCAACATACACCACCAATGAAAAATTGATAATAATCAATAAAAGTCAATCTCAACAATAAATACTTCCAATCAATAAGTAACAACTCACACTAAATACACCACCAAAGGAAAATATAAAATATATAGAGAAAACTCGAGCTACATACTAGGGAGTGTCATCACTAGGTCAAACTACTTGAGTTACCAAAAGAATACCCTCTCATAAAAATAAGGGAAACTAGTCATACCTCTCACTAGGTATCATGTCATTCTCATCCTTAGCCTATACAAAAAATCAAAAATGAGTGAAGCAATATCTCTAATTATCTTTTTAATGAGTTTTTGAAATATTAATTAGTAGATTATCACTTATTACATAACTTACAATGAGTTACTCTAGTAGTGACTTTGGGCCTTAGCCCCCATTGCAAGCCACTCTCATCTAATTTACTTAGACTACCTTCCAAAAACTCACAAACCACAATTGTGTCCCATGCCACAAAAAAAAAATAATGATTGAATTTGGTTCCTTAACAAGCAACTAGAAAATGTATTATTCTCAAACTCAAGTTCTTATAAGTACTCAACAACATAGATCTCATAAGGTATAATTCCCACTTTGGATCATAAAACACATCATGACATTGTTAAGATTAACCTCAAATAGAAATAACAATTATATGCAAATATAACCAATATCAGAAAATAATAAATTGCACATAAGAGAACACAAGACACTAAGATTTAATGTGGTTCACCCAATCCCTAGGCTATGTCCACCAATAGAAAGTCCAATATTATTATGATCTAGTGATTACAATATGTAATCCCATACAGCTCAATACTACTATAAGAACCAATTTTTGCATCACACATTATGAAAATCCCTAAGCCTTTTTACACAAGCTTTTTCTTACTTACAAAATTAGAGCTAGAATAATAGAAAAATGGTAGCCGATGCCTTTTAAATTATAAGGTCATTTTTGGCTTCGAGGGTGCTGCCCCTGAAACCCTTGCAGGGGTGTTGCCCCTCGACCTCACCTTGTACTGCGACAGGGAGCACACCTGGGGCACTACCCCTTGACCTCGTCTTGGGGGTGCTGCCCCCAAATGCTGAATAAACCTCTAAGTCTAATTAGGCTCCACATCACAAAAATCTCCCACTTGGAGACTAATCAGACTCCACAACAATAACCTCACACTTGGAGATTGATCATAGCATTGCTAAACTTCTAGCACCCACTAGAATATCAAACCCCCCTAGTCTCTGTTGTTCTTTTATTCTATTTAGTCTAAAAGGCCAATCAAAGCTGAAGAGGAGTTCAATTTCTCCCTTGTTACTACCTTGGAAAACATATCTATTGGATTATCATTTGTATGTATCTTGGCTAACTTTAACTGACATCCAAAATTGATCGAATGAAATGGTACCACAATTGTATGTGTTTTTTCTTTGAATGTAGAGTTGAATTCTTTACAAGATGAATGGCACTCTAACTATTTGTAAACAAATAATTAGCCTTTTGAGGATGTCCCAATTCTTCTAGGAATAATTGAAGCCATATCATCTCCTTGGCTACCTTTGTAGCAGCAATATACTTTGCCTCTATAGTGGATAAAGTGTTAACCTTCTGTAACCTAGAGACCCAGCTCACTGCTACCCCACAAACAGTAAATACATAACCTGTAGTACTCCACTTGGTACTAATATCCCCTACCAAAACTAAGTCAACATAGCCCTATAAATCAGTAGTAGAGCCCCTAAAGTGTAAACACTTACTGGATGTTCCTCTCAAATATCTAAGAATCCATTTGATTGTATTCTAATGCTCAATTCTTGGATCGACTCCCACTACATGTGCAATATCTGGCCTAATACATACCATAGCATACATCAAGCTTCCTAGAGCTGAAGCATAAATTAACTTCAACAAATTATCCTCCTCTTCTTTTTTCTTGGGACACATCTCCTTAGCCTACTTCAAATGACCAGGTAAAAGTGTATTGATAGTTTTATCATTCTCTATAGAGAAATGTTGCAACAACTTCTCAATATAATCAGCCTGAGATAAAGTCAATTTCTTGTTCTTCCTATCTCTACAAATCTTCATACCAAGGATTTTTTTCTGCCCCCAAATCCTTCATAGCAAATGCATGTGCTAACTGGCATTTCAACCCCTTAATATGATCCATGTTAGACCCATCTACAAGAATATGATCAACATATAAACATAAAATAATGTAACTGTCATCATCCAACCTCTTAAAATAAACAACAATGACCTAAATGACACCTACTATATTCATGCTCATGCATAAACCTATCAAATTTTAGATACCATTGTTGAGGTGCTTGCTTCAAGCCATACAAACTTTTCTTCAATCTGCACACTAAGTTCTCCTTACCTTTGACCTCAAATCCCTGTGGCTATGCCATATAGATCTCTCCATCCAAATCACCATGAAGGAAGGTTGTTTTCACATCAAGTTGCTCCAAATGCAAATCTTCAGTAGCCACAATACTTAAAATAGTGCGAACAAAAGTCATTTTAACAACAGGAGAGAATATCTCATCAAATTCAATGCCTTTTTTCTATGCAAATCCTTTTACAACTAACCTAGCTTTAAATATTTTCTTACCTCCATCCTCTTCTTTCAACCTGTAAACTCATTTATTCTTTAAAGCCTTTTTACCTACAAGCAACTTGCATAAATCCCATGTCTTATTTTTCTGTAAAGAGTCCATTTTGTCTTTCATTGCAGACACCCATTGAATCTTTGTATCCACCTGCATAGCTTCATCATAACATTTAGGTTCACCAACATCAGTAAGTAAAATAGAATACAAGGAAGGAGAAAATCTTTCTAGAGGTCTACTTATCCTTGTTGACCGTCTAACATTCACTGGGGTGTGTGGTATTTGTTGTTGCAGTTGTTATAGATTGTGAGGAATTGCTAGAACATCAATTTTTGGAGTATCATCTAGCACTACATAATCATCTTCTTTCTTCTCATGTTGCTACAACAGATCTTTATACAACACATTCTCATTGAATATGACATCCTTGCTTCTTACAATTTTACAATTTTCAAAATCCCAAAGCCTATAACCAAATTCATTAATGTCATATCCAACAAATACACATTTCTTTGAATTAGCTTCCATCTTGGTTCTATTGTCAGAATTTATATGAGCAAATGCTTCACAACCAAAGGTTTTGAGAAAAGAATAACTCACCTTCTTACTAGTCCATGCTTCCTCTAGAATACCACAACCCAAAGGAGTAGAGGGACCTTTATTATCAAATATACAATAGTATTGCCAATCTCTGACCACATGTTTAAGGGCAACCCAACATGCAACCTCATGCTTCTTGCATGCTCTACTATAGTCATATTCATACGTTTAGCCACTCCATTTTTCTGTGGAGTCTTTGGAAAAATTTTTTGTCTATGAATACCATTAGTGGAGCAATAATCTTCAAATTCATGACTGCAATAATCACCACCATTATCAGATCTAAGACATTTTAATTTCTTTCCAATGTCATTTTCAACCAAGCATTTCCATTTCTTAAAAGTTTGAAATATTTCAGATTTTTATCTAAGAAAATAAACCCTTACTTTTCTAGTTGCATCATCAATAAATGTAACATAATAATGAAAGCCACGAAGGGAAGATACCTAAGTTGGTCCCCATACATTTGTATGCACAAGCTCTAATTTCTCACTTTTATTTTCCTTCCCAGTCTTCACAAAACTCACTCTCTTTTGTTTTCCATACACACAACTTTCATAGAAATCCATATTAACACATTTCAGACCTGGTAAAACTTTCTTTGAATGAAGTACTTTCATATTTTTCTCACTCATGTGCCCAAGTCCGTTGTGCCACAACGTTGTATCAGAATCTACAAAAACTATTTGTTCGCCATGCTCAACTGCAACAATTGTTCCTAAACATTTATTTTTCTCTAAAAGAATCAAAGTAGAAGGAACAATATGACCTATACAAAGATATAAGATGCATACTTTCACACCTTTTGGTACTACAAGGGAACCTTTTGAAACCTTCCAATTTTTATCATTAAAAGTAACTAGACAACCTACATCACCGAGTTGCCCTACTGAAATTAAATTCCTACTCATGCTCGGAACATGTCTTACCTCATGTAGTAGCCAATTATTCTCATTCTATAACTTAATCTAAAATTTTCCCTTTTCAACAATCTGATAGAGTTCATTATCCCCCAAATAAACAAGCCCAAAATCCCCTTGTCCATAATCAATGAAATAACCTCTATGAGATGTAGCATGAAATGAAACATCACAAACTAAAACACATGAATCATTAACACTTTCTAAAGACAGAAGTAAAGCATCCTCTTCAGATTTGTTACTTACCACATTTGCCTCCTTGTTCCCTTCTAGTTTATCTCCTTCATTGTTCTTTCCAGTGCAACAACCTTTCTTCTTATGCCTTGTTTTACCATAGTACCAACAGTCTCTCAGTCCTATGGATTGAGACCTCTTTCTCTTTGACTTTCTTCTTGATTTCCCATGATTTTCAAAATTATTTCCTCTCTCAGTCATTCTTCCTCTACTTTGTGTGCTCAAAGCACTTTCTGATGTAGATCCACCTGATGCTTTCCTATGAGTTTCCTCACTCAAAATAATACTGATTACATCATCATATTTTAGGGTATTAGATCCAAAAATAGAATTACTCATAGTCATTACCAAGTCATTCCAGCTTTCAGGCAAAGAACACAAAATCAAGAGAGCCCTAATTTCTTCATCAAAATTAATATCCATAGAAGATAACTAACTAGTAACAGTATTAAACTCATTTAAATGATCTACAATAGATCCACCTTGTACCATTTTCATATTAAATAAATACTTCATGAGAAATACCGTATTTGAAGTGGAGGGCTTTTCATACAATTTCAATAGGGTTTCCATCAACTTTTCTTTCGTCTTCACTTTTTTAATATTAAATACCACTGATGGTGCTAGGCATAATTAAATGTTTCCAAGTGCCTTTCTATCTAAAAGATCTCGGTCCTAATTTTTCATAGTTCCCTAGTTTTTAGCTTTCCCTGCCAACGACTTCCATAAATCCTTTTGATAGAGATAGTCTTCCATTTGCATCTTCAATAACTAAAAGTTCTTCCCATTAAACTTGTCTACCCTTATCTTACCCTTGTCCGTCATTGCTTCCACTCAATCGTGAGACGTTCCTATAGAGGATCACTAAAAAAAGAAAAATGACGATGGTCTGGCTAAAAATAATGATGACCATCTAGCTCTAATACCACTTATTAGAATTAACCTCAGACAGAAATAACAATTATATGCAAATATAACCAATATCAAAAAATAATAGATTGCACATAAGAGAACACAAGACACCAAGATTTAACGTGGTTCACCTAATCCTTGGGCTACGTCCACCAACAACAAGTCCAATATTATTATGATCTAGTGATTACAACCTAATTACAATCCATAATCCCTTACAACTCAATACCATTGTAAGAACCAATTTTTGCATCACATATTATGAAAATCCCTAACCTTAAGCCTTTTTATACAAGCTTTTTGCTGCTTACAAAATTAGGGCTAGAATAATAGAAAAATAGTAGCCAACACCTTTTTCAATATAAGGTCATTTTTGGCTTCGGGGATGCTGCCCCCTAACACCTACACGGAGGCATTGCCCCTTGACTCCACTCTATATTGTGATTGGGAGCGCACCTGGGGCGCTACCCCCAAACCCCCATAGAAATAATTTGGAGGGTAACCACACCGAATAAACCTCCAAGTCTGATTAGGCTCCAAGTAACAACAAACATGCAATCAAATAAATATCATAAAAGAAATCTCAACATATGCCTTTGGTGCACATCGAATCCTAGTTGACCAACTAAGCAACTCACAAAGAAAACCATCACAAAAAATATATCTCAAGACTATAAACATAACATTGAGAAACACACAATTTCAGTCACATGATTTAATTTCATTGTCTTATTCTATCATTTAGTTTAAGCCATAAGAATGTGTTTATCAATAAAGTGAGAATATGCATGTTTGTATAAATTGTTAGGCTAATATACTAATTTAAATGAATAAATATATAAATGGTAAATATCTTTGTGCATATAAAATGGAATGTAATATTACCATGTTATTAATTTAAATGATCTTAAATGATAAATGACTTAATTAATAATATAAATATATTGTTAGATTAAATACCAATATCAATTCTATTTCTTAAATATTAATTTAACTTTTATTTAAGTCCAATATTAATATTTACTTTTCCTCTAATTCATAATGCAACTACAAATAACTCAAATTGAAGTTGAAATTTTAAGAGACAATAGATTTTCACAATCCATAAATATCTTAGAATGTTTCTTGAGTTGATTTGTGTCACTATTTCGTATCAATGTTTCAAATCACACTTTGTGATCCAGCGTCAATATGAAAGATAGAGAACATGAATGATGAAAATAGTAGACTCAAAATATTCATCATTCATGGTAGGAATCTTCTATTTTTATCATTCATGTGCTCTATCTTTTCTCTTGATGATGGATCACAAAGTGTGAGTTTGAAATATTGATGCAAAAACAATGACACAATTAAATCAAGAAATATTCTAAGATTGTAATTTTAATTAAATTATTTATAATTTCTCTCATAAAATTAAATAATTTCATAACTAGATGATTATATAGTGAACTCCACTATAATTTCTCTTAAAATATAACTAAATCATAAATATATATTTATTAACTTATAACTTCATCTATATAAATAAATAAATAATAAGTTATATCCCACTAAGATTTTTAAAAGGTATTAATATTAAAATTCACTTAAAAGAAAAATAAGTTGTATTTATTTATCTAAAATCTAAAATAAATAAATAATAAGTTTTTTAATTAATTTTTTTAATTCTAAAATTAATAATTAATAATAATAAATTTTTTAAATTTTGTGGATTAAAAAGTAAGTTGACTATTGTTTGTCAATGCAATTGCCCTAATGAAAAACAACTTGTGAACAAGAAGGAAAATCTGATCACTGTTGAAAGGCAAGAAATAAGATTATTTTTAAAAAAATCTATTTGCCATACACGAAAAGCAGTGCCGCATTAAATTAAGTAATCAATTTGCTATGGTATCTCAAGCAGAAGACACAAAAACACTAGTCAAATACTCAGAATCATTACAGCAGCAAGCAAATCACTTCATGAATCAAATGACTTAATTTACCGAAGAGCAAAAGAGAATACATACAAGCTAGACTACATCATTCATGTTAGCCTCAATTGATAATGTTGTTAATGTATGTGAAAGAGTCATATCAATTGTTATGTTGTCATTGATGTCAAACCTTATTTGCTTAGACATTATGCGAATTCAATAGAGTATCATGTCATTTGATTGATGAAGAGGCTTTGAAGAAAGTATGATCATGTAAGTGTTGATAAGTGTGTGGTTTTCAATGAGCACTTGAATGAGTTGGATTCTAACAGTATAATGTCAGATTTTCCCTTTGCAGGGTTTCTACGTTAAATACTTATGTCAGTTTGTGTGAATGCTTATGAAGTTGCAAGATTATTTCATGTTTAATGTTTATTGCAACAATTTGGTATAAGTTGGAAGGTAACTCTGATAATTGGTATATATATTAAGTTGACAATTTATTACAAAGCTTATATCAGTTTAAGTTATGATGTTTGATTTGGTTAATGAGTTAATGATCTAAAAGTTTAAATAGTTTGAAATGGTGAAAAGTGGTTTTAAGGTTTGTAGGACAACTATTTATAACTAATTCACTCTCCCTCTCAATTATCTAATAGTTTAAGCCCATTATCAGTGAATCTGAAATACTACACAGTCATGGTTTTAATGAAATTACCTTTAAGCAAGGAAGCTATTTTTACAAAACTAAATATGAAAATCATGCCTGCCAAGACTCGTCTAGGGAACATTCTCAACAATAATCAAGTAAGCCAAGATTTTACCCTTTGAATGAATAGCAGAAGGTCAAAATTTGAGGGAAGAAAAATCCCAAATTTGCTCCACCAAACCCTATGGGTTTGAAAAAATTATGGGCTTCACCAATAACCTCTCACATTCCCAATTTTTCTTGAAAAGCTAATTGTATCTGATTGTTGGCTACCACATCTCATAATATATTTTTATGCCCTTACTGATTCTTTGATTACACCAAACCAAAATCAACGACAACCCCTACAATTTCCATCACAAGAAATAATGATAAATTCGTAGAAGAATTACTGAATAAATGTTGTAATCATGGGAAAGATGCAAAACACATGGAATTTTTTCCAAATGGAGTAGACATACAAATTCCACAACCCAAATTGTAAAGTGGATATACAATGGGCTCAATCAATAGGGGTAGTTATCTATCAAGTACCCCAACCTCAGATAAATATAACAATACATTAATGATCAACAACTACTCGAGTGAGGATCAATCATTTGATTGCAAAGAATTAGGTATATTTGCATTCTAAAATGGTCCTAGGGAAAAGAAACAAAATCCACTGATTGGATGTAAGCAACCTTCGGTAGCTAGGTAAGTATCATTATTATTTTTGATTTCTTAGCTTATTTACATTGTAAAATAAGGAAATCAAGAATACATTAATCAATGAACCTCTATGTTTTAATAAAGGATATAGCGTTAATTTTATTAAAAAGGATACCAAATTTTTCCATAGAAAGTGTGAATAAATTGGTACTCTCGACATGGGTAGCTATTTTAAAAAGTTTTAGTTGAACTATTCCACAATCAAGTAGTAAGATGAATAGGAAATTTGATGGGAGGTATCACAAGTTTTGACTCATATTATAAGGATTCTAATGAAATCGAGATTTAGTTAACATTACGGTTTATACCTAGGAGTTGAATCCCATTAAAATTATAACAAATAGATCAATACATACTTTGCAAGTCATATGGTATGATGGGTATATCAAGAATATAGTATTATTTGATTCATATTCAAGCAAGGATTATGGGAATGATATTATCTATTATGTCAATAGGAAATGAAACCTAAAAAATTTGTACCCTATAACAAATAGTCAAAAAAATTCAAGGGGAGTAATCAAATGCATTGAATATGTAATCCTCCTATCACCAAAGATAGAGATGGAATTGAAAAAGGTGGGAAAAAGAGGTCTTACCAAAAGACAAAAAAAGTGGAAAGCATGCCCAGAGGTAACATATTTTGGAAGAACAAATCGAGATAAAATAGGTTTTCGCAAGGATGAAGAAACAAAGGATCAAAACCATAATCTCATTTAAAATAAAGATATACTTAAAGTAAACTAGATCTACAAGTTAGGATGAAAACACAAAGCCTAATAGACCTAAACATAAATTAACTAGTATGATATGTATTCCAAATGAGGATGTAGAAGAAGGAGAGATCATGGAGGATGACATATGCTTACCACATATTAGTACTACAAGAGAAGAATGTGAGAAGGATCAATTAACTATCACAAATGAGGAAGATGTAGAAATAGAAAAAGGAATACAACATCATATAGAGTACATAAAAGATGAGAGTATCAATATTAAGGTGTATTCGTATACCTAGTCAGGTATTAGAAGGAGTGATAGTGGAAGAAAAAAATATCGCAAATCAAATGAAAACCAATCATATGACAAGAACAACAATAATAGAAATCATTGTGATATTACAGCTGATTTGGAAGAATTGGAAAAGGACGTAGTTATTTTAGAAAATGAACTTCAAGAAATTCCAAAAATTGATGAAAATATAAATAGATTGGAACAATGCAAAAAATGTAAGAGTCAAAATCCATACATTGAAGATATCATAGAAAACATCAAGACACATAAAAAAAACTACTAAATAACACTATGCTAGTTCATAATGACATTTGCAACCAACTCATCTTATGGCAAGATTCTCATAAGACTTACCTAAATTTGAAGGAGCAACTTCTGATTAATGACAAGAGCATGTATAAGGAAGAAACTCCTAATGGAGATAAGATAACTAAAAACCAAATATTTAAGTCAGAAGGGGACTCAACCAAGAGAAACAAAGATTTAAGAACAAATAATCAGAATCCCAATAGCAGGTCTAACAAAGAAAGACCACATAGTAAAATTAAGGACACTTGTGTTGATAATGACTTAGAACATAATATTTTTAGGAGGTAGATTCAAAAAAAATCCTCCAACAATTGCAAGGATAAAATGAATATGGATGTTTTAGCAGGGGAAAACATAGATGGTAGAGATACTAATAGTTGTATACTCTCAACAGCAATAGAAAGGAAGATGGATAACACAACTAACAAGAAAAGAAAAAGAGAGGAAAAAAAGGAATTTTTACAAATTCTAGCAAACTCCAATATGAGGAAGAAACCCATTTGAGGATGAAAACATACTAAATGTTCATCAAGAGGTGGAAGGAATTAAGGAGAGAAATCTTAATCACATTCCAATATAATTAGAGACTGTCATAAGGAATTGTGGGACAATTAGTCTAGGTGAAGTGCCCAATGTCTACGATAAAGATAGAGTGGAGGAGAATGTGGCAAAAATAATCCAATGCTAGGAGGAGTTTGAAATTCAAGAAACATCAAAAAGTATACAGATCTATAATTATAGAAAAGGGTATGGGGACCAAATTGAGCATTTGAATTACATAGCCAAAGATGGGGTTGATAAAACTCTAGATTCTAGAATAAGTGATCGAATAATGCAAGAGTTAAGAAATGGTAAGGAAGAAAAAAAGATGCATCTATAACAATTAGTCTATATAATGTAAGTAGAAATCTAGATAATTTAGGCATTACAGCAAACAGGGAAGGCATAGATCATCCAAAATGTGGTAAACAGTGAAAACAATGTGGGAGGAAATCCTTAGCCCAACTCAGAACAATAATAGGTATGGTCGATAATCAAAAGAAGATAAATGACTTATTTCATGTAGGGAAGCAAAGCCATGAAAATCACAACATGGAATGTTAAGGGACTAAATGCCCCTAACAAAAACTGCATTCTCAAGCACAATTTATCCTTATTTGAATTAGATATAATTCTAATACAAGAAACTCAACTAAATAAAGAAGAGTGAGAGAAACAATGCAAGAATTAGAAGTTTTAAAAGTGAAGTTCAATTCACACTTATAAATGTCTATGGACCAATACCAACAACAAATAAGAAATCAATATGGAATGAAATTTATAATTTCATGGAGATAAATCCTACAAAGAACTTTTCAGGGGGAGACTTTAATGCTCTCATAAACTTAGAAGAAAAATATGTTGGTTCTCAAATAGTAACGCAAGTGATGACAAATTTTAGAGAGTGGTTTTCAAAGTACAAACTAATAGATATTCCTACCACTAATGAGATATTTACTTGGAATAATAGAAGAATAGGGTTCTTCTACATAGAAGGAAGACTAGGCATATTCATTTATAAAGGAGATCTAAGCATTTCTCTTTTAATGCTATCATACTTCCTAATGTAGGATCTGGTCACTTTTTGGTTAGGTTTGAATTAGGTTAACAACATTAACCATCTAGTAATCCTTTCAATGTGAGAAAATGTTTTTCTTAGATGATAATTTTCTGTAAAATATAAAGAAATGGTGGCTTGAGGATAAATTTGAAGGTTTAAAAATGTTTTGTTTAGTAGAAAAATTGAAATTGATAAAAGAAAAAATAAAAAAATAAAGAGGAACTAAAAATCTTAATGAAGAAGTTATTAAAGATGGAATGGATAATAATAAATATATTAGAGGAAAAGAACTTCTCATAAAGCAAGAAAAAACTCTAGCTAAAGAAGAAATATATTGGAAATATAAATCATATGAAATATGGTTAACAGAAGGGGATAGAAACACATTTTTTCACAACAACACTCTTAACAGAATGAACATAAATAAAATTACAAAAAATCAAAGACAATACTAGAAATTTAATAGAAAACTCAAGTCGAATAGCAGAAGTCTTCTTTAATTATTAAACTAATATCTTAAATAACTTTGTAATATCTAAGCTAATAGCTCAAAACAAGAAGAAAAGTACACTCCCCAAATTATCAACAAGAAAAGATAACAAATATCTAACTAATGAATTCACCTTAGAAGGAATCAAAGAATCCCTTTTTAACCTCAATCCAAATAAATCTCCAAGTCTAGATGAATTTCAAGCCTTTTTATTTCAATACTATTGGGATATTTTAGGCTGTGATCTATGAGAGGCTATTGAGGCAACCAAAAATTTGGGATCTCTCTTAATTAAGATTAATAATACCTTTCTAGTGTTAATCTCAAAGAAATCAGAAGATGAGGAACTAGGGACTTTAGCCCCATAGCATTATGTAACACCATCTATAAAATTCTTTCTAAAGCATTAACAAATATGATGAAAATAGTCTTACCTAAATTTATTTTAAAAGAACAAACTAGCTTTGTTCTGAATAGGTCAATCTTTGATGGTATAATTATTATCCAAGAACTAATACATTCAACTCAAATCAACAAGGAATCATGTATAATAATGAAGTTAGACATTCATAAGGCTTAGAATAAAGTAGATTGCAGATTTTTATGTAAAACTATGGAATTATTTGGCTTCTCACACTAGTGGATCAATTTAATATATAATTGTATCTTAGCTCCCAAAATCTCCCTCCTTATTAATGACATGCTTGAAGGTTTCTTTAGCATTTCTAGAGGTATTAGGTAAGGAGACCCAATTTCTCCTTTTCCTCTTTATCATAATAGTCAATGCATTTAGCAAAGTCATAAAAAGCAAACAGTTGGATGGAAAAATTAGCGAAATCATAGTAATAGAGGAAGTCCCTAAAATAATACATCAAAAATTCATAGATGACACCATCCTTCTAGGAGAAAGTACGATGGAAGAGACATTTAACTTTTAAAAAAAAATTAAAACTTAAATGGAAGCATTTGGACAAAAAGTAAATTCTGACAAATTATCTTTCTCAATACTCCCCCCAAAATAGAAAGAAATAATTGTAAAGCAACAAGATACAAAAAATGAACTTTTCCCTGTAAATATCTTGGCATTCAATTGGAAAAAAGGTACTAGAGAAGGTAAAACATGAAATCTTATATCTAAAAAATAAGACAAAAAATAGAAATTTGGAAAGGGAAATGATTAACTGAAGTTGAAAGAGCAACCATGATTAAAGAAGTTTTATCTATCATTCCTACATACCAGATGTCATATCTTCCACTTCCCAAGGGTTTAAAAAGAAACCTAGATAGAAGATTAAAGAAGTTCTTATGGCAAGACACTGAAGAGAAGAAGAAATAAGCATCGATGAAATGGGAAAGTATATGCAAACCTAAAGAATATGGAGGTCTAGTTATAAAGAACTAGAATTGTGAAGATCTATTAGCAAAACTAATTTGGAGGATGTATCAAGAATACGAAAGAAAATGGGCAAAAAAATATTTCACAAATATTTGAATAGCTTAGATCCTTTATCTTTGTTTTGAATTAGAAACTCACCTAAAGGATCAAGAACCTAAAATTTCATGATTCACTATCGTCCCCTTATATCCAATTATCTTACTTTGGACATTGGCCAAGGTCAGTATGCTCTATTTTGGGAAGATTCATGGGATGGGCTTCCTCCACCCAATAGCCTTAACTTACTAGCTAATATTAAAAATACCTTAATAAATCTATGGGGATATCATGTTAGTGACTACAAGAAAAGTATTAATGATGACCAACATGAAGGTTGGAAGTGGAAATTCATTGAAGAGGCAAATCTATCAATTCAGGAAAAATAAATTTATGAATAATTTCTTGAAAATAGACAAGTTAATCACAAAGATAAGAGGGATAAATTAATTTTCGGTGTCTCAAAGAGTAGAAAATTTAGGGTCATCAGAGGATATGAAATGATAATTAACTCTCATCAATGATAAAAGATAGATATTCCCCGCAATTTCTACTAGGAAGCAATGTGTCTCCCTAAGCCAAGAAATCTTTCTCTAGACATCTTTGCAAAAGGGAATCCTTATAGCTGATAGGTTTACTAAGATGGACTTTGAGGGATCTTCAAGATGTTCTTTATGTGAAAATAAATTTGATACATTTGAGCACATTTTGTTCTAATGCGCCTCTGCTAGAAAATGTTGGGAATGGCTATGACAAAAGCTTAACCGGTTAACATCTTTTCCCATCAACTATAGGAATTTTCTAAATAGTTGACCAAAACATGGGAGTTCTAGGGTCTACCATAATTTATGAAAAAAATTCTCCATCCATACTTACATGGGAAATATGTAAGGAAAGGAATAGAAGAATATTTTCTAACAAAAGCCTAGATTTGACCTCAATTCTTAGTAAAGTGGAAGTGTGTATTATTGAGGTAGAATATAATAACCTTGGAAAGTATCATAAGGAAGAAGGTTATTTCTCTAAGTGGGATGCAAAAATGAACAAAAATTGGTTTAATCTTATTAACCCATAGTTGATATACTCAAAAGAAGAAAGAAAAAAAGCTAGGACAGATTCCAAATAGGAACCCCCTCCACTAGGTTAGGCAAAATTTGAATTTGATGGGGCCTCAAGAGGTAATTGAGGTCCTATTGGGTTAGGATGTATTATACATTCTAAAAAAGGTTCTTGGATTATTAACACTCCAATCCTTTAGGGATGCTCTCTGATATTCTAGGTTAGTCATTGAAGGGGATTCACAAATTATTCTAAATGTATTAAGGAAAATAAGTACTCCTAATTGGATATTAATTTCAAACTTGAATATGCATTAAAGATAGTCGAAAAATTTGAAGAAATTAGTATTAAACATATATATCAAGAATTAAATAAAGCAGTAGATACATTAGCCAACAAAGGAGCAGATGGTGAGGATTCTCTCCTAGAGAATAATTAAGTCATCTAATCCTAAACTTATAACCTTAAAATAATAATAAAAGATCAATAACATTTTTATAATACAATCATACAAATCATTGGGTCATATTAATACATGTATTAAAATTAAATATGATTATTAATATCACCAGTTTAAAGTAGGATAGGAACTTGAAGGTATTATCCAATGTAAAGATAATCCATTAATGGTTAAAATGTTGTTCAATATTAAATCAGTTCAGTTCATTATAATGATAAAGGAGTAATTACAAATGACACCATGGTAATTAGGTTGGATATAATGTAATTGATAAAAATGAGAATGTTACGTATGATGGAGTAAGATAATAGGATGAACAACACTAAGTATATTACATTTCAAATTAATTCTAAAAATTGTGTCAGTGGGTTTATTCAATATAATATAAATATTACAACTTGATTATGAGGGTAAGGTCAAGGTCAAAATAATTAGTCATCATATTTCCATTATCATTTAGACTAAGATCCGCATGTCATATGGATAACTTAAACTAATTCAAATAAATATTATAAGACCTTTTATCGATTTCTTCTAACAACGATCTTGGTTAAGAGGAAAGTGTATGTAGGCAAAAAGAGGACAATCAAATGCAAAGTCAAAGTAGTAAAAGTGCAACTACTAAAAAAGAAACTACAAAGTGAAACATACAAAGGAAAAATTCAAATTGAGTAAATTAAGGAACAATCCTTATAAGTTTCATAACTTTTATAAATTGGGGAATGTTCCCATTTTAATTTATCTTTAATAGACATAAGTCCTTGGGTAAGACTGGAGGTTTTTTTGACTCCTTTCTTTCCTTTCAATACCCATTTGAACAGAGGAACCAAGTACAAACTTTATAAATTAATAATTAAAATTTTCGGCTTTGGCCTGTTACCAATTTAAAAATAAAATTAAAAATAAAATCCAAAAATTGAATTATTTCTTAAAATAAAAATATGCATACAATTGTTATTTTTACATGCTTAAGATCTTTTAAAACATGCAAGCATAATATACTTAGTTTTCTAGCCTGAATGTAGTTGCTTTTCAAAAAGATTTGTTAATCTCATATTGGTTTTGAGAAGGCAGTGACAAAACAATTAGTCATAATTTAGCAAAAATACAGTGCAAGCCAAGCACGTAGTGTATGCCTAGTGATCAAAGGGAGTCAAGCAATCAGTGCGAGTTGAGTGATCAAGGCATGTCGAGCATAAGTTTTTAGCCAATACATGTTGAGCATTATGGATAGTTAGTGTTGAGTCACTTAAGTGTCTAGTAGACTATACATGCAGAGTGATTTAGGTGTCAAGTAAACATAGAGTGTTGAGCTCTTCAGAAGACGAGTTACAAAATTAGGAGCATAGTGAAGGTTGAGCATCAGAGTCTTCAAATGTTGAGTGAACAATTTTTGGCATAGTTGTTTGTAATGGCACAAACTTCTATGTAAATCATTTTTGGGTTGACATAATCATATTTTATGATTATGAAACATAAATATGGAGGTATATTGTTAATCCCTATGCAGTACATGTAATCAATTATAAAAATGCAAGCTTAAGGCAGAAATATGGATCAACCATAGTCGTTGATTCTTACCTAATCCATCCCCACCAATGCTTATTTAACAAGGCAAACCCTAGAGAGTTTGTAGGTATGCAAAGAGACAAATGTTAAGTGCAGAGAGAGCATTCATGGTGGCTGAGATGGCTATGATAGAGCTATGTATTGAAGAATCAGGTTGAGAAGAATAGAGTATAAAAGTGAAAGGATGGAGGAGACATATATGATTAGGAGGATCAAGGTTTAATCAGTAAGGAGAAGATTTGACATCAAGCAAAAAGGTGCTAACTAAAGGATCATGGTATTGAATCATTCTAATAGGTGATATAAAGCAATCTCTTAACCAAGTAGTCCTAGCAGTCTTTTGTAAATCTCTTAACCAAGTGCTTGTTTTATTGTAAGTTTAAATCCTCTAACAAGGTGAGACCTAACAATCTTTGTAAGCCTTTAACAGTGTAGACCTTTCACAAGGTAGATCATAGATTATGATCAAACTCATTGTAGCCATAATAGGCCACACTTTACAACTATAGTAGTTAAGATTTGTGGGTGTCATCCCCACCCCAGTATTACCTTCTCATTGGAGGGTTTCTAGGTAACCAATTTACTATGTCGTGTTATTTACTTTATGTTATGGATGTGATGCATGTTATGTTATTTCAGTTTACATGTTAAGTTATGAGATGGGTGTTGGTGATATGTTGTAGAGGCAAAAGTTTTAAGTGCTAATTCCTTCCCCCACCCCTCAAAAATTACTTTCCCATTGTTATTTCCAACAATTAGTATTAGAGCTTTGTTTTCTAGAAAGGAAAATTTTATAGCTTTGGAGGTAAGATCTTGAAGATGGAAGTCTACAAGTTGGAAAAGATAATTGAGAATCAAAAGATCAAAATACAACTTGCCCTACATCAACTCAAGGAGGCAAGAGAATTGCACCATTCATTATAGAGAAGAAAGGAATTGGCTATTCAGCAAAATGACACTTAATGTCAAGATACTACTAGATTGTTTGAGGATGAAAACTCAAGTGATTTTGATGCAACAGTTCTAGATCTGATGGAAAAGAACAATGCCCTAATTGAAGAGGTCAGAAATCTTAAGATAGAACAAGAAGTCCAATCAGTATTTCTATGTGAGGTGACTAAACAAAAAAAAAGGTTGGGGAAGACAAAGTCATGATTGAAGATGAAAAAAGGATACTAACTAACAGACTTGAAGAGAGGACATAAAATGTGCAAAATCTTGCTAACATGCAATTGGATACAATGAATCAATTGATGCTTGCAAACCATGAATTGAATGGAAAGGACATTGGGATCACAATTCTAAAGTTATAGAATGATCAACTGAGAAATGAACTAAGAGCAAAGAATGAATTCAAAAGATTCAACAAACCAAGTGAAGCCATCAAGCACTTTGAGAAATTAATGAAATCTCCAAGACCTAACAATGATACTATTGGATTGGGATACACCAATACTGAGAAAGGAGAATCATATAAAGGTGGTGAGAAAAGGAATAAAAAAGGAAAGAACTACAAACCTAGTTGTCATAATTGCGGAAAATTGGGTCATATAGCAAATGTTTGTAGGAGCAAAACTGTCAATCAGAACCCTAAGCAGAATTATAGAGGATACTGCTACAACTGCAACAAATAAGGGCATTAGGCAAATGAATGTAGGACCAAGACCATGAGCACTTAAAGATTTGAAGGATATAGCTACAATTGTCAAAAGTATGGACATATAGCATATGAATATAGAATTAAGGCCAAGTGGACATCAAACAAACAAATGAAGGTACAACAAAATGGAAACTCCTATGATTGGGATTACAACACAAGGTACAGTTGTCAGTATTGTCAAGAATATGGATATGTTCCTAAGAATTGCATTATAACACATTTCAGAGGCAACCATAAAAATGGTTGAGTGAGACTACATTCTTTAGTTGTCTCAAGACAGGTCATATCAGTAGAAATTGTCCAAATAGGTCATTAGCACTAAGTAATAGAACTAGTAAAGGCAAAGAAAAGGTCAATGTTGAGAAGGTAAAGGTGCAGATGAATAAGACATGCATGAAGAAGAAAGAATGTAATACATTAAGCTCACATGAGGTCACTTCATCTAATGGATCAGGTGATCACATCACTCTCAACTAGTCAATATAAGGGTCACCAACAATGAGTAGTGGAACCAGTAAAGGCAAAGAAAAGGTCAATGTTTAGAAGGTAAAGGTGTAGATGAATAAGACATGGAAGAAGAAGGAAGAATTCAATACATCAAGCTCATATAAGGTCACTTCATCCAATGGATCAAGTGATCACATCACCCTCAACTAGGCAATATAAGGTATGTGTGGGACTGATATTTAAAAAGTTATATTAAGCATCAGTTCCAAGAATCTAAGATCTAAAAAAGATCATGTATGCATGAATTAAGATGCAACATTGTGATTAGAACTTGGAGGAAATCTATAGTTTTTTATTTTCTATGTTGGTGTCAAGCATATTAAATTTCACTGTTGTTGCTAAGCATGGAGAGGAATAGTGGTTATAACTGAGTTAAGGAGACATGGTAGTAAGTGCCAAGCTAACTATGTTTATCAAGCATGTTGAAAGTCCTATTATAACTGAGCTTATAGCTATGTAAGAACTAAGCATTTAATGTCAAATATGAAGGGTTATATAGTCAATTTTTTACTCATTTGCGCATACTAGAGTTTATAGAGTGCATGAAGGGCACAAAGGTGAATTGCAGAAGAAGATTCTAGTGTTTACGAACTTAATTCAACCACTACTCGACATTGTTCATCAGATTTGAAAGGTATTTAGCTATTGTTGAGTTGCACTATTTTATTTCTTGCAAACCCTAGGTAATCAAAATGGAAACTATCTCTTCTACAACTATTAGAATATAAGGGAAAGAGGTTTTCAATGTTCAATTGATGAGTAATGATGTTAGGTAACCCCAGTTTCATGTTATTCCTGAAATCACTTACAAGGGAGATCTGTTTGGTGCATTATCTATGATACCACTAAAGGTTCTCATGATCCAAGATGTGATATGTTACTATACTGGAAATATTGGAGAGGTAGGAGATATGGAAATAAGATATGCCTATAGTAAACTTTGTGATACTGGAGTCTTGGGGGAAGAGAATAAAATTGTTGAATGGAAAGGGTTATTCTAATGGTTCTGAGCCGAATCCATGACAATTATATTTGGTTGGAAGGTGGACCAATTAAGATCACAAAGAGGATTATAAATTGAATATCAGGGTACCCTACCCTTGATTGACCTAAGAGTATGAGAAGTGATGCAAAGGAAACTATTGAAAAGAATACAGGTGTTGTATAGAATAAGAGAGGGATGTCTATTGATACTATATCAGATCCCATAATTGTCTTTGCAGTGAGAGTGATAGCTCAAAAGTTCTTTTAGTCTAGCTGATTGAACAATGTTTCATGTATGGCATTAGATTTGGGTTATAAGATAGTAAAGAGAGACCATTCCTATGACCTTGTTGACTTACAACTATAGCAACTATTAGAAAACTTGGAGGCCATTGGGAAAGCTATAAGTGCATCATGCAAGTTTGGTTCTTTACTTGTTTGTATATTCTTTTATGTGCAAAACACCTTCCCCACCTTTGGTCAAGTTGCTTGGAAGACCAACAGGTCAATTGCACAACAGATCTCAGAACTTATTGAGTAGCTTGGAGATAACTTAGAGTCAATGATGACTAGTTATTTTGAGGATTTTAAGAAATCCATGAAGCAGAGATGGAGGATTCTTGTATCCTTAGTGTAACAACATTACAATGATTTTTTTTTCCTAGTGGATGTAGACCACACATATGTGCAAGTAGCAATACCTAGGGTCAAATGGATGAAACCCTTGCCATATGTGATGGGGACACAACCCAAGAACAGAATGGACACAATAGAAAAGGGAAATTATATTAACTGAGAAAATAAGCTAGTACAAATAGTACAGAGAAAATAAACTTCAGAACCTGCCCTAAGGGCTTACAATAGCATAAATCTGGAGAATATTTCTCCTTTTAGCACCTCCTCTCAAACTCCACTCCGAACTACCTTTTACAATGCCAGAAATCTCCTTAAATAGACCCCGGAGGGTTAAGGACTAGGAGTACATTCTAGAAAGTGCTAGTAGGCATCCACCGACAAAATAGAAGGTTCTAGAAGCTGCGTTAGAAGTTGGTGCAAATCTAGAAGAATCCAAAAATGGTAGTCGAACTTTTGGGAGGCGTAACTTTTGAACCGTAGCTCCGATTGACGAACTGTTTACATTTTTGGAAAGCTCTCGAAGCACTCTATAGCCCTATGGACCAGCTTTGCTCGTCCCCCATTTTTCAACCCTTTTCGAGGTCATTTAATGCCCCAAACTTGACTTTGAAGCATTCTTAGGAGGTCTCCAAAACCTGAAAAACTGCAATAACTTTCAAACCGTGGGGCCTATTGACCTGATTCTTTTTCTGGAATGCTCTAAATCATGATTACATTCATCTGGCCAATTCACACCTTCTAGTTTACCAAAATGATGGCCTAAATACATGCTCCTATTTTTTTGAGATTTTCAAATGCACTGATAGTTGAACTATGAGAGTTGGAACCTTTATTTGAGCCAAATGGGTATCCAAAAATGTAAAGACATGAAATAGAAACTAAGTCTAAGTACATTTTTTTGGGTGACACAGGATTGCCCTTATACCTCTGGATGCTCCTGCATCAGACACCCAGGGTAGATTGAGAATTGACCCTGTCACTTTATGGATGGTAGAGGAAATCCCAAATGGAAAACCTCAGCTGCTGAAATCCAAGTTGAGTCCTCGATCGGCCATCCTTTCCATTTGACCAAATACTCTTCATACTGCCTATTTCTGGTACTCCTACCCATACGATGATCTAGAATGTCTTCTATCTCCTCCTTCTTAGAAGCAGGAATTGGACATGGCTCTAAAACCAGCTCCTCATCTGCACCATCATCATGATACTCTGTTAAATCTGCAATGTTAAAAATGGGAGAAATGTGAATACCTTCTGGTAGCTCCACCTCATATGCATTTCCTGAGTCATGTTTCTTCAAAATTTTGCAGGGGCCAAATTTCTTCATTTTTAGCTTGTTGTAAGTACCAACTGGAAATCTTTCTTTTCGTAATTGCACCATGACTAGATCCCCTACTTGGAATTCCTTATGTCTTCTCCTTTGATCAGCCCTAGCTTTATACTCTTGATTCATCTTGATAATGTGTGCTTGAACCTCCTCATGTAGACGCTTGATGTGTTCAGCAAATTCCTCAGCTTCAGCACTTGTCCTCTCCCCTTGTTCTATCTTCCTCAATTCTGGTGCAGTCCTTGGGCTATTCCCATATACAATTTGAAATGGTGATTTTCCAGTACTCCTATTTACAGAGTTATTATAAGAAAACTCTGCCTGTGGTAGGATCAAATCCCATCCCTTGGGCTTATCTCCAACTAAACATCTCAGCAAATTGCCCAGACTTCTATTTACCACTTCTGTTTGGCCATCAGTTTGTGGGTGATGCGTGGAACTGAATTTCAAGTCTGTTCTCAACTTCTTCCACAATGTCCTCTAGAAATACCTCACAAATTTAGTATCTCAGTCAGAAACTATACTCCTTGGAAGACCATGTAGTCTTACCACCTCTTTGAAAAACAAGTCTGCAATATGGACAACATCATGAGTTTTGTGGCATGGAATGAAATGTGCCATTTTGGAGAACCTATCAACCACCACGAATACTGAGTCATTACCCCTTTGTGTCCTTGGCAATCCAAGAACAAAATCCATACTTATGTCCTCCCATGGCCTTGATGGAACAGGCAACGGCTGATATAGGCCAGTATTTTGACTAAACCCCTTGGCAACTTGACAAACCTGGCAACTCTGTACAAAATTCTTCACATCCTGTGTAATTTGAGGCCAAAAATAATGTTCTCTAAGAATGGCAATGGTCTTATTCCGACCAAAATGTCCTGCCATCCCTCCACTATGTTTCTCCTTAATCAGATTTTCCCTCATGGAACTCCTTGGAATGCACAATTGACTACCTTTGAACAACATGCCATCCTGAATCAAATAGTCTAACCACTTGGTTCTATCTACAGCAACAGGTTCTTTACAAGCTTTCCATGCTTCAGCAAAATCAGGATCCTCGGGGTACAAATTCTTGAGTTCATCAAACCCAACTACTTCAACCTGCATTGTTGTAAGCAACAACTATCTCCTACTTAATGCATCTGCAACCCTGTTAGATTTTCCACTTCTATGCTTCAACACAAATGTATAACTCTGCAAGAATTCTACCCACTTCATATGCCTCTGATTCAATTTACCTTGGCTATTTAGGTACTGTAATGCCTGATGATTAGTATACAAAACAAATTCCTTTGGCAATAAATAATGCCTCCATTTCTTTAAGGCCTGAACTATTGCATAGAACTCTTGATCATAAACAGAATACTTCTTCTTTGCATCATTCAAATTTTCACTAAAATATGCAATAGGCTTACCTTCTTGGCTTAATACAGCCCCAATAGCGCTACCACTAGCATCACAATCCACCTGGAATACTTTTCTAAAATTTGGAAGTGCCAACACAGGCTGTTCAGTCACCTTCTTCTTCAGCAATTCAAAACTTCTCGCAGCTGCTGCAGTCCATTTGAACTCTTTTCTATCCCCTCTTATTGTATCAGTTAGAGGTGCACATATGCCACTGAAATTCTTAATAAACTTCCTGTAAAAACTAACCAGACCATGAAATGATCTTACCTCAGTAGCAGACCTTGGAGTAGGCCATTCCAAGATGGCTTTTACCTTCTCTGGATCCATTTTGAGACCTTCAGGTGATATAACAAATCCCAAATAGACTAACTCCCTTTTTGCAAAGACACACTTCTTTAGATTAATTAACAGTTTCTCTTCCCTTAGCCTTTCAAGGACACTGCGAATATGCAGTAAATGTTCTTCCAAAGTCTTGCTGAAAATTAAAATATCATCCAAATAGACAATAACAAATTTTCCCAAGAACTTCTTAAGTACCTCATTCATGAGTTGCATGAAGGTGCTTGGGGCATTCGTCAATCCAAAGGGCATGACTAACCACTCATAAAGACCCTCCTTGGTCTTGAAGGCTATTTTCCACTCATCTCCTTCTCGAATCCGTATTTGATGATAGCCACTCTTCAGATCTATCTTTGTGAAGTACTGAGCTCCACTTAGGCAGTCCATAAGATCATCCATCCTTGGTAAAGAAAACCGGTACTTGATGGTTATCCTATTTATAGCTCGAGAATCTGTACACATCCTCCACTCTCCATCCTTCTTTGGTGCAAGTACTACAGGTACTGCACATGGACTTAGGCTCTCTCGAATCAAGCCCTTCCTCAACAGCTCCTGAACCTGTCTATTTAGCTCCTCTGTTTCAGTAGGAGTCATCCTGTGAGCAGCCTTGTTAGGAAAACTAGCTCCTGGAATCAGATCTATCTGATGACTGATTTGCCTTACTGGTGGCAATCCATCTGGAACATTATCAAAGATAATATCTCCAAATTCCCCTAGTAAATTTGAAACTTCAAATGGTATTTCACTACTACCTTCTTTATCTTTCCTAGGAATCAAAGCATAGCACATACGCTGATGTTTCATGCCATCTAAAAACTTCCTTCCATCAACAAGACAAATCCTAGCACTGCTACATACCTTTTCACCTTCCTTTTTAATGGGCTTCAATATGTGGTGAACTCCATCCTTTGTCAGAGAGTATGTGTTTGCATGTCCATCATGTATTGCATGTCTATCAAACTGCCATGGTCTACCCAACAATAGATGGAAAACATCCATCGAAATAACATCACAAAGAACTTCATCATGGTAACTCCCAATTTTGAATTTTACTAAACATTGTTCACTTACTAGGAACTTATGATCATCTTTTACCCAAGAAATCCGATAGGGCTGGGGATGTTTCTCCCTCTCGAGCTTCAGCTTAGAGACCATCTTTTATGATACTAGGTTATCAGTGCTACCACCATCAATGATCACATCACAACATTTATCCTCACACTTGCATCTGGTACGAAACAAACTCCTTCGTTGTCCTGGTTCATTCTCACCACTTAGTAGGACTCTTTCATTTACCAAGGTCTCTCCTCTTTCTGCATCCTCTGAATGTGATGATTGTGCATCCTCATCCACATGAGCAACCCTAGCTTGGCCCTCAGCTCTCCTATCTATCCTTCCTTGTCGTTGAGGGCATTCAAAGGCACGATGACCTTCTTCATTGCAATGGAAACAGGTACCACGAAAGCCTCCTCTTCCTTGTCCACGTCCTCTACCTCTTCCTCTTTGATTTCCAAAGTCTTGATCATGGGAGCGGTTGAAACCCTCATTCCTCTGGTTTCTGCTAGTACCCACATCTTCATTTTTCTTTTGGGTTTCATTGCGGCCTCTAGATGATCTACCGCTTCCCCTTCCTCCTTGACCGCATCCTCTTTGTCTTCCTTCAAACCTTTTATTCAGCTTCTCTTCAACTCGTAGGGCAAACTGGTATGCATCTTCAATGCTGGTCATTTTTACCAGACTTAATTCCTCCTGGATGCTAGGTCGCAACCCACTGATATAACGAGCAACCTTCTCCTTATTTGCTTCTGCATGCCCCGCTCTAATCAGGAGTTGGTAAAACTCATTTGTATATTCTTGGACTGATCTTCCTACTTGTTTTAACCCATGCATCTTCTTAAACAAATCAAGCTCGTAGTCCACAGGAATGAACTGCTTCTTCAATTTGTCCACCATGTGATCCCATCTTGTGATCTTCTCCTTCCCTCTTCTAAGTCTTTCTAGTTGAATCTCTTGCCACCAGATTTTGGCATGGCCTTTCAGTTTGGCCTTTGCAAACTTAACCCTATCTGGGTCCCTTATATCCTCATACTCAAAGTATTCTTCCAGTTCATTGATCCAATCGATCAACTCATCCGGTTTCAGATTTCCTGAAAATATACCCACTTCAATTGTAGGTCTTTTCCCAAACCTAGTAATGGCCCTAAAAAGCCTTTCCTCTATAGGATTTAGAACTTCCCCGTCAACTTCCATTACTTCCTCTTCATTGTCATCCTCACTATTGTCATCTGCGGCAACATTTGCTCCTCTACGAAGCTCCTCTTGCAATGCTTGTACCTGTCTCTGGAGGGCTCTAACCTCCTCAAGATCAATAGCTCTGGCCCTTCCACCACGCTCTCTTCGTGGAGGCATCTTCTAACTTGAACCCACAACCACACAGTCCTAGTGCAAACTGCCTCACAGTCGGCGCTCTGTCTACACACTCAGGAAAACCGGCTCTGATACCACTTGATGGGGACACAACCCAAGAACAGAATGGACACAATAGAAAAGGGAAATTATATTAACTGAGAAAATAAGCTAGTACAAATAGTACAGAGAAAATAAACTTTAGAACCTGCCCTAAGGGCTTACAATAGCATAAATCTGGAGAGTATTTCTTCTTTTAGCACCTCCTCTCAAACTCCACTCCGAACTGCCTTTTACAATGCCAGAAATCTCCTTAAATAGACCCCGGAGGGTTAAGGACTAGGAGTACATTCTAGAAAGTGCTAGTAGGCATCCACTGACAAAATAGAAGCTTCTAGAAGCTGCGTTAGAAGTCGGTGCAAATCTAGAAGAATCCAAAAACGGTAGTCAAACTTCCAGGAGGCGTAACTTTTGAACCGTAGCTCCAATTGACGAACCATTTACATTTTCGGAAAGCTCTCGAAGTGCTCTATAGCCCTATGGACCAGCTTCACTTGTCCCCCATTTTTTGACCCTTTTTGAGGTCATTTAATGCCCCAAACTTGACTTTGAAGCATTCTTAGGAGGTCTCCAAAACCCAAAAAATTGCAATAACTTTCAAACCATGGGGCCTATTGACTTGATTCTTTTTTTGGAATGCTCTAAATCATGATTACATTCATCTGGCCAATTCACACCTTCTAGTTTACCGAAATGATGGCCTAAATACATGCTCCTATTTTTTTGGGATTTTCAAATGCACTGATAGTTGAACTATGAGAGTTGGAACCTTTATTTGAGCCAAATGGGTATCCAAAAATGTAAAGACATGAAACAGAAACTAAGTCTAAGTACATTTTTTTGGGTGACACAGGATTGCCCTTATACCTCTGGATGCTCCTACATCAATATGAGATCAATGTGGATGAAGCCTCTACAGCAATAACAACTTTATGAGAAGAAGATATTAACAAGAGTGCAACCTCATATGAAACTATGAGGAAGCCAAATCAAGGATAATAATTGATTGGAAGATAGCTACAGTTATTAGAAAGAAGAAAAACTAGTTAAGAAGCTAAAAGAGAGATTTGGTGAAGGAGTTGAAGAAGATGATCAAGAGGGAGAATAAGATCAAGCCCCATTAGAATTAACACAAGGCCTAGGTGAAGATCAAGGTGACGATGCAGAAGGTGCCGAGGGAGAAGAAGTCAAGGAAGCACCTAAGGAAAAGGCCAAGAAGAGGAAAGCTAAGGAGCAGATAGTGGAGAAAATAGAGAAGCTTGTGAAGAAACCATAGTAGAAGCCAACTATATCTATGACTAGGTCAAGCACAAGGGCAACTACTATTAAGGCTACAAAAATGACAGAGCCTAAAGGCAAGAGAGCAATTGATACAATCGAGTTGAGTGAGCCTAGTAAGAAGACCTACAAAAGACTAAGGAAGAAGAGCACACCTCAAAAGGATTCATATAAGGAGAAGATCGAGTCAAATGACTTGCAATACAAGGTGGTAAGCCACAATCCCTCTTTTGATATTGATAATTTGTGTGAAAACATTATTACAAATGTAGATTTATTTGGTTTCACACATGTAGATTTTGATAAGTTGGGAAAAGTTGATAAAAATAAAGTTGAGGAGGCCATATATGACATGATGGCTACATTCAAGACAACTCTAGAAATTTCCAACTCATTACCCAAAAGTCTATATAACAGAGTTAAGAAGAAATGGAAATATAGCTTACAATCTGAGAGAAATTAGAGAAACAACATTAGCCCAAGTAATGCCAAAATTAGATAAAAGGAAGATTGCTAAAGCTATGGAAAAGCATAAAAATAAATTTTTCCCTAGATATAGAGCTTTCCATATCTTGAAGAAGAATATTGAAGATGTGGTTAACAAAAGTACATCCATTTGGAAATCACTCTATGGGTTAACCACGCTTGCAATCAAAGAGAAAGGTGAGCAAGAAATGAAAGAACTTGAGAAGAATGTGGAAGGAAAGAAAGAAAAGGATGAAAACCCAATCAAGGAAGCTGATGTGGTAGGTACTAAAGAAATAGTAGAGGAGGCCACAGCTAAAGATGAGCAGCAAGATGTACAAGATGTACACATGTTGAGTAACAGTCCTCCACATATAGATAAAGAGAATCAATCAAACCCAGTTGTTATTATCAAGGATGTTTTCTATAATTTAGCATAGAATGTGAATCCTTTGATTGAAGATGACTTGAATAATATCCCGTAGGAATCTACCAATGCAAAAATGCTATGCACAAATCCTATATTGGTGAGAGTTGATGAATTTCAAAAGGTAGAACTTGTATCTGCAAGGGAGAAATCAAAAGACACATCAAATGTTCCCCCACCATCTACAAAGGTGAGAGAAAAGGAGTCACAAGATCTATCACAAGATCAAAGTATAAACTAGGAACAATAGGAGGTCACGCAACTGACACCATCTTAAATGCCCACAGTTGTATTCTAGATGAAAGAGAAAGAAGTACAACATGTAGACACATTAGTTCCAAGCTTACAAAGTTCAAGTTTATTAGTAGCAGTAACTATTGAAAAGGATAGAATTGAAGTTCACAGAGGTTGGGAAACAAGTCTTGTACCTATACCACCACAATAGGGTGAAGTGCAGAAGGAAGTTGATAGGACTGAAGAGTTGGATTTGACTACTAAGCCTAAGGAACATATTGCTATACAAACACTAGTCACATTGCTAGTTTCTACATCTCTTGGCAGTCAAACTCTTCAATGGTCGAGTAAATAGGAAACAAGGTCGAGTACCAACACACCCACGAGTGTTGAAGTTACATCATTTGAGGATGTAAGTTTAGATGAAGTGATTGAGCTTCCAAATTTTGATTTAAACACAATCACTATTGAAGAAATAAGTATTCTACAGGAATATCTTCAAAGGAAAAAAGAGGCAAGAAATATTGAGAAGGGAATATAAGCAAAAGCAAGTCTTACATGAGATTAAAGACATATTCTTTGATGCTTTTAGCCTCCCAGAATTAAATGAAAATAAGCCTATCATAGAGAAACTAGTCACTATTAAGGACAAGATAAAGGATGAAGATTTAGATTCTAATGTTAAATTATTAGAATAGTCAGATAGAAATTTTCATACCAAGGTACTAGAAAACATATCTAGTGTTATTGCACTTAGATAGGTTGACCTAGAAACCAAGATGGAGAGTGTGAAGACAGTGTTAGAGAATATCTTCTCTCTATACACTAAGTTATGCAATGTTAAATTATTCACATAAGAGACCCACAGGGCTATTGACCAACTAGAGGAAGATCTACAACTCATAGGTAATACTATAAAGTTGTCTCCTAGTCAAAGTCAGATACATTTCTAGAGGTCACTAACAACTTAGAATAGGCTTGTCGAATTCCAAGAACAAGATTCTAATATCAAATCTCCTCTGATCAACATATAGTCAATGCTCACTCCTCACATGGAAGTGTTGCACAAGGAACTAGCCTATGTAGAAACTTTGATGAAGAAAGATTCTCATCTTTCAACACATGATGGCTTAGTTGTAGACCTTGTTGCCCAACTAGACATTCAGTTTCAATCTCTAGAGGTAGTATGCAATAATTGGGATGTAGATTTGAAGACAATCATGGAGCTTCACAAGCCATTTTTGGACAAACACACAGTTACTGTACAACCCAAGTGACATAAGTGTCAAAAAAGGAGGATTATGAAATTTTGAAGGAAATTTTTTATCAAGGAAGATTTAGGAAGTATTAGAGAAGAAACATAAATGAAGCATTTACTCAGGGGGAGTAATAAAGTATGGGAGATGCAACAATTTTGTAAGATTTTGAAATTTTGAAGTTATTATATGATCTGAGTAATGAAGAATATATTGTTTGACTTATGCATTACATACAGCTGTATATGCCATGACAAAGTGTTTTTGCCACTCATGTCAAAGGGGCAGATTGTTAATCTCATATTGGTTTTGACAAGGCAGTGACAAAACACTTAGTTATAATCTAGCAGAATTACAGTGTAAGATGAGCACATAGTATATCCCTAGTGATCAGAGTAGACTATACATGCCGAGTGATTTCGGTGTCGAGTAAACAGAGAGTGTCAAGCTATTCAGAAGTTGAGTTACAACATTAGGAGCATAGTGAAGGCCAAGCATCAAAGTCTTTAGATGCCAAGTGAAATTTTTTTTGCATAATTATTTGTAATGGCACAAACTTTTATGTGAACCATTTTTGGGCCAACCTAATCATATTTTATGATTATGAAAGATAAGTATGGAGGTATATTGTGAATCCCTATGTAGATACATGCAACCAATTAGAAAAAAGGAAGCTTAAGGCAGCAATATGGATCAATCACAGTCGTTGATTTTTACCTAATCCATCCCCATCAATGCTTTTTTAACAAGGAAAACCCTAGAGAGTTTGTAGGGAAGCAAAGAGATGAATTATAAGTGTAGAGAGAGCATTCATGGTGGCTAAGATGGCTATGACAGAGCTATGCATTGAAGAATCAGTTTGAGAAGAACATAGTATAGAAGTGAAAGTATGGAGGAGACATATCTGATCAGGAGGATGAAGGTTTAATTAGTAAGGAGAAGATCTGACATCAAGCAAAAAGGTGCTAACCATAGGATCATGGTGTCAAATCATTCTAACAAGTGATACAGAGCAAATCTCTTAACTGAGTGTTTGTTTTATTGTAAGTTTAAATCCTTTAACAAGGTGAAACCTAATAGTCTTTGCAAGCCTTCAATAGGGCAAACCTTTCATAAGGTAGATCATAGATTATGATCAAACACATTATTTCCATAATAGGCCACACTTTACAACTGCAATAGTGAACATTTGTGAGTGTCATCACCACCCTAGTATTACCTTCTCATTGGAGGGTTTCTAGATAACCAATTTACTATGTTATGTGTTATTTGATTAATGTTATGGATGTGATGCATGTTATGTTATTTCAGCCTACATGTTAAGTTATGAGATGGATGTTGGTGATATGTTTTAGAGAGAAAAGTTTTAAGTGTTGATTTAACCACACCACCCCCCGCCCCGCCTCAAAACTTGTTTTCCAATTGCTATTTCCAACAAGATTTTCAACCAATAAATTATATTTAAATCTAAGATAGATATAAGTTTTGTTGGATGAATCTTTACAAGGGTTTCTGTTCAATTTTTCCAAATAATTATCTTTCAAACCCTAGCTGATAATAATCATTTTCCTTTAAAGTTTAATGTTGAATTTTCTACTATGGCTCAAATCTAAGTTTTTAATAAAAATTTCAGCAGCATGATTCAATTGTTTGCATCTCACATAAGTTTCTAATTCAATGCATGATTCAATTTTACTTTCAAATGAAAACCAAAGTTGTACATGAGATTTCATTCCTTAAAGTTTAACAAATATAATGCAGCAATGTAGTAGACACAAAGTAGACAAATTTTTCAAATAATTTCCACAAAGGGATTCTCAAACCCTACTTCAATTTGGCAGCTAAAATTCTAGACAATCTAGTGGACAGATGTAATCTAAATACTCACAATCCTTCAGCAATTCTTTAACTTCAAATCCCAAATTGTTGTGTGCCATAAAATGACAAAATAAAGCCTCTAATAAAGAGTCCTAACCCTTCTTAGGGTTTTTGATATCTAATTTTCTAAGTAGTAAATAAATAATATTTACTTTTATTATATAATCCTCTCATGCACTCTTAAATCATTTTTTAATTAAAGTATTCTTTTATTTTCTTTTCCTCCACTTTATTTATTTGTGCAAGTACTTTTAAAAGCATAATTTATTATTTTATTAATAATAATTAAAGATGATTGTGTAAAATCAACTCTAATTTTATCATTATTAATTAAATAATTATAATAAATTAATATTAATATTAATTTATCTTTATCCAGTTTTCCAAATTAGACGTTTAAATTAACACATGTATTTAATTAATTTCTAATTAGTTAAATATCCTCATATTTTAATAATTCATTTTAATCAAATAATTATTAATAATCCAAATATCATATGATTAATTTGAGAATCATAATTAAATCACGTAGCCAAGTCCACATAAAAGCAACATAAGCAAAACCAACCAAAGTCAAAACCAAATAACTCATGCAAAGATAACTCATGAGTTTAAAAAGGGTACGCAATCAAATACATGTCCTCCTTCTCAAGATAGTAATTAGGATTTGGCTAGGATTGGACTTGAAAATTATCTCTCCACTCTTATGACTGAGGTATTGTGATAGGGCACATTCATCTTAGCAATCCAGGGAAGTCAATGTTTAGTATCTAGAACCTGCATAAAAGATGAACATGTACATGTGCACATATATCCAATCTAAATAGTAAATGATGGAGAGTGGTAAATCATGTAGATCGCGACTAATAGGTGACTATGACCTACCCCTACAACCAAATCAAGCACATCAAACAAAAATGTAAAATAGACATGCACACCATATACATGCATGTATGGGCTAAGTACTATAAGTAAATCATGAGTATAAATAGCATCATATTCGAATATGAACAACTCATCATCGTAAATATATAATAATTATCACTTGAAGGCCTATCATATGATGTCATCATGAAAGTAATTATATTTACTAATTAGAAGCAATCAAAATATCATTATTACGAAAGAAATAATAATCACCAAATGCACACATGAAAGAATCATCATTGCAAGTAAGTAACCATTATTATATGATTAATCAATTACCATAGATATCAAAGTAATTGTATTTCAAATATTAGTTAAGGATAACATCTCCACATAAGAGTTAGGTAGAACTTATCAACAAAGACTACAATGATAACAAAAGAGGGGTATAACACCCTCCTCCCCTAAAAATAGGCTTACTCCTAAAAGTTGACTATTACTACTCAAAATATTCAAAGCCAAAAGTAGTAACCATAATTCAACCAAAAACAACATTGATCGAACATTCATCTCTTAAAAATTACTTAGATAGGTTTAGATTCACATTCAATAAGTATCATTAAAGACATCCACAATCTATTGTCACATTTAATAATAAGATAAAAATTGCATGCAATCCTAGTTATTGCAGCTTTCACATAGTCATAATTAATGTGGCACTCATGCAACCTATGCAATCCAAATGCTTTCTCTTTCTACATGTAGTCATAATGCAATCCCACAATGTCCTCCCTTAAATGTACTATTAGAGGTCCTAAATGAACATGATAGAAACAATATTTATCACATAACGTGACCAACAATACCAAACATTTAGGTAGTCACCATAGAATACAAGGGAAAACCCAAGTGGGTGAATATAAAGCTCAATAATAAATGAAAAGTACATCGTGTGATGATTTTTAACAACAAATCAAATGTGACTAGCATCAAAAAATAGATAGTGAAAAGAGAGTAAGGTGACCACCCTAGGCATAAGAAAGATCAAATTCAATAATGGCCCCCTCACAATACAAACAAATCATCAATAACCAAAAATTGAATTTTCATATGAACCTATTTCACATAACAAGGTGACTAATGGTTGTCACACTCTAGGGAGTAGCTACTGTATATGAGCAATGTTAGTATGCTAATAGAAATCAAATTTAAATATAGCTTCTACAAACTAAACAAAATTCATAAACTTCAAGATAGACTAAGATGAGCTCTCAATTGAGAATATGAGCCATTAATGGGCTCTCTCAATGAGAAGCTCTCTTGTTGAGTGGCTTTGTCTAAATAGATAGGATGTATGCTCAAGCTTATGCTTCAAAAAAGGCTTCAAATGGAGTTGGAATTTGGGTGTGAGTGTATGGTTTTGATGTAAAATGGCTTCTTAAAATGGCATTATGACTTTACTTCATGGATTGTGTTATTTTGCAAAGGGGAAGGATCCAATTTATAGGCAAGAGGCTTGAGGGATTGAGGGCTAAGATGCAAGGATGGGAAAAAGCTCATGGAGGGCTCAGATTGCATGAGAAGAGAGCACATGGATTGTGCTTCCTTATAGCCAATCAGGGAGTGACACATGTCACAGGGTGAGAGGATGGAGGAAAGGGGAAGGATGAGTCAACAAAGGAGGCTCAAGGGATAAAATCTTCATAAAGACCCTCATAATGACTTGTAAGAGCAATAAAAGGGCTTGGAAGAGTCATTTATGGCCTAGTGGGCTTCATAAAATTTTATGGTTGAGATATTTTGAGGGAGATGAGAGCGATTTCAACTTGGACTTGATTAGGAAGGTTTTAAGCTTGCTTAGGCTTGTACAAATGATTAGAGGATGGATTAGGATGGTTTAGGATTAGCTTAGGGATAGGCAAGTGGATGGCATTTAATGAGGGTGGGTGAAGGAGGAGATATTTGTTAACTTTGGCTTGGGTTAGTAAGTCTTAACCCATTTTTAAAGAATGTGACAAGGTTAGGAGGGGATTAGGATTAGGTTTAAAGACATCTTCTAGAAGATTCTAGACTTTGGATGAGGATAAAGACTTTCTAGAATCGTTTAGAATTTCCTAGGATGAGGATGAAGACTTTCTAGAAGAGTCCAGAACTTATTAGGATGAGGATAAATTAGATTTTTAGGAAATAAATAAAGTTTTATTTATTTCAAGGGTTTGGGTTGAGGAGGTATTTATTAAAACTTTTTTAATAAACATGAGGATTAATATTTAATCTTAATTAAATATTTTGAGTTGGGATTAGGGGTAGGAAATGATGGGATTAGCCTTTAATCAAAATTAAAGAAGGATTAGAATATTTTGGAAGAGGTTAATGGTCTTAAGGAAATTGGCCAAGTTTTGGGCAAAAAATAATTTTTTTATTTATTTTGGGTTTTTTGGTCAATTTATTAATTAAATAATTAATAAATAAGGAAATAATGTTTAAATAAGATTTAAACATTTTTGGGAGGGATTCCTTAATTAAATATTTTAAATTAAGATAAAGGGATTTAATGGCATAAAAATAAATAAATTAATTAAATAATTAATTAATTAATAAATGATGATGTCATCAAGAATTTTTTAGAAAATAAAAATACTTTATTTTCTAAAGGTTTTTAGGTGTCTACATTTTGCCCCTCTTTGATGTGATGCCACAAGTGGCATAGCATCAAAGATAAGAAAATAAGATGCCCAAGGCTAGAGCAGAAGAGGAGAGAATGGACTGCAAGATGCCCCCTCAAGAAGGCAGCGGGGAGAGAAAGCGAGACGAGCGACAACTTCTTGAAAAGTACAAGAATTCGAGATGAGCAAGAAGAATCAGATTGGCTTAAGAGAAGAGGTTTTGTTAGCTCAAACTCTCACTATGGGAGAATGATAAAGGGAGAATTAGAGGCACAAGAGGAAGCAAGCTTAAGTTCTCAAGGATTGCAGAGAATGAACGAGCAGAGCGGTATAAAAGGAATCCAGGATGGGGAGATGGATGAGGGGATTAAAAATCTGATGCAATAGGATTTCAAAGAGTCAGATTGGCAGAAGATGGGTTTCAGAGATCCCTAGGACTAGGATTGTGGATCTCGAAAGATGAGGCTTGGTGGATTGATTTGGATTGGTGGATCCCTAAGACTAGGATTGTGGATCCCTAAAGCTAAAGGTGAGGAGTGATTCAAAGAGATACTGATGCATAAGCTGGGGTAGGAGAGACGGATGCTGGATATGGATGGGGGATAATGGAGATGAAGGAAAACCATTGAAGCTTTTTGAGCGGGGGGATACTTCAAAGAGAAGTACCACCATGTAGTTGAGCACTAGATTTGCTATAGGACTGTTGGTTAATTGCCAAGGTTACCAAGAACATCAAGGCCTTTTCACCAACTGTCCAAAGGACTGACAGACTGACTCAAAACAAACACGCAAGGATTGCCCCAGCATCACACATGAATCTTGGAGGAAACAGCATGGAACCGATACTGGGTAACCCACAAGCAAAAAAAAAAAAAGAAACAAACAAAAGACTTGATCAAGACCTTATGCCCAGAGTGCCCCATTCACAGTATACCATGATATGGAAGATCGTGGCAAATTTGAGGAGGGAAAAAAAAGATTGTTTGGAAAAGATACTTCAAGACCCAAAAGGGGAGATTCCAAATCAAAAGAAAGTGAAAATCCAAAAGAGAACCATTTGCCAATGAGATGGGTAGGACGAGGTACTAACAGACCAAGATCAGACATGAGGAAAGCTATATCCTACAAGGATCTATCGGAGAGCACCTAAGCTGATGGATCTGGGTGAGTGATGCGTTTGGCAAGCTGAACTAAGAAGGATAACACTTTGGTGACAGGAGATCTAGCTAAAGGATGCATTGGGATAGCTAACCAAGGGTTGTGCGATGTGTGCAAGATGTTGAGCAAGGACGATCTGACACAAAAACTAGATAGATAAAATGGTACTAAGCTAAAGAGGATGTACAAGCTGACGGACCAAGATATTTAGAAGCTAAAGCTGACCAAGATAGTTACAAGCAGGCAAAAGCTCTGGATGATAGGATAGCGGGATGGTTCAAGTTGGTGCAAGATGCAGAAGCTAAGGATGAGTTGATAGCGAAAGATATGGATTTGGTAGGATGCATCCAATGATGATGAGAGATTTTGTGACCAAGGATAGCTAGAGGAGCAGGATGAGATGTCTGGATAGGATGGTAGATAGCTAGGATTATGATGGATATAAAGAGATGGCATTGGGTTTGCATGAGGATAGCCTAGAGCTAGATACCAATGACAAGGGAGGATGGAAAAGACAAGATCTCCAAGGAATATAGTGCCCCCAATCAGAAGATAACATGCGGAAGGAGGTCTTATGATGGATGTGATAGGATTGTAGCTAGGATGGAAAAAGCTGAAGGGGCTAGGGAGATGGATGATAGCTGGGATGGTTGGCTGAAGCTGTAGGAGATAGGTGGATGGTGTGATATGGAAGATGGAGGGTGGAGGATAGGTGGATAGATTGGAAGATGGAGTTGGATGTCAAGAGATGACCAAAAGCATGAGGGTGATAGGCTAAACTGGGGATGGCGAGATTACGCATGACGCTTGTTTGCCAAGTTTTCATCATGGTACCTGTCTAAGGCGCTTGAATTGCCAAGTTTTCACTAGTGGATGCTTTATTTTTCTTTATTATTATTTTTTTTTAATTTTTGACTTTGGACTTAGCTGGAATGATTTTGGCTTTCTTCAGCTATTTTGGCTTTTTTGGGATTTTTCATTGGCTGTTGGAATGTTCAATTTTGTTGCTAGCTGTTGGTACACCGGATGTGTGATTTATGCAATAGATTGGATTAGATGGGATTGATGGTAAGAGATGGAGGGATGAAAAGGTTGGAAAGGAGCATGAGATGGGGATGCGTGTAGGATCAACATTGGCACATGTTGGGATAGGTGTGAAAAGAGTATATGGGGGATAGATGGTAGATGCGGGTGTGATGGAGGATTTGTGGAAGCGTTCTTGGGGATATAGGCACCCAAGATGGAGTTAGGAGATGGGGGACATGAGTCACTGGATGGAGGATTAGCAATGGTGGATGCCATTATGCATTGAGTTTCAACTTTTTTCTTTGGGATCCACATGGTTTTGAATTTTCTTTTCATAGGCTTTTGCATTATTTTGCATTCTTTGATTGGATTTTTCCTTTTTGGAGTATGTTTGTTAGAATAGACATATGATTACCTAGGATGTGGATTTTTAGCTTTATGCATTTTGAAGTTGGCATTTACATTGATGTGGTAAGCTTTGGGAAGATGGTTAGGAGAAGCTTTGTGAGATGGAGAGGATATGGGAGAGCGTGGAGGGGGATGATGATGGATGATGTGCCTCGATATGTGCATTCTTTGATCTTGCATAGGAATGGAGGGAATAGGATTTGAATGATGGCTGATAGGAGGATGGAGGATGGTAGATTTTGGGACATAGGGACCCAAAATGGATTTAGCGGATGAAGGGGGGATATGGTAGGTTGTTTTAGGTTGCAAAGATGGTGGATTGGGGATGACATAAGATTTCTTGAAGGAGTGATGGGAGGCTGGCATGGGGGGTTTGGAGATAGGCTTGGTTTGGGGGTGTGGTGTACCAACACCTTTAGATGGTGAGCCTTTGGATACATATCCAAGACCATGAAATCCTAGATTTTTTTGTGCAATAATAGGCTTTCTGATTCCTTGCTCTTGTGGTCCTAAACCTTGACCTTGATAATGCCATCGATTGAGCATTTGAACTAGCTGAGGATTTTTTTGCTTGCAAAAAATGGTGGAAGTGCTTTATCAGATGTATTGCAATAGGGAGATACTATTCTTAATTCTTCTGCTGAGAGGAAGCCACTATGGATGAATGCAAGTGAACCAAGAGGGTATATTATAGATGGTGAAATAGCTTGGATAGGTAGTAAGATGGAAGCATGGAGTGGAGGAGATGGTAGGATAGGATCTTGATTTAGCTGATGGGATGAAAAGATATCCTGCAGTAGAGGAGGTATCGCTTGAGGTTTTGGAGATAGAGGGGATAGTGACTACACTATGGATGGAAGACATGGTACGATGATATCTTCGTTTATGCTTTGGGGGATGTCAACATGCTTTTGGGCAGGATCTTGATAGGATTGGTTTGGAGTGGATAGTGTGATAGGAGGTGAAGGGATGGACTCTTCAAAGGCAGCGGATGGATAGATGGGAGATTCAGTAGTGGAGATGGGTGAGTAGAAGATGGATGCATAAGGGTCATTATGGGAGATTTGGGAAATTCTTGGAGGTGATGTGGATAGGATTTGGAGGGTTTTGACAGATGGTGGGATTTTGGTGCTTGCGAGAAGTGGAAGGATTTTCAGCAATTTGATGGATGGTATGGGGATGATAGCTATGGGAGATGGAGGTGATATTATAGATGGGGAAGCTTCATTACTGACTACTTCACATGGTTGGATTAGATGGCATGGCTTATCGACTGCTGGAGGCGACTTTTCTTGTATTTCCTCTAGGAGATTCTTTGGAGACTCGTGTGTCGGAGGTGGAGGTGGATTGACAGGAATAGCTAGTGTGATGGGGGTGGAAGATTGGAAGCTTGGTTGATTGCGTGATGGAGGAGAAGTTGGGATATCAGATGGCATGACTAGATAGTTTGGAAGAATGCATGGATTTTGTGGGATGCTTTGGGGAATGTTTCTAAGGCTTTCAATATACCCATCATAGTCAACAAGATTTTCATCATCATTGGAATAGGAGGTGGCGGGAGCAAGGACAATACGACCGAACACATCATGATAGGTTTGGGATTTCATGTTTTGATGATGAGTCAGATGGGGATGGGGTCTTGCATATGGCTGAACACGAAAGCTCATGGTTGGATTTGGATTAAGCGCAGATTTTGGATTGGCTGATGAAGGATTTCCTAGGGAGAGTCAAAGCTGTATGACAGACCTAAGGAGGATTGGCTGGAGATTTTTGGCTTTCCTGTGGATGGAAGACTTCAAGGGCATGCTGTCAAAAAGTGAGAGTTTTGCTTTCCTATGCGCCGGATTGGTGGAGATTGTGTCAACTTAAGGATAGACTAATGATCCTATGGGCATGACATGAGATTGACCACTTGTGGATCCCAACCTTTAGCTCAAGATGATGAGGGATAACAAGTGACAAAGCTAGATTACCCTAGACAAAGCTCTGTCAAAGGGATAACCTTGGTGAGGCTGGTGGATTGGTCAGATTGATTGGATAGCAAATTCTAGTAGAATGACAACAACTCTCTAAAGGCTTGGGTGTGATTTTGGATTGGGTTGCTAGCTGGCTGGGGGGATGATTTGGATGGACTTTGGATTTGGAATTTTTCTAAAGCAAGGAACTAGATAGATTCAGTTGCAGCGGGGGAGCTTGGATGATTTTCTGATGAGGCAGTGACTACGCTAAGTATGCCTTAAGCTAGGAGATTTCTGCTTTTTTTTTGGGATTTTGACCAAAGTTGGCAAACATTCATTCAAAAGCTATGAACAAACAAGCAGACAAAATTTTGGAGCAAGCACGTTAAACACACCAACATCCTAGGAAGCTTTCTACAAGGATGAAATTTGGTTTAGCTAGGGAGTCCTCGATATACGCAAGGTACGTGAGGCCCAAATCCGTAGATGAAACCAAAAAGATGACACACAGCCGAGAGGAGCGGTAACCCACTTCTCCTCTTTCACTTTTTAAGGGTATAAAGTTCCTTGAGGCTTAGCCCCAGTGACAAAATCTTGATTCCAAGAGAGGTGTCTTTGGATTCACCTCCTGATTTTTATACTCCATCGGAACGCTGGAGTTGAGGTCATCCCAAGGGGTGATGAAATCCCCAAGCAGGCCTCCTAAAAAATGTAAAACAAGACCACATACATGATCTTGAGCTAAAAAAAACCCGCTTGTTCTTTTACCAACTGACTCTTATGTGTGCTAATCTAGACTTTGCAAGCACTCATGTTTAAGAGACAATGTTCAATTCCAACTTGAAGTGCCAACAAAAGTAAATCAATCGAAGAATGCAAACAAGAAGAAGAGTTAGGGTCAACAAAAGCAAACTCGCGCGCCCAGAGGCCCTCCACGTCAAGTATCGATTAATTTCCTTTAGAGCATTCAAGAGTTGGTGTGATTTTGTTTTAAGCCCAAAGCAAAGATGTGTGAGACTCGATTTGTCAAGCATGCACCCGGAGGCCCTCCACGTCAATAGTTGTTCAATTTTAGTGCCCAAACTTGAAGTGTGATCAATTTAATCTAAAATTTTGGTCATTTAAAAATTTTGATAAAGTTAAAGCAAACGTTCAAAGACCAAGTGAGTGAGTTAGATTGTGGAACATTTAACACCTTTTTCAATTAGACCCATCCCCATAAATGGCACTGAGATTGCAACCAATGGTTGAATTGATGGGTGATTAGAAAAGAGGTGAGTCCAAGGAACTACTCAAATTTATTTTTGCAAATTTGTATTTAACTTAACAAAGTTTCTTAAATGTCCAAAAATCAAACTTTACCTAAATTGCATGTGGAAAAGAGATTTGTTTTGTTCAATTTTAGAAGCTCCAAATGAAGTGTTTGATATTGCAATGGTTAATTGATCCTTGGCATTCAAGATTGGATTTTTTGTTTTAATCATGCATTCAAGGAAAATTTGATTTTAATCCATGGCATTCAAGAGTGTGTTTAGCAACATGCATTCAAAGACAAGTGTTTAAACATTCAAGTTTTTTCCTTTGAGTATTCAAGATTGAGATTTTGTGTGTTGTTTTAAGAACTTTGAAGTGCTTTGTTTGAACCTTAGATCATTCAAGATTGTTTTGGACTCAAAAGTGAAAATGACTCTTTGGACTTTGGTTTTCATTCAAGATTTTGTGTTCTAGTTTGTATATTTTAAGCCCAAAAATGATATTCCTAGATTGTTTTGATGCATGAAAAACCTAAGAAACATTCAAGATTTTGCAACAAGACATTTGTTTGGAACAAATAACAAAGCTTTTAGGACAATTTTTGGCAACCATTTGGGACTCTTAGTTTTCATGAGATTTTTAAAAGAACTTTAAAATATTTGCAAATGAGGTTCATTTTATCCTTGATTGATGCTTTGAGCTTGATTTAGATTTTAGTATGCACTTAGTGTTGATTTTGAACCTTTTGAAATGGAAATTTGAAGTTCTTTTTAAATTTTCAAAAATGAAGTGTTCCTAACTTTGCATGAATGCATCTAAAACCTTGATGTTGCAAGGATGCAAATGATTGAATTGGTTTAGTTTCACTTGTTAAAAGGCTTTTTTTTTTGAAAATTTTTGGTTTTTAATGGATTTAAGTATGATTTAGGGGTTCATTTTAAGCACTAAAAAGAAGTGTGTATGATTTTGCTTCTTTCAAAAAAAATGGCCAAGATCTCCCACAAGAAGAAAAAGAAGAAGTAGATGGAATAAGAAGAATATAGACAAGAAGAGGAAGAAGAATTCCAAGTGCTTTGTTCACCTATAAGCTTGAAAAATTTGCAAACACTATGAGATAGACTATGAGTTCCTTTGTCTTTTTCATGCTCTTGTGGACCTACAAAACCAATTTATACAATCCTACCAATCACAAAAACAAACAAAATTAGCCAAAATTAAAAAATGACATACAAAAGTTGACTAAAAAAGCTAATGAAGATGACCCATGCGGAGTCCCACCGGACGTGCCAAAATGTATATGAGCAATGTTAGTATGCTAATAGAAATCAAATTTAAATAAAGCTTCTACAAACTAAAAAAATTTCATAAACTTCAAGATAGACTAAGATGAGCTCTCAATTGAGAATATGAGCCATTAATGGGCTCTCTCAAGGAGAAGCTCTCTTGTTGAGTGGCTTTGTCTAAATAGATAGGATGTATGCTCAAGCTTATGCTTCAAAAAGGGCTTCAAATGGAGTTGGAATTTGGGTGTGAGTGTACGGTTTTGATGTAAAATGGCTTCTTAAAATGGCATTATGACTTTACTTCATGGATTGTGTTATTTTGCAAAGGGGAAGGATCCAATTTATAGGCAAGAGGCTTAAGGGATTGAGGGCTAAGATGCAAGGATGGGAAAAAGCTCATGGAGGGCTCAGATTGCATGAGAAGAGAGCACATGGATTGTGCTTCCTTACAGCCAATCAGGGAGTGACACATGTCACAGGGTGAGAGGATGGAGGAAAGGGGAAGGATGACTCAACAAAGGAGGCTCAAGGGATAAAATCTTCATAAAGATCCTCATAATGACTTGTAAGAGCAATAAAAGGGCTTGGAAGAGTCATTTATGGCCTAGTGGGCTTCATAAAGTTTTATGGTTGAGATATTTTGAGGGAGATGAGAGCAATTTCGACTTGGACTTGATTAGGAAGGTTTTAAGCTTGCTTAGGCTTGTACAAATGATTAGAGGATGAATTAGGATGGTTTAGGATTAGCTTAGGGATAGGCAAGTGGATGGCATTTAATGAGGGTGGGTGAAGGAGGAGATATTTGTTAACTTTGGCTTGGGTTAGTAAGTCTTAACCCATTTTTAGAGAATGTGACAAGGTTAGGAGGGGATTAGGATTAGGTTTAATGACATCTTCTAGAAGAGTCTAGACTTTGGATGAGGATAAAGACTTTCTAGAATAGTCTAGAATTTCCTAGGATGAGGATGAAGACTTTCTAGAAGAGTCTAGAACTTCTTAGGATGAGGATAAATTAGATTTTTAGGAGATAAATAAAGTTTTATTTATTTCAAGGGTTTGGGTTGAGGAGATATTTATTAAAACTTTTTTAATAAACATGAGGATTAATATTTAATCTTAATTAAATATTTTGAATTGGGATTAGGGGTAGGAAATGATGGGATTAGCCTTTAATCAAAATTAAAGAAGGATTAGAAGATTTTCGAAGAGGTTAGTGGTCTTAAGGAAATTGGCCAAGTTTTGGGCAAAAAATAAATTTTTTATTTATTTTGGGTTTTTTGGTCAATTTATTAATTAAATAATTAATAAATAAGGAAATAATGTTTAAATAAGATTTAAACATTTTTGGGAGGGATTCCTTAATTAAATATTTTTAATTAAGATAAAGGGATTTAATGGCATAAAAATAAATTAATTAATTAAATAATTAATTAATTAATAAATGATGATGTCATCAAAAAAATTTCAGAAAATAAAAATACTTTATTTTCTAAAGGTTTTTAGGTGTCTACAGCTACTTCATGACATCTAGGGGTCTATTATATTGGATGTGTTAGAGAATGCACTTATACAAAATGCATAGACAAATCATTAATGATTATTACAATTATCTTCCACACTATCTTATGAAATTATAAGACCTACTTACTAGCAACCATGTATTATTAATTACAAAGCTCAAGAAGATCCAATCCATACATGTGTTTAAGCATTAACCAGAAATCAATGTCACATTACCAAGTGCATAAGCAACAAAGTCTATCATAATAATTTAACAAGAAAATTTAAAGTGAGCTATAAGATAACAAAGATGAAATGTACAGTCACAAAATAAGAGTCTAAAAATCTAAGTGTTATGAATCTAAGTTTCATGTTCAAAATCTCTACTATTTCCAAATCTATTGTCCAAACTATGTTGTCTAAGTTTTTAGTTGACATAATCTTGTTGCAAGTGTTACTATTATCCTATATTATTATCCAGTAACTTCATCCTATTACAATAATCAATCTTCAATGTAGCTCAATACCACTACAAGAATATATGTATTTATGTTAGAAATCCCTAACCCTAAGCCAATATTACATGACTTATGTTGGCTTAATAAGTTAACCCTAAATACACTTGATGAGTCAACTCAAAAATACTTGATGAGTTAACTAAAAAAAATTGGGGTATTGCCTTGAACCCATTGCCTTATGAAAAGTGTACAGTACTTGGTTGGTCATTCACCACAAATCAACAAGAGTTCTTCATTTTGAAGATATAAGAGCATATACCCATTGCAAAAGTGAAGAATTGGATTTTTTGAAATATACATCAATTTAGATCCCCACGTGATAATGGAGAACTAAAGGATGGGTATAAGAAGGTAGAACATATCAACATGACATAGTTTGTGGACTTTTATTTAGTTGATGAGATGGAATGGATAAGGATTATTTGAATAGGTTGCATGATTAATTTTTCTGGCTTGGTGAAAGACCTATTAAGATTACTAAGCAGTTCATACATGTAATTACAAGATTTGGTAAAACTAGAGAAACCCGAACTCTAAAATCTTCTAAAAAGGGTTATTAAGACGATTACAAAATCTAAATGGGATAAGAGAACAATGATTGTGAATGGAATCAAGCATGGTAAGGTTATATTTTATTCAATAATATTAGGATAAAAATTTGATCATAGCAGTAGAATTGGTTCTATCTTTTCTAAAATCATTCAAAGTTCATATTGAATGTTGAATGAAGATCTGCATATTGATGTTTGTGATATTATAAGATAACAAGTGATGGATAACCTTAGACAAATTAAAAAGGAAAGGACTTAGATGTTTAAGTACAAATATTTTATTATCCATATGATAGTTTGTTTGATGAATCATTTCCCTTGTATCAAAAATATTATTTGGTAGAAGGAATTTCTACAACAATTCAAATCATTCAATATCATAGGATAAAAAATAGAGTCTATTGATCAAAAATTATTTGGTTATTCAAAATGTTTCATAAAAATGTACAAGTGAGAAAGAGTCCCTCTGAGTTTAATTCAAAAATATGCAGATACAATTTATTTTATGGTGGAAACTTATGCATATTGTACAAAGGTAGTAGAACTGAAGACCTCAATGTTAATGTTAATGTTAATGGTATATGAAGTTGAACCTTCAAATTTGATTCAACACATTGATGATATGTATATTAAACTAAGAGATCCTATTTTGAAATGTTTGAGATTGTTGGTGTAAATAAGTATTTACTATTTACACTTTACTTAAGTTTACTTAGGATAATGCATATTCATATTAGTTGTCATGTAGACACCTAAGAGTTTGTATATTCATAGGATTTTTCATGTAGACAACACAGTAGTTTGCACTCCAATTGAGCACATGTTGTCTACTACATCTCTTTATGAGATAAACCTTTTCATTCTTATCCTCTCATTATTCCATGTACATTCATGCACAATGGAGGATAATCCACTCTTGGTGGACATGTGCTTAGTTGTTATGCTTATCTCTTTGCCAACTCCTAGTTATATTAGTTGCCTTTCTATACAAGGCACTTCTATGATGTATTCATCCAATTATCTAATTAATCCATTCTCATTCGATCATATCTTGTCTCTCTTGTGCTATCTCTTGAGCTTCTAGATCTTGGAATTTCATTCTTGCCTTAGGAAAATCCTTACATGGTACCCAGAGCTATACCAAATTCTTACAGAGACATATGAAGAGAAATGGTAGAAAATTTAGCATGAACTTTATCAAGCTAGTAGATCCGAGAAGATAAGGAAAATGGTTGACAATATTGTAGAGAAGGTAGAGATCATTAAGGAACACATGACATAGATCTTAAGTAAGAAAGAAGCCAAATAGAAGAAAGTTGCACCTATTGGTGTGGAGAAACAAACCATGCCTTCACTAATTTACATGCAATCAAGATTGAGAACCACACAAAGTGCAACTAAAGCTACATCTACATGTCTTGGGAAGAAGACAACTAATAAATTAGTGAATAAAACATCAACATTGTAGGTTTCTAATCCTAAGGTAGGGAATACATGTCTAAAATAGTGAACTGAAGAAATAAGGAGAAGATTGTAAGACCTTAGAACATAGCAAAACTTGATGATTCATCTACCAATTTAGATGATTCCAAGAAAATATTGAGGAATGAAGGGCCTAAAATAGCTAAAGTGGTCAACAGAAGATCTATTAATATTCGTAGGAATGAATCTATCCAATAGATAAAATTATGTATAAATTTATTAAACATGGTATTTTAGTTCAATTGAAGAAATATTATGGTTCATTTGATGAAATTGAACAAAAGAGACTTGAGCAATTAGTTATTACTCATCTTAATAAGTTTAGTAAAATATAGGTTGAAATCAAGGACCAATTACCTCAATATGTGTATGCTAAGCTGGAATAAATAAGGCTAAGTAAACTAGAGGAATATTAGATGATTAGAGAGGGATTTATCACAAAAATAATCCCTGAAATTAGTAATGATGATAGAAAGAATTTTCTTGACGATCAACAAAGAAACTAATCAATATGTTGATGGATGAAAAAACATAAGATGTTATTGCACATACAAAGGATATAATCAGTAAAATACTTTTAGAAATCAAACATGATTTGTTGAAAAATAAGGAACCAAGGATAAAGAGGAGAGGAGGCAATGTTATTACTGATGAACAATTCATTTTTGCAACAAGGGAACCAAATGTATTTTTTGTAGGAATACCCATTACTCTTGATCCATTGGAGGAATATGTAAAAGATAAAGGACAAGGAGAAGGTGGAGATAAATATAAACTAGAGAATTTGATGAAGGAAGAGGAAATCATAGAGATGATGTATAGAAAAGGATTTCTTGATAAGCTCATTGACAAATAATTGAAATAGATGTTGATGAACATATTGATGATGTTGATGATCTTGATCCTATGAAAATAGATGACAATTAACTTATTGATCAATTTATGGTAGAGAAAAAAAATTAGAAGAACCCTCTAAGGAGGGGTCATCAAAAGTTCATGCAGAGGAAGTGCCACAATATGGGTCAACAAAAGAATTATTGGAAAGAGATACATTATAAATGTCTGCATCCAAGCTCAAACAACTATAAGAGAAGATACCATGGAGTTTATGAGTTAATAAATATTTCAATGTCGATACACTTTGAGTGGTAAGGACATAATAGAAAAGTGAACAAGGTGGAAGATTGTTGAAAAGGGAAACTAATGCACTAAAAAAATATTCCTACAAAATCACAACCTAATATTTCAACTATAGATTAGTTGGAAGGTTTCTTAGATACATTTGATACACAATTTGAGTCATTGGAAAAGGAGCCTCAACTAGAGGTAAAGGATTTATTTATGAAGAAGAAAAAATTATCTTTGTAGCATTATGTCTAAGGATAAGGAGTCATTATATAAAGGAGTTGAAAGTCTAAGGAAAGCACTAGAAGAAGGATAAAATGAATGTAGATTATGCATTAATTATTATGTTCATGTAAAGAACATTGATAAAATTATTTTATAAAGTGAATCCTTGTTGAGTGAGAAAGAATTGAAGTTTGATCTTGCCAAGGAGAAAAATTTAATGTTTGACTTAGATTGTAATGACTTAGATTGTAAAGATCAATCATGATAATAAAAATTCACGAGGATGAAATTCTTAGGATGAAGGGAAGGTTCTCATACCTTCATAACAAATTAATTCCCAAAATATATTGTATACAAAAATGGTTTGATAAAAGTAGAAAGGTTGTATGAATTTTTCAACCCATCAAATATTACAAAGGTAGAGAAGGTAGCATAAGCCTTATATAGTCAGATTCATGTTGTTGACAACATGCATAAGACTTGAGATATTAAGTTTTCTTCATTGAAGACTAATTTTCCAAAATAATTGAAGTACTTTTAAGTATGGTATCATTTGTGTACATATGTGAACAATAAGGAGTTTTAGTAGATGTTTTTTGGCTTTATAACATTTCTTTCTATCTATGACAAAGGAGGAGAAATATAGTGAAAATACATGTATACCTAAGAAGGAAAGATGTATATCTTGGGGGGATAAAAAATTTGGAGCATTTTTATAACTTGGCATTATGATTGGACACTATGATTTTTCACGAAGTGTTGCCATAAGTGCAAAAAGGGGAGATTATTGGAAAGATACATATGATAGTGCATCATATGTTTTCATTTGTGGCAAGTTTATTCTTTACTCTTGGCCACCCTTCGTATATTTTTTCTATTTATTACTTTTGTGATGAACTACAACTAAGTATGAAAAACAGTAAATATAGCATTACAATGATTGTTTCATTACAAACAAAGGTTGAAGTGTTAGAAGTTGCAAAGCTATATCTTGAAAATAGACACCATGATATGTCTAAACCGATAATTGAATATTTAGATGTTATTGGATGTGTGATATTTTAGCTCAACATTGGGTTATCTATAAATTCTCTAGGACAATGACATTATTGTTTTGATCTATTAGTAAACTTGGTAAATTGGTGACTATGTTTATTTTGGTGATTAGTCTTAGTAGAGACAACTATGGAGAGTACCCCATTAGCTTAATAACTCATTATGTGGTGAATTGGTTGAGGTACAATAGAGTCATCTACACATTTCATATATGCTTATTTGGCCAGTTGGGAGATGTTTTCGCATGTATATAAGATCGAGTTTTAGATGCAATGAATAAGGATAGTGGGTTGAAAAGGTATGCAATAACAATAATGTTTTATGATGTGATATTGATATAAGATAGATAGAATGTCATAAAAACTATATTGGCATAATTGATGTTATTTTTTAGTTTGGTTTTTGGACTATAAGTCCTATCCAATTTTGTAAGCGGCTTTATGCCTTAATTTATTTTGTATTGAGTGGTAAGCACTAGACTATAATATTGAATGCATGTTCATTTCCTTTCATATATACTATTACCCTAACAAGGTAAATATTACTATAATAGTGATATATTTTGTGGGTACCACCCCCATTAGGTGTTTCCCTTAACATGGTTTTACTTAAAAATAAGTTATAGTGTTATGATTCTATATGTGTTAATCATCTTGTTTAATTTTCTCTTAGTTTCTTTTGGATTTAGAGTTTGGTTTTGTATCAAGAAATTTAAGAATACCACTGTTAGAATATTTAGAATAACCGAGAGAGAGGAGGGTGTTGAATTAGTTATCTTTGGGCCTAGATGTACCAATTCATTTTTTACTAACTTCAAACAACTTAAACAAACTTATAAAACCACTTAGTCCATATAGAATATCATTAGCAACTTAACATATTAATTCATCACTTAGCTCTCTATTCAGTATATGTCAACTAATAGTAAATAGCACACATCACACATATAACATTCACACATGTTTGACACTAGGATTTAATTTGGAAGCTCAATTTGAAAAAAACTACCAAGCAACATGCTATCACTTTTCACTCTTCTAAGGTGAGATTGGTTAAGAGTCAACCCTAATAAAGGTTACAAAATACACTATTAGGTGTGACCCTGTTAAAGTATTTAATCACCCTATTAGGAGTGTCTTGGTTAAAGGACTTTGGATCATTCCATTAGAGTGTTTCCTTGATTAAAGAATTTACAAAATTGTTGTGATGATGTGAAGCCTAATTAGACTCGGCAATTTATTCAATGCAATTTTCTCCCCATATTATTTCTATGGGGGTTTGGGGGTAGTGCCCCCAAGACAAGTTCAAGGGGTAGTGTCTCGAAGCCAAAAATGACTTTATATTGTAAAAGGCATTGGCTTTTTCTATTATTCTAACCCTTATTTTGTAAGAAGTAAAAATCTTGTATAAAAGGGCTTAGGGTTAGGGGTTTTCATAATGTGTGATGCAAAAATTGGTTCTTATGGCGATATTGAGTTGTAAGGGATTACAGATTGTAATCAGGTTGTAATCACTGGATAATAATAATATTGGACTTCTTGTTGGTGGACATAACCCAGGGATTAAGTGAAACATCTTAAATGTTAGTGTCTTGTGTTCTCTTATGTGTGATTTATTACTTTCTAATATTGATTAAATTTGCAATTAACTTTTATTTATGTCTGAGGTTAATCCGAACAAGTGGTATTAGAGCCAGAAAGTTGTCATTTTTTTGGTTTTTTAGCCAAACTATCATCATTTTGTTTTTTTAGCAATCCTTTATAGGAAGGTCTCACGATTGAGTGGGAGTCTCAGGTTTGAGTGGGAGCGTGTCATGTCCCCTTTTCAAATAATTTAAAAAATAATAATCTTTGCTAAGGCAGGCAGGCCCAAGAAAGTGAAGTTTCGAAAAAAGGGGGGGTAATCTTTGGAAACCGTTGGACTAATAAATGAAAATTATTATTAAAATATGTTTCATTAACCTCTCTTGGACATGAGTTACATTTATGCCCTCTTTTAAGGGGGTTTGAAGGCATTTTGGGCACATTCCAGAACTTGATTTTTGCTCATTCTTTGTTATTCTTCAGAGGCTGCCAAACCTGTGGAGAAGGAGACCCAAGAACAGGAGTTTGCAGGTTTCCAGGGAGACCCAAGAACGGGAGTTTGCAGGTTTCCAAGAAGGCTAAGGACAGGAGTTTGAAGCCATTCCATGTGCATGCTCATACAGAGTTTGCCTTTGTGCTGAACAGTGCAGATTTGTGAGTTTTCGGGTGTGTTTTTGTATGAGTTTGGTGTTTACAATTGAGTATTTCATATCAGTTTGGGTTGCTACTGTATATCAGACTTTTAAATGTTAAAATAGAGCTGAATATATATATATATTGGGACGTGATTAAACTTTTGAGATAGATTATTAGTGTTTTTGTGGTGTTTCCGGGCATATTTTGTGCTATTTCGGGAGCCCGATGAGCATAGTTTTGGTCCTACATTTTCGAGCTGTTGTGTAAAGGCTATACAGATCTGGAAATGTCAATTTGTAGGCTGTTATGCTGCTGAAAGTTCTGTAAAAATTTCCATTTTCAGATTTATTAATAATTTGTGAAGTTGTGAAGCTTTTAGCACTATTTTCAGCATACCCAATTTGGGGTTTCTTGAGGAATTTGGTGGATCTTTGGGATATTAGTTGTTTGATTTTAAAGATCTGATTTGAGGCTTGAAATACCATATTAAATCAGAAAAGGGGACATTTCAGAGCGATGGCAGACGAGGGTAAGTTGAAGGTTGACAAGTTTAATAGGCAGAACTTTCAGTTATGGAAGATGCAAATGGAGGACTATCTTTATCAAAAGGATTTATGGAAGTCATTGGAAGGAGAAACTAAAAGTAAGGGAACTATGACAAATGAGGAATGGGAGATTTAGATAGAAAGGCACTTGGAAGCATTCGGTTATGTTTAGCACCATCAGTGACATTTAACATTACAAAAGTGAAGAGGATGGAAGAGTTGATGGACACCCTAGTGAAATTGTATGAAAAGGCCTCCGCTTCAAATAAGGTATTTCTCATGAAGCATTTATTTAATATGAAAATAGAAGAAGGTGGATTTGTTGCAGATCATTTAAATGAGTTTAATACTATTACTATTCAGTTATCTTCTATGGGTTGTAGTGCCTCTCCCATTTGACTTCTGTAAGTCGTCCTGATGGATGTCCCCTTGCTGATCTTTTGTTGTGATGGATCATGATTGTGACCCTAAGTGGTCTACACTGTTGAGGTGTTTGGATTTATGTTTCTGTATCAGTTGCTTTGATTATGCTTTTGACCGATCTTTGAGATTATAATGTGATTTTTGGTTCATTGAGGTTTGTGCCAGTGGTTACCAGGATCGATGTGGTATCATGAGGTTGTTCCGTGATTACCCTGAGATGTGTGCAGAGATTGCACTATGTTCTATTACCATGCTACACGGGACTAGGTTCTTGTAGCAGTGGTTAGTCATGTTGATGACTATGGTTGTTTATATGTTTTAAATGCTTTTTTAATGCAGAGTAATCAATCATTATTAAATGCTTAAGTAATTAGAATGGATTGTTCATGTTGGATTCTTTGGTTATGTGATGCGGACATTTACCTTGTTATATTTCTAATTAGAGAGATATTTGTTACTCATGTGATGTTTTACATTTGAGATGACCTGAGGGTCAAATGCTACACTTTGATTCCAGTATCATGGATTTTAGACTACTATGTTGTTCAGTAAATCATATTGCATGATGATGCCATTTTGAGATGACAGTGTGTTTTATGATGTTATCTGGTTATCTGGTATTTGGACATATCTCTTATTATGTTATGTGATGGATTTAATGCTATGGTTATTTACTTCATTCCTGCGTTGTTATGCTTTATGCGAACGTGAGTGATGTAAATAGATTATTTTAATCTAATTAAATAAATGGTTAAATTAAGTGATTTAATGCATTATTGCTTCGGCTATGTTATTATATGCAATTGCACTTGATCGTGGTGTTTAGTGTGTAGGATTTATATCCCTGGCAGTGGAACATGGAGTTAGTGATTCAGTCGTTCATATTTCACCAATGTCGTCCTTGTATGGTCGACGTATCCTTAATTAAATGTTTAATTTAAACCTTTCAGTGATTATTAAATTCGAACTCATTTGCATTATGTGATTAGACCAGTAAGCATGTCTGTGCATTTAGAGATTCGCATTGTCGCGAAAAGTTATTAAGGAGATTTATGTGTTTTTGGGTTTTTGGGTTTTTTAATTGTTTTATTTTAATTTCTAATAGCTTTGCCATAGATGAATTCCTATTTATAGGAATAGCCTGTTTTCGTTTGGGTCGATTCGAGGTTTAACTAGATTGGCTAGTTAAATGCCCTAATCGATTATTCACCCAAAAAGTGAATAAATATCCAAAAAGGAATTTAATTCCTCACTTCTCACTTTCAAATTAGAAAGTTGGAGAGTAAAACCCAAAATCCTCTTTATGAGGATTTACTGTTTTGTTCGTTGTGGGAGCTACGGGCGTGGGATCGTCGCGAGGTTGGGCTTGTTGGATCCAGCTCGGGGAAACCTTGGATTGCCGCAATTTTCAGCTACTTCTGCAGGATATTTATTTTATGGTTCAGAATCTCGTTTTGCCCTTTTGGCTGTGAGGTAGGGCTTTCCTGTTTTTTTGTTTTGCTCCGTTTTTGCTTCTGTTTTTGGTAGCCGTTTGTTTGGAGGCTGAGAACTAGTGTTCCCCTCTGTTTCTGTATGCTAGTTCTACCCGGTTGGGCGGGTATGAACATTTCCCTTTTTTTTTGGGATGAGGGTTTGGAGTTTTGCATCGTTATGCTGGCCGTTTTTGCATACGGTGTTTGATTTCAGTTATTTTTGGATTTTTGGGGTTTTTGAACCCAAAGGCCAAATGGGTTTTAATTTTGAAGTTTTTTCAAAATTTGAAATTTTTACCTCGTTTTGCGTGCTGCCCTATTTTCTTGGCACAATGTGGGTCGTGGAGCTTGATGATCTGTTTAGATATCAATCAGACCACTTTTGCACTTTTATGTTGCATTGGGATGCATGTTGCATCCGTACCCCCAACGTTGTGTTCGGTTGAGTGATTTTACACTTGTTATGGATTTTGTTGGACCTTTGTTTTTGTGTCGTGAACGCTAGGATTCGTGTAGAATCCATACTCTCGGATTGAGGCCGGTTGAGTGAGTTCATGATGTTTGGTCTTGTTACATCATTGGGATTTGTGTAGAATCCATACTCTCGGATTGAGGTCGGTTGAGTGATTTCATGATGTATGGTTTTGTTGGCTTTGGGATTCGTGTAGAATCCATCCTTCCTATGTTGCTTTCAGTTGGGTGTTTTCTTTGCATTGTGCTCTCATTCCTATCCTTGTGTTATGATCTTCGTGATGGTGGTGCACCACACACGAGTACGTATGTGTACATTTGTTGGGTGACTTGCGAGGCTCGATCTTCCGTGGATTTGCCGGAAATTATGATCATTGGGGTTGGGATGGGAGTATGCATGCCCACGGGCACTTGTCGTAGGATGAGCATGGGTAGGGTAGGTTAGCATATGGAGGGGGCTTCTATCTTGCAGCCTGGTAACCTTAGTCCCATAGGGTTGGCAAAGGAAGTTTTAAATAAGTGATAATTAAAGAAAATGTGTGACTGATAATAAAACTTAAGATAATAAAATGTGTGTGCGGGGCCCTCCGTTGAGGAGTTGAAACGCATGATCCAAGCTTGGGCTTTTCGATGCTAAGTGACTCTCCATGATGTCAGCCCCTACTTAGTAGCCTTTTGAGTGTCTGACCAGGACCTTTACTCCTTGCATTGTCTTAGGATCTTGGTTCAGCCATCATACTGTCTGGCATGAGTGTTAGCCTTGGATGTTGTGCTTTATGTGTATTTGTGGTTGGATCATTATCTCCATCAGCACGGCGGGTGTGGACCTACGGGTGCCACGTGGTTGGGAGGCATAGCTACCTTCACCACTGCTAGGAATCGGTGTACAGAGATGATCTTTTGTCCTAGTGCGACCGTTGCTGGATGTCTTCACTTGGTACTTCGGGTTCCGGAGTATGCTTTCTTGTGATTTATGCTTTCATTGGGATGCTTGTATATCATGTTTATATGATGTTATTTTATTTGGCGCATTCCCTTATTATGATGTTTAGCATATGATTAGATGTTGTGAATTATTGTATTAGCATATCTGTTGCTTATTGTTGTTTAGCATGTGATAGGTGATGTTATCTACTGTAGGATTATCTTATGCTTTACTACTAGCATGTTAGATTTCCTTATGCTTATATTGTTGCATGTTTTAGTAGTGATATCCCTATTATGACAGTACTGATGATCTGGTCAGTGACTTGGGCTGTTACGCGCGGGGGATGGCTAGGACCCACGATGGTCTTATGATGCTATTGACGGTTGGGAGGAACCTTATACTTAGTTTGGTTGTTTTGTTCCTGAGATGTATTTCTGTTCATTGCGATGTTGCTTTTGTTCTCTGCGATGTTTAATTCAGTGTGTTCTTTGCTGCTATATTTTAGATGGTTTGATGTTCTTCTTTCTATGTTGTTCTTGCACTCGAGTGTTCATTCCTTGAGCTTTTGTGGATCCGGTACTCCCCGATGTGGAGGTTCTTTTGTCAGTTTTTCCCCATTTTTGAGTTCTGGAAGTGTTTTTACTTTCTATGGGTAACATTTGTTCAGCATTGTGCGACACTGATAAAGTATCGCACGCCCATAGAAAGAATGTTGTACAACACTATAAAGTGTCACACGCATTACTGGAGAAGTGTCGTACGACACTGGAAGAGTGTCGCACGGCTTTATGAGAAATGTCGCGTGATACTTTTCCAGTATCGCACGCCTTCTTGAGAAGTGTCGCATGGTTTTTGTGAAAAACCTGCGCGTGCCATCAGCGGGCACTTTTCTTCATGATCCGATCTTTTTGAGAGTTGATCTAGATACCCTTTTGGGCGTTCTTCAAGCTTATGTTGTTGCATTTTAAATTCAGGAGGTTTCTTTTGAGATTCAGTTTTTGGATTTTTGTTTTGTCCTTCGGGGTTTAAAATATATCGTTTAAGTATAAGTTGACGTATATTTAATTCCTTATACTTAATATATATTTTAATATATGCGACAAATCATTTGAGATAGGTTTCAGACCTCTCAGAGATAAGTTATGGATTCTAGGAAATTTCAGGGCTTCAGAAATCCAGACTTAGCCAATTTTCAGGGCTTCAGGATTTCAGGCTTAGCCAAATTTCAGGATTCTGCATTTTACCCCAGCTTGGTGTTTCATTGACGAGTGGTCATTTCTTGTGCCCTCATCTTGTTGTGGTGGTTGTTGGCTTTTTTTTGGGTGTGTTAGTTGGGTAGTGGCGTTCGGAGATTCGTTGGTTACCGGGATTGTGTTGAAGTCTTCCGTTGCGATCTTTGTGATCCCTGTATGATGTTGTTTTGCGCATTCATACTTGTAGCCAAAAAATATCTTGGCTTGATTTGAATCCTTGTTTCCAAGGATCTCCAGGTGGGGCATTACATGGGTATTAATTTCAAGATGAAGAAACTAGGGCTTTCTTGATTTTGTGTTCTTTGCCTAAATGTTGGAATGGCTTGGTAATGTTTGTGAGTAATTCTATATATGAATCTAATACCCTAAAATATGATGATGTGATCAGTGTTATTTTGAGTGAGGAAACTGGTAAGAAATCTTTGGGTGGATCTACATTAGGAAGTGCTTTGAATGCACAAAGCAGAGGTAGAACGACTAAGAGAGGAAGTAATCCCAAAAATCATGGAAAATCAAGAGGAAAGTCAGAGGGAAAGAGATCTCAATCCAAAGGACCAAGAGATTGTTGGTACTATGGTAAAACAAGGGATAAGAAAAAAATTGCTAGATTCGAAAGAACAATGGAGATAAATTAGAAGGGAACAAGGAGGCAAATGTGGTAAGTAACAAATTCAAAGGGGATGCTTTACTTATATCTTTAGAAAGTATTGATCATTCATGGGTTTTAGTTTTAGATTTTGGTGCTTCATTTCATGTTACACATCATAGAGGTTATTTCATTGATTATGTCCGAGGGGATTTTGGGCTTGTTTTTTTGGGGGATAATGAACCTTGTCAAATTGTTGGAAAGGGAAAAGTTAAGATTGAGTTGTAGAATGGGAATCATTGGCTACTACATAAGGTAAGACATGTTCCAAGTCTAAGTAGGAATTTAATTTCAACAAGGCAACTCGATGATGAGGGTTGTGTAGTTACTTTTAATGATAAAAATTGGAAAGTTTCAAAAGGTTCCCTTGTAGTAGCAAAAGGTGTGAAAGTATGCACCTTATATCTTTGTATAGTTCATATTGTTCCTTCTATTTTGATTGTTTCAGAGAAAAATGAATGTTTAGGAACAATTGTTGCAGTTGAGTAGGGAGAACAAATAGTTATTATAGATTCTAATACAATGTTATGGCACAATAGACTTGGGCACATGAGTGAGAAAGGTGTGAGAGTAATTCATTCAAAGAAAATTTTATCAGGTCTGAAATGTGTTAATATGGATTTCTTTGAAAGTTGTGTGTATGGAAAACAAAAGAGAGTGAGTTTTGTGAAGATTGAGAAGGAAAAGAAAAGTGAGAAAATAGAGCTTATGCATACAGATGTATGGGGACCAGCTCAAGTATCTTCCCTTGGTGGCTCTCATTATTATGTTACATTTATTGATGATGCAACTAGAAAGGTATGGGTTTATTTCCTTAGACATAAATCTAATCTATTTCAAACTTTTAAGAAATAAAAATACTTGGTTGAAAATGAGACTCATAAGAAATTAAAATGTCTCAGATCTGATAATGGTGGTGAGTATTGCAGTCATGAATTTGAATATTATTGCTTCGCTAATAGTATTCATAGAAAGAAAACTATTCCAAGGACTCCATAGGAAAATGGAGTCATTGAACACAGCATGAACAGGACAATAATGGAGTGTGCAAGAAGCATGAAGTTGCATACAGGGTTGTCATTAAACATGTGGGTGGAGGCTATCAATACTGTTGCATATTTGATAAATAAAGGTCCCTCTACTCCTTTGGGTTGTGGTATTTCAGAGGAAGCATGGACTGGTAAGAAGGTGAGTTATTCTAAACCTTTGGCTGTGAAGCATTTGCTCATATAGATTCTGAAAAATAGAACCAAGTTAGAAACTAAGTCAAAGAAATGTGTATTTGTTGGATATGGCATTGATGAATTTGGTTATAGGCTTTTAGATTTTCAAAATTGTAAGAAGCAGGGATGTCATATTCAATGAGAAAGTGTTGTACAAAGATCTATTGCAACAACATGAGAAGAAAGAAAATGATTATGTAGTTTTGGATGATACTCCAACAGATGATGTTCGAACAATTCCTCATGATGTGCAACAACCATAACAAAAAATACTAAACACACCGATGAATGTTAGATGGTCAACAAGGCTAAGTAGACCTCCAAAAAGATTACCGATGCTAATGAACCAAATTGTTATGATGAAGCTATGCAAGTGGATACTAAGTGGGAGTTTGCATTAAAAGAAGAAATTGACTCTTTACTAAAAAATAAGACTTGAGATTTATGCAAGTTGCTTGTAGGTAAAAAGGCTTTACAAAATAAGTGGGTTTACAGGTTGAAAGAAAAGGATGGAGGTAAGAAAATATTTAAACTAGATTAGTTGTAAAAGGATTTACACAGAAAAAGGGCATTGATTTTGATGAAATATTCTCTCCTATTGTTAAGATGACTTCTATTCACACTATTTTAAGTATTGTGGCTACTAAAGATTTACATTTGGAGTATCTTGATGTTAAAACAACCTTTCTTAATGATGATTTGGATGAATATATATATATATATAGCATAGCCACAGGGATTTGAGGTCAAATGTAAGGAGAACTTAGTGTGCAGATTAAAGAAAAGTTTATATGGCTTGAAGTAAGCACATCGACAATGGTATCTAAAATTTGATAAGTTTATTCATGGTCATGGATACAATAAGTGTCATTTAGATCATTGTGTTTATTTTAAGAGGTTGGGTGATGACAACTACATTATTTTATCTTGATATGTTGATGATATGCTTGTAGTTGGGTCTAACATGGATCATATTAAGGGGCTGAAACACTAGTTAGCACATGCATTTTCTATGAAGGATATGGGGGCAGCAAAAAAAATTCTTGGTATGAATATTTGCAGAGATAGGAAGAACGGAGAATTGACATTATCTCAAGTTGATTATTAAGAAAGTGTTGTAACATTTCTCTATGGAGAATGTTAAAGTTGTTAGCACACCTTTACCTTGTTATTTGAAGTTGACTAAGGAGATGTGTCCCAAGACACAAGAAGAGGAGGATAAGATGTCTAAGGTACCTTATGCTTCAGTTGTAGGAAGCTTGATGTATGCTATGGTATGTATAAGGCTAGATATTGTACATGCAATGGGAGTCGTTAGCAAGTATATGATTCATCCAGAAATTGAGCATTGGGATGCAGTTAAATGGATTCTTAGATATTTGAGAGGAACATCCAATAAGTTTTTACACTTTGGGGGCTCTACTACTGATTTACAAGGTTATGTTGACTCATATTTGAGAGGGGATATTGCTACTAGGTAGAGTAATACAAGTTATGTATTTACTATTGGTGGGGCAGCAGTGAGCTAGGTTTCTTGATTACAGAAGGTTAATGTTTTAACCACTACAGAGGTAGAGTATGTTGTTTCTATAGAGGCAACCAAGGAGATGATATGGCTTTAATTCTTTATGGAAAATTTGGGACACCCTCAGAGGGATAATTATTTGTTTACAGATAGTCAGAGTATCATTCATCTTACAAAGAATTTAGCTCTGCATTCAAAGAAAAAACACATATAGTTGTGGTACCATTTCATTTGGTTAGTTTTGGTTGATGGACAGTTAAAGCTAGAGAAGATGAACATAGATGATAATCTAGTAGATATGTTTACAAAGGTAGTAACAAGGGAGAAGTTGAATTCCTTTCCAGCTTCAGTTGGTCTTCTCGACTAAACAGAATAAAAGAATAACAGAGCCTAGGGTGGTTTGATATTCTAGTGGGAGTTACAAGTTTAGAAGTGCTATGATCAATCTCCAAGTGGGAGGTTATTATTGTGGAGTTTGATTTTTCTCCAAGTGGGAGATTGTTGTGATGTGGAACCTAATCAGACTTAGGGGTTTATTCAGTGTAGTTTTCTCCCTATATTATTTCTATTGGGATTTGAGGGTAGCTCCCCCAAGATGGGGTCAAGAGGCAGCACCCCTGTGGGGTGTACTCCTTGTCACAGTACAAGGTGGGGTCGACAAGTGACACCCCCACGGGGGTTTTTAGGGGCACTGCCCCCAAAACCAAAAATGACCTTACATTGTAAAAGGTGTCGGCTATTATTTTTCTATTAAGTAGCAAAAATCTTACATAAATGGGCTTAGGGTTAGGGGTTTTCATAATGTGTGATGCAAAAATTGGTTCTTGCGGTGGTATTGAGTTGTAAGGGATTACAGATTGTAATCAAGTTGTAATCACTAGATAATAATAAGATTAGATTTGTTGTTGGTGGATGTAGCCTAGGGATTAGGTGAACCACATTAAATCTTGGTGTCTTGTGTTCTCTTATGTGCGATCTATTACTTTTTGATATTGGTTATATTTGCATGTAATTGTTATTTCTTTCTAAGTTTAATCCTAACATGACTATTAGGTCAACCTTGATTAAAGGATTTTTACTACCACAATGGTTAGAACAACACGTTTGATCTATTAAGATACAACTCATTTTGTAAATTCAGATCTCTATTTGGCTCATTTGTTGGTTCATTGATTGAACTTCATTAACATCTCCATCTCTGGTCTTCTTGGCAACCCTTCAAGCAAACACACTTCACCAATCTTCTCACCTTTCCTTTGCTATTTTTTTCTTCACAAGATCTCCATAAAATTGCCAATCAACAATGAACCAACCTTAGAAAACATCTCGTATGCCTCCTTAAATAGGTATATTTGATCTTTTGCCACTTAAACATCACCGTAGATCTTAGCATTTAGTTAGATTCAATGAATCTATCCACCATTTTGTCCTTCTACTCCTTTCTTGATATTTCTAAAAACTTCTCTTTAAATCCTTGCCTTTGATTGCATAATAAACTCAATCCATGCATTAAATATGCCAACTCATCAATCCTTATCATCCACTCATTTTGACTAATCCAAAAATTCAACTATGTCAGCCTCAAACTTGATTCTTCCACAAATTGTTATTTTGTTGACACTTAGTCATCACTGAGTTCTTCTTCTTGGTCAACACTGTGTAGCTTGGTCTCTATTGTTCTATCTCACTTGGCTTTCACTAGCTTACTTAGTCTTCACTATGCTCGATCACTAAAACATTTTCCTTCTTCAACTTGCTCAACCATAACTATCACTTGGCTATTATTTTTTACTTGGCTAACTCTTAAGTTCCATAATCTTTTGCTTCATTAGCCTTCATTGACCTTTTGAAGTTACCACTCGATCAAGCTTAGTGTTCTACTCAACTTCTTGTCTTCTCTTCTATAAATCAACTCAATTGTCTTCTCCACTTCATATAACTATTAAACAACACATTAACTTTTCAAAGACTAACTAATCAAGTGCACATTGTAATTCCAACATACTAACTCCTGTTCACTCAACAACTTCACTAGTTCATCTAGTTATCTCTCTTTTAAAATCCTATTCATCAATCAATAGATATGGAACTCTACACTGTCAGTAAATGTCTCTCTAGTAGGTTTGACATCAATGATAATATAAAATTTGTTTTGATTGTAGTTTCCAACAATCTTCCTCTTTGGCATTTATAGAATGTCTCTATTTACCATGCAAATAAAAAAGACATTCTCATGATGTATCATTATTGGCTCCCTCTATTATTTGATATAGATCTTCATTAATATCCTTAGTTTCATTCTAATTCTCATCTTTCAACCTATTAGACTTCTTCCTCTATGATACCAATAATAGATTCAATTCCACACCAACTTTAATACCAAATGTATTGGCTCCCTCTTTTACATCTCTTCCTCGCAACTATCATATCTTTCTCACTCATTATGATATAGGATGGTAACTATACATATATCTCCCTCTTTGACTACAATGCCAAAGACATCATCCATCATCTTTCTTTAGTTTTATCATACATGTCATCTCCTTTATCACTGTCTAACTAGTACTTCAATGTCACTTCCTCTTGTAATCTTTATCTTGACTCCTTGTAGTCTCATCTAATCATGTTTCTATCTATCTCTTCACAATGTTTAGGCCCCTCAAAAAGTGTGACTTCTTGCATCAATGTGTAAGATATTCTGATCATAACATTTGATGCAATGTTGCATCTCTTCTCAGCTTGCTTCAGATAGGGGATTGACCCCAAACTTATCTCTTAGATACTCATAAGCATCCTTAGGTAATATTTTAGTGAATATATCAACTATCTTCTCCTTTGTGCTCACATACTCTAGTCTTACTTCATTTTCTTGTACTAACTCTCTCAAGTAATGATACTTGATATTAGTGTGTTTGGTCTTTAGATGCATGACATGATTCTTTTATATGTTTATAACACTTGTGCTATCATAATATATCACAATAGGTTCAGTGATTTCTTCCTTTATACCTTTGAACAATTTCTTGATCAACATAATATTTGAACAATTAACTACTGCAAAAACATACTTAGTCTGTGGAATGGATTGAGAAATATAGTTTTGCTTCTTGCTTGTACATGAAATCAATATCCTTCCTAGAAATAAAGCACCTGCACTTGTACTCTTTCTGTCATCAATGTTTTTTGCTCAATCAACATCTATTTAAACCTTCAACTCAAACTGTCACTTTTCTTATACCATAATCTATAGTCTCATGTTCCATTTAGATATCTCAGTATTCTTTTCACAACCATCATTTGATTTTCTTTAAGATTGGCATAAAATCTAGCAATAACACTAACTTCTAGTGCAATATCAAGTTTGTTATGTACAACATATTATAATTTTCCAATCATTGACCTGTATAATTTTTGATTCACCTCAGCAAAATCATCATTCTTTGAAAGTTTGTGACCAATAACCATAAGTGTTCCAACTGGTCTTGAGTCCTCCATTCCAAAAGTCTTCAATATCTCCTTGATATACATTGATTGTGTGATGTAGATTCCTTTCTTCATCTAATAAACTTGCAAACCAAAAAAGAACTTGATCTCTCCAAATATTGACATCTCAAATTCTTCATCTCATTAGCAAATAATTTACATAGCATGTCATGTCCTCCAAATATGATATCATCAACAAAAAATTCAGCTAGTAATATCTTGTTCTCATAATCACTTTTCAAGAACACATTTCTATTGTGATTAGTTCTTGCAAAATCAATTTTCACCAAATAAGTGTACAACCTTTTATGCCATGCTGTAGGGGCTTGCTTCAAACCATATAATTCTTTTTGAAACTTACATACCATATTATTCCTTCTATGATCAACAAATCCTTCAAATTGTTCAACGTTGACTTCTTCTTCTAAGATTCCATTCAAAAATGCAAATTTGACATTCATTTGATATACCTTGAATCCTTTATAAGTAGCATATGCAAGACAAGTTCTTACTCCTTCCAACCTTGCAATCAAGGAAAATGTCTCTCGATAGTCAATTCCTTCCTCTTTTGCATATCCCTTATAAAGTAGTTCTGCCTTGTTCCTTGTGACTTCACCTTTCTCATTTAGCTTGTTTCTAAATACTCACTTAGTTCCTATCACATTCTTGCCCTTTGGTTTGGTTACTAATGTCCATGTCTTATTCTTTTCTAATTGGTTAATTTCCTCATTTATTGCCTTTATCCAATCTTCATTCTCCAAAGCATCTTTTACTAATTTAGGTTCAAACTCACATAAAATACATGTATCATTCTTCAACTTACTTCTTGTTATGAATCCTAAATCTTTGCTCCCAATGATTTGGTTTGGTGTATGGTTCTTTCTTACATACATTTATAGTTCAGGCTTAGGTCTTTTGTCTTCTTGTATTTCACTCAGTTATGCTTGCACATCTCCTTTAGGTATCTTTGGTTACAACTTGACATTCTTTGTCTGATGTTTAGTTCCCTCTCTCTAATGTTTGACTTCTTCATTCTATGACTCAACTCCTACATCATGGTAATTAAGAAACAATTAACAATTTATGTTGAAGTTTGGTTGGTCTGTATGTTTCAATCCGAGAGCATAAGCTTGCGAAAGGTGTCCGAGCAATATGCTATCAAGGGATGATAGTTGTGAAATGATGGATTATGAATGTAGCTACAACACGCGAAATTGAATCTATGAAAAACTAAACACCAACAATAGGAACTGTCATTTCTAACATTAGGAACATTAGAAATAAAGCACAAACATTAAAATAATAAAAGCAACAATACTAATAAATATAATAGTTCATAAATCTAATTAATCTAAAAAAACAATATAACATTGTGCATATAACTATAGTAATCTACTAAATCAAATTTGATCTAGCTTTAATGTTTTAACTCTTTATGAAAGTATGATATCAACTTAAAAACATGAAAAGGGAGTTATTAATAATCTGCTTACTATTAAATGAATTATAATTTCATAAGTTGTCTTACTCAACTATGATATTAGTCTAACTACAGAGCTATTTATACAAACTAACTATTGAACTGGAGAGAAACCTTATTGTATTAACAATCAAATAAACCAAACTTAAGCTACAAAAATAATCAACACACAATCTACAATAATTCACAATACTAATAACCTCACCAATCATTTCGAGAGTGGGCCCTTTCTCTGGTCTACAAGCTGAGTAAAGAAACTATGACATTCTACATCAGTAGAACTATAATTTTATTCCTCAGCTTTTTAACAAAGGTAATAATACATTTTAATCTACATTGGGCTGCTTATATATATATATATATATATATATATATATATATATATATATATATATATATACACAGGAGTAACTATTTTGATGGTATGGACCATACAACTAATAGCTGGTAGAACAATACACTAGAGATTGAATGTCATCTTGTAGTTTTGTACCAAGAATAGCCAGCATTGTTACCACTCCAACAAACGATATTGTCTTAATCCACTATTTTGAGCCATGGTTTTAAAATGGTTTGGAAGAATCTAGTTAATAATAACAATAAAATTTGTCCAAACAATAATCTAATTAATGTGGCTTTAGCTTTTGAAGGATTTCTATTGTTAACGTGGTTGTGCCTTTAAGAGAACATTTCCCATTATTATTCTATAGAGATGCAACAAGTATTGTAGTTAATATGTTCATAAAAACCTATGTAGCTAGAAAATGCATCCTCTATCTTTAATGTCCTCTCCATGTATTCATGTAGGATGGAGGATATGTGTAGAAAATGTATCTATTTCAAAGTCGATGGAGCTTTATATTGGTAAAAGAGCTATAGGAAGATCTATAACTTATAATCAACATGCTGGATAAAGATAATCACATCTATGCATTCACATACTTTATCTAATAACTAAATTAAATATTACTTTCATATATTAGATCATATGCAACATAGAAGAAGAAAATGAAATATTAAAATGAGTATTGAAATGAACATGAAGGCTAAAATATGGCATAATTTGGGACATAAATTGCTCTTATCAAACAACCTGCTAATGCTTGGCAGAGCTTTTCTGCTAAATCTCAGTAGTGCCTGGCTACTGATGCTTAACAACCTCTTTCTATAGTTCAAGTAAGGTAATAGGTTCTCCTTCATAGATGTAGATAAAAAAATTGTAGTCTTAAGGTTCTTTCTTGCATTCCTCTTTATTCTTTTCTACAAATTCATCAACTCTATGATTTGCACTTTCCACAATTTTATTAGTGTTAGTATTCAAACACTTATATGCCTTACTTTTACTGGAATATCCTAAGAATATACCCTCATTACTCTCTACATCAAATTTACTTTTTCTTGCATCTTTTAGTTTTTAATACTTGCTTCCAAAAACTTTGAAAGAATTCACATTAGGTGCATAACCATACCAAAGTTAAAAAGGGATTTAGTTTGTACCTTACTTAACTTGAACTTGGTTCAAAGTATAGACTATATTATCCATAGCTTCTCTCCAATACTTTTGTGAAACATTCTTCTCCATCATTAATGTCCTTGCACATTCCATGATTGATCTATTCCATTTTGTGGTGGAGTCCTTGGTGCACTCAATTGTCTCTTGATTCCTTTGTCATTGCAGAATATGTTGAATTCATCCCATATGAATTCACCTCCTCTGACTAATCTCAAGCACTTTAGACTCTTGCCAATTTCTGTTTCAACTCTAGACAAATATTACTTAAACATTTGAAATGCATCAAATTTTTCTTTAAGAAACATCACATTCATCATTATAGAGAAATTGTCAATAGATAGAATGAAATATGTGTTAGTATAATAGCTTTGCACTCCACTAGGACCACATAAATTAGTATGAACCAATTCCAAAATTTTATCAAAATAATTTGTCTTTCTCTTGAAACTAGATTTTGTCCCTTTTCCCATTTGACATTGTTTGCACATCACCTTATTAGGTTTGTTCAATCTTGGTAATCCTCTTGTTATTTTCATCTTACTAATGCTTACCAAATTATCAAAGTTCACATGACATAGCCTCTTATGCCATAACCAACTATCTTCAATTGTGCAAAAAGACAAGTATCTTTAGATAGATCTTGATAGAACAAGTCACCTCTTATTTGATCACCACTTTCAATTAGTTCACCAGTAGCATCATAAATCTTTGCCTTTTTGTTTTGGAATTCAACACAGTAGCCTAAACTAATCAACTGTGCCACACTCAACAAGTTATATTTCAAACCATCAATCCAATATGCATTCTTACATCTCATCTTATCATTTAATATAATTGATCCTTTATCTTTCACATAACAATGTGCATCATTTCCAAACTTAACACTACTTCCATTATAATGTTCTAGCTTTTCAAACTTACTTGTATCACCAGTCATATGATGTGAACAACCACTATCAATTATCTATCTATTATTTTTATTCACAAGTGAAACAAATGTGCAACTTTCTCATCTTCATCATATTCATCTTTCATTTCAATATAAACAACTTCTTCATCATTTTCATCAGAATCAATATCTGAACCATCTCCTTTGGCAATATAACAAGATTTCTTACCTTTGCCTTTGTAGTCTTTGTTGCCTCAGTTTTCTCTCATGTCTCTACTTCCTCAATACTTTTTACCTTCCTTTCTTCCTTATCATCTATGTCGGGACATCTTGCAGCAATATGACCAATTTCATTACATGTAAAACAAATAATAGGGAGCTTACCTTTGTATTTGTCTTTTCCTCTTGGTAGCGTTCTTGCTAATAATTCTTCTAACTCATCAAGATCATCATCTGATTCACTATTGTTATCTATATGTCTACTCTTCTTTCTTTAGATCCATCAAGGGTTAGTTGAGACTTGAAAGCACATTCAATACTAGATGGTGTATAATTATCAAAATTTGACAATTCAAATGCAACGAGTCTACCAATCAGACTATCCAAGGTCATATCATTAACAAGGGTACATATCAGTTCTTGAATTGTAGATACTCTAATTGCATAGATAGGAAGTAAATTCCTCAATGCCTTACTTATTGCGATCTCATTAGATATGATTCACCCAACTCTTCGTATAGCATTCATAACCTCATTGATTCGGCTACAATATTGTGCAAGGGTCTCACCTCTTTCATTTTCATGTCATCAAACTTTCCTCTCAAGCTTTCTGCCTTAGCCCTTAATACATTTTTGTCTCCTCCATGGATTTGTGCCAACTTATACCATAATTTCTTTGCAGTAGTGCACTCTCCCACATCCTTAAATTCAATATAAGTCAGAGAAGATGCCAAATCTATCATCATTTGATTATGCTCATGCTTCTTCTTCAGTTCAATAGTCATGGGTCTAGGAACTTAAATGTATTCATTTACCAAATAGTACAATGCAGAATCTCCAACTTTAGATGGATGCAATTTCATCAGTTGTTGCCATGCTGGGAAGTTCTCCTTGTTCAACTTAGGTACTTCTCTCTTGTACATCTTGACATTTAGCTTAAGTCCCTTTAAACTTTCCTTGCAACCACCAAAGCTCTGATACCAATTATTAGAATATTTAGAATAACTAAGATGGGAAGCGGGTGAATCAGTTATCCCTAGGCCTAGATATACCAATTCAACTCAAACTAACTTCAAACAACTTAAACAAACTTATAAAACCACTCGGTCCATATAGCATATCATCATCAACTTAACATATTCATTCATCACTTATCTCTCTATTCAATATATGTCAACTAATAGTAAATAAAACAAAACTAAATAACATGCATCACACATATAACATTCACACATGTTTGACACCAAGATTTAATGTGAAAACCCAATTTGGGAAAAATCACCAAGTAACATGCTACCACTTTTCACTCTTCTAAAGCAAGCTTGATTAAGAGCCAACCTTATTAAAGGTTATAAACCACACTGTTAGGTGTGACCCTATTAAAGGATTTAATCACCCTTTTATGACTGCTCTAGTTAGAGGACTTTGGATCATTTCATTAAAATGTCACCTTGATTAAAGGATTTACAAAATGACTATTAGGTTAACTTTAATTAAAGGATTTTCACTACCACAATGGTTAGAAAGTAACAATAGGTTTTATCTATTAAGATACAACTCATTTTTAAAATTTAGATCTCCATTTAACTCATTTGATGGTTTATTGATTGTACTTCATTGACATCTAGACATCTATGACCTACTTGGCAACCCTTCAAGCAATCACACTTCACCAATCTTCTCACATTTCCTCTACTATTTTGTTCTTCATAGGTTCTTCATAAAATCGTTAATCAACAATGAATTAGCCTTAGAAAACATCTCTTATGCCTTCTTAGATAGGTAGCTTTGATCTTTTGTCGCTTAAACATCACCATAGATCTTAAGGTTTGGTTAGATTCAATGAATGTATCCACCACTTTTTCCTTCTATTCCTTTCTTGATATTTCTAAATACTTCTCTTGAAATTTTTGCCTTTGATTGCATAACAAACTCAATTCATGCATTAAATATGCCAACTCATCAATCCTTATCATCTACTCATTTTGACTAATCTAAAAATTAAACTATGTCAGCCTCAAACTCAATTCTTTCACAAATTGTCATTTTTCTAACACTCAATTGTCACTGAGTTCTTTTACTCTATCAACACTATGTAGCTCAATCTTTATTGTTCTATCTAGCTCAACTTTCATTGGCTTGTTCAGTCTTCACTATGCTTGGTCATTACTACATTTTCCTTCTTCAACTTGCTCGGTCATAACTATCACTCGGCTATTACTGTTTACTCGGCCAACTCTTCAGTTTATTAATCTTCTACTTCATTAGCCTTCATTAACCTTTTGAAACTGTCACTCGGTCAAGCTTAGTATTTTACTCAACTTCGTGTCTTCTCTTCTATATATCAACTCAACTGTCTTCTCCAATTCATATAATGATTGAACAACAAATTACCTTGCCAAAGACTAATTGATCAAGTGCCCACTATAATTCCAACATACTTACTCCTCTTCACTCAACAACTTCACTAGTCCATTTATCTCTCTTTTCAAATCCTCTTCATCAATCAACAAATATGGCATTCTACATTGTTAGTAAATGTCTCTTCAATATGTTTGACATCAATGACAACATAACAATTGTTTCAATTGTATTTTCTAACAACTACTACATTGATTCATCCCCACCCCCTCTCAATGCTCCCTAATCCTAATAGGATATTTGTGTTTGTGCGTTAAGTACCAATAGTTGAATAATGTCATAGTGAAGAAATGATATTTCTTGTGAAGAATTGATGATTTATTTGGTTAGATGAAAGAAGAGAGAGTGTTCTCATACAAATTTTGAAGTTGGGATACCATCATCAGATGATGTTTTGAACACATAATGCGAATTATGAGTTTATGGTTGTACCCTGTAGGTTGACTATTGAGATTATGTGTGTTGCAAACATTGCATAATATTTTTTATATTGTATTTTTTTAAATGTAATGTCACACCTAGGAGCACCTAGATGGACGTACAACATGGAAAGATTCTCATGGAATACTCTTAATGAGTTGTATTGTAACATTGTGATAATATTTGATGTAATTATTTAATATTGGGGAAAATAATTAAATGTCCATTAGTAAATGTGGGTCAATAGGGATTTGGTAGCACATGGATTATGTAATACCACTTGGTAGTTTTGTGAGACTTTCTACTATATAAGAAACCACAAGGGTCATTGTTGTATGAGAAGAACAAAAGACAAAAAATTAAAGTCGAGCAAGACAAGGCTTGACAAGTTAGCCAAGGGAGTATTTGTGAAGGTTGGAAGCATGGCATAAGATGTGTGAGTTCATGCTTCTTCACATGGATTACTTAGTTGTGGCTATGACTTTGAAAGCTTCCATGATTGTATTGCAATGGTATTATTGCTAAATAATATATGGTGATGGATGCTTTTCAAGATTGGGTTTTTCCCTCAATGAGGGTTTCCCAAGGTGTATCTTATGTCACATTTTTATGGTTATATTGTCTATTCTTTTGCATGTGGATTTTAATTGCTTACTTATTTCAAATATATTATGGGTTATGTGGAAAAAATTATATATATTTTGTTGCAAGTTTTTCTTACAAATGGTATTAGAGCTATGGTTTTGTTGTTGTAACCCTATATTGAATCCATGGGAATGCACATAGGGATAAAAGAAAGGGCATAATATACAGATTATGTAGGTTGCTTATTATAGATCTAATGGTTTTTTATTTGTTGTTATGATAGGATATTGGCAAATTTTGGGCATGTGAAATTGTTGGTCAAAAGGGTTTTTTGGATGTTTCATTTAAATGAGGGTTTTAGTGGGGATCTTGCAAAAATGACCTCCTAGGGAAAAATAGACCTCGTCGTTGGATTTGGGTTGGCTTTTTCATAAATTTTGATATAAAATATGCCCTAGTTTGGCCATGTTGAGAGAAAATGCAAAGCTTTTTTAGTTTCATCTCGTGATGACCATCAAATTTAATCATGGTAGGATTTTCATCATAAAAAAAAAATTGTAGTGAAAATGGTAAAAAGGTTGTCTTGGAAAAATAACCATAACTTTCACTTCAGATATCAGATTTTAGACTTCTTATAATCATTGAAAAGTTAATTCAAAGCACTACAACTTAGTGTAGGTTCTATTTTATGATTCTGAAATATTGTCATGTTTTAAGAGCCCAAAAATTAGATGCTATTTATTTTAAGCACGATTTTGAGCATAACTTGGGCATACATAGTCAAATTTTGGACTTCAAATAGTCAACTGAAGGATATTGGAGAACTCTACACATTGGTTCATTTTTTGTGCAGGTTTGGCATGGTTTCTTAGATGATATATTGATCTGAATGATTTATGATATATATTGACTATGGTAACATTGTGAGTTTATGACATTTTATATTTTGGAGATTTGAGATTTGATGTTCTTGTATATTTAGCTTATATTTCAGATTAGTCTCATGATAATATGGTTATCATTATTTGGTTTGGATATGTATGATGACTTGTTGGGTCTACAAGTTGTGCAATGTTGTAAGTTGTCTATATGTACAGATTGCATTTATGACTTAGATATAGGTTGTATTTACCCATTAATATTTCATTATTGATGCATATTCATATTTGTGTCTTGGATTTGGGTTATTTATGCCCGTAGTCAAATTATTTTTTGATTTATCTTCATGTAGAGGGGATGAGATGTTGTACTAGGTAAAGTCATGGTAAAGGATTGTAGTTGACTATTTTATGCTAACAAGCTGGACACTCTAAGACTTAGATGCTCGGATAATGGATGTGATCATGGTGTCATAAATTTTGGCATGACATGATTGGATATATGGGTACATCCTTGGTGACCATTGGTTTGGATTCTTGATTTAATTATGGTGGTATATTTATATTCTTAGTTGAGGATCATGGTTATTTGGTTTCTTTTAAGGAGCTCATGATGTGCACTTTGAGTTCTTTGATGGTTAGAAGATTTTTTTTCATCATGATTTCATGGATAGCTTGGATACATGATTTAGTGGGAGCTTGTGATAGTGATTATGTGATAGTGTAGGATTGGTTCCTAGTTTGGTTTGTATCTTCTTGTTTTGGAGATCTTGGTTTCACTTAGTATTGACACTTTGGTTGTATGCGTAGACTTAGAGGATCTTCATGTAGTAGATGGATTTTATGATGTCATGGGTGACTTGGTACCATGGTTGAGTTTGAGTTATTGGCATTAATATATTTATTGAGTGTTTGTAGATGTTAGAGAATATCTTAGATCCTGTTGTTGCAGAAGCGTCTTTGACATTTGCATGGTGCACTTGGTTCTTTATGGTGTGTGGAGATGGTTCTACATAGGTGTGTGAAGATGGTTTTATTCATGATGTGTGGAGATGGTTGCACCTTGAGTGCTCATGGGGTTCTTGGTAGAGGTGTGGTTTATGCTTTCATTTGACATGTTATCATTAGTATTAGGATGGTTTCATTATTATGTCATGGTATACTCTTGATATGCATTTAGAGTTTGACATGTTGTAGTGTGTTCATATGGAGCATATTATCTCTTTGGTTGAGATATTTAGATCATGTTGTTATGTTTCTGAGGCCATGGGTGGAACTTTGACATTGATCTTGATTTAGTTTTCTTGGTATTGAGTGCATTGATTATTTTTTGGATACTTCATGATATTGCTATATTGTATTTGGAGTTAGCATGAATTGATTGGTTACAGGTGCCCATGGATACTTAGAGATGGAAGTGATCTTGATTTCTCTTGGATTAGAGATGCATTTGTTGGAACACTTCTTTGGTTTCAACAAGAAGTCTAAGGGGAATTCACTTAATATGGACTTGAGAGGAGATTGTCCTTAGATGAGTCTTGGTTGGAGACTTGGCTATCTTGATGAATGCTTTCATTCTCCTCTCTTGGTCTACTCGGTGGTTTACTACTTGAGAGGTATAGCCCATTGTTTCTCTCTGGTATATTATGTTTATGTTTGTCTTTCATTGATATGGATCTTGAGCTATTGTACATGAATTAGTTCTGGAGGGTTTATTTGAGGGATGGTCTGGCATTGGTTATCTTTGTGTGCATTTTTTTATGCTGGTTGAGTTTGGAAAATGGTTTTATATTGGGCATATTCCTTGGATTAGAAATGGTTATTCCTTGAGTTAGGAATGGTTTATGAGTTTGATCTTCTCGTGAAAGTCTTACATCCTCATGATTATTTATATGGTATGGTTTAGTTGTTGTTGTGGCTTCTTGGTTGGGGTTTTATGGAGGAGGTCTTACTTGGCACCATTTACATCTAGAGGTGTGTGTAGAAGGACATGATACAGGTTATGATTTGCATGTTTTTGCTTTGGTCTTGGTTATCTTTCTAGATGTTTAGTATCACTTACATTTGATTTGAGATTGGTTAGAGCTTGTGATCACTAGTTTGTGTCTATGTATGTCATGCAAGAGAAGATATGGTTATTCCTTTATCTCATCCCTTTGTTGGTTGAGGAGAACTTAGGAGAGAATTGGAGAGTTATTACAAGAGTTATTCTTGTAGGTTGTTGGTTTATGTGTTGTGGATGTCCTTGATACTACATGAATTCACTTCTTTGAGGCATTGTGAGTGGATTGGTTATAGATTTGACATTATCTTTTGTAGTTGGAGCTTCTTGGTGTATATGTGGTATGCATTGCTCTCAAGGCTTGCAATAGTAGGTTATAGATTGGATATTTTGATGATGTGATATTTCACTTGGTATAACTTTAAAGGTATAAATAATTGGATGGGTTGGCACTTGATGTGGGTATTATTTCAACTATGGATTTTGATAACTACGAATACATGTGATTACTTTTGGACCAAGTATTTGAGCTTGACATTTTAGTTGGTACAAGATTTTATGATTGTTATGTGATAGATTGGGTGCCTTTCTCTTTGAATGGCTTCTATATATGTCCTATGGTAGTGGTATAATAGGAGGTGGGATCATTAATGTTTGAGATAGTGAATACTTTGATTTTGTTGCGAGTGCCATGATAGAGCAAATGATGTACTTTGATCCATGATGGTGAATGTGCTAGGAGGGATTGTTTCCTTGTTCATTTATGTGGCTACAAATTGACCCTATGCAATGTATACAAGAAGTGGGAGATTGTTGAGATTATGTGTGTTGCACACATTGAATAATATTTTTTATATTATTTTATTTTATTTTGTTATGTAATATTGCATGTAGGAGCACCTAGATGGATGTACAACATGGAAATATTCCCATGGAATATTAGTAATGAGTTGTTTTGTAACATTGTTATAATATTTGATGTAATCATTTAATATTGGGGAAAATAATTAAATATCCAATATTAAATGTGGGTCAATAGGGGTTTAGTAGTATATAGTTTTATCACATGGTTTATGTAATACCACTTGGAGGTTGTGTGGGACTTGCCACTATATAAGCAACAATAGAGGTAGTTGTTGTATGAGAAGGGCAAAAAGCAAAAAAGGAAAGTTGAGCAAGACGAGGCTTGACAAGTTAGCCAAGGTAGCATTTGTAAAGGTTGGAAACATGTCATGGGATGTGTTGATTCATGTGTGTTCACATGGATTGTTTAGTTGTGACTATGGCTTTGAAGGCTTCCATGGTTGTATTGCAATGTTATTTTTGCTAAATAATAAATGGTGATGGATGCTTTTGGAGGTTGGGTTTTTCCCTCAATGAGAGTTTCTTAGGGTATATCTTGTGCCATATTTTTGTGGGTTTTTTGTATATTCTCTTGCATGCATATTTTAATTTCTTATTTGTTTAAGATCTATTACGTGTTATGTAGAAATAATTATATATATTTTTGCAAGTTTCCTTAAATTGACCAATGTGTCATCAATGTTCATGAATTTTATGAAACCTTGATCAATTTTTTCTTGTGTTTCTAGATGACATATTGGTGTATTTAAAGATCATCAAGGAGTATGAGGTCCACTTACATTAGGTATTATAGTGGCTTTGTGACAATTAGTTATATGAAAACCTGAAAAAGTGCAGCTTCTTTTAGACTGAGGTGAAGTATTTAGGCCATATCATCTTGGGAGAGGGTATTTTTGTAGATCCTTCAAAGATCTAGACTATTATAGGTTGTCCAACACTGACTATTGTTCATGAGGTTCATAGTTTCATGGGTTTGGTGGGTTACTACCATTAGGTCATGAAGGATCTCTTTTGCTTGGCTCATCCTATCACTTGTCTTTAAAGGAAAGGGAATAGGTATACATGGTCCACTCAGTGTGAGTCAATTTTTGAAGCTCTTGAGGGGAATTTTATAACTACACTTATCTTGGTAGTGTCAGATCCTTCAAAAAGTTCACGGTGTGCATTGATGTGTCATTTGAAGGTGTAGGGGAAGTTCTTATGTTGGAGGAATGGGTAATTTCACATGAGTTTGGGATGCTCAAGGATAATGGGTTGAACTACTCCTCTCCTGATTTGGACTTGGAAATGGTTGTATACATGGTTGTGTATAGGAGACATTTTCTATTGGGTAATAGATTAGAGTTGTGCAGTAATTATTGTAGCTTGTATTATATCTTTTCTTAGTAGAACATGAATGTATGACAATGTTTGTATGGATTTTTTGTGTAAGCATCATTTTAAAGTTCATTATTGCAAGAGGAAGGAGAATGTTGTGGATTCCTTCCATAGGATAATGAATGATTTGTTTTTGTCATTTTGTGTAGATCTGTATCATTGTATCCTTGAGGCATTTCCTAGTGATATTTAGTATTAGTTAGTCCTAAAGGTCTTTTGATTATTGAGGTAATTGTTGATGACATTATTTTTGGTGGGAATGATGAAATGAGAAATATATTGTTTGATGAAATTAAAGGTGAATTTAAGATGTCTATAATAGGTGAAATGAAATATTTTATTAGTTTTCAAATAACTCAGAATGATGATGGTATATTTATATCACATAGTAAGCATCTTAAGGATTTGTTGGTAAATTTTGGAATAGAAAATTGTAAACCAATTGGAACTCCTATGGTGACTAGATGTACATTGAATTCTACTAATGAGTCACTTAATCATTTTTAAACAAGGTACAAATCTATGATTGGAGGATTCCAACATCTAATTCATACTAGACCTAATATGGTAAATGCAGTTGGAATTATTGCTAGATATCAAACAAAACCCAAGGAATCTCACTCAGTAGGTGTAAACAAAATTCTCATATACTTGAAAGGAATACTAGAATATGGTTTATGGTATGATAGATCTAATTATTTTACCTTATATTCTTAGATTGAGTAGGAAACATTGATAACAAGAAAAACATAAGTGGAAGAGCATTCTTCCTAGGTGTGAGACTAGTTTCATGACTAAGTAAGAAACAATATTGTTTATCTCAACCTAATACAGAAGTAGAGTATTTTTTTATTGCAAATAATTGCACCCCATTTATTTGGATGGAAAAAATATTGAAGGACATTGGAGTATCCTTTAATGAGCCCGTGATTATGCACCGTGGTAGTTCAAGCACTATAAACATGTCAAATAATCATATTTTCAAAAACTAACCACATACCTATAAAATATCATTTTTTGATAAAGGAGCATGCAGAGAATCAAGCAATACCAGAATATGTAAGCACAAAGGCACATATAGCAAACATTTACACTTAAGCCTTTGGATAAGGACACATTGACTATCTCAAATATATTCTTGGGGTGATGGCCCCACATCGTAAAGATTAATTAATGCAGGTATGCATCAGTCAAATTAGATCAAACAACATTCTTACTAGATCAAACAACATTCTTACTCGTGGGTGTGATGTTTGGTACTACTCCTAGGGAGGAGTGGTAAGAGTGAATAGTGCTAAGGATGAGATCTTTTTTATTAGTTTCTTGGTCATAATGTTTTTTGGCACTTGATTTATATTTTTGATTGTAGATTGACTTGATCCAAGAAACTATTGCGATCATAGGTATTGCATGTCTTTCTTTAGGAAATAAATCAATTTGAAGAGGTTATCATAGAGAGAGAGATCATTATTTCAGTTGCTTGACATTATTATGATACCCTTTTCTATCGATGCTAAAGGGGGATCTAGATACATTTGAAAAACCTTCATTTGGGAAGGTATGTCTATGGGAAGCTGGGAAACTTTATATGTTGAGGATATACATAAAGTTGTAGCTAGAAGACTTTTTGGATTGATGTTTTTTCATTATATGATGCAATTAAATTCTAAATGGGGAAATTCTTGAGAATAGAAGAGATTATTGGCACTTGGGGAGATTATTGAGATGGAAGACATGTTGTATTACTGACATGTTTTTCATTGATTGGTGCATGTGCACCTAGTCAAAGCTCCTTATATTGATTTCTAGTTTTGATTTTGGCATGTACTAACTCTAGCCAAGTCATGAGTGTGAGTTTGGACCTTTCAAGGTCACATTTGAGTTTGTCCCTAGGTGGAGTTGGCCAAGTTCAAATCCATTCTAGGAGGTTTGGTTTGCTTTCTTAATGTTGCTTGTGTTAGGGGTTATGGGTCTAGGACCATAAAATCATGAGGAAGGTATGGTTTTTAATCTATCTTTACCTCCATGATGTTTTTACATTCCCTTGCATGGATTAAAGATCATACATATCATTTGGAGGAAGAGATGAGAAAGATGTCTAAAAGACGTCAAATATTGACAAGTTGTCAAATACGGAAAAGTGGTAAAAAAACATGTGGATTGATGCTCTAAAAGATAAATCATGTCTAGACATCATAAATGGACCATTTTAGACCTACTTGGAAGGTTCCAAGTGATAGAGGTTCAAAAATTGTAAAAATGCAAAAGTTGTCAGCAACTAAAAAGTTGCTTGACAACATTTGAGCAAGAAATGAACATCTCATGCATCTAAGGTTGATAGTTCCTATAATTGTCTCAAAACTCTTAGTAAACATATAAAAACCATGAAATGACCCATTCTAAGGTTTGGACATTTTAAGAAGGAAGTCTGGTTATTGAAAATCACAAATTCTAACCCACTTTTCATAATTTTTCATGTTTTAGATTGCATAATCACAATAATGGATTGAAGCTTGAAGTTTTGAATTAGATTATTGAAGTTATTACTTGTACAATTATTTTTATTTTAGGTTTCTTGGTTGTATAAGTTCATTTTATTGGTTCTTGAAAACATTTTATAAATACTTTGTGTGTTGGTCTAGTTGGGATAGTTTTCACAAAAATGGCTCCCACATGAATTCCCATAGTGGATTCATCACGACCTTAAGGGAAATGGGAGTGGATCTAATATACATAGTTTATATAAATGATTGGGCCCTAAAAAGATGCATAGCTATTTTTACTATGATGCCCTAGGCAAGTCACAGTTACTTGGTTAGGCAATCACAACGTTTGTAGGAAGGTTTTGGAGGTTTGAATGTAATAAGTACTTCAAACCAAAAGATGAAAAATGGAGAGGGGTTAGTAATTTTTCCATGTGTGAGAGGAGAAGGTTTTAAAACAATTTTTACAAAGTCTTTGATTAGACCCTAGACGATGTTGAATGCCCTAATTTGAAACCCTTGATTATAGGCACAAAAGTATGTATGGATGGCTCGGGGACCTGAGACCCACAAAATATTTTAGGTTTTCCAAAAGGGTACATGAATCTAAAAAAAAAATTCCATCCTGTTCAAATAAATTTGGGTTTATAGTCCAAAAACCCAATTAGGAGGGCTAATTCAATTAGGTTACTTTTTGGCAGTTTTGGAGTAGATGCAAAGAACTTGAGGGAAACTTTTGGGATTTGTGTCCACAAGCCTAGGTGAAGTCTAGAACACCATGTATGAGCCCCTTACTCTATGTAGTTGAGGAAATGAACAAGATGGAACAAGAATTGAAGTTGACAAGTCAGCTTGTAGAGGCATTTGGCGAATGAAGAAGCAAAATTCCATGGTGTAACTAGATAGTGAGTAGTTGGAGGATAGGATATGGGTTCTCTAGAGGAGAAAGCCTAAGCAAGTCCTGGAGGTGATAAGGACTAAGCAACCAAGCTGCCTAGTCTTGCATCAAATTGGTATTTGAGCCTAAAGATTTTGGTTTGTTGTTAGACGTTTCAGATTGAAGAGTCAGTTGGAGAAACAATCATGGTGACCAATAAAGAGTTGGCCAAAGAAATGGGTGAGAAAAAGGAAAGAAATAGAATCCTTGAAGAAGCCCTAGACAAAATGAAAAAAAAATTAGAAGAAGTTACTAAGGTAGCTAAGAAGAAAGACCAAGAAGGTGAAAGCAATGGTAAGAGTAAAGAGAAGATTGAAGAAGAAGATATCATCCCTGAACTAGACCCTCCAATAGATGAAGAGCCATTTGTAAAGGTCATCAAGGCATTAGGTGGAAAATCCCTAAAAGGGATTCCTTTGTTTATTGGGAAGATGGACATTGAACTTGCAATGGAGTGGATTGAAGGGATGGAGAACCACTTTGAGTGTGAAGCTGTGAATGAGGCATATAGGGTTAAGGTAGCCAAATCCAGGCTAAGGGGATGAACCCTAACATGGTCAAAGTATCTCCAATAAGAGAGGGAGAAAGTGGGAAAGAAGCCCATTGCAAATTGGAAAGCCATGGTGGGAAAGGTAAAAGAACAATACCTACTAGAAGACTATGAAATTCAATTACATAAGAAGAGGCAAAGTTTAAAACAATAGGACATGGATGTGGCAACTTACACTGAAGAGTTTTAGAAGTTGTGTTTAAGGTCAAGAGTACAAGAAGATGAACCTATCAAAGTGGCTTTGTACCTATGAGGCTTCAAATGGAACATACAAGAAGAGATCAACCTATGGACTCCTACAACATTAGTCCATAAATGCTTCCAATTTGCTCTGAAAGTGGAAAATAAAAACAAGAAGGAAAATAAAAAATTTAGAGGCAGAGGTAGGGGTAGAGATGGAAAAGGTCAAAGAGGCCATGGTAGAAGAGGATTGTATTCTAGGCCACAAGGAGACAACAAGTTTATAGAACAACAAGAAGGAAGTTCATGAAGAGGAAGTTCCAATAGAGGTAAAAGCTCTAACACTAGTTGGAGAGGAAGGAGCAACAACTAGAGGAGAGGATCCTACTTTTCCACCATGAATTTTTATCATTGCAATTAGTTAGGACACCTGCATATAGGTGCCCTGAAAAAGGATCAACTTCCCAAGGAAGCACAAAAAGAGTCAACTATGTGCAAGAAGAATCTAGCAACAACAAAAAATCCTCTGAGGTGCCCCTAGAATCAAAAGAAGGGGAAAACCTAATGATATCAAGAGGACTTTGATTAAGGAACCCATAAAGGAAGAACCAAGTTAAAGAAGAGCACTCTTTAGGATCATATTCAAAATCATGGGGAAGGTGTGTAGAGTCATTATTGACTCATGATTAACAGATAACATAATCAGTGAAGAGGTAGTTATCAAGCTGAAGCTAAAAATAATCTCACATGCCAACCCATATAAGGTCACATGGCTCAATAAAGGACAACATATTCTTGTGGGAGAGCAGGCATGGGAAAATTTCACCATAGGGAGATACAATGATAGAATGCTATGTGATATTCTTCCCATGGATGCATGCCACCTTCTACTTGGAAGAACATGGAAATTTGATAACCAAGCCATACATGATGGAACCAAAAATGCCTACTTATTCAAGAAGGATGGGGTGACTTTCAAGATTCAATCCTTGATAGAAGAAGGAGAGATGAAGACCTCAAGTCCAAGTGTTGGTGAGAAAGATTTTTTGAAGACCCTAGAGGAAGGAGATGGAGTTAGATTTGCATTGATTTTGAAACCTAAAGATGAAGCTATTGCCAAAAAAATTAGAGATACCAAATGAAGTATAAGAGTTGCTCAAACAATATCATGAAATTGTTAGTGACAGACAACCTACCAACCTACCTCCTAAGAGACTTGTTAGCCACCAAATAGAATTTATTCCAGTAGCCACCCTTCCCAACAAAGCTTCCTATAAGATGACCCCTCAATAGAAGGATGAAATTTCCAAGCAAATTCAAGAACTCCTAGACCAAGGCCTAATTAGGAAGAACATCAGCCCATGTGTAGCCCCTATTGTTTTAGCACCCAAGAAAGGAGGAACTTGGAGACTTTGTAATGATTCTAGAGCCATTAATAGAATCACTGTTAGGTATAGGTTCCCAATACCTAGAATTGAAGACCTAATGAACTGTTTAGGGGGGGAACAAAATATTTCACCAAGATAGACTTGAAAAGTGGCTACCACCAAATAAGAATAAATGAAGGATATGAGTGGAAAATAGCCTCCAAGACTATAGAAGGTTTGTATGAATGACTTGTAATGCCACTGGGTTTTTCCAATGCCCCATCTACTTTTATGAGGCTGATGAATGAGGCATTGGCAGATTACATTGGTGAGTTTATTGTTCTTTATCTAGATGACATATTAATTTTTATCAAAACTAAAGAGGAGTATATGAAGAATTAACAACTTTTTTTAAAGAAATTACATGAAGAGAAGCTAATGATAAACTTGGAGAAATGTGATTTCATGAAATAGGAGCTATTTTATCTTGCCTTTGTTTTGTTTCAAGGTAACCTCAAAATGGATCAAGACAAGGTGGATACCATTCTAAGTTAGCCTACTCTCAAGACTACATCATATGTAAGAAGCTTCCATGGTTTGGCCTAGTATTATAGAAAGTTTATCAGACATTTTAGTGGCATGTGTACTCCTATGTTGGATACAATCAAGGGTGGAATGAAGACAAAGTTCCACTAGACCTCACAAGCTAATCATGGTTTTTAGATACTAAAAAAGAAGATAACAAAACTGCCTACACTAGTGCTTCCTAGTTTTGAAAAACTTTTCCAAGTAGAGTGTGATGCTAGTAATGTGGTTGTTCTAAGCCAAGAAGGAAGGCCTATGGCCTTTCATAGTGAGAAGTGTAATGATGCAAAGAGGAAGTACTCTTCATATGACTTAGAGTTGTATGCTCTAGTCCAAGCTCTAAGGAAGTGGAGGCACTATTTTCTTTCAAAGGAATTTGTTGTATACTCAAACAACCAAGCTCTTAGCTTCCTTAACTCCTAATACAAACTTAACAGCAAGCATATGAAATGGGCAGAATACCTACAAGTCTACACATTCACCACTAAACATAAGAAGGGGGTGTAGAATAAAGTAGCTGATACATTGAGTAGAAGACTCCTCACAATCCAAGAGGTTCAACTCCAAATCATAGGCATTGAAAGCTTCAAAGACCTAAATTTTGATGATGAAGGCTTTGCCCACATCTACAAGGTATGCAAGGAGTTCAAAAATAACTTTCATGGTGAGTTTTCTAATTATACATTGTAGAATGATTTATTGTTTAAGGGGAGTTAGCTTTGTGTACCTAGAGGGTCAATGAGAGGAAATTTGATCCAAGAAAAGCATAATGGGGCACTTAGTGGTCATTTTGGAGCCACTAAGACTCAAGAGTTAGTCCCTAGGTTCTATTTTTGGCCTAGGATGACTAGAGATATCATGCAGTACGTGGAAATTGTATAGTGTGTCAAAAGGCAAAGGGCACATCCACCAATGCTAGTCTTTATCAACCACTTCCAGTCCCTAATAGACCATGGGAGTGCATACGTATAGATTTTGTAGTTGGCTTACCAAAGATAATGTTGAAAATAGATTGATACAAGTATGATAAATGTGTTTCAATCAGTGTTTTGTCATTGATGTCAAACCTGCTTTTTTGTTGGTTAGACAACTACTTATATGATTTAAGTACTATCACTTATTTGATTGATGAGGAGGATTTAATCAAAAGATGTAATAATAGCTCCTAGAGGAAAGGTTGAGTTATGATATAGAAAGGAGTACAAGAATCAGCTAAGACAGTGATATCATAGTGCATTGATAATCTACTTAAGGTTAGAAAGGTTAGTTACATTAAGCAAGTTAAGAAGAAAAAGCTAAACAAAGTTTGTCTACCAAGCTTGACCGATGGATAGTAGGTATCGAGAAAAGTTAGTGCAAGCCAAGCAGAAAAATCATTGGAGCCGAGTAAAGGTTCATTTTAATGTATGTCAAGCAAAATAATGGATGTCAAGTAAAGTTTAGTTGATGTCGAACACTAATAAACTTTAGTTCATGCCAAGTGATTTTTTAGAGCATGTCGAGCAATGCAGTATGTGTCGAGCATCAAAAAAAAGTTAATGTCAAGTGCCTGTATTATTAGAAAGATCATAAATTCAATGGATCTGAGTGACAAATTTATTTTCTTGGATTGTATGAACAAGGTGGAAGATAAGATTGATGGGTTGGTGGCACAAAATTCATGGTAAACTGTTTGAGGTGAATTCAAAGAGGATTAAAGGAGAAGTTTCTAGAAGTGATATGGAATGAGGGGTAGGTTCATTAAATCCTACCTAATCTATCCTAACCTTAAATTGGATGATGGAGAATGAATAGAAAAATATCTTAATTATCTATTTATAGGGATGGCTAGTCAAAAGCAAGGGTTGTCATGTGCGAGAACTTAAGGAAGACAAGGAGTCAAGGATATTGCTTCATCAAGTGACCTAAGTGAAGAGTCTACATTGGCATGTTAAACAAGAAGGCTTAAGGGTATGAATGCTTGAAGGGTGAACAAGCTATCAGAGTTGAAATATGTGAAAGCCAAGCATAATGGAGGACTGAAATAGAGATCTATAATATACAAATGGAGTTGTAAGTTGTTATCAGATCAAAGCCTTACTATTACTCTCTAATAATTGTATTGGTCTAGGGTAAATCCTTTGGATTAAGATTTGACCTAATAGTCATTTGTAAATCCTTTAACTAGGTGACATTCCAAGCGAATGGTCTAAAGTCCTCTAACAAGGCTCATTCCTAATAGGATGATTGAAATCCTTTAACAGGGTCACATTTAGTAGTATGTATTGTAATCTTTAATAAGGTTGGCCTTTCATAGGGAATCACTTCATCAGAGTGAAAAAGAGTAGCATGTTACTGGTGGTTTTTCCCAGATTGGGTTTCCACATAAATCATTGTGTCAAATGTGTTGTTGAACCTATTATGTTTCATGGTTACATTTTTCCAAATTGATTTGATAGCCCTTACGGATGCATGCATGATGATAAATGTTTTGTGGGTTCACTAAGTTGTGAAAAGTTTTATTTATACATCTAGGCCTTGGATAACTGATTCACCCCCCACCCTCTTAGTTATTCTAAAGAATTCCAACAAACAAGGTAAGGTTATGATAGTATTTATGAAATTGTGGATAAATTTAGTAAGATAACCCATTTTGTCCCTTGCAAGAACATACATGATGCTTGTTAGATTTCTCACTTGTTTTTTAGAGAGGTGGTTAGGATCCATGGTCTATCTATGAGCATTGTTTTAGACATGGACACCAAATTCATGAACCACTTTTGGAAGACACTATGGGAAAAGCTTGGAACCAACTTATCTTTTGGATTTTCCTATGACCCATAGATAGATGGCCAAACATAGGTGATTAATAGGAGTCTTGGAAACTTGTTGAGGTGTCTCACAAAGGAGTATTTCATACATGGGATCAACTCATTTTGCAAGATGAATACGTATACAATGACACAGTGAATAGATCAACTAGTAAGAGTCCTTTTGAAGTTATTTATGGTTTACATCCTTAAGGGATATTTGAGTTGAGAGAGTTTAAGGATGGAGCACATGGTAGTGGCTATGATGAGGACTTTTCCACTCTATGAGGGAGGTCCATGAAAGTGGAAGGAGGACTCTCACTGACAATGTTGAAAAACTGAAGCAAAAAGTGGATGCATAAAAAAGGGATGTTTAGTTTCAAATAAGGGATGGTGTACTTGAACAGAGCAAGGTTGAAAAAAGGGGTACCACACAAACTACAGATGAGAAGATTGGGTCCTTGCAAAATACTTGCAAAATATGGTCACAATGCTTATAAGGTTGAACCTTCAAGAAGTTACACAAGATGTGGTAGATCTTAATCTAACTCCTGCTCCACCTTTGATGACAGATCAAATCCTAGATTAAAGGCTACAAGAAGAATAGGAAGAAGGACTACATGAAACATTTGATCAAATGGCTTGGAAAGGATGATATTGATGCTACTTGGATAAAAGAAGTGGACTTAAAGAGGTTGGGCATTGACTTCAACCTGCTCAATCCAAGGATAGATTAACTTCTTTTTGTTTGGGGGAGTATGATGTAGGAACACCTAGTCAAAGCTCCTTGTTTTGATTTATAGTTCTAATTTTGGTATGTACTAACTCTAGCCAAGTCAGGAGTATGAGTTTGGACCTTTCAAGGTCATGTTTGAGTTTTTCCCTAGGTGAAGTTGGCTAGGTTCAATCCATTCTAAGAGGTTTTGGTTTGCTTGCTTAATGTTTCTTATGTTAGGGATTATGGGTCTAGGATCATACAAGAATTAGGAAGGTATGGTTTTTAACCTATCTTGTCCTCCATGATATTTTTACATTCCCTTGCGTGGATTAGAGATCATACACATTATTTAGAACAAGAGATGAGAAAGATATCTAAAAGATGTCAAATATTGACAAGTTGTCAAATAGGGAAACATGGTAAAAAAACATGTGGATTGATGCTCTAAAGGATAAATCATGCCTAGACATCATAAATGGACCATGTTAGACCTACTTGGAAGGTTCCAAGTGATAAAGGTTCAAAAATTGCAAAAATGTAAAAGTTGTTTTGAAAAGTTGCTTAACAACATTTGAGCAAGAAATGAACATGTCGTGGATTTGAGGTTGACAGTTTCTATAATTATCTGTAACCTCTTACTAAACATATAAAAACCACTAAATGACCCATTCCAAGGGTTGGACATTGTAAGAAGGAAGTCGGGTTATTGAAAATTATGAATTTTGTCCCAGTTTTCACAATTTTTCATGTTTTTGATTGCATAATCACAATAATGGATTGAAGCTTAAACTTTTTGAATTAGTTTATTGAATTTATTTCTTGTATGGTTCTTTTTGTTTCAATTTTCTAGGTTGTAGAATTTCATTTGATTTGTTCTTAAAAATCTTTTGTAAATACTCAGAGTGTTGGTCTAGTTGGGATAGTTTTCACAAAAAATAGCTCCCCCATGAGTTCCCACAGTGGATTCATCATGACCTTAAGGGAAATGGGAGTGGAACTAGTTTAATTAGTATAAATGAATTCTTGGGCTTTGAAAAGATGCATATCTATGTTTAGTGTGATGCCCTAAGCAAGTCATAGTTACTTGGTTAAGCAATCACAACATTTGTAGGAAGGTTTTGGAGGTTTGAATGTAATAGGTACTTCAAACCACGAGATGCAAAATGGAGAGGGGTTAATAATGTTTCCATGTGCAATAGTAGAAGGTTTCAAATCAAGTTTTACCAAGTCCTTGATTAGATCCCTGGCGATGTTGACTGTCCTAATTTGAAACCTTTGATTATAGTCACAAAAGTTTCTTTTAGGTGAACGGATAGCTTGGGGACCTAAGAACCACAAAATATTTTAGGTTTTTTAAAAGGGTACTTGAATATGAGATTTTTTTTCCACATTGTTCAAAAAAATTTGGGGTTATAGTCCAAAAACCCAAGTAGGAGGGCTAATTCAATTAGGCCTATTTTTGGCAGTTTTGGAGTAGATCCAAAGAACTTGTGAGAAACTTGTGGGATTTGTGTCCAGAAGCCTACATGAAGTCCAACACACCATGTATGAGCCCCTCACTCCATGTAGTTGATGAAATGAACAAGATGGAACAAGAATTGAAGTTGGAAAGTCAACTTGTAGAGGCATTTGGTGAATGGAGAAGCAAAATTCCATCGTTTAACTTGGTAGTGAGTAGTTGGAGGATAGGATAATGGTCCTCTAGAGGTTAGGCTATCAAAGTGAATCCTAATAGGATAAGAGAAATCCTAAGAAATTCTAAGAGGAGATAATAACTAAGCAAGCAAGCTACCTAGTCTTACACCATTGATGTCGACATATATTCAATGGTTGGAAACATACTCAATTTTTGTATGTTGCAAGTTATTGATTAGTGTAGTACAAATAGTGATTTTATTCCTGAGTATGCAAGCATGATTATGTTTCATGATGAGTGTAGACATTATGTCTATGGTTACTATATCTTATGCATTATTTTGGATGAGTTATATTTATTTTAGTGAATACCAATAGAAGACCAATGGACAATGAATTATGCTAGAGGTAGTTGCAACAAGTTTTATGTAACTTTATGGCAAGATGGACTTAATTTTTGTGAGTATGTAATATGATAGAAGACTCTTTTGTGTGCATATGTTCACATTTGTTGACCATTTAGTTAATGTTTGAATAGTCACTGATGTGTAAGGTGTGATATGTTTTATTGGCAGCATGTTGAAATTTATTGGCAAGAGATAATTATGGATTTTAGCATGTGAGGTAATATTTTTAATAGTTGTAATTGTTTAAGAAGATGTGTATGTCTTATTGTGGTCTTATTTATTTACTTGTGCACTGGGGAATTCCTAAAAGGCCTACCTAATTGATTGCTTACAATTGGTACAAAAGGAAAATTACTTCTTTCATTTATAATGCATGAGAATGGTTATGATTGTGAGCCTTAATGTTGGAATATTAGAGAAAATTTGAAATATTATCACATGCTTTGAGAAAAATTATGAGTGGAATCTATCATTCCCAATGGACTTTAAAGTAACTGTAAAGGCAAGTGTGTTGTTGTTTAGTCCATTCAAGCTTATTGGATTTTTTTAATCCAAAAGAGAAGATGGTTTAACCTTTTCATCCTTTTGGCAATATGGTTAAGTAGTGAGCCTTTTGTTCTCACAACTCTTGGCAATTTTGTTAAAAACAAGGGTTCAAGGTCCTTTAACAAGGATCAATCCTATAAGAAGGACAACTGTACTAAATACATTGTAATTGACTCATAATAAGGTTGAATCCTTTACCAAGAAATTTATATAGTAGTATAATATCTAGTGGGTACCATCCCCATCAAGGTTTTCTACTTTGATCAAGGGTTTTCCTTGAGAATAAAACTCATTGTGTTATGGTGTTGGCTTTCCTATTATTGTGTATTGTTATCTTGTTAGTAATCTGTTTTATAATTTATTGCATTTATCCACAATTGATTCACCCTCTAGTTGTGAGTCATGGACTTTTCTTATCAAAACTTGCTTGATTAAGAATTTCTTTACTTGGCCATCATGGAGATAAACTTTCATCAATTAGAGAAGATTTTATTTGCTTGAATGAATCTTTGAAGAAATGAAGACATGGGTATCATGAATTGGGTGCTTGCCTTGAAATCTTGAATGAAAATCCTCAATTGTACAACTTGAACAACTTCTTTTGATTGGTTGAATGCCTTAGCTTGATTTATTGAATTAGATAAAAAAGGGGAGGATATATCTTTTTATATGCTATTCTGGGATCAAAATTAAATCTATGTCAACTACAAAACTAGACCCACAAAAACAACCCCGCCATTGGGCCCCAAGCCAAGTTTGGGCTCAAAAACCTGATGAAAATTTGATATGTCAACTTTTCATGGGTAAAATCAACTCAAAATATATCAAAATGTTGAGGAATGTGATAAGACATGGGGGGAGAAAATGCAAGTTGTCGCAATCAAACATAACTAACATTTGGACCTCAAATTTACCACAATGGGAGCTAATAGGTCCTAGAGGCTCCAAATATTGGTTCTAACTATTTAGGATGATAGAAACACATGTATTCTATTAAATTGGTTTACTCTTAAAAATAATCAAGCCAATTTAATATATTTATTACTATTCAAAGCTAAAGTTTCTCCTTTGATAAGATCATTTACGATGATCAATGAATCACCTTCCAAATGCAACCTTGTAACTAATAGTGTCATTGCCATGTAAACATATTGCAATGTTGTTCACATCCTAACATCATTATTTGTCCCCTCTAAAAGGTTTTTGCATTATTTGTTCCCTCAAAAAGGTTTTGGACATCCATCACCACTATACTCCTAAGTTATTCCTTGTATAAAATTGACATTATATGGTCAGGTAGATTACCTTTCAAGGCCCTGTCAAAAATTTTCTTATTCATCCCTCATCTAGACTATCCCACTCATGTGCTCTATTTTCCCAAGTGATTAGATTAGCCTAGTAAGTCCCATTTAGAAGCTTTTTTGGACAATTTGTTATTAATACTATCAATATAAATTTAAGAGGAATTTGATTAAGAATTAAATGTCCATGACATCACCACTTCTACAAATAAATATTTAAAACACATGTTTTACTTAGTTTTATCAATAAATGATAATTTTTAGAAGTTCCCATGCACTCCACAAATTCAAACCTATGAGCACAACAACTCAACATAGGCATAAGGTATGCGAGTTCAATAGCACATCGAGAGCTTGAACCTTGGTAGTAACATAACCAATGAACTATTGCAACTCTTTCTTTAAATGTGTCACCTTACTTATATCGAAACAATACAAATAAATAAAATACATAAGATAAGAATAATCAATAGACTACTAATAAGAAGGCATCCAAATCACACTAAAATCCACCCAAAGATTACATCAAGCTCTTACATTAAAAAAATGAGTAAAACCAACCAAAGGCTTATAAAATGAGATATGACAAATTAAGCACATGATATATTACTATTTTAATTTTTAGTTTTTATTTTTTTTTGCAGTTAGAACAATGACATCCTCATAATATATGTAGAGGATATAGAATTTAATTTTCTCCAAAAGTGACACAAAGCATGAGGGGATAGAGGTCACCTCCCAGCTACCCTCACTTTGAGTTAAGCATAGAAGCCACCAAATAGGAGAAACCATAAGTAATTATAGAGGAATCAATGCAACAATGAGAGATAATCTTCATTAAATGTGCAAGACATAAGACCTACTTGGTTACAACCATATACATTCAAATTATAATTAGTAAGCTTAAGAGCTTAGGCTTATAGAGCCAGACATTTTTACTTTTCCTTTTATCTAACTTCATTGTACTTTACCTAATCCTAGATCTCTACTTTTATAGCCAGGGAGACCACAAGTCGCCCTATCAGGCAATTTATTGCAAATTATAGGTCTTGCTCCAAAGGAGAATTCAACGACCTTTCAAATAAGAAAATTAACTTCTGTGGGGATGTAGATACATCCACACACAATCCAAGATGAGGTTACCAAGTGCGTGGAACCCCATGGTGTCACACAAAACCTTTTTGAAGCCAAACCTACACATTACTTGACTTGCTAGGAAAACAACATGCCTTTAACAAAGAGAGTGATAACTTCCACAAATGATGGAATTAGATTCTCCAAGCTTAGGCAGAGGGTTAACAATAGGTCCACATTAAGGGATTGACTATGTGGAAAGAGAAAATGCAAACTTCAATGACCATTCTCCAAACAACAAACATTAACAATGAAAAGGAAATCTTTTTGGTGATGCAAGATTGTCAAAGTACCCAAGATGCTCCTACATCAGACACCTGGGGTAAAAAAGAACTAATGTCCACATCAAGAAGCCCTAATGCTATGAGAAGTGTCATATTAATCTAACTCACCTTCTGTGATCCAAGAACTGTCTTGAATACATTTATTTTGCCACTAAACCAAATAGTCTTTGTAATCTTTCCCTCTAGTGCTCTTACTAATTCTATTATCCAAAATGTTGTCAATTCCCTTTGTCTTATTCTTAGGATAATCTCTTCATACAATTCATGATACTTAAAGATGTTTGAAATGTTAAACATAGGCAAAATATCCATATCCTCAACCAATTCAACTTCAAAAGATTTACCACTATAATGTTTCTTCAAGATTCTACAAGGTCCAAACTTCTTCATTTTTAGCTTACTATTAGTTCCAACCAGATATATGTTCTTCTTCAAATGTACCATTGCTTCATCTCCAATCTCATAAGTCTTATGTCTCATCTTCTTAAATGTTCTATCCTTATATCCTTGATTACTATCATGTAGATTAATGTTCAATTCTTCATGCAAACTCTTCATAAAGTCCACAAATTCTTCAACCTCAACACTATTCTTTACTTCAACATCCAGTATCCTCAATTTAGTAGTTCCTCTAGGACTCATGCCATTTAAAATTTCAAAAGGAGTCTTCTTAGTGCCTCCATTCACAAAATTTTTAAATAAAAACTCAACTTGTACTAAAATCAAATCCCAATTAGAAGGTCTATCTCTAATCAAACATCTTAAAAGGTTACCCAAACTTCAGTTCACAACTTCAATTTGTCCATCAATCTGTAGATGAAATGTACAACTAAAATCAAGATTAGTATTTACCTTCCTCCAAAGTGTCTCCAAAATAATCAGTAAACTTAATATGTCTATCGAAAAAAATAGTCTTACGCAATCCATGAAGTTTCACAATCTCTGAAAAATAAATCTACTATGTGTATTGCATTTGATGTCTTCTTACAAAGTATAAAATGTGTTATTTTAGAATATTTATCAATGTTTACAAATATAGAATAATTACCTCTTCGAGTTCTATGTAATCCCAAAACAAAATCCATATTGATATCTTCCCAAGGTCTATAAGGAATAGGAAAAGGTGTGTACAATCCAATACTCTGACTACTTCCTATAGCAACTTGGCATATTATGCAACTCCTTACCATCTTTTAAACATCCTTATATATCTATGGCCAAAATAATCTTTCAGAAATCATCTTTACTGTCTTATCAATCCCCAAATGTCCTACAAGTCCACCACTTTGTTTCTCTTTAATGATATTTTCCCTCATAGATCCTCTAGGTATACACAACCGAATTCATTTAAACGACATATCTCCCTAAATGAAATAATCAAGCCACTTATCTTGTTCATCAGTTACACAATTCTTAAGAGCTTTCCAAGGTTCTACAAAACCAGGGTCAACTTCATACAAGTTCTTCAAATCCTCAAAACCAAAGACTTCAACTTTCATCTCTATCAACTAACTTCTTCTTTTGCTCAATGCATCTACTACCTTATTAGGCTATCTATTCTTATGTTTCAACACAATTTTTTTAATTTATTTTTTGCATATACTCAACCCATTGCATATGTCTCTAATTCAACTTATTCTGACTTTCCAAATACTATAAAGCTTTATGATCAATGTTAAACACAAATTCTCTATTCATCAAATAATGTCTTCAAAACTTGAATAATTGCATAAAATCCACAATCATAGAATGAATATTTCCTTTTAGCATCATTCAATTTCTCACTGTAGAAAGATATAGGCTTACCTTCTTCACTCAATACAATGCCAATGACATTACCACTAGTATCACAATCAACTTGACAAACTTTGTTAAAATCAGGCAAAGCAAGAATAGGTAATTTCACAACCTTTTTCTTTAATGTTTCAAAGCTTCTATTTGCTCCATGTGTCCACTTGAAATCATTTTTATATCCTCTTATAGTCTATGTTGTAGCATTACAAGTTGAACTGAAATTTTTGATAAATTTAATGTAGAAACTTGTCAATCCATGAAATGATCCAACTTCTCCAACAATAGCAAGTGTAGACCAATCAAGAATAGCTTTAACCTTTTTAGGATCCATCTTTAAACCATCAACACAAATAAAAAAGACCAAGATGCACAAGCTTCTCCTTCATAAAAGGACATTTCTCCAGATTTATCAATAACTACTCTTCCTTTAACCTTTGTGAAAAATTCGTTTGATATGCTCAAGGTGTTCCTCTATAGTCTTATTGTAGATTAGTATATCATCAAGGTATACAATTACAAATTTACCTAATTTTTTCTTCTTCAAAATTTCATTCATTAGCCTCATAAAATTAATAGGTGCATTACTTAAACCAGAAGGTATAATCAACCACTCATACAAACCTTCATTAGGCTTCAAAGAAATCTTCCATTCATCTCCTTCATTGATCCTAATATGATTATAGCCACTTTTCAAATCAATCTTCGTAAAATACTTTTCTCTACTCAACTTGTCCATAATGTCATCCATCCTAGGCAAATGAAACCTATACTTCACTGTTATCTTATTTATAGCTCTAGAATATATGCACACTCTCCATTCTCCATTCTTCTTAGGTGCCAATATAGTAGGTATTGCACAAGGGCTCAAACTTTTTTTGATCAAACATTTCTCAAGCAATTCTTGCACTTGTCTATTCAATTCTTCATTCTCTACAGGTGTTAGTTTATGTGATTCTTTGTCAGGCAAACTAGCTCCAAGTATCAAATCCATACAATGAATTATACTTCTCAGAGGAAGTAATCCATTAGGACCATTATTAGAAATATAGTCTTGAAATTCAACCAAAAAAAATCTCAGCTTAAGTGGATGTTCAAGTTTATCTTGTTTCTTAGTCTTTCTAAAAATCAAAGGAAAACAAATATTATGTTTCTTCATATCTTTCACAAACCAATTTCCCTCAACTTGAAAAACTCTTATAGAAGTACACTAACTTTCTTTAGATTTCTCAACCAAAGGCAACAATACTTGTTTCTTCCCATTAGCATAAATAGTATATTGATTCAATCCATCATCATGCAAAGTTTTCCTATTATAATGTCAACATCTTCCCAAAAGTATATGACAACAATCCATAGGCTTGATATCACACAAAACTTCATCAAAGTAATTCCAATCTTAAATTTCACAATGCATTTTTCAATTGCCAACAATTTATGTTCATCTATGATCCAAGTAATGTGATAAGGGTTAGGGTGCTCCAATCTTTGCAATTTGAACTTTGTCACCAATTGTTTAGATGCCAAGGTCTTAGAAGTGCCACTATCAATAATCACCTTGCAACATTTATCCTCAATCTTGCATCTAGTCTTAAAGAGTTTTTTTTAAAACCCACGTTCAATATCCAACTGTTCATTCCACAAAGTTCTTCTCATCATCTAATTCTCTCCTTTCTTAGGTTCATTAGGTGCATCAATAGCTTATTCCTAAATTAAAGCATTTATGCTACTATTTCCTACTTTCTTACCAAAACATGCACATTCAAAACTCTGTCCTTCTTCACCACATTTAATAAAAGTTCCCTTAAACCAAAATATATCATCTCTCCTCCCATTACTGTTATTCCTAGAGTAACTAGTATAATTACCTTAAGTGTAGTTACCTCTTCCTCTGCTTCTATTATCTTCTTTCCATCTAGATTTGCCTTTGTCAATAGGTATGCTATCATACCTACTCCTTTCTCCATTAGATCTTCTTCTACTTCATTGAAAGCATCCACCTCTTTCCCTTTGTCCATGTTCTTGTTTCTTTGCCAACTTTTCTTTAACTTTCAAAGCATACAAATAAGCTTCCTCTATACTTTCCATCTTTATAAAATTGATTTCATCTTGTGTAGAAGTCCTCAAACCATTCAAGTATCTAGCAAGTTTCTCAACCTCATCATCAATATGTCTAGATCTAAAGTCCAACTTCTAGAATTCTTGAGTATAATCTTTCATATTTATAGCTTTTTGTCTTAGATCTTGCACTCTTCTCAACAAATTAACTTGATAATCAATAGGAAAGATTTTTATTTCAACATACCAACCATTATTACCCAAGTCTTGATCTTTTCTTTTCCTCTTCCCCATTTATCTGTTTGCAAATGTTCCCACCAAAGAGATGCATGCCCTTTCAATTTTGTAGCTCCCACCTTCTTATCCTCAGGAATACTTTCATAATCAAAATATTTCTCAATCTTAGAGATCCAATCCAACAAAGCATTAGTATAAAGTCTTCCACTGTAAGTAGAAAGTTCAAAAATTGGTCTTGCATTCACTCTATTCAAAGCTCTTAGAAGTCTCTCTTCATCTTGTTTTACCTTAGGTTCAGGATTCGGTGCTGCTGCTTCTTCTTCTTCTTCTTCATCATCATCATTAACATCTTCAAGATGCACTCCTCTTCTCCGTGTTGTTTCAACATCTTCAAGTGTAGTTGTAATTTGTCTCAATGTAGCATTGCCTGCATTTCCTCTACCTCGAACCATTTTGACAATAATTCGTAGAAGAATTGTAACCTTGTGCAAGTTATAGGTCAGAAACCAGCTCTATCACCCTATAACCAATCTTCAATAAGGTACTACATGATCCCAAACTTTTTCAAGAAAGAAACTTGCTTTGATACCACTCGATGTAAGGTGGGAGGGGACATAGGTCACATCCCAACTACCCTCACTTAATGCTACACATAATCCACTAAATAGGAGAAACCACAAGAAATTATAGAAGAATCCATGGAGCAATGAGATAATCTTCATTAAACATGTCAGACATAAGGCCTAGCTAGTTACAACCATATAAATTCAAATTACAATCAACAAGCTTAAGAGCTCAAGTCTACAGAGCCAAATCTTTGTACTTTTCCTTCTATCTAACTTCATTGTACTTTTCTAATCCTAGATCTTTACTTTTATAGCCAACAAGACCACAAGTCAGCCTATTAGACAATTTATTACAAATTATAGGTCTTGCTCTAAAGAAGAATTCAACAGGGACAATGATAGGTCCACATGTGATCCAAGAAGAGGTTCCCAAGTGTGCAAAATGCCATGATGCCGCACAAAACCTCGCTGAAACCAAATTTGTATGTTACTTGAGTTGTTAGGAAAACAACACACCCCAATCAAAGAGAACGATAACTTTCGCAAATGATGGAATTAGATTCTATGAGCTTATGCAAAGGATCTATGACAGGTCTACATTAAGGGGCTGACTGCGTAGAAAGAGAAAACACAAACAACAACAACCATTCTCCAAACAAAAAACAAGAACAATGAAAATAATTATTTCTTGGCGCTCCAAGATTGCCAAAGTACCCAAGATACTCCTGCATAAAAAAGAAGGTTGGTCTTAGATTGCTCCTTAGAAACCACCTACAATTGGAAACAAAGTGAGACAATTTGAAACAAATGTAGAAGTACAATTTAGACATGTTCTCCTTCTTGACATTTCATATGGATAATTTTTCATCTGCGAGGTTGTTTTTGTTGGAATATTCAAATAGGAAGAATGCTTCTGAGAGGCGGGGGGGGGGGGGGGGGGTGTGAATCAGAAGTACTATATCTTGACCATTAAAACTTTTTAACTGAAAGTAGATTACATGCATATAAATATATCAAACAATTATGAGAAACACATAAACATCACCACATAACACTTGAGATTTTGGTAACCCAGAAACCCTCCAGAAATAAGAAGGTAAAACTGGGGTGGGAATGATACCCACAAAATCTACTGTAGCAATAAGGATTTAACCACTTCTGATGGTCTGCCCTGTTAAAGGCCTACCCAGTTAAAGGCTTTACACTGTATCAATGGTGACCTGGTTAAAGGATTTACAAACACTTTACATGAAGTGTCACCCTATTAAAGGATTTAATCACCCATTTAAAGGATCTACAAAATAGCTGTTAAGCTAACCTATCACCATAGGCTTTTCATTCTAATACAATTGCTAGAGAGTATTAGGTACAATAAACCTGATAGCTTACAATCCTTTGATTGCTGAATACAGGCACTTGATCTACTTTCTCTGAGCTTGATCCTCTGAGATCTGATACTCTTTACTTTGAAATAGTTTTCCTTTCACACTCTTGTACATCCACTTCTTCTTCTAATGAGATTTCGTCTTCCTTATAAAGACATTCAAAGACTTAGGGTTAGGTATGGATCTACGATCCATATTGAATCTTTTCTTCTCGCTCATTCCTTGCACTTTTCTTATTGGTTGCATGCCTTCTCCATTCTTCTTATTAGCTGCATGTAGATTGCATAGGAAATACAAAATATTTGATCTTATCATTTAATCCTTCGAGATTCATCATATGTCGGCCATGAAAACGTTTTACATATGAATCAATGAAGTTACAAACTCATATGTACATTCTGTGTTACTTGGTACTTGTTGATTCCAGATGCTCGACACTAATAACAAACTGGCTTACTCGGCTCTTGTTGCATTTCTGTATTGCTCGACATCATCTATGACTCGGCACTTAAATATCACTCGACACTTGTATCGTGCTTGGCACCTAAAGTCATTCGGCACTTGAACTTCACTTGGCACCTGATCTTCACTCGGCACCTGAAGGCTACTCGGCACCTGAAGTCTTTCCTAACTCGGCTCATGTTGTGGCTCAACATACATGGTGTACTCGGCTCCAATATAAAAAGTGGTTAAGTGTATTGGCACTCAAGTGTCAAAAACCATTATGAGGTTAACAATCTCCCCCTTTGACATGAGTGACAAAAACACTTAACTGACCTTATGAGTACATTAACTAATCTGCTTGGTATATACAGAGGTTTAAAAACCTTTAATCAAAATTTGTGTAACTTACAATATATACCTCAAAAATTATTGTAACTCCCCCTGAGTTGGTTGTTTGTGCCATTATCTGTATATCATGCTCCCCTTGGTTTTGTTTCCCCCATTCTCTCATCTCCCTTATGCATCTTATAATATATCCCCCTTAGTTAATAAGATATATATCTACCCCTTTTTGACACTTATTTCAAAGGATTTTAAGGTTTAAGACCATATTTCGCTAAAAATGTGTTGTTTACCTCCATAATCATCCTGAGAGCTGCATCCCAATTGTTCAAAGCAATTTCTAGTGACTTGTGCTGGATGGCAGTCTTTACAGCAAGATGAATAAGTCCATCTAAAGTAGAAAGATTAGAATCTTTCTTGAGAATAGTTTCTACATAGACTTGTTCCTTATGGAGTATTTCCAAATGTGGGGTAATGGAGGACTGGAGTTGTATCAGTTTTGCCTTGATATTGGCCTCATCTGCTGTTAATACAGCTATTTCTTTCTAAGTGTGAAGCAATTGAGCAAAATGCTTCTCACTTTGAGCTAGATCATTTGGTAGCTGCATGCTTGAAATGTTTAAATTTCTCTCCAAGCTCAGTATCTTTTGGCTTGTCTCTTGTGTGAAGTATGAAAAGTCACACAACTTTTTGTACAATGAGAATATATTCTCAAGTACCTTTTTCACTTTGTCTATGAACTTTGCCAATTCAACCTAGGAAAGTGCAATTTGACTTGATATTTGCTCATTTACTTTTCCTTGGAATTTCCTTTCAAACCATTTTATAAGTTTTGCATTTGTCTCTTGGTCTTCATTTGTCACCTGTTCAACAATATCTGATAATTGCTCCATGATATGCTTTGACTCATTTGGTGACTACAAACTGAAGGCATCCATAAAGATGTCCTTAATCTCATGTAGTGTTTGCTTTTGTTTATACTCCTTCCTGAGTATCTCTTGTCTCTTTCTCCTATTCAGCGCTTCCTGCACCTCATTGATTTGATCCATGGTTATTGTTTTTGAGTCATAGCTTGGTATGACTATCTCCTCATCTAATTCAGGGTCTCCATAGTGAAGTACCCTTGCAACTTTTGTAGTACTAGATCCTGGTGCAGATATTTGCAATGGCTGTTGTGAAGGAGTTCCTGAGGTAGGCAAATTTATCAATGTTTGTATTGCCTCCTGCTCTTTAGGGGTTTCCAATGTTTTCTCCTCCTACTGTCTACTACCTTGATCAATTATGGTAATCTTAGGAAGTGCACCTTGTGTTTGTGCTGTAGGATCAGATGTAATAGTTTGTCCTATTTGTTCTGTTTCTTTTTCTACAGCTGCACTCGACTTTTGTATTGTGGTGTTAACTATGCCTGATGAAATAATTGTAGGCATTTGAGGTTGGCCACTAGTAGCTGTAGAGATGATGGAAGGTGGTTCTTGTGGATTCACCTTATCTCTAATTGTGCTTTCTACTAGTTTTTGTAATTCATCCATACTGACCAATATTGGATCTGTACACAATCTTGCTTGCTACGTAGATTGGTCAAGGATTCTTTTGAGGTCTTCTGCAGTTAATGGATTGATGTTCTGACCAGAAGTGTCAAGAACATCTTTTATAGTTATAGTTTCTGCAAGTGTGATGGGTATATGAGGAGGGCTATAGGGTGGCAATTGTGTGTCTTGCACACTTTGGTCTGGTTGTTGCTCTTGCTCAGTTGTTGCCGTTACATCTTGTTTTTGTGTCTCTTCCTCCTCTCCATCTTTCTTTTCTTCTTCCTTCTTCTCTTCTTCTTTCTTTTCTTCTTCTCCCTTCTCTTCTTCTTTCTTTTCTTCTTCTCCTTTCTCTACTATTGTCTTCTCTTCTCTCCTTTTTCTTCTCTCTTCTGGTGGAGTAGTAGCTTCTTCCTTGTATTCTTCTTCAAGAAAATCTTCAATCTTTTTGTACAAGTTTTTCCATGATTTTATTGTTCTTTGAACAACTTCTTCCATCTTGTTTTGGAGAATGAAGAATGCCTTGTACTTAGGTGTAAACCTAGTATTATGCCTTTTGACTACTTTCTTTATTTGTTCCTTAGTCAAATCAGGCAATACGCTTGCTAGGGTTGATTCCCTCATCTCCTTCTCCATTTTCAAACAAAAATGCCATCTGTCTTCTACAATTTTAGACAGTTCATTTGGAAATTGTCCATCTAGTTCAAGAGGAGTGTACTTGAACTGTGCCATCATTCCATAAATTGATTCCTCTATTCTATTCTGTTCTTCTTTAGTGAACTTATTAAAATCAACTTTATTTAAATTTCTTAAATCACCATTTCCAATCTTTTTACATAAAGTATCAACTGAAAAATGGCTTAGCTTTTTAGATTGATCTTCTTCATCTGTATTAGGTTGAGCTACATATCTTCTTCTTTTCCTCAGCTCTTCCTGTGTTTCCTTGATTGGTTTCTTCTTTGTAGCTTCCTCTTTAGCCTTTTGAGTGGAGGCCCTTGTTGCAGCTCGGGTTGTTGGCTTTTGAGGTGATGGCATGGCAAATTTCTTTGGTTTTTGCTGAGCTGGAGGTTGTTATGTTGCCTTTCTTTTCTTTGACTCAGCTTCAGTTGGTGCTTCCTTGGCTTCTTCTTCCTCTACACCTTCCTCCTTGTCTTCACCTAGGCCTTGAGTTAATTCCGTTGGGCCTTGTTCTTGTTCATCTTCATCATCATCATTGTCATCTTCTTCTTCTTCTGCTTTAACCTCAATTCCTTCACCAAATTTCTTCTTAATCTTCTTCAACAATTTGTCTTTCTTCTTTAATGTGGAAGCAGTCTTTAATTCCATGTTTATTTTTAATCTTACCACATCATAAGTGAAAAAACGTGGAGCACTTTTATTTGTCTCTTCTGCCAATAATGTAGTTATTGCTGCAGATGCTTCATCAACATTGATTTCATATCCAAATGGCCTTAGCCATCTCACTCTTGGAATTGCAGCTTGAATGTAGGTGAAGTCAATATCAACCAAGAAGCATATATTATTAATATATTTTTCTACTAAAGAAACTGGTATTCTCACCTTTTGCTTCATGGATTTCTTGAAATCTTCAAAATAACTTGTCATCAGGGTATAAAATTTTTCTCCCATCTGTTCTATATATTCATTGATTTGGGCAATGATAGTTCTATCATTCCTCCATGTAACTTTGCCGAAAGAGGGAAAATCATTCTAAACATAAAAGAATATACAAACTAGAATTGCTCCAAATTTGCATTGAGCACCCTTTGTCCTTCTTATGGCAGCTAAGTTTTTACTAATCTGTTGTAGTTGCAGTTCTGCAAGATCATAAGTATGATCCTTTTTCACCAATTTGTAACCTACATCTACTGCAATACATGGCACACTGTTGAGTCTACTGGATTGATAGAACTTATGGGCAATGACTCTAACAACAAACTCAACTAGAGGATCCTGAATGGTGTGAATTGTCATTCCTCTTTTATTCCACTGAGCACCAGTGTTCTTTTCAATAACCTCCTTCGATTCACCTCTCAAAGTTTTGAACCGATCTAGGGTAGGGTACCCAATTACCCTACGTATGATTCCTTTGGTTAATTTGATGGTAATATCTTCCAACCACAGACTTCCACCATAAATTCTACTTAACAGAAGTTTAACCTATTCTGTCTTGAATACGGTGGGAAAGCTCAAAACTCGGGTCAAACCCTTTCTTTCAACAATTTTGAATTCATCTTTTAAAACTCCATCTATGCACAATTTCTCATAGGCTTGCCTTATCTCCATATCTCCTAGGGCTCCTATCTTACAATTGTAGCATCTTCTCACGTCTTGAACCATTACAACTTTTGGGGGTATTTGGGAGAGAGCTCCGGCTGGGTTGTTTTTGTATGCAACTTCAAGAATGGGATGAAAATCAGGTTGCTTGACCTCATTGGACACTAACTGAACTTCAAATGACTCTTTGTCCTCAGTTTTCTTGGAACTTGACACCATTTATGCAAACTAGGGTTTCCTTTTTTTTTTTTACGAAATATGAAACTACGTAGCTCGGCACAAATGAAAATACCTCAAGATCGATGAAAACGCGTTGAGAGATGTTGCAATCTACTTGAAATGCTGGATTCTCTACGATGAAGTCACTCTGCTCTCTTTCTCTTCTTTGCTTCTTGATCACGATGAGGAAAACTAATTGGAATCGCGATAATATACCCTATTTTCATCGCATTAAATGCTCAACTGCCAACTCGGCTTTTGAAGGATTTTAACATTACTCAGCTTGCACTACATTTCCACTTTTACTCGACTTCCATTGGAGTTAACCAACTCGGCATTAGTTATCAACTCAGTCGTTGTTAGGAACTTGACATGTGTTGGAGTTTAACTCGGCATTCAAAGATAGCTTGACAACATCATTTAGATTTTGTCTTGACATCTTGTCTCATGCAAATTTATACTTTGCATTGCTTTTTTGTCTTGGGACTGATGTGTGATATAACTTTGTATATTAGTCCCATATACTTCTCATGCTTAGTTTGATGAAGTGTGATCACTTGACCCATTGGGTGAAGTGATCCCTCCACTTGATGTGTTGCACTCATCTTTCTTTTTCCAAGTCTTATTCATTTGCCCCCTTATCTTTTCGACATCAATCTTTTCTTTGCCCTTATTTTCTTCAGTCTTGGGTGCCTTTGACCTTATAGGGCAGTTTCTGTTGGTATGACTAGTTTTCAGACAACTGAAACATGTGGTTTGATTCAACCATCTTTTATAGTTCCCTTTGAAATGTGTTCTTATGCAGTTCTGTAGTATATGTCCATATTCCTGACAATAATGACAGCTATACTTGGTGTTGTAATCCCAATGATAGTGACTTTTATTTCCTTTTGATTTTGCTGGTTGATTTGATGTCCACATAGGCTTTGATCTGCATTCAAATGCTCTATGTCCATACTTCTTGCAATTATGACAATGTCCATCAAATCTTTGAGTCCTTGTGACATTGGATCTGCAATCTTGTGTTATATGTCCTTGCATGTTGCACTTGTGACAGTAACTCTTGCTCTTGGGTGTATTTGGCTGATTGAATCTCCTACTCCTACAAACATTAGCAGTATGCCCTTTCTTATTACAGTAATGACAAGTGAGTTTTGAATTCTTACCTATGTCATCTTTTTGCTCAACACTCTTTGATGATTCTCCAACTTCAGTGCTTTTGTATCCAAGTCCTGATGTATCATGGGCGGATCTTGGGGATTTCAGCAACTGTTCAAAATACTTGATGGCTTCACTTGACTTGTTGAGATTCTCTGCTACCTCTTTTTCTCTGTTTAATTCATTCTGCAGTTGTTCATTCTGCATCTTCAAAGTAGAGATCTCAATATCTTTCATATTGAGTTCATGATGAAGGTTCATCATTTGGGCAAGTGTATCCATTTGCATGTTTGAGATCCTTGTTAACTCAGCACATTTTTCTTCAAGTCTATTTGCAAGATTTCTTTTGTCATTTTCCATCATGACTCTATCCTCAACTACTCTTTTCTTTTGTTCAGTGATTTCACATAACATTATGGCCTGTGATTCATGTTCCATCTTAAGAGATCTTATCTCTTTTGCTTGAACTGTGTTTTTCTCCATTAGTTCTGCTATTGCTGCATCAAACTCTTTAGTGTCTCCATTGGCACACAGTTTTGTGGTATCAATCTCCTTGTAGTTTATATCATTTTCAGCTATAGCTATATCCTTCCTTCTCTTCAAATATTTTCTTAGTTCCTCCTTGGCTTCCTCTACTTTGTGTAGAGCCAGTTGCACATCAATCACTTGATTGTCAATAATCTTCCCAAGTTTGAAGACTTCCATCTTTCGACCTTTTTCTCCAAGTTGTTAGACTTGTTTTTGTGAGAACCAATTGCTCTGATACCAATTGTTGGAATATTCAAATAGGAAGAATGCTTCAGAGAGGGGGGGGCGGGGAGGTGAATCAGAAGTACTGTATCTTGACCATTAACACTTTTTAAATGAAAGTAGATTGCATGCATATAAATATATCAAACAATTATGAGAAACACATAAACATCACCACATAACACTTGAAATTTTGGTAACCCAGAAAGCCTCTAGAAATAAGAAGGTAAAACTGGGGTGGGAATGATACCCACAAAATCTACTGCATCAATAAGGATTTAACCACTTCTGATGGTTTGCCCTGTTAAAGGCCTGCCCAGTTAAAGGCTTTACATTGTATCAATAGTGACCTAGTTAAAGGATTTACAAACACTTTACATGAAGTGTCACCCTGTTAAAGGATTTAATCACCTATTTAAAGGATCTACAAAATAGCTGTTAAGCTAACCTATCACCATAGGGTTTTCATTCTAATACAATTGCTAGAGAGTATTAGGTACAATAAACCTGATAGCTTACAATCCTTCGATTGCTGAATACAGGCACTTGATCTGCTTTCTCTGATCTTGATCCTCTGAGATCTGATACTCTTTAGTCTGAAATAGTTTTCCTTTCACACCCTTGTACATCCACTTCTTCTTCTAATGAGATTTCGTCTTCCTTATAGAGACATTCAAAGACTTAGGGTTAGGTATGGATCTACAATCCATATTGAATCTTTGCTTCCCGCTCATTCCTTGCACTTTTCTTATTGGCTGCATGCCTTCTCCATTCTTCTTATTGGCTGCATGTAGATTGCATAAGAAATACAAAATATTCGATCTTATCATTTAATCCTTTGAGATTCATCATATGTCGGTCATGAAAACGGTTTACATATGAATCAATGAAGTTACAAACTCATATGTACATTCTGTGTTACTCAACACTTGCTGATTCCAGATGCTCGACACTATTAACAAACTGGCTTACTCGGCTCCTGTTGCATTTCTGTATTACTCGGCATCATCTGTGATTCGGCACTTGTATCGTGCTCAGCACCTAAAGTCATTCGGCACTTGAACTTCACTCGGCACCTGAAGTCTTTCCTGACTCGGCTCATGTTGTGGCTCGACATACATGGTGTACTAGGCTCCAATATAGAAAGTGGTTAAGTGTATTGGCACTCAAGTGTCAAAAACCATTATGAGGTTAACAGTTTTAACTACCTAATATGAGAGCAACAACTTATCAGTTGAAACTTCTTCAACTCAAGAGTCAGGAATTGAGAGATATTTATTATGTCAAATTTGTATGAGTTTATCCTATTTTTTATGATGTCAAACTTTTTACTTAACAAGATTTAATTTTTACTATACTTATGAAGAACCATATATTTTTTATTCTTAATAAATTAAAATTTGAGAAAACAATAAATTTTCTTTTTCAAATATTAAACAAAATTATGTCTAAAAGTGTGTCCCCACATTATTATGTTCTTCCTAAATGACAACTTTACAAAGAAGAGCAAGATCAACGACAACAATTTTATGCAACCCAAGGAATGGCTGAATATTAGAATTTATTAATTTTTTGAAATTTACACGGCAATGAATTTATAATTTTAATTAAATATTAAATAATAATTTAATACCCATCTTGTCCGTGGGTAGACGCTTTCATAAAACTTGAACTATACCATTGCACAAAATAAATTAAGCCAAATGGAGGCCTGCCGCAAAGGTAAGCATATATGGCAAACATTCTGACGTGTCTTACCCCAGAAAGACGTGGAGAACAAGTAAGTTCGAATGTTAAAATATAATAAATAAAACATATTCTTTGGTCGCGGAGCAACGACTGGATGCTTCCAGCGATAAAAAAAAATAATAATAATTAGGACGTGGCTTCGGGGAGAGGAAAACAAAACAATTCTCCGCTTTCCTCAGTAGGGATAATTCCACGTTCGGGGGCTATTCATAAATTGAAGAAAACAACTGAATCTCATAAATTGAAGAAAACAACTGAATCTCAGATTTTCCATCAAATATAAGTTCAATGTCTAGAAAAATGTCGCGTCGAGTAGAGTTGGGCAGCAGCAGTGGAAATAGTAGTAACAGGGGGCAGAGCATAGTCGACGATTGCGGCGTTCACAGAACAAACTGCGGTTACTGCAAATCCGATGCACGCACTAGTATTGCCCACGGTAAGTTAATAACCTGTCCCTTTGTAGGGTTTTTATATTGTAAAGGAGCACTAATTGATCAAGCTGTATCTCGTAGGGTTCATAGTGATATAGTTAGGTTATGAAACAAATTGCAGCTTTGGGTTGGATCAAAATACTTAAAATACATGTTAAGTATTTATGGTGGGAGTAGACCTTGTAGATTACTGTTGCTTGACTCCAATTCAATCATCAAGTGTGATCTGGTAGTTCACTGCACAGCAACAAGGACTGATTAAAGAAAATGTAAATCCAAGATTATCTGCACCATTTAAGTTAGTTAAAGTATCAATTAGAAAGAGTTGTGTTTGAGTCTTCTCCAATTGGCATGCCCATGCAAGAAGATCAAATTGAGAACTTGGCAATTTGTATTTGTTTGAGCTTCTTCCAGTGGAGTGGATATCCATGATTGTAGAATTGGACAATTAGTTTAGATGAGAAAATTAGACTGAATAATATGCAATCCTCTGTAATATAAAGAGGTAATGTAATCAGATTAACTAATGTGTCTATGGAATAGATTATGAGATAAATGAATAAAGTCTCGGTTAAGAATTTAAAAAGTAAAGCTTCAAGGTTTGAAGCCATGACCGGATCTCCTTCCATTTTCACTTTTATGTATTGCTCAAATTCAGTAGCCTTGGGCTTTGACCTAATTATCGTATTTATAGAGTAAATCGTACATTGCTTATATGCTTTTGCTCGGAGGCACCCAATTGTGTCATATTATAAGGTAATTCTAGAAGTAATATCATCATTTAGTGTTCAAATTTTGTACCCTTGGGTATCAACCATAGTTCCAAGTCATAACCTTGGTAGTTCTATTTTCAGCTTAGGCTCAGAAACAAATACTGTCGAGGACTATCCCATGATGCAAATCAAATTGGGAAAAGATTCAATGTCTAATATGTTTTTGTGTGTATAAACACAAAACAAACCCAACACGAGTTTTTGCTTTAATCAAACTCACAAACCCAAACCTGAACCAAAATTAGTAACTAAGATAAATAGAGCTAAAGGTTGATGACTGAAAGTTCCAAACCAATTGGATTGCTAACCCTAAATGTGTGCAACATTAGCATATCTCAATGATTATGATGCTGATGATGTCTATGAAGCCACATAATTGATTGCTCGCATTATTATTTTAATATTGAACATTGACTATATCGTTCATTCAAGTTTGACAAATTGACATTGAAGTATTATTATTAATCTTTATAGTGGTTTTGTTTATTCTATGGTGATTTTGTATATTATATGATGGTACTGTTTTTGAGTTGCATATATGTATATATTTATGATTTTTATATGCTTTGTATGCAATTAAGCTAATAACCCAAAACAAACTCAAGCTTGGAAAACAATTTGTTATATCTACATACTTGAATAAAAAATCAAACCAATAAATACATTATTTCAACAAGAAATTGTAATGTCTCTTTTGGCATATTTGCCAAACCAATTAAATTCACTCAAAATATGACAGTAGTTTTATCAAAAATTGCAATATATTCATGTCAATAAATCATAGCACAATACCCAAAGTTGATCAAATAAACAATTATCCAGAAATACTTTCCAAATTCGTTGAACTCAAGGATCCCATGTCCTTAGCATGTCAAAGGTAAGAAAAAATCCCTATACCTCCAAACCTTATCTCACCTTGTTAGATAAGATCATGCCCAGTCCACAAATACTATTAGAATAATATTTTCATAGTTATTACTTAAAGTTCACTTAATGTATCTTTAGTCAAGCTTAGATTCTGTTTACCGCATAGGGTAAGAAGTTTAACACATGTATAACATGATTCAATTCAGAACAGGTACTTTATTCATGTATGCACTTGCAGATTACAATCCAATTACAATGACTACAATGATCAATGATGATTCCAAAGTCCATCTCGGATGTGTACATATACCTTTCCGAAGGGGTGACTCAAGCATCACGCGCCCGTTCGGATACTATTCTACCCGTCAGCTACACTATACATTTACCGACAGCATCATCCCCCCCAAAAGAAAAGTCGTCTTTGGACGACAATACAACAAAATTCATTAACAAAATTTTACGAACAAAATGTATCAATGCACAAGTACTAGACAGAGGGATGCGTCCCTGGCGTAGTGGCCGTCTGCGTCCACAACTTGTTCACCTCTGCCCTTAGCTTGTAGACCTGTTCTTTCCTGATTTTCAGCTCTTCCTTTGCTTCCAACTGGAGCTCTAGGGCTGACTGCATCATCTCTCCAACCTCTCCCAATTCCTTCTCATTTTTCGCTACCATCTTCTTCTTCTTTTTCTGTCGTCAACTGTTCATTTGCTACTGCTAACTGTTCTTTTGCTGCTAACAGGGCTGTCCTCTCGGATTGCTAGGCCGCCCTCTCCGATTCCCAAGCTGCTCTCTTTGAAGCAAACTTAGCAGTTGACTCCTCCTGAGCTCTCTCAGCTGCTAGCTGGTCCGCCTGACTCCTCCAAAGGGTGTAGTATATCTCCCTGTGTAACCTCGCGATCTCTTGAATCAGTATCTCAATCCGACTCTCCATCTACTATTGTATCCGTTAGCACCATACCCAGAATGCCCATCTCCACCACTGTTGGATGTCTACCTGTCGTCAGTGCTAGTTACATCGGATTTGTTGTTGCTGCCGTGGCTGTTTCCTTACTATCCTTTGATTCCTCCGTCATTCTCGGGGATGGTGTCATATTTATAATAGCCGTACGCAGCTGTGGCATGGTGAGAAGAAGATCATTTAATTTAATTGGCACTTCCATTTGCATTATCTGTTTCACCATGCTTTGTTCCGCCAAGTTTTTTTTCAGAGTTACAGTAGCGTCTTTTACTTGTGACTTCTCTGCTATCATCTGCTTCTCTATCTCTGCTCGGGCTTTCTGTAACCTCTCCTTTTCTTCTTCCGCATTCGGATATTTTGCCTTCCTCGCCTACTCCCGTGTGATCGCCAACACATTCTCATTACTTGTTTTAGTACTTAATAAATTTACGCTTTGTTTTGGACATTTTGAATTTTCATGGTCCCCTGGACCACACCATCTGCAAAGTAGTTGCGGTGTCTCCTTCATAGTACAACCCCTCGCGAAGTGACCCCAAAGATTACATGCCCGACACTGTATCATCGGCCGTCTACTCGCATCATATTGTATTCTACTCTGGCCTCCATTGTTATTGTTATTGTTTCCACCCCTTCCGCGTCTATTATTATTTTGATATCCACTTGAAGTTGCATCATCGCCCGCGTTGTTGCTATTGCTCGACGCTTCCTGCGTTAGTAACACCTGTTGGTGTCCTTTTGTTTTCAAGTTAAACGGGCACTCTTTCAGGGAATGCCTCGCCACTTGGCAAATGTCACAAAACTACTTCTTCGGGCATGAACCCTTCGTATGGCCGTCCTCCTTGCAATCTATACACCACAGTTCTCCTTTCACTGTATCTGGATTCTTTTTCAAATTTTTGAATTCTTTCATCATCCGCAGCATGTCTTTCTGTAGCGCTTTCACCTTCTTGTTCGATTCCTCATCACTGCTACTACTCTCCGAGGATGAATCATCCGAATCAGAGGACTTATGTTTCTTCTTCTTACTCGTCTTCTGTTCGCTTTCCAAATCCATGGCACGAGTATACGCATCGATGTACGATGCCGGTGGTACAATCTTCATTTTCTTTTTAAGAGCCGGCCGTAGCCCCTCCACGAACCACCATTTTTTCAACCCATCCGTTGGTTGACTCTCCATCTTTCCGATCAATTATTTCAGTCGCTTGGCATAGGTTCAGACTGTCTCATTCTTTCCTTGTTTGGTGCTGTAGATTTCTGCCACTATTTCATTATCATCTTGGAGTAATCTGAATTCTGCTATAAATTCTTTTTTAACATTCTCCCATGTATTAAGTTTCTGAGCACTAGTGTCAGAAAACCAATCTATCGCCACACCCCGTAGGGTTGCTGGAAATTGTCTTACCTAATCATCCTCATCCGTCACACCATTTGCCGTCCATATGGTTTCACACATTTTACAATGTCTGATAGGGTTTGCTGAACCATCACCGTGAAACTTGGGTAATTTTTCTTTAGGGCTAGCCATCGTTACTTGTCTTTGATTCTGAGGTACTTGTGTACCTGCGCTGTTCTGGATTCCTGCGTTGTTCTGGACTCCCGCGCTGTTCTATGCTCCAGCGCTGTTCTGTGCTCCAGCGCTGTTCTGGACAACAGTCTTGTTTCCAACAACTGCGTTGTCTGGTGAGAAGTCTTCAAGTGACGTTCTATTCTCTGCCTATATCCGCTCGTCTGGTGTATCAGGGACGAAGATATCACTCCACGCTCGTGCTCCCTCGGCACCTTGAGCCGTGTGAGTTGCTTCCCTTCCGTTCGGACACTCTCCCCTCGGCATATACAGGTTAAGGAATTCTTCCCTTGTTTCCTCCACCAAATTCAAGCGTTGTCGAGTTTCTTCCAACAATTCTTCTGCACTCCTCAGCCTATTAGGTGAGTGCACTCCCTCTGTCTGTGCCTCTTCACCCCTTCGGTGCCCCTCGGCAATCTGTTGAAGTCTCTGTTGGCGCTCTGCTTGATGTGTTAAAATTAAAATTTCTTTTGCTGTACTTAGTTCATTTTTATCTTTTACCTTGTTCCGATCTTTGTTTGGCAAATTCGACATTAATCTTCATATCATTCCTTCATTCCAAGTACGTCTGGCAACGGCGCCAAATGTTTACTGCATAGGGTAAGAAGTTTAACACATGTATAACACGATTCAATTCAGAACAGGTACTTTATTTATGTATGCACTTGCAGATTACAATCCGATTACAATGACTACAATGATCAATGATGATTCCAAAGTCCATCTCGGACGTGTACATATACCTTTCCGAAGGGGTGACTCAAGCGTCACGCTCCCGTTCAGACACTATTCTACCCGTTGGCTACACTATACATTTACCGACAATAGATTCTTTATTTCTGATCTGATTTAATGACTCTTTTTTTCAGAAACGTCATGTCTGTAATTTCTTTATATTGAGAATTCCATCTCGATTTTTAATAAAATGAATTGCCATTTCAAAATCTACCTATAATTCAAAACTGATTCTTTGACGTATTTGTTTCTGTTCTAAGTTAAAAATTATCTCTCTTAGAAACGTTTTGTTTGTACTCCTTTATATGGAGCAATTCATCTCCATTGTTAATACAACGAATTACCATTTCAAATACTACCTAGAATTCAAAACTGATTCCTTGATGTAGTTGCTAGAGTATCGCACAATAATTATTTTTTAAGGATCGATAATCAATCCCTTAATATTTGAAAGCTTCATAAATGATTGATTCTTCGATGTATTTCTGAAGTTATTTATATTGTTGAGTATATTTCTGTAATTCTGCTCAGAATTGGCGATCTGATTTGTTTCTATTCCCTGTAGATGATGCCTTCTTGAATGACTCAATTTCCCCTTTTTGTCTTAAATTGTTGGGGGAAAATCACAAATATTAATAACATCATAACCTTTACAAGGGTTGCATCCCTTTGCTATCAATTGCTGCCTTAGTAATTGCTGTAATGACTTTAAATTTATTTTCTTTGTACGTCTTAAGGAATCACTGCCAAACCATATTCCTTACCTAATCCCCGTCGACTCATTGAATTGCCACTCTAGAATCCTAGATATCTCTTTTGTCAAGGATAAGGTAGCGATCTTTTTTTAATAAAGCCGTGATTCGCCCAACATGCCAGGCCTGTGACGGAAACAACCTTAAGATCCAAGCCATCATGCAACATCAACATACATCATAAATTGCCACTACAAAGTCATAATAGTGCAAGATTATGATTTCCACCAAAGGTAAAATTTTATCGTTAAATTGGAAGCAGCAGGAATAAGCCTTGCAGCAAAGGAATTCAACCAACTCTGCATTCAACAAATACGGAGATATCAAATATAAGGCAAACTATGCCATTCACTAAAAAATGATATGCAACAATGCCCATTTTATTACATTGTATATAAATTGCAATAAAACATATCACTTCTTAGCATATATGTGGACTAAGTTTCATCAATGATATAGAGGGGTGCAACCAAAAAATGATAACTGCGAGTTTATAGGAAGTTTTAAGTTTCATTTATAACTTTTAAATATAATAATTCTATCTCTTTAGCTTTTCCCCAATAGGCTGCCAGTTCATCTTGATCTGAAAGCAATTCAAGCACATTCTCCATCAACCACTCCATAAAGACCAACCAATTGAATTAAATAAATGCATAGGAGTTAGTGTGTGTACATTTCAACTTGCACATTCACTTACAAGAGCAAAATGACTACACGGAGCAAAGAACTCTATAACATTTTGACTTCGCTGCTTCACTTTTTGAGGAATCACGTAGCTAGCAACATAGATAACTAATTTAAATATATTTTCATATTTGTATTTACTATTTATACATGATAGGTATATAGTTAATTAGTAACTAATATAGTATAATCTAATTTTTTGATTATTATTTACCTAATAGATAAAATTAACAAATTAATATCCAATATATTAATAATTAATAAACAGGCTGGCTTATTCTATCTACTGGACCATCATTGGTAATCCCTTGATTTATACCGTTTTCTCTCTATGTAAGTCAGCAGTTAATGGCGAGATCGTTTATTTATTCTAGCTTGATCACCTTTGCTTGTGATAGTACTCTTGGACAAATGTAACTAATTTATCACAACTGTAGCCATTAGTTCAGGGCTTGGCAATCACTATCTATTTCTTCTTCTCTTGCTTTAGTGAAGGACAATCCTCAACTTCAGCTCAAAACAAGAATGAATGGTTTTTGTGTTTTACATTCAAATGAGGTAAAATGAATTTGCTATAGTGTTTCAAATGGTGCAGATGATCTGGGGTTCACCATTTTTTCTGGGTTCACCCTATGGTTGCTTCTTTTACTAGGAATTTGGATGATTATGAAGGGGTTACTTCCTAGGACTTGGAGAGTTTGAACCAGACCTAGATCCAAGATTTTTTCAACAAATTGGAAACATTTCATGTCCCCCTTTTCAAATGTAAATAAATTTATCTATACTATTTAAGCTGGGCATGAAAATTCCCATTTAAGGGCAACTCAATAATAATAGTATTATTTATTCCAATGGATTAATATAGTGCATTGGGGACCCACACCCATATATTGATGTTCAAACAAGCAACACTTGCAGAAACCCCATCTTGAGTAAAACCGTGCCTCTGACATCTGCAGCCCCAGCCCCAGATGAGAGCCTACAACAAAATGGCTCATAATGTATTATCTTTATTGTATATTCACATTCTTAACTAGCCACCCTACTAGTTGCATCTATTCAAACTGGATTTACAATAGTGTCTTGGATTCCCAAACAATGGAACTGAAAACTAAAAACCACCACCTTCGCTGCCGAAATTGTATCACAGTCAAAGCAGCACCTGACCACCTTTACCCAGCCTCATTGCCCATCACAACTTCCTCTTCCTCCACTAGAGTATTTACCTAGTAATAGTGTTTGGTCTCCACTTCTATGCAGCTTTATAGGAAATTAAATGCCAGTTCTAGCCTATTTGCCCTGCACCTGAATGTCCATTTGAACACCACAGACCATTAAAATCTGCAATGGTTGGTGTTCTCCTCACCCAGCTTTGGCCGCATGTGTCTATCTGGGATTAAGCATTGCATGGGGTGAACAAGAAACAAACAACCCTTCAATTTCCCCACACCACTTCCTTCAGACCATTTTGACACCAACCTCTTCACCATTTCCTCTGTCTCATCAATGTCCCAGAGCATTGTTGTAAACTTTGAGGCTACGTTAGAATTAACTCTACAATGCCCATTTCCTCCCATATATTCGTTGCCCAACACTTGTCAAATGGCATCTAACACTATGCTCGCCTGTGTCCTAAAACTCTCCATCATCCTCTACTCTGAAACATTCTGTAGAATGACTTCTTTTTCTTTCCCAGCAAACAAAGAGAGGAGTCCAGATCGTTTACTCTCTCTTCACACAAGTAACAATGTGGCTGCCAACATGCACCAACTGCTTATAAAACCACTTCGCACAAGTTTTCTTATGTCATCTGTCCTTCCCCAGCTCACCCTTGATCTTTTAGTATAAAAACTTGCCCCATCTAGGTGCACAAAGCAAGCGAGGGATTATGAACTCAAATGATGTCACACCTCTTTGCATCACTCTATCAATGATGTACCTCAACGGCCAGATCATCTGCAACCTTAGCCACTTGTTCCACTATCTCATTCCTCTTTTAATAGACATGCGATATTATGAATTCTTAAAAAAAAAAAATCTTCCAAAGTCTGCACTAATACTTCCCTAGCTTCCAACTTGGCATTTGGCACATTTTTATCACATTTAAAACAATTTGGTAGTTGCCTTACAGATGGAAGTGATCATTGGTAATGTTGTTGGTTAAATTTTTTGTAAGTCACTAGAACTACAACTTACAAAATGGGAATTTTAGGCAACGATGTAGTGAGATAAATCTCTCCTCTCAGCAATAGGGGAGGTTCCCTTCTTACCTTAGGTGGCTACAATAGAGACCTAACTGGAATTAACAAATGGGTAGTTCTTTGAATCAATTCCTCATTTTTTAGGAATGATAACAATAACTATTTGAGAATCAACAAAAGGTATCTATTGCTATGATAATACCAGTGGCTTAGAAATTGACCCAAGAACAACTTCTAGGACAGTAGTTACAACTTGATTTGTGTGATTAAGAATAAGAGCCCACAGTCTCTTATGATCAATCCTCTTTGAATAAAGGATGAACAACTAATAAGGCACAAAGTCTCTTATCAACTATTCAATTTAAATGATGTACTTAGAATCAAAACACAAAGTCTTTAACTCTTCGTACTTGTGGCCACTATTAACTAAAGTAATCTTGTTTCCTAAAGCTCAAAGTCTTTAAGAACAACACCAAGTGCTCAAACGCTTCACAAAGAGAGAAGTAACAAACATGAATTAATCAATTCAACATAAGAAACAAAGATTGATTCCAAGCCTCACAACACAAACTTTGGGAAAACTTTCTTCTTTATTCACGTCAGAGATTTGCAACAAGAAATACAAAGCTTTCAAATTACAAGCCTAGCCTTCTTCTATAAAGCAAAAGATGATTATTTACAATGAGCTCTCTCCTTTATATGGGAAAATAGGAGAGAGAAAAGTGGAGGGATAAGAGGAACTCCTCAACTACTTTGACTTATTCTTAAACAAACTCCTAACTAACTAATTTGTCTTATTCAAAATTGCATGCCTAATGTGATTGCAATTTGACTACATGAGCTTATTGTATAGGGACATGTTAAGCTTTCTTACAACATAATTGCTCTTTACATGTAATCTTTGTCATCGTACTCTAAAACATATGGAAAATTTGAAATGTTCATAGAGTCTCAACTACAACTTCAGCATCAGGCTCACCAGTGTATTCAACAACCATAATGATCTTTTGATATGTACTTGTTGCTTCCAAAATTTCTTTGATAGAAACTTCCTTTTCGCTCTGTAGTTCATCTAGTGAACACTTCCAACTTGCAAATGCATTCATCATATTGATATTGAAATCATTTGCTTCGAGCTATAAGCGAATTGCTTCAGTGAACCCTGTAAAAATATCCTCCTTTTTCTTGAGTTCATTGTTCTCAGTGATAATTCCACATGACAGCTTGTAACATTCACTGATTATGTCTTCTTGCTCATTAATTTTTATTATGGCTACCTTCGCATCTTTCATGAGCTGTTGCAAAACTTGCTCTTTGTTAATAATCAGGTGCTAGTAATCATGATACATCTCTACAGATGAGATAACCTCATAATCACACAAAGTATCCAAATCAAACTCTTTCATGCTTTCCCAAGCACCAATGTCTCCATCCAACAACTCTAATTGTCGTTTAAGTGATCTGAATATCATTTAATTTGGCAATAGCTTCCTTTCCTTTCTTCAGTATCTTGTAGATATCTCGAATGACTCGAATACCCTGTGATTCAATACTGGCAGCCCACTCATCCCCAATTTGCAGCTTTCTTTTGATTCTTTCTGTAATTCAGAGGAAGCATGTTAAACACTTGAAGAAGATTTCTTCATCTCTTCAATTGTTTTCAAAAGATGTACATTTTCTCTTTTCAACATATTTTTCTTTTCCCACAACTTGTCCTGGTTCAGAACTAATGAGTCAAGTGCATCTTGAGCATCTTGTCTGCAGCCCAAATATTACGGAAGTAATTGGTAAATACTTGCTTACTATTAACAGAGACCAGACAGTCAATTTATACAAAAGAATGAGACGATGTTTCTTTAGGAAACGATTGTAAAGAATAGAAACATTCTATTCTAGAGAAAGCAAAAAAGAAAGCAAACTAAATCTAATAAGATATTTACAATAGATAACCATTAACTAATAATAGACAACTTATCTATTATTGTAATACCCTCCCTTAATGGTTAATCTATCTAACACACCAAGTTGTCCTCTGAATTTGACAAACCTATCAGGACCAAGAGGCTTGGTGAGAATGTTTGCAGTTTGATCTGTGGTAGGAACATACTGCAAATCTATAGTCCTGTCTTCAACCAATTATCCCATGTAATGACAGTGAGCATCCACATGCTTGGTTCGTTCATGGAAGACTAGATTTCTTGCTAACTTGATAACGCCTTCGTTATCAACAAACAGAGTAGTCAGTCTTGCTGGTGACATCTGCATATCCCCAAGCATTCAACGAAGCCAAACAACTTCACATCGTGTCTTAATAGTCCCTCTCTATTTGGTCTTTGTAGAAGAGAGAGAAATTGCCCGTTGCTTCTTACTAGGCCATGTGATTGCACTGGATCCCAAATTGAACACATATCCAGATGTTGACTTTTCATCATCAATAGAGCTTGCCCAATCTGAATCTGTGAACCCACTGAGTTTAGGATTAGAACTGTGAGAGTACAGAAGTCTATAATCTGAAGTGCCCTTCACATAATGAAGCACACGCCTTGTTGCCATCCAATGATCAGCCTTAGGAGCTATCATAAAGCGTGAAATATCGCTGATTGCGAGCTGATATCAAGCCTAGTAGCAGAGAGGTAGATGAGGCTGCCTACTAGTTGCCTGTATCGTCAACGGAAGGAGAATCAGACTTTGCTAATAACTTGAGACCTTTCTCCATAGGTGTAGATGCAGGTTTGCAATCTTGCATTTGGAATTTGTGTAATAGGGCCCTGACATATTTGGATTGAGAGATGAATATACCAGAAGATTGTTGACAAACTTCAACACCTAGGCAATAATGCATGAGCCCAAGGTCAATCATATCAAAACACTGGCATAAATTGCGTTTGATTCCCTTAATCAAAGATGCCGAATTGCTAGTGATGATCAGATCATCCACATAAATAACCAGAAGGATGATGTCACTGTCAGTAGTCTTGATGTACAAATTTGAGTTTGAAGAACTCCTCTTGAAGCCTTGATCATTGAGGTACTTATCAATTTTTATGTACCATGCCCGAGGGGCTTGCTTCAAGCCATAGAGAGCTTTTACCAATCTGAGAACTTGATGGTCTTTACCAGCAACCTTGAAACCAAGAGGCTGCGTCATGTAGACCTCTTCATGGAGATCACCATTTAGGAAAGCACTCTTGACATCCATCTGATGGACCTTCCAGCGAAATTGTTCTGCCATGGTCTGGACTAATTTGATGGTGCTCACCTTTGTAGTAGGAGCAAAGGTCTCCTCGTAATAAATGCCCTAACGCTGAGAAAAGCCCTTCGCCACTAAACGAGCTTTGTACTTATCCAAAGTACCATCCGATTTGTATTTGATTTTGTAGACCCATTTGCAGCCAGTAGGTTTCTTCGCTGGCGGAAGATCAGAAAGGACCCAAGTGTTATTCTTCAGTAGGATTTGGTGTTCAGATGTCATGGCCTGTTCCACTCTGGAATTCCTTTAGCCTCGGAATATGTTTGAGGTTCAAACATACTGTGAATGTTGGCCATGAGAGAAAAGTTAACAGAATCTATAGTTTTGCTCTTTTTTCGAGCAATTCTCCCATCAATGAGCTCATCATCACAAAGATCAACAAGTGTTTTAGCCCACCACTTAGGCCAGACAAGAGAATGACCAACATTAGTACTAGGAGATGCTTGATCAGTAGGATCCTCATCAGAAGAATCTGGATCAAACTCAGGTGAAGCATCTATAGAGTGAGGAGATCTTGTAGGAGAAACCGGAGGTGTTTGTACAGGTATCACTGGTAGAACTGGAGCTGTAGGAGCTACTGGAGCCCTCCCATCAGGTGGACCTAATGGAAGTCAAACTCCCAAATCATGAGCCTGCATAAGTTGGTTTGCTGGATTAGGAACAGGAGAAATAGGGATGAAGGTCTTCGCTGCTCATCAAAGACTATATCACGACTGTAGATGAGACGGGATGTCTCAACATCGATCAGCTAGTAAGCTTTGTGAAGACTGCTATATCTAGTAAGCATGAGTTATTGACTCTTGGCATCCAACTTGGTGCGTGACACATCAAGGATCCAAACAAAAGCAAGGGAGCCAAAAACCTTCAAGTGACTGATTCTAGGCTTGCGACCTGACCAGGCCTCTTCCAGAGTTTTACCTTTGACATCTATTGTGGGTGACTGGTTCAACAGATAAACTGCAGTGTTAATTGCTTTTGCCCAAAACTGCTTCGGAACATGTCTGTGTTCAAGCATGGAATGAGCCATCTTGGTGATTACCCTGTTCTGACATTCAACTACACTATTCTGTTGTGGCGTGTGGGGTGTGGTTAATTGGCGTTTGATGCCATGTGTATCCAAGAAGCTAGAGAAAGCATTAGAACAAATTTCCCCCCCATTGTCTGATCTAAGAGTAATAATAGATTTCCCACTCGTTTTCAACTAAAGGTTTAAACTTTTGAAATACAAGAAATGCATCTAATTTGTTTTTAAGGAAATACACCCACATTTTTCTACTGAAATCATCAACAAACAACAGAAAATACCTGGACCCAGGAACATAAGGAGTAGCCATAGGGCTGCAGATATTGGCATGAACAAGTTGAAGTACCTAAGGAGCTCGCCATGAATCGCCGTTGGTGAAAGGTGAGCGATGTTGCTTCCTAGCCTGGCATGCGTCACAAACTCCAAGCTGTTGAGTTTGAATCCTCCATCTTGCGACCGATGGCAAGTAACTGATCACAGATTTCCTAAATCCGATTTAGGTGTGCCTGGAGCGAGGTGCGCTCATCAATGACAATAGAAAATGGATTGTTTTTCAGAAAGAAGGCTCTGCTTTTGTCTGAAGTCTCATGAAGATATTTGAGATGTGTCCAAATTTCAGCAGTTGACTTGCTGGATGGAATTTGAGAAAGCTGATCATCAGCCACGGATAATTTGAGAAGCATTACTGCTTCTCGATTATTCAGATCCCATGTATCTTGATCAGGATTCAGAGAAGTCAAACACTTCGTAACACCCAGAACAAGTTGATCAGTGTTCCGATATTCGAAAATTGCAATGATCCGCTGCTTCCAGGCACTATACTTTTGACCATTGAATTTGGACTTATGCTCGAGCATAATTTTTGTTAGATATGCTATGGCACGTTTTTCAATGAAAAATTGTGAAAATTTGTGAAAGGCACTTCTTCGAGGCAAAAATATGGAAGACTCAGAAGAATCAGAGAGTGACCTAGAAGAGAGCTCGAAAAACCTAGAAGGAATATGTTGTCGATTTTTGGATCCGCTGGCTCAAAAATCGAGGCACACAGAAAAATGGACGACAGCCCATTTGAGCTCTCGAAAAACCCATCAAGAATTTGCAATCAAAAAAATTTTAAAACTCAAAAATTAGGGTTTCGAGAAAAAAATTCAGTCGGTGACCAAGGATGTCGAAATGGCAAAAAATGGTGTTTGTAGTCCAAAAAACTATCTGATTTTGATCAGAATAGGGGCATTTTTGTTTGAGACAGCATAAGCAAGGAGATGTTGGCAAAACAAACTGTGTTTTCTCCCTCAAAAACGCTGTTTGTGACCTCAGAAAAATGTAGCCAAAAGTAGGAAGAAATCGTGCAGACGGCTTATGTTCCAATCGCAATTTGTAGAGGTATTAACCTGTAAATCCAAACACCAACCAAGAAATATTTGCGAGTTCCTTTCAGATGCGATTTGCAGAGAAGTTCGGCCAAGGAAAAATCATGATTTGCAGATACTAGTCACGAATCCGCGATTTGCACAAGCACAGTTATGATTCGCAAAAACCCTAGTTCATGATTTTCAAATTTCTCTAGGCAGAAAACCCTAGGCGGGTTTTAGAGAAATTAACTGAAAATTTTTTGAAAAAATTTAAACAAATAATTTCAAGAAGAAATTATAATTTTTTTTGAAAATAATTTAAGTATTAGCTCTACTACCCTATTATGGAAGTAATTGGTAAATACTTGCTTACTATTAACAGACACCAGACAGTCAATTTATATAAAAGAATGAGACAATGTTTCCTTAGGAAACGATCGTAAAGAATAGAAACGTTCTATTCTAGAGAAAGCCAAAAACGAAAGCAAACTAAATCTAATTAGATATTTACAATAGATAACCATTAACTAATAATAGACGACTTTTCTATTATTGTAATACCAAATGTGTTTGCCTTTAAAGTTTTCTACTGGTTTTTCAACAAGAGGTTCAACAACTTCCGCCTACTTTATGTTGTTATCATCCACCACAACCCGAGACATTGCCGTAGCTCTTTTATTCTTTGAAACCCTTGGCTTGGCAACTTGCTATCAAACTCTTTAGGTGGGATTTCTTCATTCTTTCTCTTCTGTGTGATGGTGCTCAACCACGGAGGAAGGTTGAAAGAAGATGTGCCAACTACAATAGTAATCACCATGGTCCGTATTGGATTATCTTGCATAATTGTAGTAACTATGATAGGAGCCTCAATTTGAATGGCTACAGGAGCAGGACTACTATGTGTAACTTCAATCATGAATTGTTCAAATTGGGCTGAAGTCACATCAATCAGAGCTAAATACTGAGGTGGAAGAGAAGGTATGGATGTAGAATATGTGTCAAACACATTCTCATAGTCTTCCATTTCTGATGCAAGTGCAGTTGATGACATAGCCATGGGATCTTCAATCAGTGGATCCTTGGAAAATGAAATAGCTATGTTCAAGGGTGAATTTGGGGATTCAATCTGGAAGAGAGGTTGCTACAAGAACCTCAAGAGGACATGAAACTGGTGGTGAGGGCTCCTTTGATCCCCTAGCATCATTGCTTGAGTCAATTAGGATTTATTGAGTTTCAATTCCTTTTACCTCAGGTACTCTCGAATCCTTCCCTCCTTTGATGGATGTGAAGTTGGGAAACTATAGAAGCATACAACCATACTCATTCACTTTGTTCCGCGCCTCATCAGAAACTCCCTTGTTTGGGAGTTCTTTATCAAACAAACACATGTAATGCCCAAAGAAGGCATCTTGAACCCTTAAGAAATGTGTCCGATTTTGCTTCAAAGTCAATTGATCATAGTATTCCCATGCATGCACCACAAACTTGTCATTTTTAGTTGACAAACTTGAGAAAGAACCTAGGGCAGCAGCAATATACACCAACGAGGAGTTCATGTTGAACATGCCTTTAGTCAACACGTTCACCACAACTTGCATCACTCACTAGTTCAACCCATAATATTCTTCTTTGACCTTCTAATGAGAGAGATGTACTTGTAGATCCAAGGTTCAAAGGTGTTTGAATCCTTGAGCCCTGCTAAGCAACTGAGCAATGTGATGAGGTCATTAATTTCTTTTCTGAAATCATAGCGGCACACGCCATTATTCGCCTTTATTGACCATCTAACGAGATTTAGCCTCTTAATGATTGACTAATTATCATTGACGATCTTGGTGCAATAGGAGGTATCCTCGTTCCACTGCTCCAAAGCCTTTTTGCCTTGTGATGTTTTGACAATTGGAATGCGAGCAACATGAAAAATATGATCAATAGTCTCAGGATTGAGACTAATGATAGTATTACCATCTTGATCTCTGATGGTTCAAGAGAGTGCATCAAAGTGTCTTGCACATGCAAGAATGAATTCTGGCTCATGAGCTGCCAAGGAGAAACTAGACAATAGATGAATATGACTTCGCTTAATCCATGTCATATTCTCGATAGCCTCAACATCAACTCTTGCAAGGAAATCTTCAATGTTCATATGAGATATGTCGGTATCCCACACTTCATCAGAATAGGAAGTTACTTGTGACGGTGGGATGGAGTTATGCTACTAATCAACTGGTACTCCATTTTCTTTCTATCTTTGCCTTTTGTTGGAGTAGGTTCTCTTGACATTGCAAAATGGTATGCCTGCACAACTGTAACATGAAAATCCCATAGTGTGAGGACATCTTCATGTGAGGGGTCCATGACAAGTTTTTTATGTAAAAACACGGGTTTGGGATAAAGTATGTATAGGGAAAGGGCATGGAATGGTTAGGGATAGCGAAAGGGCAAATGGGTCAAACTCAGAATGGTTGATATGTGATTCCAAAATCCAAAAACAATTTTTTCAAAGTCCATTGCATGTATGGCTAACAAGCTTGAAGTTAAGTGAATAAGTGAAAAAATGAGTAACACATTGGACATAGTACATTTTAATAAATGCAAAAAGTGATACTCTATCCGGCAAGCATGTGGGAGAAACTTTAACCATAGGGCAGCCACATGGAGGTACATGGAATGCATGATATTGGGGTTTTAACTTGCATTCACACGTGGGAAAAGTAGTGAGCTTGTCTTTCCTTTGAGAACGAGATTTTACACCTGACTGCATTTGCAAGTAATATCAAACCTTGCACATGCAGCTTGGAGAAGAAGACGAAAGATAGGAGCAACTTCATGTACACAAAAAGAAATGGAAATCTGAAAATGGAAATAACAAAGCTTTGCAAGAACAAACAAATCAAATATATACATCAATGCCTTAAGGAAAATAACAAAGAAATTTTACCTCAACTCCATAAAAAATGAGAAAACAAGTATTTTTCCAAATCTTGAGCAAATCTGAAATAAATCCAAGAGTTTTAGGATTTTAGATTTATCTAACAGCATTGGACTTGTATAGATTTCAAAATCCAAACATCAAGATTTGAATTTGGGCATGTGGAGATAGTTAGAGAGATACAATGCCAAAAAGTGGAACAAACTTTGACTTAGCAAATCCATATGCAAAAGCATACAAAAACGGCGCCTAGGGTAAGAGATTAGCTTGCAAAATGATGAAGAACAAGCTGGAAATGTGATTTACTTACCCTAGAATGCTTCCTCAAAGTGATTCAATGCAAAAAATGCCTATGTATGAACTGTTTTGGGTGAAGATCATGCCCTAAACAGGCTGTTTTTGTCAAAACGCATGTATTGAAAATACATTTAACGCCTTTAAAAATCACTGCTTGGTCTTGGATGAAATTCACAGCCTTCAAACGCCTTTTGGAGAGGTATTTGCACGGTAAAAAATACATGTAATCTTGCTAAAAATCACCGCTTGTATTTGATAGGGCATTTGCTAGTAAAAAGCACACCTTTGGGGGGTTATTGTTGTTAAGTTTTAGCCTAGAAATCAATGGTGATAAACAACAAGAAGGAGGAGCAAAATTGAACCAATAAACACCAAAAATATCTTGGGAAAACCCTTCAAGAATGAAGGGATAAACCCAGCCACACAACAAAAATATATCTTAATTGATAATGAAATGTTCAAATGTACAATATCCTTTGCTTGATGCAAATATATAACAACATGAGAGACTCTTCACATTATAACCGAAGGTCTCTTGAGATTCCCATAACTCCTATAATTAATTATAACTCTTTGAATATTCATGCCTCAATGCATGTAAATGACACGTCATTTACATTTAATATTACAAATTAAACTTAAGTGTCCTTTTTAGCTGAAGATGACAATAACGATAATAACATTCATATTTCCAGAAATAAAGATCTCTATTGCAGCTACCATCTTCAACACTCCCTCTTAGCTAGAGAGAGATCTTTAGCTGAACAATCGTACAAGACTGCAACCAAAATGTCAATGATAAGATCTCATCCCATATATCCTGTAAGATTCATGAAAAACCTATGACAATTACTCATATTCATGGAATCACACAACATGAAAAACTATAATAATGCTTATATTCATAGAATCACTCAACATGAAAACCTGTAATAAATATTCATATTCATGGAATCGCTCAACATGAAAACCTGTAATAAATACTCATATTTATGGAATCACTCAACATGAAAACCTATAATAAATACTCAATCATGGAATTGCTCAACGACATGAAAACCTATAATAAATACTCATATTCATGGAATCACTCAACATGAAAACCTGTAATAAATACTCATATTCATGGAATCACTCAACATGAAAACCTGTAATAAATACTCATATTCATGGAATCATTTAACATGAAAACCTATAATAAATATTCATATATATGGAATCGCTCAACATGAAAACCTGTAATAAATACTCATATTCATGAAATCACTTAACATGAAAACCTGTAATAAATACTCATATTCATGGAATCACTCAACATGAAAAGATTTGTAAGACTCACAACTAAGCCTTTAATCACGGACTCTCTCAACGTGAACTGCCATGAAATCTCTCAACATGACATCCAACTCCCATCACAGAATCTCTCAATGTGAATTGTCATGGAATCTCTCAACATGACATCCAATTCCCATAACAAAATCTCTCAACGTGATGACATCATGGATTCTCTCAACATGATGTTCACTATTGCATACCGAAAGAGTTATCATAGCTGATCTTACAATCTCATTTATTCACACAAGAATAAAATAGGCAATAACAAAATAAGACTAGGTTCCATTTAAGTCTCAAATTTTACAAATACCGCAATCATCACAAACATATATGAGAATAAAGGGGATTCCATAAGTACTCCCTCTTAATTATGAAGCCTCCCTTTGAAGCTAAAATCTCCTTCTAAAGATCAACATCTCCCTCCAAGGATCATTATTTTGCAACATCATTGTCCAAATTGCATAATATCATTGCATCCTGTGAATATGTAACAACAACATTCATCTCAATGCTTAGTTCTGTACCAAAAGAGATCATCATTAATGTTAAAACATAAACTATTCTCAGTGATCTAATTCATCATCTAATCTTAGTATATTAACATCTAAGATCAACATGATATATCCAACTTGAGTGCCAAACAAAATTCCTTCTCATGACACATTCTGCAATATAGACAACTTACACAGAGCCACGAGAGATATCAATTACTTTCTATTGTCTTCCCATAGATTTACTGTTTCATTAGTTAATGCCATCTCAAGAATTATATTGCAATCAACTCAAATACTTTGCCTCAAATGTTTTTCCAAAAAGTGTGAAAATATAACTATATATAGAAGATGCACATCTTAATTATATATAGAAAAAGAGATTACGTACCTCGACTGTTAGAAAAATGTCACCTTTATGAAATTCTACATATTACCAGAAGATGGAGTTGCAATGAAGACCAAGTTTTGCAATAAAGCATCCAGCAAAGGACATCCAGATTGTCCCAAGCTATGATTTCTAAACCAGAGATAAACTCTATAAAGTAGACCCCCATTTTCAGAAAAGCTAAATCTTTCCATCTTTGATAGGTACAAACACATGAATGCGCATATATCATCCCCCGGTAGCTGAATCAATGATATGAGTAGGAAGTATATCCAAAATACTGAATAGAAAGAAGACAAAAGGAACGGTAGTTTTATTTTCTATTTACCGACGATGATCATTGCCTCAAAAATGTTTAGGATTCCTCTTACTTCATCTAAAGCAGGTACCAGAAAGATAACATTAATCAAAAGGCTCCAAAAATTATTTAGAACCCCTTCATTGAGCTTTACACTTTACACAATTACCATAATACTAAGATTAGTTAATAAATCAAGTGCATCGATTACAAGACAATTGAAGATGCAAAGATGATCTTCTGGCAAAGATGACCACTTTTAACAAAAATTGGGCTAGTGTGAGAATTTTGTGTTTCACCGAAATCACCTAATGAAATAAAAATTTACCAATAATTCCCTTGAAGATGCCCATCTATAAGCTTCGCTTTATCAAAAACAATATTTCAAGGGAATTGACGTGAAAATAGATAGGAGAGAAAGACGGTGGAAAACTATTGCCAGCTAGACAAAATCGAAACTGAAGATGAGCTAGCAAGAACCAAGAATGACAATATTCATAACTGGTGAAGAAAACTCAACAACATCTACGAAATCCACACGCACATTAGACGTATTTATCTTGAACATTTATGCAAAGTCACTCGACAGAAATAAAAAAAGGGTAAAAAATAGGGAGACTTGAAATCAATAGGAGAGCATAACGGTATGCTTTAGTAGGTCATCGGATACTTCACCCCACAAATTACATTACCACATTTGCGTGCATATAACAAAATCTTGTCCTTTCAACCGAGCCGTCCGCCATAAATTCTTCATATTAAACCTTCTATCCTATCCTGAGTGTAACGTTCCAATACTTAAGACAGGATTCACCCGGTCAAGACTGCCAAAAGTTAAAACCATAATCGAACCAATTTCTCTACATGCAACAAGATCTCACCAAAAATACTTAACTTAAAAAAAGCTAAACGAAATCTCAAATGCAGGAGACATACAAACAAGGATAGAGACAACGCAAAGAAGAAACATTGTAAAGAATAAGATCATCAAATGCGTCAATAATATGAACCAAATGATAGTCAACATTGAATATAACATAGGCATCAATACTAAATAAAATCCAGATTGAAAACTGGTGAAGGAAATCATATGATCTGTTAAGGAAGATATTTGATCTTATCATCTTTGAGGCACTACATATCTGTGATGAGGGGATTGAAACCCAAGGCTCATGATTAAAAAATATGCCTGACGAAAGAAGAAAACATTGCACAATCACTTAAATGAATAGACATGAAGAAATATACAAAAAATCTTGATTTATCTCTGCAATCTCATGCACTGAACTGCATTGAGGGTCACAGAGAATGATGAAGACACATCTCATATCCAGACTAAAAAATATTTCCCTTAGAGACATGATATACACTAATAATCAGAGAAACCCTCTTCTTTAATTGCTATTATTCAACTAGGCTTTGATACCATGTTAAGTTTTAGCCCAGAAATCAATGGTGATAAACAACAATAAGGAGGAGCAAAAACTAAACCAATAAACATCAGAAATATTCTAGGGAAACCCTTCGAGAATGAAGGGAAAAACCCAACCACACAACAAAAATATATCTTTGTTGATAATGAAATGTTCGAATGTACAATATCCTTTGCTTGATGCAAATATATAACAATAGGAGAGACTCTTCACATTATAACCGAAGGTCTCTTGAGATTCCCATAACTGCTATAATTAATTATAACTCTTTGAATATTCATGCCTCAATGCATGTGAATGACACATGTCATTCACATTTAATATTACAAATTAAGCTTAAGTGTCCTTTTCAGCTGAAGATGATAATAACAAAAATACCGTTCATATTTCCAGAAATAAAGATCTCTATCGCAGCTACCATCTTCAACAATTGCATCATTAAAAACTCATGCATTTTTGACTAGCTGTGGAAATCATGTCCTACTTATCATGCATTTTTGCTAAAAACTGCCACACATAGCCCTATAGAGGAAAACACAACATTTGAGGAAAACATGTGTATTTGAGAACATGTAATACCATAAAAAATTGCCACCAAGTCTCTAAAGCGTTTTAATAAGGTATTCACATGTTTATAACTCCATGCTTTTGCTATCGCCACCAAGTCTATTGGATTGATGACTTTAGTGAAGAACACCTTTGTAGAGGGCATTTACATGCTTTAATACATATTTAATGTCTTGAAAAAATGCTACCATGTTCTACATGCGTTTTTGGAAGTCATTAACATTTTTTTAAAACATATGCAGCTGGTCTCAAATTTGCCACTTTGACTTGGGCTAGGTGGAGATGAGTTTCAAATCATCAAATACACATGTAGTTGGGTCAAAAATCACCATTTGTGTCTTTGAAGAGCATTTGCATATTATAAATGTTATTTTTCAGGATCGCTGCGAGCGTAATGGCACTACCTATTAAGGTATATGTTTTCAATTGCAGCCTCTCCTTATATTTATAAGAGTGGGAGAATAGACATGTCCCTTCATGGGACTGATGGGACATGTTTGTTCATCACCCTAATTAAACTCTTATAATTATCTGTAATGTCTCTTAACATATATATATATATATATATATATATATATATATTCATTTCTTGATGTGATTTATCCGAGTAAAGCTACAAAACATCAACACTCCCTCTTAGCTAGGGAGGATAAACACATGACCATATGTTACCTCAATGTAATATAAGAATATCTTTGATTAGAAGATATTCAACATCTTGATATCACATTTGATATCTAGATTCTAGAGTATTGGTCTTCTAGAATATCAACACATGATATTAACCAAATACTCAAATAAGGTTTGATATCACGAGTCTTGGTCTCCCAAAATATCGGCTTTCGATATCCACCAAGTACTCAAAAAGCTTTGATATCATGAGTATTGGTCTCTCAGAATAATGATGATATTCACCAAATACTGTGAGTAATGGCCTCCCAGAATATTAGGACGTGTGATATTCACCAAGTACTCTGTGAGTAATGGCCTTCCAAAACATCAAGATGCATGATATTCACCAAGAAGTCTGTGTAATGCCTTCTAGAATATCAATAACGTTCATCATGTACTCAAAAATGTTTATAAGGTATGTGCACAGGCATTCTCATAATGCTTACCATTTAAACATCCACCATGCAAAGTATAGTCTACCATGATCTACATAGACATCGTAAGATATCCATCATAATAGAAATTAAATTATTGTAAGATTGTCACCTCTCAATAACTTCTACTAGTACAAGTGGGCATCATTTGGAAGTTGTCACTTCGTCATGATGTACACAGAGGGTAGGCCCGTTAAAATCACAACATTATGTATATTCATGAATCATAATCCTCTTCACTGCTACGGTTTATTGATCATTAGAGAATCCATCTCGACATGGTTTACATCCTCTGAATCAATATGACAGAGAGCGCTGAAGGTTGACTAAATCATTTCCTCTATTTGCTCCCTTTCTTTCAAGGTTGCCTCTAATGAAATGTCAGGCTCCCTCTGATTCTCAATCTCCCTCTTCCTACAATAACATTCTCAAAGGAAAATAGACCAAGACACGTAACTCTCATAAGAATGTTAGTAGTTTAACTCATGTCTATTACTAACAATAACAAAAAATTCTCATTATTATCACGATTCACATTATAATTGTCAATTGTATAAAATCATATAATATTGTAATGATATTCAAATAATATTCATATAATCATAACCAAATATTCACAATAGATGATAATGCATTATTCAAAATATAATCAATAATTTCATCTTACCATACTTTGACCTAAGGTGTGGGGTCCACGCTTCCTATCCGTCTGTTTAGTTGAATAAACCTTCTACCGTTTGTATCATTGCGGATTGCCTTGGGATTTAATGATTTACCATGCTTGATGTGATGCCCTTTCCACGTGGCTACTTTCACCTTCTAGCGGTGGTCACTATTGGATAATGGTTCTTGTCAATACTAGTATACCAGTGGTCGTTGTTGGATAACGGTTCTTGTCAATACTGGTGCAACTAGTCCACATGGTGGATGAATAGGCTTGATTGGAGTTATATATGTCTTGAGTTCACTTTACTCTCCTTGATAATTCCCACAATATAAATTATAGATCTTTGGTTATCTTTGTTCTGTGCAATGAACTCTCTCCATATCACCTATCTACTAAGTTTTTTTCTTTGTTACCAATCAATGCTAGTTGATGTTAGGTCGAGCTCGTAAGCTATCAATCTACTTCTCAGAAAGGCCCATACTTGGCCAGGTTTGTCTTGAATGTTAGACAAATAATAAGCAACCCCTGTAGTGCTCCAATATCATCGGGCTCATGAAAAATTTGATAAACCTTTCCTTCAAGCAATTTTCATAGTACTTATTCAGACTTTATAAATATATCGCGGAGATGAGTAAACACTTGTGATCGCAAATATTGAAGTCAATGAACATTGTATTAATTGAGCCTAGAACAGATATAGCTATGAAAATCACTTGATTAGTAGAGATTTGTCAATAAATATCCACCAATGTATACCTTGGTGTATTAGATCAATGAAAATCTTCACATTATTAAGCGCAAAGTCCTCATGGGACGAATATAATTCTAACATAAAATTATCATAGAATGGAACCCGTTGAATTCGCAAGGATCTCCCACGATTCACCCCTCAATACTAAGCGATAAATACTTCAATCTCCATCGCCTTTTATCTTCTCAAAGTTTAGCCACTAGGAAGCTCGAATCAAATTTGGTCTTTACTCGTAGTTGAGCCCAAATATCATTTTATATAACATATAAATTTATCTTCATCCATGTATCAAAAGCACATGTTTTCCTCTAGTTTTATTCATTGTTGTAGATAGAAAGAATGTTGGCAATGGTTGTAGGATCGATCTTTTAGATGTGTCCAATAATTCAAAAATAAACTTTTCATTTTCATTTTTCCTTAATCTTCAGTTTGAAACATGGCAGGCCCTCAAAGAATATTCTTATGGCACGGGGGATTCACATTCACTTTTAATTTAGACACTACTCTCAAATACTTCCCATTTCCCTCGCATTCATTTCATCTGGAATAACCCAAAAAGTAAGGATGAATTATTCACTAATTCATGATGTTCGATATGGTAGTATGTTGATTTAAATGGGTAGAGTATTCATTCTCACCGAGTATATCTCCTTACTTTTATTTTCCTTGTCTGTGACTATATCTGGGTTACACCTCTGAGTCATTTATTCATATTAGTTCCAATAAGAGTTATTAGACATATTGAATGAGACAACTTTTTTATTTTTAAGATTGTAACCTGCTCTGATACCATGTTATTTTTCAGGATCACTGCAAGTGTAATGGCACTGCCTGTTAAGGTATATGTTTTCCAATTGCAGCCTCTCCTTATATTTATAAGAGAGTGGGAGAATAGACATGTCCCTTCATGGGACATGCCTGTTCATTATTAATTAAACTCTTATAATTATATTGTGATTGCAAATATTGAAGTCAATGAACATTATATTAATTGAACCCAGAACAGATATAGCTATGAAAATCACTCGATTAGTAGAGATTTGTCAATAAATATCCACCAATGTATACCCTGGTGTATTAGGTCTATGGAAATCTTCACATTATTAAGTGCTAAGTCCTCATGGGATGAATATAATTCTAACATAAAATTATCATAGAATGGACCCCTCTGAATTCACGAGGATCTCCCACGATTCACCCCTCAATACTAAGCGATAAATACTTCAATCTCCATCGCCATTTATCTACTCAAAGTTTAGCCACTAGGAAGCTCGAACCAAATTTGGTCCTTACCCGTAGTTGAGCCCAAATATCATTTTATATAACACATAAATTTATCTTCATCCATGTATCAAAAGCACAGGTTTTCCTCTAGTTTTATTCATTGTTGTAGATAGAAAGAATGTTGGCAATGGTTGTAGGATCGATCTTTTAGATGTGTCAAATAATTCAAAAATAAACTTTCAATTTTCATTTTTCCTTAAATCTTTAGTTTGCAACATGGCAGGCCCTCAAAGAATATTCTTATGGCACGGGGGATTCACATTCACTTTTAATTTAGACACTACTCTCAAATACTTTCCATTTCCCTCGCATTCATTTCATCTGGAATAACCCAAAAAGTAAGGATGAATTATTCACTAATTCATGATGTTCGATATGGTAGAATGTTGATTTGAATGGGTAGAGTATTCATTCTCACCGAGTATATCCCTTACTTTTATTTTCCTTGTCTATGATTATATCCGGGTTACACCTCTGAGTCATTTATTCATATTAGTTTCAATCAGAGTTATTAGACATATTGAATGAGACAACTTTTTTATTTTTAAGATTGTAACCTGCTATGATACCATGTTATTTTTCAGGATCGCTGCAAGTGTAATGGCACTGCCTGTTAAGGTATATGTTTTCCAATTGCAGCCTCTCCTTATATTTATAAGAGAGTGGGAGAATAGACATGTCCCTTCATGGGACATGTCTGTTCATTATTAGTTAAACTCTTATAATTATATGTAATGTCTCCTAATATATATATAAATCTTGATGTGATTTATCCGAGTAAAGCTACAAAACATGAACAATAATAAAAACTTGCAAGTTAATTTCAGAAGTCCACTAAGTGATTATTTTATAAGATGTGATGATGGCAATATAAAAAAGAAGAAGAAAGATAGATTGTGTATTTGGGTGACTTGATATGAAAGGTGATCACCTCTCTCATTTGGATAAATTTTTCTGTATTACCCTACCATCTAACTAGCAGACATCATCATCAAAACTGCTCAGTCACCTTCATTGATCAATTTATATTTTTCGTTCAATTTGTGATGACTAGAATCAGCAAAGATGATTCCTCTATTTACACGTCATTGGGTACAATTTCCCCTATTTAACAATCCTGCATTGACAAATAATATCCAGTTTATGACAATCTATGATCTGTGTGCACGTGTATTGCCGGGAATTCATAAATTTGCTGATTCCTCTATTTACATATGTCATTGGGTACAATTTCCCCTATTTAACAATCCTGCATTGACAAATAATATCCAGTTTATGACAATCTATGATCTGTGTGCATGTGTATTGCCGGGAATTCATAAATTTGTCTTTTTTTTAGTCAACAATTTATGGGTTTTTGGTTTAGCTGCAATTTCGTTCTTCACATTTTTCAATTTAAGAGCTACGGGCTATAAAGATTCAAATTCAGCCATTATGTCTCTGGAATATCTTACTAACCACTCTATCATGCATTCTTTTTGAATTACACTTGAAAGACAGTATTTCTTTGACTTTTTAATTTGAAATGAAACGAAGTAGGTAAACTTGATAATTTGCACTTTTGAACTCTAGTGGTTTGTTGCATATATTTAGCTTGTTTTGGTCGTCATAAATCTGATTAGAAAATCTAACAGGTTTTCGTACATTCTTGAACATGGGGCAGGATTATTGGCGCACAGTATAAGTGTGGATGATTATCAAGGTTCGTCTCACCCCCCTAAGCTGGTAAATTTAATGGCATGCTCACAAATTTTAATCATCACTCAGTTATCAAGAATGGTCTTTTGTACTTGTTTCTATGGTGGATGCCATATGCTAGTCTTGTAATGCTATTCGCATAGTTTTAACTATAGATTAAATAAGCTCAAGATGAGCAAGGCCTTGTTGGGACTTTAGTCTTTTTCAACTATACTTTCACTCTTAATATGTCTAATTCTATTTATACTGTTAGATTAGTTGTAACATTTAACTAATTAAGCTCAATTTTATTTAGTTTTGCCAGTTCTTCACAGCCTTATTCTCTGTAACATGCATGAAACATGTTTGTTGGCTGAAAATCTTGTCTAAAATATGACTGATATGTACCTAAAGTGCAATGCAATTCCATGTCAATAGGGACAGAGTTCTTAACATGGGGCATGCATTTATTACTATAAATTTCTTTTATTGGGTTAAAAGACAGGAAAATTGATTGAAATATCTTTTATGGTACACATCAAATAATTTTTTAATAGAGTAAAATTTTTGTCAATGCTATTTTCATTTGTTTAACCTCTATATAAATCCACTTGAGAATACTCTCAGCTTTTAAAACAAACCATTCCAAAGCATTTTTTGATTGTTTAAATTTTAAACCATAGAAGTATAAATCGTTTGGGGAATAAATTGACAACCAGAGTAATAAGATTTTTTGGAAAAATGAGGAAAAAATCAGATTTACCAAAAAACTTGAAAAATTGAAGGAAAATAGTCATTAACTACTTCAAAAAAAAATTAAAGGACATTCTATAGCATAGATGATAAAGTTCAGATACAAATGATTCAAAGCACTTGCACAACCTCCACCTGATATATTTTTGACTTGGACAACTCAAAATTTTAACATTGATTTTGTTTGTATCGATTTCATTGAAGCTATGATTTGAAGTAGCATCAAAATAGAATGAAGCTTTCTTTGCAAAATATTGTCAATAAAAGAAAGTCTTCATATTCATATAAGTAGAGTTCATTTTCTAGAATTCTCTCAAGTTCCTTTTATTATATATACTCAACAAACAATTATTTACAAAGTCGGCATGATACACACAGATGTATATACCATAACAACTTTATTAATTGCATGAATTGTTTAATTTAATTTTGAGTAGAGTTTTAAATATCTAGGGATTTGATTAATTGTAAGAACTTATATGTCATAATTGACAAGCCTAAGATGATTATAATGATTATTATAGGGTTCTTTTTTTATTCCAAAATAAGTAAAACAACATTTTGTTACCCTACTCTTTCTAAACATATTGCAACAAATAAATAAGGCAACTTTTCAATTGTCTTCTTTTGTTTCATATTGCAACAATTTAAATGTTTGAAATTTATACAAACAAAATCAATGTTAAAAATAAATAGTATCTATCAAGTATACAATATATTAAATGTAAAAGGGAAAAGCTACGTTTGTAATTGCTCATCTCCCAGGCTACTTCTCAACTTTGCAACACTTCGAGACTTAGCAACACAGCTGTGGCTACAACGTCACACATTGAGTTCGCAGAGAATTATGTCAATGTCAGTGGGTTTTTTCTTGTTAGTGTCACTTTTAGGGTTTCCGCTAGTTTTCCACATTTCTTAACCAAACAAATCCTATTTTTTGGGGAATAACTCGCTGCACATGCCAACTCCCAATTAATCATGATTTTTTGTTGTTTTTTTACTAAAAATGCTATTGATATATATTAATAGTCAATAATAGTTGAAACTTTGAAGCTACTTTATAATATAAATAATAAATTATAGGGGTTCACTGCTTTCCTATTAAAGGGCCATAAATAATAGTTGTAATTTTAAAATTAGTGTATAATATCAATTATGTCTCTGATCTCATTAGAATCCATGAGTTGAGGGGTGAGAGAGCTTGGGTCATAACTAAACCAAATAATTTCATTTACCAATTGTTCTCATAATTAAATCAAATAACCTTGTTAATCAGTAATCCTCAGAATTAAATAACTTCGTACTTTTTATGAAATTGTTATAGTAATTATTTGAAAAGTCTACAAGGAAGGGATGTAACATATCTACCCCTCTGTTAATCACTGCCCCTGAAGAATGAGAGTCACAATAGTTAAGTTTCCAAACTAGAATACATGAAATGCAAAACATGAGTAATACATTAACATAAACATTTATCCTGGGTAGACCCTCCTACTTGAGGGGAAAACCCAGCCACACCCCGAAAATAGTGCCTTTATTCAGTTCTCAAAATAATTATGAGGTTTTTACTTGAGATTGATGTCTACAGTCAGACGATCAATCAACCTGCCTTTTATTTTATTCAAAACTCTTACGACTTTCTAATAGAACCAACTGAACACATACACCTTGAATGCAATACTATATATATATATATATATATATATATATATATATATATATATATATATATATATATATATATTCCTCAACACTACTAGACTTTGTGATATTGCTATTAGGATTTAACTGTGTGATTTTTGAATAAAACTCATTGACCCATGTTTCATGAGTAGTGATTCAACATGAATCCATCTCTCATGAGAATAAATGGAACACTTAGCACTCATTGGATCTAGGTGATACTCACAGGGGTAAAGCACTGGGACTTCTCGGGAGGTCACCCATCCCAGCACTACTCCAGCCTTAGCGCGCTTAACTATAGAGTTTCCTCCATGGTTAAACCCAAAGCTTGCAAACCCATTTGCAAAACCTTCATCGAGTGTTGTGCCTTATGAACCATTCATTAGAAAGCCCCTTAAGCTCATCAATTGATAAGCAGGAGATAATTTCCACAGTAAGTTAAATTGTGATATTGCTATCAGGATTTAACTGTGTGATTTTTGAGTCAAACTCATTGACCCATGTTTCATGAGTAGTGATTCAACATGAATCCATCTCTCATGAGAATAAATGGAACACTTAGCACTCATTGGATCTAGGTGATGCTCACAGGGGTGAAGCACCAAACACTTCTCTGATCAAAAGATATTTGTTATTAGGTTCCCTGGATCTCACATACAAGTTCATATACTCGCATTACACAAATCAATTACACTCTACCTCAAGAAAAACATCTTTCCTTTATACCAAGTCCTAAAACAAATTATTGAGTCGGCCTTGAGGCTTTCCCAATTTACAATAATAATATAGGACCAACTTAAGATATTACATTTACACGTTACATTACATTTTTTCACTTTTTCATAATTACAAACAAATTGGCAGCTCACAGTATTCATAACTCTTCACTCGATGCTCATTTGGATGTGCGCCTTTGACCAAAGTATCTTCATCATGTCTTTTACCTCTGTCCAAGTCTGCATGACCAAATTCCATGTCTGTTAGGAGATACAATCCAAACATTAGTAACTACTACACAGAAACTCTGTCTGAACGCTGCCTTAACTAAATCTTCAATAACTCTATCCAGTCTTCATCTTTCCATACATGCTCTTAACTTTAGCATGTAGACACTCTGTAGAACATAATACCAACTGTGAATAAGCTCATCTTCAATCCTCGAACCTCGTGAAACCAAACTCTGTTCACTGCACTGATAGTCTTGACAGAATAACAAGTATGTTGACATCAATGACAAACCCTATCATGAATACAACACACAATCTCTGAATCATGTCTCTAACTAAATCATGTCTAGGATACTCTCCCATAGGAATACCATCAACACTCATGCTTAACACATATAACTCCACAACATAGAAAAATACAATAACAAACAAATTGAGTGACATATAGAGTTGAGAGGATGCAACTCTCTTAGATACTACTAACGCTGCAAAACATAACAACAAAATCACTCAAGCAAAATTCTCTGCACCCTATTGTATAACACAGAATCCCGATGAACAATAATTATCAAAACAATACATTCACATCCTTCTCGATTTCTTTTTAAACAATATGGAGTTCAATCAAAATGCCAAGGGACACACATGAATGCCAAGTGAGAATAGTTACAAGCCAGAAAGCAATTACATACTTGACGACAAAATTTTATTTAAAAAACCCGACGATGCTTAGCACAAGAGGAAGACATGTGTCAGGTAGGAATCATTGTGATGCATTGCCTCATGATGCCATGTCACTATATTAATTTCTGTGAATAGTAAGAGTCAAAACATGATACCACACGATGAGGAGAGGAAAGGAACTGATGCCACCATGTCTTTGTGAGCATAAGAAATTGTCAACCACAAAATCCATACGAAGGAAATGCTGAGGGAACCTCTTCCAACAAGGCAACCACGTGCCCTTGTGCCAAATCATCACATGCAAAACACACGGCTATAGGAATAGAGAAGTACTTTAATCGAAGCCATACACAAGCTAGAGTCTCTGTTTTCTTTCAACAACGATTGAGAATACAATAACAGGAACATAAGTATGAATGAGTTGTCTTGCAGCTAGCATAACATTAACAACAATTATTTATATTGTTTGCCTCAACTAATATTTTAAATGTTTCTTTAAAGTTTAAACATATCCAAAATCTTCAAACAAATGAGGAAACTTTTGGAGGATTTCATCATAAACCTCCCAATAGCACTATTCTCTCCCATTACACCTTACATTGAGTAATCTCTCAGTTATGTAAGCAGAGCTTAAATACCTTTATCACCTTGAGTGGCTTGATCATGAGCTGTCCTGAATCCTGCACCCATAAGGAGTTACAATCAATTATGTGCGCAAAATACACTTTGCATTTCGTTAAATATGAAACATGAAAAACATTACATAATTGGGTGAGAGCTGCTGGTAGAGGAATTTTGTAGGCTATAGGTTTGATAACTTACCTTTCTTTGATCAATTGTACTTGTTCTTCTATTTCCAAGAGCATCTTGGGTTCAAGGATTAGCTTATCCTCCAACTTATTTGAATTGAATGGTGTCTTGCACTTTATTTCATATAATGCTTCAAATGGTACCATCGTGATGGTTGATTAGTACAACTTTAATAGGCAAATTTTTCTAATGGTAAGTTGTCCTCCCACTTATAAAGTTGGTCCATGTAGGTTACTCTTAAGAGATCTTCCAATACTTGGTTTATCCTTTACGTTTGACCATCCATCTTTAGATGATATGCTAAGCTTAAGCTTAACTATGTTCCCAAGGCTACAAACAAGGTTTGCGAAAATCTGGATGTCATCCTGGCATCCCTATTTGAGATGATTTTCTCAAAAATTCTATGCAAAGGGAAGATTTCTTGAACAAATTGTTGTGCAATAATGAGTGCTCCATCAATTAGGTTTTTAGGTATTAAATGAACAACCGTGGTCAATATATTTACCACTACTGAAATAGCTTTTGGTCTATTTATTGGAATTGGTAAACCTTGGAAAGTTCATGCTTATGATCTCCCACTTGGAATTAGGAACATAGTGAGATTTCAACAATTAAATTTGGATGTTGATGTCTGACTTACTCTCCGACATTCTAAACAACTTGCCATAATCTTGGCAGCATTCTTCTTTATTTCCTATAAAAAATACAAGGGTCTGATATCAACTAATAGTGTAGTAACACTTAGATGCCCCAAATAAGGTGTAGAATGAACTTCCTTAAGGACTTTGTTCCTTTGTATGGAAGAATTGGGAACACACATTCGCCCTTGATATCTTAGTAGTCTGTCTTGTTCAAATTGGAATCCTTCATATCTTGGGTCATGAGAGTCAACTTAAAGGGCTTGTCGAACTTGGTTGTAATATTCATTTGCTTCTAATCCTCTGGGAGTTCTTGTCCTAAAATGTGTATTGATAGTTACCACGGAGGATGAATGTCTTTGATGACTTAAAGAATCTACCATCCATTTCTCCTTGTCTTTAGTGAACTGATTTCAAAGTAATAATCAAAGATTAGTTCCAACTATCTACTTTCAGGCATTTTAATTGGGTTGAGTAAATATGTACTGCAAACCTTGATGAATTGATTTGAGCTCAAATGGTTTTGCCTAGAGATATTGTTGCCATATCTGAATGGTATGAACAATAGTGACAACTTCTTAATCAAGAGCAACACAATTTTGTTTGTAGTTTTTCAACTTTCTAGACTTAAGTGATTACTTGTCCATCTTGCATTAAAACTCCTAGTTTTCCTCCAAATGCATCCGTGACCACCACAAATGTCTTGCAAGATCTGATACCTTGATTGTGGGTGTGGAAGTTAATCTCTCCTTCAGGTAATCAAAGGCTCTTTGACATCTTTTTGTCCATTCGAAGCTTTTCCCTTTTCATTGGTGTAAAGTGATTGGATAGGCTACATGAGAGAAATGCATTACAATTTTTCTATAATACAATGCTAGCCCCATAAATTTCTCACCTTTTTGCACATTTTTGGGAATTGACCAGTCCAATATCGCTTTTATTTTTGTTGGATCCATGACTATTCCTTTGGCAAAAATGATATACCCTAAACATTGTACTTCTTTTTGGGCAAAAGATGCACTTAGATAATTTTCCATATAACTTGTGTTTTCAGAAATGTTGCATTACTATCTACAAGTGCTGGTAATGTTCTTCATTAATGCAGTGGATTAATATATCATCTAAGAACACCAAAATGAATTTATCCAAACAATCTTTGAATACACTATTCATCAAGTTCATAAAAGTAATTGGGGCATTAATAAGCCAAAAAGCTGGCACTATTGTGTTCATATCGAGTTTGGAAAGTGGTTTTGTGTATATCTTCCTTAGTCAAATTTGGTGATACCTTGACAGCATATCTATCTTAGAGAATAGTGTAGCTTGTCTCATTTGCTCTAATAGATCAATCCTTGGCAAATTGCTATTTGTTGTTGGTGACTTTGTTCAACATACGATACTTAATGCATAAATGTAGGGTTTTGTCTTTCTTCATGAATATTATCAGTGCTCCCCATAGAGATACATTGGGTTTGATCAATCCATTGCTAAGCAGTTCTTGTAATTGTGCTTTCAATTCCATTAACTTAGTAGTGGACATCCTATATGGGATCTTGGAAATTGGTTCTGCCCCAGGCACTTGGTCAATGGAAAATGAAATACCCTCTTTGGTGAAAGACTAGGTAATTCTTCAAGAAACACATCCTAATACTCACGAAAGTAAGGATTATTTTCAGCAAAGGTCTCTACTCTTTTTCCTTATTCTGTTATCTCTTCACAAATCATCTTATCTTCTAGGTATGTCACTTATCATCTTCTAGGTATGCTACTTCTAGTTCTTTGACTTTATTCATCCATTCTATTCACAAACATTTGACACCCTTTTCTTTTGTTTTTCTTGAGCTACATAGCTGAAATTTGTTGTACCTGAATTTTCCATTGGACCCCTTGAATATAAACCATGTTTCCATTGTCATCTAAACAGTCCACAATCTTAGAAAAATAGTCTACCTTGCCCTATGCGTCCATAACTAGTTCATCCCCAAAATCACGTAATAGGAGACTAGGGGTGCCACATACAAAATTAACCTCTGGAATGAACCTTGGAACCTAATCCCTAGCTCTGAGAAAACACTACTCTACTCTAGCTCTTGTCTAATTGGTATACTCTATTGAGGAAGAACTGGCAATAAAACCAATTCTCTTTGGAAATTTACTCAAAATTTTAGATGTAAAACATTCAGTGGTTCTAGTAACTATTAGTATAGTTATAGGGTTGTCATAAAGTGTATCCGTTGTTTCAATTGGAGTAATTTGATACTCAATTTGCCTATCATCTACCACTGCATGTATCTTTTGTTGAAACATTGTCTACTATGGCAGTAAGTGATTTCTATGTTGTTGTCCTATTGGCATCATAGTGGGACATTGGTTGGTGTAATGATCCCTGCAATAGGTGTAACATTCTCCTGTTGAACCTTTCTTTTCAGGTTCTCTTTCTTGTTTTGTTTCCTTTATTTTTGTGGTCAATGTGTCCCCTTTTCTCATTTCTAGAGTCATAATTTTTCCTTTATAGTCCCTTTTCCTGAAAGTTTGAGAGGATGGTTTTCAGTTCTATTTTTTCCCCTTATCCTTGGAATCATCATCATCTTTTTGCTCCTGTTTGACAGCCCGTTCGTGGACCTCATCCACTGTTCAAAGTGCTAGCACATCTACTGGCCCTCCTATATGATTGTTATTTCCTATAATGAACTTTTGTATCCCAAAATTCTCAAGTTGATATTGAGGAACGTGTTGATGCGAGTTTTGTATCACTTACATAACATATTAGGATTTGAATATTTGATATGGGATATCAAACATACAACTCCTCTCTTGAAAAGTTAATGCTCATGAGACATGAGTATAACTCCAATGTTCCTTACACTGTTGGATACTCGCTCAGTTTTATCGATGTGATTTACTGATAATCACGTAGGCGGCCTTACGTAAATTGTTGAGGATGACTTGGACTTTGATGGGATGAAGGTGATGATGGCTCGGTTTGTGAAATGTGTGGAAGCAGATAATGTTGATGCTCATGATGATGGAGGGTGAGTTTGCCGATGATGATGTTGATGGGAAAGCGATGGTTGTGGAAGGTGAATGGATGAGTTCTATCACTTGATCTACTCTAACTTTCTTCTCTCTAAACTTCAACTACCCAACTACTTACTATTCTACTCCTATTCCTATGAATGGAAGGTTAGCAAATGGACGGGGATTGAACCTAATGAGAGCTGACTAGTGGCCTCACTTCCACAGGTGCAATGATTCAAAGGAAAAATAAACTAGCTTACCACACAAAGCTTCCCAACCAGCCGCTAGGATGCTAGTGGCCTAGTATTGATCCCTATCAAACATTTACCAATGCTACCATACAACTATTCATCTACATTAACTTCACTTAAACAACTTCAAATGCAACCAACTTTAACAACTTGAAAGAAAATCTAACTAAGTGGAAGTAGAAAACATGCAATAACACCCAATGTTCTTGATCAACATGCCAATCGCAACAATGAAAAAGAGAGCAATTTTGGTATTATTTTCGCAACAATTTCTCTGACCCTTTACAAATGAGAGAAAATGGCCTTTTATAGGGGCCAAAAATACAATGGACGGTGGAGATCAAAACAAGATCAACGATCCAGATTGGATCCTCAAAACCCTAGTTAGGGTTGCCACCCCATCGGCCAATGAGAAGACGCCACCTCATCAATGGACCAATGAAAAAAGTGCAAAAAGTGGCAACCAATGAAAAGGCACCAAAATGGTGGCCAATCAGAAATAGACAGTGTCCTATTCTAGAAGAGAGGGAAGTTTGCCTCTTGGGTTTACATCAAATGATCTTCTAATATAACTCTTCCTTTTTCTTTCATCTTCTTAGCTAAGGAAATGAACTTAGCTAGCCTTTCGTTAATTTCTTCCATAGGAGGACAAGGTGTGTGCTTCGCCTTGAGTTCCACTGACTTTTGTACAATCTAGCAATTAGGTAGAACAGATAGGAGCTCATGTAGAATTGCCTTTGGTTTTGCACGGTTCTGAGTTGCAATTCTAAGTTCTTGCTTATGATCTTGGCCCAATCAAACCTTCTTTTTCCTTTCTCAATCTCATCAATGAAGAAGTACATCCAGTTTTCAAATCTCAACCCTTGAGCTAGGCTCATGATCCGACTGAATAGAACAACGAGATCGCCATATTTTGGTTTGAAATCTGCCATTGTAAGCCTCGATGATCTGTTAACTCCTTTCCTTCCCTCACGTATCCAATTCTATTTTAGATGTGTGTAATAAGCCTCTTGGTTATCTTGAAATGATTTAGTTGCTTGGTCCATCATTAGAATTGTCATGCCCTTGTACTGGGGAATGTTAAATGTTTCTTCAATCGCTTGTTCGCCAATGCTGGCCAACACTCTCTTCCCTTCATCAAAAATGATGGAATTACTGTTTAGATCAAATCTGGATGCACATTCCATAATCAATTCTGGACAAGGCAATGTGGGAGGACAAGCCGCTGCGTGTACAATTCCACTATTGTAAATCCTTTTTGCCAAGGGGGATTGTCCTTCCTTCAGTCTGTCCCTCATCCGTATCATGTCTACTGTACAGATATTGGTGTCGGTTATTCTCTTCATTTTCGAGAAGAAGGAAGTATTGGGCATCATATTCTCTTTGTTTTTCTTAGTGTTCGCCCGCTTGGGATTCTTACTTGCACTATCATCCTCCATGCTCGTCGCCCTATTACGGGATGGTAGAGTGGTGGACCAAAAGGCAAGAAGAACCAAGCAGAGCAATCCTTTGACTAGAACGAAAGATGGATGTCAGCTTAAGCACTCCTTGCAACTCTAAATGATGAAAATTCACCTTAACCGATAAACTTATAGCCACTGTTTGGAACATAGGATATGACTTTCAAGTAGTTCAAATCCCTTTGCAAATTAGAAATTTACACTCCTAAAACTATCCAACACTTGCCTTTTATGCAAAAATCAAACTTTCATATATATCTCTTCTCCCAACAAAATTGCCAAAATCTGGTATAAATATGCAGTCCAAAGTAGGAAAAAATCAGACCTTCACCATGAATTGCTCAAAAATCAGAATCAGATCTGCCTCAATAAAATGCCAAGAATGGAAAATTTTGCCTTTGTCTCAAATTCGCCCATGCATGAAGTCTGAAATCTGCCCAAAATGCTACCTAGGGCACAAATCGCAGCTCACAAATAGAGGAGAAAATCACCAAAATCTGCAAAAATCTGCCCACAAGAAAAATCGCCAAGGTTTGAAAATGGAGAAATGCAAGCAAAAAACTGCCCTCCACTAAATTCGCCTCCACAAAATTCGCCCAAGTCTGGAAAAAATCTGCTCCTCCACAAAATTCGCCCACATGGAGAGGAAGAAATGATTTGTGAAAATGAGATGGGGAGGAGACGCCCTTTATAGCCAATTTTCTTTCTCCATAAAGCTGGCCTACATGGTTTAGGAGAAAACAAAAAACAAAAATTAAATTCAAGTTAAGGCCCACAATTAAATACTTAGCTCAAAAAAATTAATTTTGCCAAAAGAAAATTGCACTTCTAAATTTACCAATTAGCTCCAATTGCAAAACGAAATTAAATGGCCTTGAGGGTGTTAAATATTTCCATTTAATGAGGGTTTAGTAATTAATACATCATTAAATTTGGATTTTGGCTAACCAAAAGCCATTTTTTCAATATTAAATTACTAAATTCATTAAAAACTTAAAAGTTTTCAAGGCAATTAATCCAATTAAAGCCAATTTTTGCAATTTTTTACGAAATCGATTTTGCCAAGCTAAAAATTAAAAAATTAAAATTGCATTTAGAACCAAAAATCGATTTTTTGCACTTTTCCTCAACGAAATTAATAAATTTTCACCAAAGAAAAAATTGAGATTTTTCAAAGACTTAAGTCTAATTAAAATATCTCTTTTGAAAATTATCCAAATTTACAGAGTTAAAACCAAATTTTCAAAAGAAAACATCTAAGTACTAAATTTACAACTTTATCCTGCCAAGTTGAAATTAGAAAATTATTTGGCCTAGGGATAAAATTGATAGCTCTGGAAAATCAAGTTAAGAAAACCGGGTGAAAATAAGCTAAGCCTCCCGAATTTGTCCTCAAGGTGCCAAGGCGTGAAATTTTCAAAACTCAAATTGTTTTTTGGTCAATCCAAAAATTTGCCGAGGTGATTAAAAGAAAAAGGGGGTCCCCAAGATTTGGGGCGATGTGTGAAAACCTCACAATAGAACGTACTTGCAAAATATGGTGAACTTCAATCGGTACTCATTCACTGACATCACTTTGTCTTAAATTCTTGAAATTTGTCAACTTCAGATCATAAAAAAGTTGTGGTAGCCATTTGTTCCTGGAAATCCCTATGGATTTTTCTGACTCTGGTTACTTTCAATTGAATTCCATTCTGTTACATTTCCTCCAAATAACTACATCTTTGGAACTTTAATAGTCCCCTAGGTCACCTTAGAATTGTTGGAGTAGTTACAGATTTTGAAACATTTTTTCTATTTCCACTAAACTCTTCTCTGTAGTATTCCTAAACAGGGAGCTTGTGAACTTGGGAGTTTAAACTTCTTCATGTCTAAAGAAAGTTCATTAGCCAACTGGTTTTGTTAATTGTTTTGGTCTAGAGCTTTTGAGAACTCTCCTTGTTGTTGGCTTTAGAGATTTTCTTCTATTTTGGCGAAACTCTCCTAGGTTAGGTCTCATGATCCTCTTCTAACATTTTTGTTTGACCTTCAACTTTCCATTCCAAATTCGAGATATGGTTTTGGTTTTGGTATCGCTCATCATCTTCAAGAGTTGGTTCAATTTGGCTTAGGGATTGTTGATGTTATCGGATTCCCCGATGTTGTTCATTGGGTTATCCATTTTTCATATTTACTTGAATGTAGTTTATATAGATTTGGTGTTTATATTGACTTTAGTAATTATTTCCTTAAAATGTACACATAGATTACTCAAGAAAACAATCATTAAATTTCCATTTATTGTTCAATTCCAAAATTTAACATATTTTTTAATAGATAAATAAAATAGTTTTTAAGTGCTTGTTCGAGTTGCTTTCATCAGTGATGGGTTCCTTCTGCCCATCAAAATTATAAGGCATAGGACATTATCCCCTAGTGGGAATGTAAACACCTATTGGACCATAAGATGCAACTCTTCCCATAGTTGAGTTTCAAGTGTCAACCTTCTCATCAAGTTTGATTGGGGTTTCCTTTGTTTCCTTGAACAAAGGAGGCCATCTATGCCTCTCCTTCTGAAGATCATCTCTTGGAAGCAAAAAAACATGAATAGTCATACATCATTTGGTTCATCTAGAGGAAGATTATACTAAGGTCTCATACTTCTACAGTGTACATTGGATCTGCATCCTATGAAACACCGGCAGATAGATTTCAGTTCACTAGGGGAATCATGGCGAGCTCCTAGGTCCAGTATGGAACCCAATAGCTCCTATACCATATGGAAAATGTTTAAACTAACTACTCAAGATACAAGTACCGAGTAAATCATAGGATATAAAACTTTTTTAACTAACCAATATAACAACAATTAATTTCCTCTTATTTTCATAAACATGATAACCCCTAATGACTAATTGCCTCTTATTAAACATGATAACCTCTAATGACTAACTTAATGACTTCAGTAAAAGAAGCTATGTGATATTAGAAAACTACCTTTCCATGGGCATAACTAACACATTTTAATATTGACAGTTGTAAAATGGAAGTAACTTGATAACTGAATAAACTAACTGAAGGCATGAAATCATAGAACCTGTAAGATGGCAGTGTCTGATCTTGTTCCTTCTCTGATATTAATTTTGATGACATCCAAGAAGAGGAAGAGAATCACCCAAAAGGTTTACCTCCCATCCATTGAGGTTTCTGGTGCTCACACAACTTTTTAGAAGCGGCCAGACTCTGCATGAGAGGTGCAGAAATAGGATCCGGTTTATCAGACATCTGATCTCTGTGTTTAGAACCCACAACAATCTTAGTTGGTTATACCCTATAGACATCCATGCCTATGAGAATGATCTTCCGGATTTGATGTGTACTATCGGTTCATATGATTGAGAATCACGATACCATTGCAGAAGAATGAGGATATGCCAATCCATATGGTATGGTCTTTGTATCAACTTGCTTGTTCATTTCAGTTGATACTATCAGACAACAGTTTCCTTCTAATCATGAGCTTTTTGTTTTGATATAAACATGCAAGTATTTATTTATTCAGTATGATTTCATGCAGATCATGATGATTTCAAATGTCAGAAGATGTTGAATTCCCATGCAATAGTTTACAAGATAATATTCCTCATGTTGGATTGACAGCAATGACTGAAACCGAGTACAACATTGATTTTACATTATTTTCTAATAGAAGATTATGCATTCTAATAGTATACAGCCGTGGCTGTTATTTGTGCTCATTCATACTTTTCATGGAATAAGATCACATTTCAATTAAACTTCATTTGATGATGAGACTAGAAATGGGTATCAAATGACCAAGCAATCATTGCAAAAAAGAATTGCTTGCCTGTCCATGGTGATGAGCAGTGATGAATGGGATTTGATCCCTGAGAAAATTTGAGTTGATGAAATGAAAACTCTTTGGCAATTCAATTCATTGAATGCTTAATAGTTCGATGAAATCTCCAATGATTCAATTCTGGTGCGATCATTAACTCTCAGAATCACAGCTCTCGCAAAACGGTAAAAGGTAACCTCCAAAATGAAGGTTGTGAGGTTTTAAAAAGACCAGGCGTTATCCAAAGGAGTGGCTCAATAAGCTGATTGAAAGCAAGAAGGGTAACTAAGGTGGCAAGGAGTTAATTTGCCACATCAAATAAAAGAATATGTGTGTTGCCAAGAAAAGAGAAAATACATTGAATAAGAATTAATTTGATATTAATCATTTATCTTCAATTATATTGTTCATGTATGTCCAAATATTATATATATAAAATGTGTACATGCTCATAATACTTAGTGCCAATTTTCACATCCCATGGATAGGGATTTTCAAGCTCATTGTAGACACATAAATTCGCTTATTATTTCATGATTATATGTATGTATGTGTGAGGTTCTATCATTTGCATGTATGCACATGACAATTGGCATATAATGAACGTGCACACACAAAATATTTGCAATTCATGTTATTTTGAATGGAGAGAATGATAAGGTTTTTTCATTAAATCGATAAAGGAGATTCTCAAGGTATTTCCTTTCATGGTGTATTAATGCAACATTCTTATTAGAGAACATTCTTATTAGAGAATTTTTAATACTTCTAATTTAAAAATAACAAGGAAAAAACTTACAACACCCCCCCGCCCTCCCGGACTACAGGTGACTAACAGTCAACTAAAACCCAACTCCCAGTGCCCTGATGACCAAGATACTTAGCTATAGCATCCGACTTGAATGGTAATTCCGACCTTTCTTCATGTGCTTGCACCCTCTCTCATCTCTAATGATACTCTCCCTCCCTTCTTAAAGGCTATCTTCTCCTACACCCACTAACATATGGAGAAATTAGTAATATTTTTATTCCATTTATATATTTTAAACTAACATACATCATCTTGATTATCATCTTCCTTTTAAGTTGTCAGTGTACAATATTATTCATCCATGAATATTAATTTCTATAAATGCACCATTAATCAATAACCCTCATAAACCAAAAAACTTCATTATTCAATAGTCCTCATAGTTATATCTAATAACTTAAGTAATCTTCATAATTAAATAACTTAATGCTTCCTTTGAAACAGTTAAGCAGTTATTTGAAAAGTCTACAAGGAAGTGATGTAACACTTCATAAGTTGATCCTTCAAGCATAGTGAGAGAAAAAAGGTATGTTTAGGCCCTCTTTCTGGTTCTAAGTGGCTTATGCATAGCAAGTCAGGGTTAGGCCCCCTTCCTGACTCAGGGGATTAGAAAGGAAAGGTTAGCCTCTCTTTCTGGGGCTGAGTGGCTTATGAGCAGCAAGGTGATGTTAGGCCCCCTTCCCAGCCCATGGGAGCAAAATGCCAAGATTAGGACTTCTTCTGGATCTAAGTGGCTTATGAGCAGCAAGGCAAGGTTAGGCTCCCTTCTCGGCTCACAGTAGCAGAAAGGTGGGGTTATGTCCTCTTTCTAGCTCTAAGTGGCTTATGATCGACAAGGTGGAATTAGATCCCTTCCCAACTTGGTAGAGTAGTAAGTTGAGTTCAGGCTGTTTCCTAGCTCTTAACAAACCCTTTGGTACACATGCCTGTTGCAGATCCAAATACTTCTTTTTTTCCTCTTTAATCTGCAAGCCTGCATGATAAAAATATATTAATGTATGTGTTCTAGTCAATGAGAAGGTATCAAACAATAAGTGTATTTGTGTGTATGCTCTGTGTCTGCATTTATTCATGCTTATGCTTTGTGTTTTAGTGCATATGCTCTGTTGGATATATTCATGTGTATACTTTACGGTTCTATATGTATGCTCTGTGTGGTTCATACCTGACGTGTATCCAGCAATGATAACTGTAAACATATTCCTACTATTTTTGGTCAGTTTTTCTAAAACAAAACCATGCTAGTTTCCGACTTTTAGTTACAACTGACATTCTAATTGAAGGAAAAAAAACACGGCTTAATTTGAATCCACAACCTAAGAGAACAAGTGTAGCATAGAAAAAGTTACATTATGATATAGAATCCATTATCATTCAACTATGCTGGATGACAAACAATTTTGGGAAGGGCGGGTCATGACCCCGTCTGAGGAAGAGAAATCGAAGTTATCAAACTGGTCCAGTGATCCAAGTATTAACATACAAAAAAACACTGATCATTCAATAAACAACGACCCATATAATTAAGGCATTGATTATCATAAAGTCAGCAATTTAATTACATAAAGACATTAATGATTAATTTAATTAATAATTAAAGGCAACAGTTAACAAATAATAAAGACAGCTTCTAAATTGGTTGTGAATATATGTCACTCTACAAGAGAGGAGGTCCACCTAAGGAGGCATGATGAAACCTAAGGAGGCATCATCTTTCATCAATAGGAGAAGGTTTAAGAGTAGGAGACTTTGGATTGAAGAGGGCATCAAACCAGGAAGCAGTCATCTCAAGAAACACTGACCCATCAAGGAATCATTTAAAAGGGACAATGAACATTATAAGAGAATAGACAAAATTCAGCGATCGAATTGATTTTATACCTAAATATAGCCATAAGCTTCTCTAATATACTGTCCCTGTATAAACCTGTCACATCTTCCTTATAGGCCCTTGGGTTCAAATATTATCCAGCATAATGTGGTGTCTCATGAAGCCTGCTTATCCATCCCAAGTCTATGATGTCCCAAACGAGTATTTGCCATCCATGTGGCCATACAAACCTTTAACTGTCTTCTTGGTCAAGTCCATGCCCCTTATAAACATAGCCTGTTGTGGAACCATATGAAGCTGCCTATAGAGGATTAATTAAAGGCTTATGCCTATTAGTAAACTATCTTCAGATACAGGTCAAGAAAAAAACAATATTGTAAATATGAAATTTGTAAGATTAGGAAAAATAACAGTATTCCAACTCTGGAATCTTCTTCTCTGGAACCCAATGGTTTGCAGCATCATGCATGTGCTATGCAATGGCAACTCAATTGTTGGTTTAGAAATGAGAGAGTAAGAGTGAATGCAATGAATGAACTTAGATAAATATTTGTTTCCAAATTCCAATCTGCTATTCTAATCCTCGAGTTTGATGCAGACTTGTGAATTGGATCCATATATGATGTAAAGAAACCAAAGGAATTTGTTGTGTTATCTGGTTGTGTGAAATGGAAGCATAAAGGATCACTTGTGCATTGTACACCTCAAGTGGTCATTTCATCAGATCTAGGTCAAGAAACATAAGACGATTTAGGAATGTTAAATTTGTAAATATAGTAAATGGAGAGAGAAGTATCTGCTCCTAGAATCTCTTTGCTTAGCACCCAATACAGAAGCATCAGGTACCTGCTTTACACTTTTATCTTGGGTTTGGATTGGAAATGATAGATTTTGATTGAACAATATGAATGATATTAGGTAAAGAATTATTCCCTTACACCAATCAGCTAGTTTAATATTTTAGCTTGATGTAGACTTACAAAATGGATCTATGAGTTATATAAAGAAACCAAAGGATTATTTGCATTAACTGGGTGTATGAAATGGAAGTAAAAGGATCACATAGGTATTTACTATTTTAACGAAATTAGTGACTTTTTAACAGTTTGTTGAATTTCTTCTCATTTCTTTTTCCTCTAAGAAACTGGTCCTGATCTGTTTCAGATTCAGATTTAGATTTGGGTTCTAGTTCTGGGATTCAACAAAACAAATTTGGGCCAAATTTCTGCACTGTGGGTATCTTGATCTAGTCACAGTAGGAGGGACCTCAAAGAGATCTGTCCAGGCTGTGAAACAATAGTTGCACAACAGAAAATACAAGAAACAACTGAGAGAAAGAAAGATCATCCCTTTGCATAATCAGAAATTCAATTATAATTGGCCAGCAATATGCAGACTTACATTCCAGCCTCCAGGCATATAGGCCTGATTACAGATTCAATTCCTTATAATTGAGCTTCACAAAGCCAGTCTTCCTAGATCTATTCCTAGATTTCCCCAAAAACTCCTTGTTAAGGATCAATTGCATCAATTTATAGATTTTCACAAGCATCAAGTTGGTCTAGAAGGATTACATTCTCCAAGGTGAAGACAACGTGATACACAAATATAGTTCAGGACCCAAATCATATAGATCTCCCTCAAATAGATGTGAAATGAAGTGTGATCTGATAGAGATGTCAACCAAGGACTAAGGAACATCGTGATATGAGCCACAAAGCTTTGCTGAGTGGGAATTACTTTGCAAGATCAGAAAGCGCAACTGACTGTTAGGACATGAAGAACAGATAGGTCCTGCCAAGAATCGACGAGATCTCATTCGCAAAGTAATGAATCAAGATGTGAACCTAGACATAGATTTGACATGATGCCAGGAACATGCCATGAGGTGCACAACAACAAATGATCCAAACTGGAGGTGTGCTGAAAGAAACACAGAAACTGAACTAACAAGAAAGCTAACAACAAATATTTTTGGTTGATGCAAGATTGCCAAGAACCCAAGATGCTCTTGCATCCAACAGCCAGGGTGAAAAGTGAGCCTCTCACTTTGTTGCTAAAGAGAAACCAACAAGGTCAACCTTAGCCTAAGAAATTCATGAAGAATCTTCAACTAGTCTGTACTTCCATTTGACAAGATATTCCTTATATTGTCTACCTCTGGTGCTTTTACGATCTCTGCTACCCAAAAATCTCTTCATTCTTCTCTAACTTCTTCTTAAGATATTGTTTCTCCATCTTTGATCCACTGTCATCGCTGAAATACACCTCATGATATTCATATAGATCTGGAATATTGGATATAGGCGATATATCCATGTCCTTTGGTAACTCCGTATACATTACCTAAATCAAATCTCCTCAAGATCTTACAAGGTCCAAACTTCCTCATCTTTAGCTTACTATATGTTCTAATAGGAAATCTCCCTTCTCTCAAATGAACCATCACTTCATCTCCTATTTCAAGTTCTCTGTCTCCTTGTCATGTCTGCTCTCTCCTTATACTTTTGATTCATGTCTTCTAAATATTGAGATTATAGATCCCAAATATACCATCTTTTCCTTAATGAATGAACACTTCTTGGTGTTTATTAGTAAACTCTCTTCCATCAACCTCTGCAATACATGTCTTAAATTGAACAAGTGGTCCTCCTTTACTTTACTGAAAATCAGAATGGCATCTAAATACACAATCACAAACTTACCCAAGAATTTCTTCAATACCTCATAGTCATCAACCTCATGAAAGTACTAGATGCATTAGTCAACCCAAAAGGCACTACTATCCATTTGTATAGTCCTTTATTTGTCTTGAATGTTGTCTTCCATTCATTTCCTTTTTTGATTTTGATATGATGATACCCACTTTTCAAGTTTACCTTGGTGAAATATCTAGTTCCACTCAAACAATCCATTATATCATCCATTCTAGGTAAAGGAATTTTGTATTTCACTATGATTCTATTGATTGCTCTAGAATCAATACACATCCTCCATTCGCCATTCTTGTTAGGTGCTAAACTATAGGTATTGCACAAGGACTCAAACTCTGTCTGATCAAACCCTTCAATAATTCTTGCATTTGCCTATTCAATTCCTTATTCTTTGTAGGTGTCATTCGATGTGCTTCTTTATTAGGCAAACTTGTTCCTGGAATTAGGTCTGTACAATAACTAAAACTCCTCACAGGTGGCAATCCATAGGTACATTATTTGAAAAACTATCTTCATACTCTGTTAGTAACTTCTTTGTCTCCTTAGGTTGTCCTCTTGCTTCAGGATCATACTTCTTAGGGATCAAAGCATAACACATACTTTCACTTTTCAATCCATCCAAGAATTTTCTACCCGCAACCAAACAAACTCTAACATAGGTATTAATCTTACTCCTAGGAGTCTCTACTAAAGGAAACAGTACTTGTTTCATTCCACATGCAAAGATAGTATACCTATTCTTCCTTCCATCATGCCGAGCTTGTTTATCATATTGCCATGGTCTATCCAACAAGATATGACATACATCCATAGACTTTGTATCATAAAGAACTTCATCATGATAAGATCCAATCTTAAATTTCACAAAATGTTTCTAGTGCAGGAGCACCTAGAAGAGTTCAAGGCCATTTGGAGGTCCGAGGCATGGAAGGCCTATCATGGCCCATTTGTAATGGTAAAATGTATAGAAAAGTCTGAAGTCTTAAAGGTTTTGATAAGGACATTAGGACTAATTTGAATGTAAGGGAGGCTAGTAGTGCCTAATTGCGATCAAATTGGGTAGAAGGATCTTAGATAGGTCAATTAGGCCCTAGAATGAAAGTGGAGGCAATTTGAATAAGTTTTCAATCAAATAAAGCTATATAATGTAAGTTAAAAATTTGAATTTTCAAATTCTAATGGCTAGTTAGTTTTGGAGGTGATGGAGCCCTAACATTTGGCCTCCATTTGTAATTTTTTAATATTTGAGACTTAATGAAGTTGTCATTGTTGTCAGTAGTGATGGAGTTTCTTCTTGTGATGGATATGAAGTTTAAGATAGACATTAGTGATGAGCATGTGCATAAATCATTTTTCATTGAAATAGTAGCAATGTCCAAAACAAAGCCTATGTAAATCTATTGAGAATAATACCTGAATAAGAAAGACCTCCATGGCTGAGACTCATAACTAATTGATGCAACAATAAAGCTATATGTCTAGCAACATTGAGCATAGGTCATCAAAATTTGAAGGCAGCTGATCCTTAGACAGATTATCTTGAGGCAATACAATGGAGCAAAGCATGTATATAGAAATAACAATTCCAATACATCTAAGCAAGGTCTAGTGCAGAAATGTGGCATTCCGAATAAGAACTTAAAGAATGTGGTAATGATGTGAGAGCAATGTAATGTGTGTATGGACTTGGAGTGTCCACTTTGGAAGATTCAATGCAGCGATCTCTACAAAAATCTGTGCCTGGAAAATAGAAGCATGGCAAATAAAATAATTTTTTTCCTTTTAGAAGCAAAGTAATATGTTAGCGTCTGGATATGCATCTAGTTATGAAGACCATAAAGATTCAAGTTGAAGTAAGAATGTAAGAAGTAGTGTTAGATAGAAAAGATTGCAACATAAGATCGGCGACAGGAGTGAGAAGTTTCAAAATCTTCAGGAAGATCATGACAAACATAGCCTTCGTCCACTATGGAATCATCACTACATATATTGAGTTCCAATCACAAAATATTAAAGGGATTGAAGCAAAGCTATATCTATTGATGATATGCGGCAAAAATTCCTTGGAAACATCAACACATTTTAAATCCCCTTTGGACTTGGAAAGTAAACAAAGACGTTGAAAAGAAAAAGAAGGATACTATTTGCGAAATATCCCAAGCCTATTCCGAATACTCTCCAATCATTGATTATCGAGGCTCCTCTTGGTATGCCCAATGAAACACTCCCATAGAAAGGACATTCTCAGTTTGAAGCTTTTTGAAATCATAGGGAACTTTCAGACCAATACCATTGACGACATCCAAACATAACAAGGAGCGATTAATGAAGATGTCAAGTATCGATGATGGAATTTATTAAAAATGCAATAATAGTCTCATTGTCTTAAGGTATCAAAAATATGAGGTTAGTCAATCTAAAGGAAAGAATAGATTAGTATGACCCGTGTGTCAAGAAAATATTCAAAACATGGATGCTTAAATAGATGTTTCAACCTTATTCACGGAAAGAGAAAAATATCCTGGCATATAAATTGCGAATACAATTTCCAATTACATGTATCGTTGGCAACTAAAGCCACAAGTTGGATGAAGGAAGGTGTAATTGGCACATATATAAAAGAAAATATTCAAGCAAGTCCTGATTACAAGCATACATCGAAACAGGGATGCTGTCTCATGCATACCAACTTTCATCCTGAGTCATAGTTCCACGTTAAGATGCAAAGGACAATTCTAGGCTAGCAAAATACGTGTCACTCCCAGCAAGAAGACAAAAATGATTATTGCAACAATCACCCAAGAGAAATGATGAGTTTCAAAGGGCATCGTAAGTCAGTAATGAAGCACCGTTGGAATCCCACAGATGCCAAATCCATCGCGAGCCAATCATTTACTTTCCCAAAATGAAGTGTGTATGTGTAGCGATCAAAAGAGGGATACGGGAGGCACCAAAATGTCATGAGATGGTATTTTTAATTTGATGATTTGCTTTTGAAAGGCAATGATAACCAAATTTGCAAACCATGAATTTTGGAGGATATGGAGTACATGGCAACTATGGAAATAAACCATCAATGAGATAAGGTTTATCATTGATATAGAAATAAATTAAGAGTATGATTATCATAAAAATTATAAAGTCAATAAAGTGTAATTAAAAAGTTGAATAAGCATAAACCTAAAAACAAAGGTAATACCTACCTTAATCAATTGGTGCAATTATAAAAAGAAAGGGTGTGATTTATTTTTGTAAGGAAGTGACTTTGAATTTGAAAAGTCATGTTTCATTAAATATCAAGATATAAATAATGAGAGAAGCAAACAAACAAGACACACATTAGATATTCGACAAGCATTTTATAAGAACAACATTTGTACAAAGGGATAAGGAGCTTAAATATGACTTTATAATGTAAATTCAAATAGTTTATTACGCCGAAGGCATCCCTTTTCTAAAGTCGCAAAACATCATTTTAACATCAACGATCAGTATTCATTAATATAGGATGCAAGATGATTGAAGTAATCTCAATCGTTAATTTCAAAACATGAAAATAGGCATGTCAAATATGCAATTCCTGACAAGTGAAGTCATTTGGAATATTTTATTACATGTATTGTTGTGTGTTTTCAGAATATGAAAGTCCAATTTGAAATTCTTTTCTCACCATTTGACAAGTGTAGTCCTTTCCAATTTTTTTGTATGGGACGTTTTGATCTGCATCTTCTATAGTCTATAAAGGTATTCTTGCTATCTTGTAAGTTTCATTCCTTTAGTTTGGCGTTGCAAGCACAACATTGGAATTATTATTTTTTTGCTATCCTTCATATAAGATTTATGAAGCTTCATGCTTCCAATTTTTATCAACTGTCCAAGTGTCCACAAATGTGTAAGCTCATGCCCATTCCTTTGGCATCAATCCTTCGTTTGTCATCTCCGTCCATTCCTTCGCAACTCCTTGCTTGCCTACTGTGTGGAGAAACTTGTCTGTGGAACCTTTTCAATGTCATTCCCCAGCGCAAATACGAAGGCCACCAAGCTGCTAGCTGGACCAGGGAACTATTAAAATGATTCCGATGGGAAGATGGGTTTTCCCTCTGTGTAAACCTCTTGAAAATAGACGCGACAACCATCAACATTCCTCCCGATGATGATGATAATAGAAATGATGATCTTTTCACTCTCAGGCCCTCTCTCGTCCTCATACTAGCCCCACCCTTCACATGCCCAGCCTAATTCCACCTACTCTTCACTGCCAATGTTTGCAGAATCCCACAATTCTAATTCCTTTGACAACGCATTGGCCAGGGGGGAGTGTAGAGACATAGAGACGGTTGCCAACTCCATTACTACAATTCTCCTTTCCTCGACCTTTGAATTGCTATAATTTAATGACCTAATTATAAGTTGAGAGCTTGTAGAGTTCGGGCCTTTCAATTGCAATAATTTAAAGACCTAATTATAAGCCGAGAGCTTGCAGAGTTCGGGTTGGGGGATTTAGACTAACAAATTTGAAGGATTTTATGCTGAAATTGCAGCAATGCGGTGGGCGGCGGCTGTGGCTTCTTGTCTCTCACATAGATTATACTTTCCCACACGCCATCTCTTCACCAAAACACGAAAATTTTCGACCTCCATCCATCCTTTTCAATTGACCGCATGACTTCTTTACTGATTAATCTACAGCTTCTCCAGTAAAGTCTGAGGCCAATTTTTCTCACTGCCTAAGCAAGGTATAAATTTTTCATTCCTCCATTGTAAAAACAAAAGCACACATTTATCTCAGCCAACTGCCATAATCCTACGTGGGTAAGTAATATAGCTCACGTTTTGGAGTTTTACTTCTCTCCACAAATCCCTTTCGCCCCTAATTTTTTTGCAATGTTGGTGGGCTTTTTTTTAACATTCAAGTACATTGGGCTATGGTCCCATGGAGCTTATGATAGATTTAAAAATCTCTTTTCGGAATTGAAACTCTAGTTTATCCTTATGTCGTGGAACTTGTTGCTTCATGATTGAAAATTCTCCCACCTTGTGCGTAGATCACTTCCTTAGATGCTCCCGAAAGAGTGAGGTGCAGGGATCTAGAAGAGAATTTAGAGGCACTTATATCAAAAGGCATTCCATTGTAGGAGACTTTTAACAGGGACATCCTTGCTCCTTTCAAGTGCCTCCATTGCTCCTTGTCACTTTTCTTGACTTTTTTCATTTTATTATTATTTAAAGATAAAGTACATGATTTTAAAACATGAAAATTAAAATTTATACGCACAACAAATTTGGTGTTAGATGTGATAATATTTTATCCAGTTTTGATGTTTATTTTCCTGAGGATCTAAATGCATGGTGGATTATTCTATAACTCTTATTATAGCACTAGCTCTCCTTACTGGGATTGCACTAAGAAGACTTATATCTTTATTGTGTGTCGACGGAGGAATTTTTTTATTATCATAAAGGACATAATTTTTTTGCATCGTTCGCTAAAGGTAAATCTACTTTAGTCCATCATCACATTTTATGCCACCAAACTCAACACATTTTATATATACACTGGCCTTTCATTCTATTTGGTTTCCAATATATTTTTCAAATGCTAAGCTACCAAATGCTGTTTAAAAGAACATTTCTATTTGCTAATTATAATCCACACACAATTCCATACAACATTTGGCCACTATTATAATTCTTTTTCATTAAAGCTTAAATTTGCAAAAATTAAAACATATAATAATGTAGACCATGTTTCTCATCTTCTCCAACTACACCCATTCCTATATTTGCATTTGTTAAATTTACACACCTCACTAGATACTTTATTAATTAATACCATTTGATTGTTGATTGGATTGCTTTGAACTTTTGTTTATTTCTCAAAAATAAATAAATTCATGTGTTCTATACCTTCATTGTTACAATTTAATGACAGATTTACGATTTCTTACTACTCATATTTCCTTGTTGAGATTCAAACGTGTCTTTTGACTCTTGTTTCTGTTATGTGTCTCTTTATCGAGAAAATAGGCAATGCTAAACCTGGATACGATGGGTCCATACAAAGATTTATGTGTGCCACATAAACTTTTGTACTTAGGTTTGTTCAAATATATGCAATAAAAATAAATGTTTATCATGTTATTCATTACCAACATTTTAAACTTAACATAATTTTCTTTGGCATCCTTATTGCAACCTTAGGTGCAATTGCTAGTTTTAATAATAAAATAAAAAGCCTTTGTTTATTTTTATTAAAAGGCATGGAGATTTAAACTTCAATTGATTCGTCTTTTATAATCATTTTAAAATTTTGTAAACAATTTTGGTTAGATAAGTGGATGAGGTCATCTATGGCATTTTAAACTCGATCATCGCAGATATTGTGAAATATTTGATTGTTTCTGAATCTGTGTCTAGTTTGTCCCCTTGACCTTAGGAGTTAAAGCTCAATCTGGACTAGTTTAGAATTGCGTATATATATTTGATTTGTCGTGTCTTGATTATTAAATTGTTTATAGTTTATGTGCATAGAACATTATAAAGTTGTACGTTATAATCATCATTGTAGTTGACTCTATTGCCCAAATAAGCTAAAGCACTGGTCTTTTTATCATTGAAGTATTGGATTTATATTTGAAGTCAAAAAATTTATAACTTCCCCCTTACAAACATCAAATCCATTGTTAAAAACCTTCTACGATTCATTCAATTCAAACACTCAGCATTCAGTTTCATTTTGATCGAGTTCAAAGACCCTGCTAGCCAGAGAACTCTCCAAAGCTTAAATTTGCTATAGAAAAGCTTCGAACCAGGCAATCAGCGTTTGAGGTGAAGGTCTACCTGCCTAGGTGTAGCGAACTTAAAGTGCAAGGCAATCAAGGTGATTCTCATTCGTTGGCCAGAATTGATTGTGGAATCCTATCGGAGAAGTGGTAGGCTCTTGGATTTCCAATTTGTGGCAACAGGAGGGAAAGGGGATTTAAGTTCTTAAATAGGTTTAATACATTCCAATGGACGTACATTGGTTAAGGAAGTTGAAAGACAGCCTATATAGCTTGTTCAGGGCATAGGGACATCACCATGGTGTGGATTGGACAACATCTGTACAAACTGGTTCATGAAAATGCAATAAAAGTTAAATTGTTTTGTAAATTCTTGGTTCGCAATTGATTGATTTCTCATTCACTGCATATTCTATAAACATCAGAAGAAGGCTTGTGAATGTTTTGAGAACTCTATGAGTACGTTTATTCAATAAGTTGCTGATAGAGTTTAGGAGTTTGCTTTATTTCCTAAGCAATTTTGCATTTCCTCATGGAAGAATGATCATTCCATTAATGTAAGAGCTTGATCCCCATGGAATGATCATATCTCAACTTGTATAATGTTCTACTAACATGAAATCTCAAGAAAATGAGAGGGTTTGATGATCACCATTGAGAGGTGTTTGAAGGAACACATTTTGGTTGCTTGTCTATAGCAGTAGCATATCTGGCCACTGGAGGCCTACATTTGATGTTTGGATATGCTTGTATATGTCTAGGAGAAGGTGAATCCACAATTGGTTAGTTGAGATTTCACTAGCAAGGGCAAGAGTGGAGAAGCCCTAGATTTAGTAAGGGTTTGAAGACCAAATTGGGGCTTTTGGTGTTAGAAATCTAATTGAGACCTATTCGACACACTGTGTAAAGTGGTAAAGTTGGATGATAAGTTTCAAGGGGGTTTCCTTTGTAAAAGTGACCTTATTGAGACCTTGAATCTATCACAATAAGCCATTGGAATAGGTTGGTCCAAAAAAACTCATACTGAACTTCTGATATGTTGAAGAGGGGTCAAATGGGTGTCCAAAACTGCAATTTGTTTTGAAGGTCATTTGGATAAAGTTGGAGAAAACATTTTTTTCAGTCATTGGAGACCTAATTGCTCCTAGGCCTAGTTGACAGCGTTTTGGGTATTCCTTGAAGATGGGCATTTGAAATTTGTCGAATAGTTTCCATGGATGAGTTTGAGTAAGTTAAGGTCCTAGAAACCCTAGTTGGAAACTTGGAAGGCTAAATCTTTAGTTTGCCCTATTGAGTCATTTTGATGCATAAGAGAGTATTGAGCAATTTGCAACATTGCCAAGAATTTAACAACATTGTCATTAAGGAGTTTGAGAAGACCTTGCCCTTGGCTTTGCATCAGTTGTTCATTCAGCAGTTTCTTATGATCATCCTTTATCCATGGTATTTGATATGGTTTTGGATGCATCAATCTCTACAACTTCTACTTGGCCACCAACTCCTTGGATGCTAGGTTATTTGAATTATTGTTGTCAATGATTACTTTGCAACATTTACCTTCAACTTTGCATCTTGTCTTGAACAAACTCTTTCTCATCAACGACTATTGATCCATTTCCTCATGACATAGGACTCTCCTTGCCACTAATGCTTCTCCATCTTTTGGTTGGTTCAACTATTCAGTAAACTTATCTTCAACAAATGTATTTTTTCCTTTGTTTTCTCTTTTTTGCTTGAATTCCCTTGGATGCATTCAAAGGCTCGGCCACCCTACCCACCACACTTGAAACGAGTCCCTCTAAACACCCTTTCGACATCTCTCCTATAACTGCTTTGTTCACAATTTCTATCATCTCTTCGGTATGAGATTATCTCTTTGAATTTTGTCTTGCCCTTATTTTGATCTGCATAAGATCTTCCTCCACCAATAAATCTTCTTCCCCTTTGAAGCTTACCATCTCTTCCTCTGTCTTTTTCCTTGTCTTTTGTTCAACTATTCGTCATCTTTTGAGGCATATTGATAAGCTTCTTCTACACTCTGCAACTTGAGGAAACTGATCTTATCTTGTATTGAAATCCTTAAATCATTAAGATACCTTGCAATCCTTTCCACATCATCATTGGTATGACCTTATCTGATACCCAACTTGTAGAACTCCTCTGGTGTCCTGCTTTTGGTTTTTGTAATTTCCTAAACAATTTAACTTGGTAATCAGAAGGTAAGGATTTTGCCTTCAATTTATTCACCATCCTATCCCATGACTTATGATTTTCTCCTTACCTCCTATTTGCCTATCAGTTTGCGAATGCTCCCGTCACAAGGATGCACAACCTTTCAACTTTGTGCAAGCATACTTCACCTTCTTATCTTCGCTTGTACCTTCAAAGTCAGAGTATTTCTCCATCTCTGTAACTAAATCTAGAAACTCTTTTGAATCTGACATGCCGGCATAATCAAGTGGATTGAAATAAGGTTTTGTGTTCGCCCTATTAAGGCTCTTAAGAGTCTTTCATCTCCCTGATCAAGTTTTGGTTCTTCTTCTTACTCAACTTATTCTTCTTTGTCACTCACGTGATCAATATGTCGATCTCTCCTTTGGGTTGTTTCCACAGCTTCCAATTTGGCTTCTTCTTGTCTCAGTAATTCCATCATGGCTGGATCTGTATCTCTCCGAGCACCACCTTTGGTATTTCCTCCTTGAACCATATTTGAGAAAGTCCTTTGCAATTGCGGGTCAGATCCTCACTTTCACACCCCACAACAATCAAATCTAGGGCTTTGTAACCTCTAGAATAGAGATTTAATCATCTCAAGGAATGAAGCTCACTCTGATATCACTTGATGCAGTCACAATAGGAGTGACCTCAAAGAGACGTGTCCAAGCTGTGCAACAAGAGTCACACAACAGAAACAACTGAGAGAAATCAGGCTCAGCCCTTCACGTTATAAGAAATTCAATTACAATTGGCCAACAACATGCAAGCTTACATTCGAGGCATACAGGCTCAATTGCAGATTGAAATCCTTACAATTGAGCTTCAGAAAGCCAATCTTCCAATATCTATTTGTGGATGCCCCAAAAAAGCTCCTAAGGATCGATTACATGAATTAATAGAGCTTCGCAAGCATCAAGTCAGCCTAGAAGGATTACATTCTCCGAGGTGAAGAAAATATAGTACAAAAATATGGGTTAGGACCCAAATCATATGGATCTCCCTTAAATAGATGTGAAATGAAAGCACAATCCAAGAGAGATGTTGGCCAAGGACCAAGGAACATCGTAATATGGGTCATGAAGCTTTTTGAATTGGGAAATTGCTTCGTGAGATTGGAAAGCTCTGACTGACTGTTAGAACATGAAGAACAGATAGGTCCTGCCAATTATCCACGAGATCTCATTTTCAAAGTAACGAATCAAGATACAAATTTCGACATAGATTCAACATGATGTCGGGGATATACCACAAGGGTGCAACAACAAATGATCCGAACCGAAGGTGCATTGAAAGAAACACAAAAAACTGAACTAACAGGAAAACTGAAAGAAAATGTTTTCGGTTTTATGTAAGATTGCCAAGAACATAAGATGCTCTTGAGACTTGCATCATATAAATATAGAAATTTTCGAAAAAATATATATGTATGTATATTCATTGATTCTTACATGTAACATGTCAATGTTCATTCTTCATTGGTTCAAAACTTCGAAGTTCAGACATGTAATAATATTAAGAAGCTAAAGTAGGGTTCTCATAAAATGATAAACCCGTAATTGTAAATATATGAATATGACATATTCATACTTTGCAAAAGTCTCAAAATGTCATTACATGATGGAAATCTAAGTCATGAGCCATGTTCCATATTTAAAACTTATTATCCAAATTCGTCTTCATAGGAACCAAGGTAAACATTTGGTTCCTCTTCAATTTCATTTGAACCAACAATTGTGGCACTCACCATGTCCATGTCATGTGAAATAGCTGCCTCTTGTTCATCATCAGAGACTCGAGCAAGTTGTGCAACCATGACATCTAAGTTAGAACACTCAGGGATTAGATCCCAATTCTTTGTTGCATGCTCATGGTAGTCTGTTTTCTTAAGTGACAATATATGGAGGTTGCAGTTTATAAAGACCAAATCTTCTGTTTTTTTGGCACCTAAATGATTGTGCTTAACCAAGTGGATGGAGTGTGTACTTTAATTTTGCTCAGCTGAAGAAGAACTTGCAAATTGTTGAGTTAGCAAACAATATTTACATTTAGTCTTTAATTTTCAATATGGTAGCACCATGTTTAAATGAAAATTCAAAATTGAAGAATAATAATTTTTTTTTTTTTTAAAGATACACACTTGGGAGAGAAGTTAATTGCAAGAGATAGCAAGAAAATAAAGTGTTGATCATGTAGATACCACCATTCATCAGCGTCATCCTATATTGAGTATGAAGAGTGGAAGTGTTGTGATATTTGGTAGATGCAAATTGGGCAAACACGGTGAGGACAATGTTTTGAGTTTGATTATGACTATGTATCTTTGAAAATGCAGCCTTGTAACCACCAACAACCTCTGCATCTCTATATGGTGCTGCCCTGTTGGTTGTGAAACCATCTCTTGGCTATAAAACCTTGGCAACAAAGCATACACCAAGAGATGTAAGGAGTTGGTCATCTTGTTCAAACAATCAAAAATTATTTTATGGACAACAAGAGTGGTTCTTTCCAACCCCAAACAACATTTTTTTTTTAAGTGGTGCTTACCCTCGATCATATGTGCTTCACCATGGTGCCTACATCATTATAAATTACACCCAAACTTAGATGTCCAGTATCAGAAAATCTAATCATGCTCATGATGGGCTTGGTGAGTTCTAAAACATATTCTTTAAATTGCCACCATTCACCATCAAGAATCAATGCGTTTACTCTTCTTTTTCTTTGTGTTTGATTGCCTCCATATGCTCCAAAAAGTGTTGAACCATAGCACTCAAGGCCTCTCACACCTTCACATTTTGTCTTAAGACAATTGTGTGAGATGCAAATCCCGTTTTGGCAACTTTTGATGACATAAAACATACATGTCACATATCAAGTTCATCTATTAAAAAATTCAAAACTATAAAATAAAATATAAAAACAAATTTGAATTACCTTAAACAACTCCAAAAAAGTTTAAACTAAAAAATAAAATATAAAAACAAATTTAAATTACCTTCAACAGCTCCAATGTAGAAAAGATCTTGAATATGGCTTGTTTCATGTAATGATTAATCACAAACATTTGTATCTCCTTAGCCTTTGTGTAAATTTTATCGACCCATTCAACTTGAGTACTAATCTTTTGCATGATTAAATTGAGTGAGTGTATTGTACACGGTGTTCGCAACATGTGATTATATGTTGCCTCCACTATAGCCCCAACTGCCCTACATTTTTTAGCATTGTTTGTTATAACTTGCAGCCCCTCACAATCCACTGCTTCCAATAACATCACTCCTTTAGGTGACACTGCTATAACATTGATGAAAGGCCTATTCTTGCAATCTTTCCATCCATAAAAAATGATAAGACACTTGTTTCCACCCATGTATCCTTGATCACATTCAATTGTGTCACCACCCAGGCTTTCTTCTTCAACAATAAGGTGGTTCCCACCTTTTCATACCCATGACTAACATAATCAGCAAGTGCTTTGCAAAAGGTACACGCTGTTTCCTGCCAATAATGTGATCTAACAAGGTTGAATGGAATCCCATTCACAGCAAGCAATGGGCAATAATTTGATCAGCAACAGCTTTCATTTCATTTTTGAAGGCCACATCCAGTGGGCCTCTTTTCCGTGAATTTTTTTTGGTTTAGAAGGTAGTGGCATTGGCAAGAAAGGATTGTGGGACAATAGATTTTACCAAGTCTCTAGGAGGTCCCATCAAGCGTGTCTGGGCATGGGATCTTTCTGTCTTTCTTCTATTGGTTCTCTTATCAGCTTCGTCTTGCTCTTTAGCATATTGCAAGATTAAATGAGTTGGCAGCCTGTTCCCATCTTCTCCTCACAAGGTTTCACTTGATAGTATGAGCTCAGATACTCTACGTTGCAATGGTTACACTGCCAAAAATACTTGATAGTATGAGCTTAAATACTCTACATTGCAATGGTTACACTGCCAAAAAACCCCTACCACTGGGCACTGCTCTAATCATTGTCGTGTAATACCAAAGCAGTGAACTTGCATCTATTTTGAAAGGGTTTTCCTTGACAATTGAACTAGAGCTTCTACTTGCATTTCCAACCATTCTATCAAACTCTGAATAATGGACATAAAATGGAAAGAAAACTCAAACACATTATTGCAAAATAATTAATTGACAAAAAATTGGCATTACAACCCGGCAATATGTATACATTTTTTAAAAAAATCTTTTGAAATTTATTAAATTCTTGAACAAAATGAAGATTCACTTACCTTTGTGCACAAAATCTGCCTTCCCCAATGATTTCTAAATCTTTGATGCAAGTCTTAGTCCTCCTTAGTGTTCATTTTCGAAGGAAAATGCTACAACTGTAGAACATAGCAAAAATGGTGAACAATGCTTGAGAGATGAATGAATGACCAATAAATGACTTAATTAGGGATTAGAGGCTTTTTAATTTAAAAATAAAAATAAAAATGCAATGTAGGCCCTGTTTTTGGGGCACCCATATGTGCAGATCCCCATGGATTCTGCTTATATTCTGGCAAGATTCTGAACAGGAATCTGGGTGGAATCCAGATCAGATTGTACCCGAACCAGGGTCTGAATCTTATGAGAGGGAACCAGTACTGTAGTTTTTAATTTTTCTGGTAAGATTTGTGAATCTGCTTGTTGAAATTTGTAAGTCTGCAGAAACTTGACAGTTTAAGAGACTTGTGACTTACCAGAGGCAGACTTGCCCTAGCAAGTTCCAACTGTTTGTTTTGGAGGGCTGTGGTCAACTTTGACCTGGCAAGTTTATGCCAAAATTTACCAAGTCTTATGTCTATGCATACAACTGAATAGAAGAGGGATTCAACATAGCATTGTGGTAGAGTACTAATGCTTTTTTACGTGCAACTTGATAAGTTTTGATAGCCAAATCACTTTCTAAATGAATTTTAACAATTTCAATATTAAGAACAACAGTGAACTTTACTGTAGATATGGTTTGAGGAAAAATTGCCAACAGGAATGTGTTTCTGAAAAAAGAAATTCATAGAATATAGATGAGGCATTCTTTGAGTTGGAAGCTCTTGAGAGAAACAATAATTGATGGATGGATGAATAGTAAAAGCTGATACTGTAAGTGGGAACAATTGATTTTATATCTTACATTTAGTGATATGAGCGAGAGAAACTAATTATATTGAACTTAGTTGTACTTCATCTTTTTCTTTAGTAAAAGGCCTTTGTTATCATTTTATTTTTCTAGATCTTCTGGATCGTGGCTGGAGAAGATCTGGTGCGTTTCTTTACAAACCTGAAATGGAAAGGACATGCTGTCCCCCTTACACAATTCGGCTCAAGGTAGACTCATTTGTTCCATCTAAAGAGCAAACACGTGTCTGTCGGCGGATGCAAAGGTATAAAATTGTAACTAGTTTTGTGTAAGTGATTGTGATCCTTTTCAAGCACTTCAATAGTAGTGACTATCCTTCAATTCGTTTTGTTTGTTGCCAAGCTTGTAATTTGCACTTACAACCTTCAGGTTTTTGGATGGATCTTATGATGGACCAAGGACTGTAGGAAACATGCACAAAGAAAATGCTCTTACTCCTGGAAGATTATGCAGTTCCAACTTAAACATGTCTGCAAAAGCAGAAATGCAGGGAACTTCTGTGTCTCCTAGGGTATCATTGGATGCACAAAATTCGAAGACATCTGAAATAGACAAAGAGGCAATGTATATCTCAAAGAAGATTGATGATTTAGTCAATGCTTGTGTAGAAAGCGAGGAACTTCCTACTGGTGTCAACTTCCCCAAGGCAGCTGTGAAAAAAGTGACAGTCCAGAAGAAGAAGAAATTGAAAGAAACTTTTAAAGACTTAAAATTCTCTTGTAATATTTCATTTCAAATTGCAGCCATCCTGAATAACATGAAGCTGCCAGAGAAGTTGAAGAGTGCATCTGATGTTTTGGAGAACGGCCAAGGTCAGCAAGAGAGATCGAGAGAAGTTTCTCCCATAATTGTAGCAGAGAAATTGGCCTCCAAGCTAGAAACATTTGGAGGGCTTCCTGGTTTCCTTTTACAAGCCTGTAATGGTTATCTCAATTTATTTTCTTGCAATGGAATGCAAGATTTGGAACAAAGTTTTCTTGGTAAAACATCTGTAGTAAAGCCATGTCCTGCACTTTTGTCAGAGAAGACCAAAGTTGATGAGAAAAGAGCTGTGTCTTGTGATGACAATCGAAATTCTCAGAAGCATGAAAGACACAGACTTGAGATTCGTCTGAATAGATCGTCATTTGATCCTCAAGAGTTTGCCTTGTACAAGAAGTATCAAATAAAGGTGCATAATGATAGACCACAGGATGTTGAGGAAAAATCATACCGAAGATTTCTTGTAGACACTCCTTTAGTTTATGTTCCAGCAACTGATAACAATACTGTTCCAACTTGTGGCTTTGGTTCATTTCACCAGCAATACTTGATTGATGGGCAATTGATTGCTGTTGGTGTGGTTGATATATTACCTAAATGCTTTTCAAGCAAGTACCTGTTTTGGGATCCAGACTACGCATTTTTATCTCTTGGGAAGTATTCAGCTCTACAAGAAATAAAATGGGTGCAGGAGATGCAAAAGATCTGTCCTTCTCTACAGTATTATTATCTTGGCTACTATATTCATTCTTGTCCAAAAATGAGATACAAAGCAGCATATAATCCCTCAGAACTGTTGTGTCCTGTTCGCTATCAGTAAGTTCTGTTACTTTTACTTGTCCAAATTAAACTTAAGCTCCTTTTGTTATTGCCTTCTTTCAAATGTAAGTTGAGAATGTTTGTGCCTGAAGTTCTATTTTTAATACTTTTAGTTCTGTTCTGTTTGCAACTTCATTCCTGCTGTCGAAACTGCTCTAGGTTATAAATTAGTAAAGCTTCAAGCATTTTCAGTGCCTAGAAGAAGCTTACTAAACAATGATCAGGATTAATTGAACAGTTAATGTCATGTCCCCTATTCAAATAATTTAAAAAAAAAAAAACTTTGCTAAGGCAGGCAGGCTCCAAAAAGGTAAAGTCGGAAAAAAGGGGCTAATCTTTGGAAACCAATGGACTAATAAATAAAATTATTATTAAATTATATTTTATTAACCCCTCTTGGACGTGAGTTAGGGTTATGCCCTCTTTAAAAGGGGTTTGGAGGCATTTTGGACTCATTCTACAACTTGATTTTTGCTAATTTTCTTGCTGTTCTTCAGAGGCTGCCAAACCTGTGGAGAAGGAGACCCAAGAACGGGAGTTTGCAGGTTTCCAGGAAGGCTAAGGACGGGAGTTTGAAGCCATTCCATGTGCATGCTCGTACAGAGTTTGCCTTTGTGCTGAATAGTGCCGATTTGGGTGTTTTCGGGGTTGTTTTTGGTTTGAGTTTGGGTTTTCAGTTGAGTGTTTCATATCAGTTTGGTTTGCTGCTGTATTTCAGACTTTATGATGTTAAAATAGAGCTGAATATATGTATTGGGTCGTGATTAAACTTCTGAGATAGTGTATGAGTGTTTTTGTGGTGTTTCCGGGCATTTTTGTGTTAATTTCGGGAGCCCGATTGAGCATAGTTTTGCCCTACATTTGTGAGCTGTTGTGTAAAGGCTATACAAATTTGGAAATGTCATTTTGTAGGCTGTTATGCTGCTGAAATTTCTGTAAAAATGTCCATTCTCAGATTTATTAAAAAATTGTGAAGTTGTGAAGTTTTTGGCACTAATTTGGACATACCCGTTTTGGGTTTTATTGGGAAATTGGCAGATCTTTGTAATATTGTTCGTTTGATTTTAAAGGTCTGATTTGAGGCTGGAAATATCATGCAAAATCAGTAAAGGGACATTTCAGTGGTATCAGAGCCGTGATCTTGCCAGCCTGAGGGTTTGTAGAAGTTGCATGCAGTTTTAATAACTACCCAGATCTTGCATGTCAGTTTTGACAACTACCCAGATCTTGCATGTCATATTTTATGGTTGCATGTTGCTTCTAATTAGTTTCATGTCAAAATTTATGATCGCATGCAACTAAGTGAAAGAGAAAAAAGATATTTGCAGCGAGAAAAGAATAAAGAAATTTTGATCAAACCCCCAGTTGAAAGCAAAAGTACAAAATCCAAGGAAGAAAAAAGTATGGCTGATCCAGATGAGATGGCAAAGAAATTCTTCCAAGACATCCAAAATACTCAGAAGCAAACAGTGGATGGTTTGGCGGAAACTAGAGAGGCTTTGCGAATATTGACAGAAAAATTACAAGGAGTTGCATCTATTAATGAGAAAGGGAGCACTTCAGAGGAGCCAAGAAATGGGAGATCCACACCATCTAAATCAACCAAAACTATTTTCTTGCCTGCAAATGAGCCACCAGTACCAAATCCAACCATTAATCTAGTGGAAGAGGTTACAGGTAACTTGATTACATTAAGAGCTACTTATAATGGCTTAGATGATGACTTTCGTAGTTCAGTTCCTTTTAGAGAATATGTGGATATAATGAACACTTTGATGCCCAAGAAAGAGAATAGGAGGGAGCATGACACAAGTGGAAGAGAGCTCAAAAATAAAATAAGCAAGTTTACAGCACCTACTTTTGATAGAACAAATAAAATTTCAGCTAAAGCATGGCTACAAAAATTACAAACTTTCTTCACACTTAACCCCATGAAAGAGAGTGATGCTGTTTAATTTGCAAGTCTACACTTGGAAGATGCAGCCTATGATTGGTGGTATCATGGAATGACTACTCAAGGTCACGATCATGTAACTACATTTGAAGATTTCAGTCAAAGAGTGATAGATAGATTTGACCTCAAGGATGATGAAGAGTACTTTAAAGAATTGTCAAAGTTGAAGCAAACCAAATCAGTTAATGAGTATATAGAAGAATTTCAAAAAGTGGCTGTTATGGTACCTGATATGAGTGAAAAGAGGATTGTATATCTTTTTCTTGATGGTTTAGAAGATTCTATTAAGGGTTTGGTTAAGGCTTTCTCACCCTCAACCTTACAGGAAGCTATCAAAAGAAGCTTGCAACTTGAAACTTGCGTGCCTATGAAATCAATCACTAATCAAAAACCCCCAAATCTTTGGCAACATAAGGGAAATTTTCAGAAAAAGACTTTTCCAACACTACCACCAAAAGATGTGACAAATGTGGCAAAAAAGAAGGTAGATGAAGAGACTAAGAGTGAATTACGAAGGAAAAAGCTTTGTTTTACTTGTAGAGAACCATGGGTTCCAGGACACAGATGTTTGGGGAAAGGTCAAGTGCACTATATTGAAGTTGCTTCAGAATCTGATTCAGATGAGCATGAAAAATTTCATGATACTAAGGAGGAGGTAGAAGAAGAGAAAGGAAAAGAAATCAGCAAGGATGGCACTTTAGCAGCATTATCAGGAGTCCCAAGATACCATCCCTTCCGAATTCGAGGGGTACTAGCAGGGCAAAGGTTGACCGTTCTTCTTGATAGTGGGGCAACTCACAATTTTATTGATGAGGGATTTGTCATGAAAAGAGGGCTTAAAGCAGAAGATTTTGAGGGATTCAATGTTACTGTAGCTGATGGATTCACTATGCCTTGCACACGGGTGGTGAAACAACTCAAGATGACCTTAGGAGATTATGAGTTATGTGATGACTTCTATGTGGTTGGTATTGGGGAGACAGATCTTGTATTGGGTGTTCAATGGTTGCACTCTATCGGAGGCTATTACATGAACCATCAAACTATGGAGTTTAAATTTCATTCCAATGGGAAAGAAGTCATATTGAGAGGGTTATCGAATGGAGCACCTAAGGCGGTCTCTGTAAAGAGGATGGAGAGGACTTTTCGAAGAGGACAAGTAACATGGGCAACAGGAGTCATAATCCAACCAACAAGCTCTCCAAAGAATCAAGGTAATTTCCATTTTGAAATTCAAAATATTTTTGATAAGCATAGTATAGTTTTCAATGATTTGCCTCCAGGATTACCACCAGATAGAGGTTTTGAGCATGTTATAGAGTTAGAACAGGGTGCCAAACCAGTTATAACAACCCCATACCGCCATCCAAGAGGTTATAAGGAAGAAATTGAAAAAACTATTAAAGAACTCCTGGACATGGGATTCATAAGGCCTAGCTCTAGTCCATTTGCATCATCTGTGGTACTTGTCAAGAAAAAGGATGGTACAATGAGAATGTGTATAGACTACAGGGCTCTAAACAAGAAGACCATAAAAAATAGGTATCCCATACCACGCATAGATGAACTCATTGATGAGTTACATGGTGCTGTATACTTCTCAAAAATTGACTTAAGATCAGGCTACCATCAAATCCGAATGAGGAGTGAAGATGTGGAAAAGACTGCTTTCAGATGTCACTATGGGCACTTTGAATTTCTTGTTATGCCATTCGGACTCACTAATGCACCTGCAACATTCCAATCTTGTATGAATAAGGTATTCAGTCAGCATCTTCGGAAATTTGTTTTGGTATTTTTCGATGATATCTTGATATACAGTAAAATATGGGAAGAGCATCTAAAGCACATAGACACTGTTTTGGGAATCTTGGAGCAGAAATCCTTCTATGCTAAGCTATCTAAATGTGAGTTTGGTTTGACAGAGATCCTATATTTGGCACATATTATAAGCTCTAAAGGAGTACAGGTTGATCAACAAAAAATCCAGGCAATTTTGGATTGGCCTCCACCCACTAATCTTACACAGTTGAGAGGTTTCTTCGGGTTCTGTAGCTACTATAGGAGATTTGCCAAGGGATTTTCTCAGCTTGCTGCCCCCTTGACTGATTTGACAAAGAAAGGAGCTTTTGTTTGGACAGAAGAGGCACAAAAAACATTTGATAAGCTTAAGGAGGTAATGAGTTCATGCCCTGTGCTTGCAATTCCAGATTTCTTTTTACCTTTTGTTGTTGAATGTGATGCTTCTGGAGAAGGTATAGGGGCTGTCCTAACTCAAAGGGGACATCCAATAGCATTTGAGAGTAGAAAATTAAATAAATCAGAGAAAGGTTACTCCATCTATGATAAGGAAATGTTGGCAATCATGCATGCACTTCATAAGTTTAGACAATATTTGGTATGTGGGAGATTCATTGTAAAGACAGACCATAATAGCCTCAGGTTCTTCTTGAACCAAAGGGATTTGAATGATCGTCAACAAAAATGGGTAAGCAAATTGCAAGCTTATGATTTTGATATTGAATACATGAAAGGAAAGAATAATGTGGCTGCTGATGCTCTCTCAAGAAAGCCCACTTTGTGTTCCTTATCATCTATCTCTGCTGATTGGAAAGTCTCCATAATTTTAGAGTATGCTAAAGATTCATTTGCCACCAAGATTTTGGATAAGTTAGTGGATGATAACAGGTACAAGGTTGTTGATGAATTGACTTATTACAAGAACAGGATCTTCTTAGTGCCAGGGTCAAAAACTAAGGAGAGGATATTGAGGGTCTTTCATGACACACCTTTGGCTGGTCATCAGGGATACTTCAAGACATACAGGCAAATTCGAGAGCGGTTTTCATGGAAGGGTATGAAGGAGGATGTCCTTAAACACATTAAGGAATGTATGGTATGCCAACAAAGCAAGAGTGAGCAAAATTTTCCTGCAGGGTTGTTGCAGCCACTTCCTATTCCCGAACAAAAATGGGAAAGTATTTCCATGGATTTCATCACTGGGTTGCCCAAGGTTCAAGGTAAGGATTGCATATATGTGGTGGTAGATAGACTAACTAAGTATGCACATTTCTTTCCTATCACATCTGATTTCAAGGCATCACAAGTGGCCGAATTGTTCTTCAAGGAAATTTTTAGATTACATGGTTTGCCTAGAAACATTGTTAGTGACCGGGACAGTAGATTCCTCAGCTCTTTTTGGAAGGAGCTCTTTCATTTGGCAGGAACTGAACTCACTCCCAGTACTAGCTATCACCCTCAAACAGATGGACAAACAGAGATAGTTAATAAATGGATAGAGGGATATTTGAGGAACTATGTTTCCAATCAACAACATGCTTGGGTGAAATGGTTACACCTAGGGGAGTATTGTTACAATACATCTCATCACATGTCTATTGGTATGCCTCCTTTTCGTGCTCTTTATGGTTATGATTCCCTTTCCTTTGTTCATCTAATACTTTCCGATAGCAGAGTACCCGCAGCAAGTGATTTCATCAAGCAAAGCCAAGACATAATAAGGTTCCTCAAGGATAATCTACAACATGCACAGAACCAACAAAAGATATATGCTGACAGGAAAATGATTGAAAGATCTTTTGAGGTGGGAGATTTGGTATTTGTTAGGTTGCAGCCATATAAGCAAAGCACCTTGAAGAGGAGTGGGGCAGAGAAACTCAAGCCAAGGTTCTATGGGCCTTATAAAATCATCAAGAAGGTAGGAGAGGTAGCTTATGAATTGGAGCTCCCACCAAACAGCAAAATACATAATATTTTTCATGTATCTTGCTTAAAGAAGGTTCTAGGCCAGCAAACCATAGTATCTACAGAATTACCACCTCTTGATGATGAAGGGAAATTAGTTTTGTTACTAGAAGAGATTTTGGATACAAGAGAGAAAAGGTTGAGAAATAGGAGCGTCATAGAGCATTTGGTCAAATGGAAAGGATTACCACTAGAGGATGCAACTTGGGAAGGAGCACATATTCTTGAGAATTCCAACCTTCATTGCTTGAGGACAAGCAATATTTGGGAGGGGAGGACTTGTCATGTCCCCTATTCAAATAATTAAAAAAAAAAAAAACTTTGCTAAGGCAGGCAGGCTCCAAAAAGGTGAAGTCGGAAAAAAGGGGCTAATCTTTGGAAACCAATGGACTAATAAATAAAATTATTATTAAATTATATTTTATTAACCCCTCTTGGACGTGAGTTAGGGTTATGCCCTCTTTAAAAGGGGTTTGGAGGCATTTTGGACTCATTCTACAACTTGATTTTTGCTAATTTTCTTGTTGTTCTTCAGAGACTGCCAAACCTGTGGAGAAGGAGACCCAAGAATGGGAGTTTGCAGGTTTCCAGGAAGGCTAAGGACGGGAGTTTGAAGCCATTCCATGTGCATGCTCATACAGAGTTTGCCTTTGTGCTGAATAGTGCCGATTTGGGTGTTTTCGGGGTTGTTTTTGGTTTGAGTTTGGGTTTTCATTTGAGTGTTTCATATCAGTTTGGTTTGCTGCTGTATTTCAGACTTTATGATGTTAAAATAGAGCTGAATATATGTATTGGGTCGTGATTAAACTTCTGAGATAGTTTATGAGTGTTTTTGTGGTGTTTCCGGGCATTTTTGTGTTAATTTCGGGAGCCCGATTGAGCATAGTTTTGCCCTACATTTGTGAGCTGTTGTGTAAAGGCTATACAAATTTGGAAATGTCATTTTGTAGGCTGTTATGCTGCTGAAATTTCTGTAAAAATGTCCATTCTCAGATTTATTAAAAAATTGTGAAGTTGTGAAGTTTTTGGCACTAATTTGGACATACCTGATTTGGGTTTTATTGGGAAATTGGCAGATCTTTGTAATATTGTTTGTTTGATTTTAAAGGTCTGATTTGAAGCTGGAAATATCATGCAAAATCAGTAAAGGGACATTTCAGTTAACAAGATTTTCTACGAATAAGGAATCCCTTTGAAAAGCCTTTGTCTACATAAAAGGACACGTTGACTACTGTTGATCCCCATTCAGGTCAGCAATTCTTGTCTTTATTGGGTTGCTCTCCAAATCAGGTTAAGACTTATAACGTCTCACACTCTATTTTGTTTATGCTTTCAGGTTGTTCCTTATAATATCTTCATCTTTTTTGCTGACATTAATCTTGTAGACAGCAAAGAAGCTGCTTTGGTTAATAAAAAAATTATAAATGATTAAAGCTTAGTAGCTTCAATCTCTTGGATGAGCATACCAACCATTGATCAAGGTTAAAGAAAAGTTTACCAGGATTTATCACAAATGAAAAAGCTCTGTGAACAGCCTTTGTTTACATTGTTTCACTGTGATGTGTCCCTCTAAGAATCCCAGCGTTTCTGGTGTGAGTATATCTTGTGACGGGCAAACTTCCCCCCGTCGCCCCTCTACCAAAGCCTGCAACAGGGAATGTCCCCAAGACTTTCCTGCAGTGCCTCACCTTGCCTGAAGCAATAGCCCCACTGCCTGAACAACTGCTATAACAATTTTGTGTTTAGAACATTCTGAAGAAAATTGAACCATTTTTGTGGTGATTGTCTTCTGCATTTGAGAAAAAATTGTTTATCTCTCTTATATTTTACATTGTAGTTAGCTCTGCACCTCTTGCAGTGTATAGCAATAACATCATAAACTTTACTTGTATGTTTGGTTCACCAATGATATCATACATTCAGCACTTTTTACTGGTTTAAGTTTTAACAACTATGCTGGTTAAGTATGAAATTTTTTACGGTAATTAAAACAGCACATATCAAACAACTACAAATGCAAACAGCAGCAATAAATGATGATTCAATACTTTAAGGGTGAAATTTTGTGGTAACTTTTGAAACTAATATTTGCCATAATTAGGTTAAACCAAAACATCTTCATCATCCTAATGATCCTTAGTTAACTTGGTGCAGAACCATCCTAAGAGTACCTAAGAACCTTGTGAGCTTCCTGCACATGACGCCAATTGATGCTGTTTAGTACCATATTATATATTTCAATTGAAATTTATTATACATATTTCTATAACTACTTTTTCGAAGTGCTACATTATATTTGTGCCACCAAATTTGGTCCATAACCAAAACCTGTTGCTGTGTCCCCCATCTCTCCATTCTGAAACTGTGGAACAGAGGCTTACTACCAAATGTTACATTAACTGCCATTTCATATCAATCATTAGTTTTTTTTCATGCCCAAAAAGCCCATATGCAAAGCTGCTCCAAAGGGCTTTTACTGCTGCCTTCTTGTTGAGCACCTGCTGTGAATCTGCTTCCACATGTTGTACAATATTTTTTAATGCTTTTGTGGACCCCAAGTTTCTATGCATTAGTAACGTCCTCAAAAAGCTTCTTTGATCATACATCTGTCAAAAGTTCCAATCCAACTGGTTATAATTCCTCTGTGGATTAAATGACCTAGAAGCTCTCGAGTGTTTTTGACGAGTGGAAGAACATAGATAAAACTTGATCCAATGGGGCCGATTTATCCTCAATAATGGATGTACTTAAAAACCTTTCTTAGTATTTAATATGGCTGAAATGGCTGTTGGTCAAGACTGATCTGATAGCTTGATGAAGTCAAGGAAAGAGAAATCCCCAAAAGAGACATCCAACCCTGCAGCTATAAACACCACAGTGGCAACGACAAAACAAAATAATGAACAAAACCAGCAAGAAGGAAATATGATTTTCAATTATCATAAAGCTGGCCTGTAAATGCAGATTACAGATTATTCAACAGCTATGCTTTATTACTAAGGACCTAACTCTAATTTTCTGTCTTCACAATCAGATATATTGGCTCTATTACCAATCTTAATACTTGAATGCTACTTCTAAACAATAACTACTCCGGCCATCTGATTACCATTGTTGATTGCCTTAATACAATCAAGCAATCAACTAACACCTCCAATCTGCCTCAAACAGCTTGAGTGCAGTCATTGAAAACCACGAACTCGCCCTTCAATCAATCCACCACCTCTTCCTTGTGCTTACCTCTGCAATTGTTAGTCAGATATACCTTCTGCCATCCCACGACTAGGATCTTAGGATTTACAACCTTTGGAACTCGATCTAATTAATCCTTTTGCAGCAACTTTCTCTGTCATGCACAATCAGCAGCAAATCCAATCCCTAACCTCCTTGGACAACCCTCTTGTTGATGTAGGCCAAATGTGCGGTTCTGCCACCACACAAACAACAAATCTGCAACTTTGTGAACTCAGGGACTCAGATGAGCAATCGCATGAATCATAACTACACTTTGATACCATTTGATGCAGTGACGGCAAGAGAAATCTCCGAAGAAGATGTCGAACCCTGTAGCTATAAACACCACAGCAGAAATGACAAAGCAAAACAATGAACAAACTAACAATAAGGAAATATGATCTTCAATTATAATTAAGTTGGCGTGCAAACACAGATTACAAATTATTCAACAGACATGCCTCATTACTAAGGACTTAAGCCTTATTTCCTATCTCCACAATCTGATATATTGGCCGTCTTTATTACCAATCTTAATGCCTGAATGCTACTTCTAAACAAGGTCTACTACCCTACTTATATATAAGATTGCAAACCACAAGTCGGCTTATCCGATCAACTATCTTGACTCAAGACAAAGAAATGTATTACAAGCATATAGGTCAGGGCCCAAATCCATAAGAGCACTCTCAATTTGATACATCATGATGTGCACAAGGCGGTCTGCCATTAGGCTTTGGATAACATGGAGCTTTGTCGCAAGCCGAATCTTGCCAACCTGGTCATTAAAACAAGAAACCAAATATAGGACCAGAACAATTTTAAGATAACTTCATTTGGAAATATCGGATCAAGCTGCACAGTTAGATATAGGATCTCCATGATGGCTAGAGCACACCATAAGGATTGCATAAGATAACAAACCAACTGTACCGATTCTACTCAAAATACAGACTATCCAATGAGAACAGAAAACAGGCAAACAGAAAGGAAATCTTTTTGGGTGATGCAAGATTGCCAACTATCCTTGGATGCTCCTGCATAATAGCTCTAAAGCAACATTGTGGGTATGAGGGGGGATATGAAGCTTCCTTTAACTTCTAAAACAATGTAATGTGGTAAATGAGGGGTCCTATATTTGAGTTGTGGCAGGTCCATGGATTCTCAAAGATTTCTTATGAGACTGGGGGAGTACTCACCGTCTCTTCTAATTTGCCAAGACCTGTGGGAATTGTCAATAATTTTTGTGTTATAAGTTTTTTTGGGCCAGTAACTGCAAGTTTCATTAGTTAATCTGGATGGGGAAGGGGACAGAATTTACCTGTCAAAATTTTGTGTTTCAACACCCTTTTAAACCCAAATTTATTGTAAATTTTTAGTGAATCCTACTTACCATTCTTTGTTAAGTAAAAGTGTTTTACCTTGAATTTCTTGGTGAAGAGGGTGCATACCTTATGATTTGGTTAGATTTAGACATTTGATACCTTTTATCATTACCTATTGCAGGTGGATTCCCTTCCAAGTTTCAAAACCCTTGCTTGATAGGAAGCCCTATGTTTGTCTCTCTGACTATCCCACTGCAGAATCCATTTCAAGCCAGGATCACGAGCAAGGGCAGGATTTCTCTGGACAAGATGATCATGAAATGCAAGATGGACTGGAAATGCATGATAGTGACCTAAATGAATTCTTGAATTCAGATAGTAGTGATGATTCAATAGGCATTGATAACATTGCAAATCCTGATAGTGATTTGGCTGCAGAAGATATCAGTGGGGTCCTGATTCAAATTAATGGCTTGCGGTTTCAATTTCAGGTATCCTTTTTGCTCGTATTTCTGGAGACAAATTTTTATTCTGAGACATTATAAACAATTTTTCTCCTTATTTATTAGAAGCTCATTTGCCTTAACGCCTGTGGCTGATTACTTCTGTTTTTTAAAATATTGAATGTGAAGGAGTTACAGACTTTTGGTCTTTTTGATCGTGGAAACCCTCATTCATTGGTGGGACATTTGAGGAAATATGTCAAAGTAGTTGGTACAGAACTTTCTAGACGGATGGCATACTGCCTAGCCTGAGTACAGAATGTATTGCTACTGGTAATTGTATGTAATTGTAGGCAATTCTCACTGTAATTGTATGGTCTACATTCAATGTGTCCGCCTCTAATGCAGGATATGTTTTCTGAAAAATAAGGCAAAGATCTATTTTCAGAAAGTACTTTATACAGTTCAATGCATACACAAATTGTGCATTTTGGGTTCAGTACTAGAGTTTAAGACTTGACAGTCTTTTACTTTTTGATGATCTTTAGTACTGAGCTCTATCAGCATTCACATATTATTGGAAATTGTACCATTCTAATCAGTATCATGTGCAAGATCAAAGTATAAAGCAGGGGATTCTACTTTCGTCAAGTCAAAGTGATCCCAAGTACCTTCTGGGAATTGTGAAAAAATTGGATCAATTGAAATTTTTTCCTAAACCTATAATTTAGTAGACAAAGTTGCCAATAATAATGTTATGAGCCGTCTAGTGAGGCTGTCTTATATGTGAAAGGAGCAGGTTCAACACATTTCTTATGCAGAAACTTGTACCGCTGACCAAAAAACTTGTCTTCAAACTAATAAACAACTCCGTATCTGAGACTTTGGACTTGATTTGTAAATCACAAGGAGCTCGATGCTTTTAATGATTGTCTTTCAGTAACATCTATTGAAAATTGGAATGTTATGAGTTCTATCCAGAAGTCATGTGAAAATGCCATAAATTACATCGGTTTTTTATTTGAGCTCCAATGCTAATACCTTTCTTTGATGAAGAGTTGAAAGAAAAAAACTTACAGAAGGGGAGAGGACCAAAGTAGTTGAGGGTGGTGCAATACTTTGAGCAGTATTGTGTTGGGCACGAAAGCACTATTCCTTTTAACTTTAAGCTATTAGTTGTGACTTTCAATTATGGTTAACTAAATCACAAGTACATCTTGCAATAAGTCACATAAAAAAATAGCAAATATGCGATGAGGCAAGTGCATCAGGAAGCATAGTTTAACAATTATAAGCTATTGAACACCCAAACAAGAACATGTTGATGTGGTACCATCTTTAATTAGGTAGGGGAGAGGACTTGGTACTTGAACGTGTTCCAATAGTTGTGATGGGAGTTGTTGCCTTGATACCTATACTTATTGACTTAATGCCCAATTTTTTTGACAACACTGTACTAATACTTGTGACTTTAAAGTTGTTAGTACAATGTTGACTACCCAAAATTGAATAAAATGTACCCTTAGTTATAAAAATTAACGAATGATGTGATGCCACATCAACTGTTCAAGTATAGGTACTCCTTTTGCACTACCATTGGTCTTACTTTATATTTGGGTTGTTTTGGACAACTTAGCAAAAAACATGCTGATGTGTTATCATAATGGGTGATGTGGACTTGAAACCTTAGTTATAAGTAGACAATTTTCCATATAAGCTATTGTAAAAAATTGCGAGTGATTTGAAATTTCCACATAGGATTTTGATAAGTGCGAAGTTAGAGTGTTCATGTACTGGGTCCTCTCCCCTAGACTTACCAAAACCCAAAATAGAACTACGAACAAAAAAACATTGTGGCAAGTATCTCAGTTTTTGCTTACCGTGACCATGGATCCTTCGTCATCTTTCTTTAAGTGTATACACTTATCTTCTTTTGGGGGGTGGGGGTATGGAACCTCTTCTTGATCCATAAGTTGTCATAGTCGAATTTTAATTGTTTGGCTTTTTTTTTTTTTAAATTATTGATAATTCGATTGCAGAGTAGTAGGGTTGAGACTGTAAATTGTCAGTTTTACAAGGTGCTTGCGGCAGTGCTTAATATATGCCATGCACTTTCCTTACCTATTCTAAGCAAAGTTATGTCATCTTTCAAATTTAACACGTGGAATGCTAGCATTTAGCTGACTAATTAACCGAGTCCAACAAATTGTCCTACAAGATGTCAACCACCCTTGAGCATGATATTTAGAATTATTGAACCTATTCCTTTACTAATTCAAATTGGCAGAATTAGGCTAATGATTTGATTAAAGTCCAACTCTCTTTGTTAGTGGAGTAAAAATTTTCTTTAGATAAATCGAATCTTCTTGCTATACATATTACAGATATTATATTGTTGGCAGTGTATCTTTTAAAAGAGGATATATCATATTTTCATATAATAACGTCTATGATTTCTTACTCTCGATTATGTCCTTACAACTTCAGCATTCATTCTTTTTAGATAAAGTTTGTTGTTTGTTGTGTTTTAATGTTGAAACATTTACCTCGATCGATAGGTAAATTTACTAACACAAGCTCCCGCTGGTCTATTTTTCAAATACATAATGTTGTAAGGATAACATTTCGTGAGTTAATGGGTTTTACGTCAATGGTCGTGGGACAATTTGAATGGTCGGAGTGTAATTTTAGTTGATAAGTTGTGTGGGAACTTTGTTTCCCTAAAATTAATATTTAGGTTGGAAAATTGTCAGTGCTTTGTTGAATTTTATTTTCCACTTTCAATTTGTGAGAAGTAAAAATTACACATTATAATATTTTTAATTTATTTTTGAATTAGCTTTAGTTTTTTTTAGTTTTTTAATTTTTTTTTTTGATCTTTGGTAATTATTATAGATTTCTTAAATTTATGAGAAGTAAAAAAGTACACATTTATTTGAAAATAATATTATAAAATCTTTAAAAATAACTATACAAATTTTGAAAATAATATCATAATATATTTTTCAAATTTTTGGAAAAAAATATTTTATGTTTAAGGCATATCATGTTAATAATTAGAGCTAAACTAGACATTTCTCATAGATTGCTTTTAATAATTAGACAAGTGATTTGCACATATGTTTCATCATAGAAATTATTCATATTTAATCTACAATAGACAATTTTTTTATTTATTTTTCATTATTACTCATTTTTTTATAACCTTTTTACCAATTATTCTCATTGCATAAAATAATAGACACCTATCGGCTCTTCGTTGCATGGACATAAACGCACAATTGCTAGTATTGATTGGTCTTTTGATATCCTCATCTCATACATAAAAATTTATTTTGCTTAATTTTTCAACAAAGATTATAATTATTTTTTAATATTTATGTCAATTTTTATTTCTCTACTTTTTGAAATGTCGATTGAACTAATCAAATATGGTGTTACGACAAATCATTTTCAGAAGTTCATAAATTAGAAGTACTAATGATCAAATTCAAATTGGTTTGTTTTTTTGTCAAAGTGATATTTTATCAAGTCTTAACATGGGGTGCTCTCAATTAATAGAGCGCTTTTGATTAGAGCTATGAAATGATTTAAAAGGAAATGATATCAATAAGATTAGCCAACAAAATTTAAAAGGCCCAAATTCTTTATGATATTAGAACATGGATAGGCTTAATGTGTGTGTGTGTGTGTGTGTGTGTGTGTGTGTGTGTGTGTGTGTGTGTGTGTGTGTGTGAGAGAGAGAGAGAGAGAGAGAGAGAGAGAGATAGATTCCATTATTTTGTCGCAAATTTTGGCATAGTGAAGTGTGTGAGTGAAGTAGGTTAGAAATGATAAATTGCCTAAATCTTGTACACTACAATAGATATAGAATGAAATGCAAAAATAGTAACGAAAAAAGAGCGAAACATAGAGAGGAACCTACACTAAAATCTAGAGTTGCTTATGTTGGGAAAAATCATTGGGTATTCAATTTTGAAGGTGGTAAGAAGCTTGAGAGATGGGCAAAACATGGGATACGAAAGCTTTGGACAATTAGCTTTGGGCACTTATAGTTGTCTATAACTTGTTTGCAACATTCTTACTATTGAATTTGTACGTGTGCAAAAAATGGCGGAAATAGTTATATCATATAGTGACTTGCCTATGTGAAACTTTGTTAGTGTTCACACTTCCACAATGGTTATGATAATGTAGGATGTGTTCACTTTCAAAATAAGAGGTTAAACCAATTATGAACGCTATAATGACAAAATCTTACCTTATGATTGAAACCCTCTGAATAAATCTCATACATGATTTCCTCACAAAGTCTTGCAACATGTTAGTGCATGCTCATAAATGAAATAGCATAGCTTACTTCATAATTGTTGTAGAAAAATTGAATGTTCAATTGAATTGCTTGATTATTTTCTTATTGGATGTGCTTGATTGATTAAAATTGCTTGTTTGAAGATGCCATATTAATTAGAATTTTTAAATGTAAAAGAGAGCTATTTTCTTGTAACTTATTATTTTCTGAATAACATTTTGGGATGGGTAAACAGACAAAAGTTGAATCACACAACTATGTAATGTCTTGTATTGGGGCTTACTATATTTTTCCCTAGAATTCCCAAATAAGGTAACACAGTATACTTAGAAAATATAGATTGATAAGTTTAAGTCTATATTAAGACATTGCAACAGAGTTAGATCTCATTATGAAAAGATGAGGAAACATATAACTTGCAATATGGTAAAGAGAATCCTAATCATCATTTTAAATTGTATGATGTGCATGTAGGGATTCAATAACATTTTGCCTAACAAACTATCCTCATCATTACTTTCCATCAAGCCCAAGAGGATAAATGTTACCCACCCTTCAACCTCATAGCCCCACTTGGGGGTGGCATACTGGAATGCAACTTTAGGCACTACTTGTGTACCTTATTATGTACTCCAACCTATCCTTCATAATGTGACAGTTTGTTGATTAAAGTAATAAGGAGTCTTCTATATATATATATATATTGCTAATTTTACCATTGTGAATTGATGCCTAATAGATTATATATAGAAGACTCCTTATTACTTTAATCAACAAACTATCACATTATGAAGGATACGTTGGAGTACATAATAAGGTACACAAGTAGCACATAAAGTTGCATTCTAGTATGCCATCCCCAAGTGGGGCTTTGAGGCTGAAGGGTGAGTGTCATTTATCCATTTGGGCTTGATGGAAAGTAATGATGAGGATAGGTTGTTAGGAAAAATGTTATTGAATCCCTACATGCACATCATACAATTTATAATGATGATTAGGTTTCTCTTTACCATATTGCTAATGTTAATTGCTTGTCATTCAAACATACTATTCAGTGGAATATATGATAACACTTTAGCAAGACAACTGTTCTTTACATTTGGCATCATTTTGAACACCAATCAAAGCATGCTAACTCTGATTAAATTTGAAACCATATTATTGTATGAATATGCAATTTACTTATATTAGAGATGATTTGATATGAATTCCTTAAATTGTTTGATGGTGCCCTTTAAGTATTGTTTTGCAATGTATAGCCCTCAATTAGCGATGAAGAGTCACCTCCTTGGCTATGGTCACTATTTTTCCCAAGGTGGTGTCTGTCCCAACATGCTTTTTATCCCTTCATTATGAAACAATGTTGCCAATCCTTGTAGATGCATATTATTCAATCACCGACTTCAAGTAGATGCCTATTATTCAAAGAAAGGGATATAAATTGACATGATTACTTGATTGTGAGGTTTATTAATAAGATATTTTCCTGAGATCTTTAAACTCCTTTCCATGACTGCAACACATACATGACTTATACTCATGAGACACATCCTGATAGTTTGGGTCTTCAGCACCTCTCCAAGGATTTTCACAGACCTTTTTCATGCTATGGATGCCACCTTCTCCACCTTTGTGATCCTGAATGGTCTCTCTTTCTTTTTTGATTTTGAGCTCTTCACTTGTTGGCCACACAATAGTGTATGTCCTTGCTTGTGTGTCCATCCCCTCCACCAGCAACATCACGGTCACCTATCTCCCTTTGGTTGATCATGCCCTCCTTAGCCTCACTGCCTGCCCCATGTCCATCCCTCATTTGCAGTTGTTAGTCCTCATATGTCTTTTTGATTCATTGAGATTGATTATGACATCTTCATCCTCCATCTTAGATGACTCCTCCCTCTTAACTACTTCTTGGACTCTAGCCAAGCCTCTTCTATGTTCGACTTGTTGGCAACTATGATTTGGGAGTCGACTCTCCTTTCCATCCCCCACTGCACCTCCCCTTCTCCTCTCAGTCATGTGTGCTGGAAGGCCTTTCCCATGCACCAATGGTTTGATGATGAGTGTAGGGCCTTCCATCACACCTTACCTTTGACTTTTTCTTCTCACTCCCCCTCCTACACCCAATTGCAACTCTTGTATAACCACCTTCTTTGCCACAAGAATTGGTTGTATGTTGCTTTGCAATGCAGATCCCTTTGTGTCAAGCTTTTCCATTTCCTAAATCTTTTTTGGCGCACCTTGTTCCCTTGTTATCCCCTTCTACCCTTGATCCCATTCTCTCACCTCCTATGCCTCCACTCGTAATGATATTCTTGGCCAACCCACCCCCCCTTTCCACTGCCTCTTATTCACTTACTCCATTATGAGGTTGTCATATCCTTGAGATGTAGTAGAGTTGCAGACAAGGAAGGGTTTTGTGTAGAGATCTTCAAGCATGGTATTTCAGTTTTGGGCTCCTTCCTCCCTATGCTTTTCAATAGAGTTGTTTGGACTGGCTTCCCTAACTCTTTGTCGAGACACGTGATCTATTCAATCCATAAGATTATCTTGGTTTCAAACTGTGGCAACTACAAGACCATCATGATTGGGCATACTTTTTCCAATCCTTATGCTACTACACTAAATAATATTATTTCTAGAGAGCTTGACATGAGGTGTTGTAGGGCAAGAGGCTAGGATGATTTTCATGTGGATTTTAACACTATGGACCATATCTTAAGTTTTGGGCTATCATTGAGAAGGTTTGACACTGCTCGATGAAAGTCTATTGTTGTTTTGTGGGCTTTCATAAAGCGTTCAATTCCATCCCTTGGGTGACACTTTTCTAGAGACTTAGAGACATTAGGATTTCAAAAACTCTATTGAATGTGATTATGAGGCTTTATGAAACATTTGTGAATCATTTTAGGACTCCTGAGTGCTTCTCTGATCTGATTCAAAGCACAATTGGAGTGAAGCAGGGTTGCTATGTCTCACCCACTTTGTTCAACATATACATTGACAAGCTAGAGACTTTTCTTAGCGACTCCTTGCTCCCTGGGGATGGTTGCTACTTATAATAGGTTCTAATCTCTATTCTCCTCTTCACCGATGATGTGATTCTTCTTGCCTCCTCTCCTAAGGGGCTTCAAAAGCTTCTTGATGGGTTGGCCTCTTTCTATGTCTAGTGATAGCTAGTTGTGAACCTGAGTAAGACTCGAGTTATGGTCTTCAACTACTTAAAGACCTCACACCTCCATTTTTTATATTAGGGCTAGGAGTTTGAGATTGTCTCCTCATACATTTACCTCAGGGTAAGTTCTTCAACCCCCTCTTTAGTTTGAGACCATCTTTTCATCCTTGGGTTAATAAGGGGTTGGGCTCCCTTTCCATGTTGTAGAGGCAATGCTTCAAACATCACTTTCAAGATACTACTTCCAAATTGTCCCTCCTAAACTCTTTGGTCAGACTGACAATGTTATATGGTTTAGTGGTGTGGGGCCCCTCTCTCCAAGCTTCTGTCTGGGACTGGATAGAGAGGGTTCAGACACTTCTCCTTAAACATCTCATCAAATGCCACCAATCCACTCCAACAATTTTATTTTGGTCAAGTTTGGGGCTCACCCCTTCAAACTTAGTGTCATCTTTGACATGATCTAGTTTCTTCACTATCTCTAGGGCTTTGTTGATTCTATTGATAGTGGTCACAGATACTCCTACCTAGTTCTTCTATTACTGTTGCCAACTCTGCCTCAACAACTAGGGCCTATTGTTGGTATGCTCAAGCCACTACTTTACTGAGCTCGATTGAGATTAAGTTTGGCCATCTCTCTCCTTTTCATTTCTCTTTGGATGCCCCCTCCCACCTCCTCTCCCTGTGTGAGGAGTTAAAAAAACATGTTAGACTTGATATTTATAAGCAATACATTATCACGACTTGGAGTTACCCTTTGGAGGGGTTGCATCCACAAATGATCTTTTATGCTGAGCACTTTTTGGATATTTGTGAAAAGATTATTGTGTGTCTCGTCTACTTGACCTAGCATTGGTGTTACTCCCTCTGTATCTCCCTTGGTTCCTTCAAACTTGGTTCCCACAGGCTTTTTATTCAGATTGACCATCACATTGATATAGAGGATCCAATTTTTTGCCCATGTACCTTATCTAAGATGGAAATGAAGACTCATTTCATTTTTCATTGTCCCATCTACTATGAGATTAAAGGGAGGTTTAACTACCTTTTTAGAGACTGCAAGTCCCTATCCACCTTTTTTTAATACACTGATCAATGTTGTCTAGTGCTTTATCTCTAGGAGACCATACACTTCAGTGACCACACTTTGCAACTTCTTCTTCCTCAAAACCAGGCCTCAGATCAACGTATCACCAAATTTTACTTGCCCATGTCCCCTACTAGGTTCATGAACCAATCACTTTGTACTCTTGTTCCTGATCACACTAGCTTTGTGAGACCCCATGGTGGGTTTACTAGGTAGCAACATTCCACCTTTAGTGGTACTCAAAGACAATCTGGATCCTTGGTCACCCTAGACCATACCCTTCAGTTCTGGATTCCTTCCAACTAAGGAAGGACCTGTAGTCTTCCTTCAAAGATCTCATTTTCTCTTTTGGTTTCCTATCTTCCTCTTTTTAGGTCATCATTTGGTGTTCCTATTCTTGGTAGTTTCCTAGTCTGCAAGATTTCAGTCCCTTAGACTTTTTGGTGTTCTCTTGTTGGATATTAATAAATTAATTTGATATGATCTTATCTTATCTTGATTCAAAGACGTATATCAAATATAATCATTTTGATTCTCATTAATGGACATATGGAGTATGTCTATCGAAGGGGCATGATAATTTTCCCTTCCCAAGATTGTTTGTCCTCAAACAACTAATTAATGATTATGGAGTTGAATTCAGAATCCACCTTTCACTGCGCTTTTTTGATATTATCATAAGCTGTAGATTTAGACTAAGACATACATGTTTTCACCTTTATTTCAAAACTGATTTACAACCAATAATTGGAAATTGACAAGCTTAAATCTAAGGGTGTTCTAACTACTAGATTTTATCCTCCACAAAGCTCCACTTTCTTTGTTGTACTTCTTCTTTTGATTGGGCATCTTTAAGATCTTCGTCATACCTTATTATTGCTTGGACTTCCTTTAGTTCCTTCATCGAACATTAATTATATGTTATGTACTTGTCCTTTCCTCACTATTTTCCTCACTCTCCATTATTCTTTACGTTCAAAACACAAATTTGCATCTTCTTGACATATTTTAATTTTTTCTTGATTAGAAATATGTCCTTGTTCACTTTCTATAGAACACAATTCTATGGAGAAGGTGGGGTGAATTATAGAATAAATAATTTTTTGATCTTCGAAAAATTCAAACTTATGATGACCTTTATAAAACTTCAAATTGATAACTGAAAGGGATTGAAATTGATACAAAAAAAGAAATCTTACAATAAAAATAATGCACAAGACTTTACATTTAAATCTAAGATGGAATTTTTTTTTAAAAAAGTGGTTGCTAGGATCAATTGTTCTAACTCATTGTTTAGAACACTTTGAAGGCACCACCTCGAAGCAATCACCCATTTCCTTTCTTAAGAGGTGCACAGACACTTGTTATCACAAGTTTCATATCTTTGATATGAAACCAATGGATTTCAAGAAACAAGTATTTAATAATTTACAACTTGCAAGTTAAAACTTTACAACTATTAAGATGTATAAGTAAAAATGCTACAAATTGAATAACATTGCCCTTTTAATGTATTAGTTGACCTATGTATACATCATAATGCTGAAAATTGTCTAATAAAGTTTATCAATACCTTCAAGTTTCTTCACAGTCTTAGACAAATAAATTGTGATATTGCTATCAGGATTTAACTATGTGATTTCTGAGTCAAACTCATTGACCCATATTTCATGAGTATTGGTTCACTAATCCCATCTCTCATGAGAATTAATGGAACACTTAGCACACATTGGATCTAGGTGATGCTCACAGAGGTGAAGCATCTAGACTTCCCAGGAGGTCACCCATCCCAATACTACTCCAACTTGAGCACACTTAACTATGAAGTTTCCTCCATGGTTAGACCCACTCTACTTGCAACCCCATTTTTAAAACCTTTACCAAGTATTTTTCCTTATGAACCATTCGTTAAAGTGCCTCTTGAGCTCATCAATTGATAGGTATGATTTTCCACTGCAAGTCAAATTGTGATATTACTATCAGGATATACCTATGTGATTTTTAAGTCAAACTCATTGACCCATATTTCATGAGTAGTGGTTCACTAAACTCATCTCTCATGAGAATTAATGGAACACTTAGCACTCATTGGATCTAGGTGATGCTCACATAAGTGAAGCATCGGGACTTCCCGGGAGGTTGTCCATCCCAGTACTACATCTCGAGCATGCATAACTACAAAGTTTCCTCCATGGTTAAACCCACTCTACTTGCAACGCCATTTTCAAGACCTTCACTAAGTATTGTGCCTTATGAATCATTCATTATAAATCCTCTTATGCTCATCAACTGATAAGTAGGAGATATTTTCCACAACAATTCAAATTGTGATATTGCTATCAGGATTTAACTATTTGATTTTTTAGTCAAACTCATTGAACCATATTTCATGAGTAGTGGTTCATTGAACCCATCTCTCATGAGAATGAATGGAACACTTAACACTCATTGGATCTAGGTGATGCTCACAGAGGTGAAGCATCGAGATTTCCCAAGAGGTCACCCATCCCAATACTACTCCAACTTGAGTGCACTTTTAAACCCACAAGTCAAACTGTGATATTGCTATCAAGATTTACCTGTGTGATTTTTAGGTCAAACTCATTGACCCATATTTGATGAGCAATGGTTCATTGAACCCATCTCTAATGAGAATGATTCGAACACTTGTGATTTTCCACAGAGGTGAAGCATTGAGACTTCCCGTGAGGTCACCCATCCTAGAACTACTCCAACTTGAGCACACTTAACTATAGAGTTTCCTCCATGGTTAAACCCACTCTGCTGGCAACGCCATTTGCAAAACCTTCACCAAGTATTGTGCCTTATGAACCATTCATTAGAAAGCGAATGGGGTTACAAGTAGAGTGGATTCAAACATGGAGGAAACTCTGTAGCACACTTGAGCTAGAGTAGTATTTGGATGGGTGACCTCCCATGAAGTCTCGGTGCTTCACCTCTGTGAGCATCACCTAGATCCAATGAGTGATAAGTGTTCCATTCATTATCATGAGAGTGGGTTCGGTGAACCACTACTCATGAAATATGGGTCAATGATTTTGACTCAAAAATCACTAAGTTGAATCTTGATAGCAATGTCACAATTTGACTTGTTGTGGAAAATATCTTCTACTTATCAAAACAAATAAACTATATAAAACATATCTAAGAGTTTGAACTATAATAAGGCTTTCTTCAATGGATCCTATACTGTAACAATTTTGACTGCCTACTGAAGCCCAATCATTTTATTCTTGTAATTGATGCTAAGGTGGAATATGTCATTTCATCTTCCTTGATGTTGTTGTGATAAACACGATAGAACTAGAGTGATTAATGTAAGAATGTTGAAAGACTGCTAGAAGTTGTAAAATTATAGTTTGTGAATAATAGAGAATCATCTACTTGAAGAGCGGATGTATTCTAGTTCTCTAGATGAACAACTATAAAATCTTTGTTTTTGTGTCTAGCGTACTTTAGATTTTAGATTTTTTTTTTTGCATTTTCTTTTTTATCTCAAAAATTGGTACTAGAGTAGGTTAAGCTCTATTCATTTTTCTGTAAATCGGTAAAGATGTCTCAGTGCCATGGATGAGGTAGGTAAATGGAAAATCGAAGAGTTTTCTAAGTAGAATATTGGATTATGGAAAATGTAGATAGAATCACTACTTATCAAGCAACATTTGCAACCAACATTTCTTGGTAAATCGAAGGGAAGAGCTACTACTATGTTAAACAATGACTGGGAGAAACTTGATTTGAAGGCATGGGCAACGATTTTTCTATCACTTTCTAGTAATGAGTTTTTTAAATGTTTCAACAAAGAAGACAACAAGAGAGATGAGTTGAAAAAAAATCTTTGTTATATGAGATACTTTCAACATCAAACAAAATTTCCATAAAAAAAGGTTATACAACCTGTAAATGAAAGAAGGGGGAGTAATGTCAAATCATCTAATAAAAAAAGGTTATACAACTTGTAAATGAAAGAAGGGGGAGTAATGTCAAATTATCTAAACGAGTTCAATATGTTAGTTGATTTCATATGGTATACCTTTAGATGATGAGATGAAAAGCTGTTTTACTATTATGTTCACTTCCGAATAGATGGGAAGTGGTACTAATGGTTGTGAGTACTTCAATAGAAGCCAAGAATAAGTTGAAATTTGATGAGGTTGCAGCCATACTCCTCAGCAAAGACATGTGAAGGAAGAACCAAGAATTTTCCTTCAATGATGATCCCACTATTGTGAACACAAGAAATAGAGGTATCAGTTTTGAAATAGATAATCATAACAACAATAGAATATGGAGATCAAATCATCATTCAAAGTCTAGCAGCAATAATAATACTTGTTGGGTTTGTGGTAAATCATGACAAAAAAGAAAAAGAAATGTTAGAATTACAAGAAGGCTCAAATCAAAGTGATAAATGATGATGTACATACTAAGATGGTTAAGATGATGGAGTTTGGTTCTTGTAACCAGTGAAACCAATACAAATTCATAGGTTCTCAATTCAGATGCATCCTTTCATGATACCCCATGTTAGAGTGCTATCACAAATTATCACGAAGGTATGTTAGGTAAAGTTTTTCTTGGAGATAATAAACAATGTGACATTATTGGTAAATGAGATTTATTATTATTAAGGAAAACAGGCTTTAAAAGGGCCCTGAAACCCAAACATAACCAAGATCAGTCTACAACAAAATGCATAAGGCTACAAACAGAACCAAAAAGAAAGAAAAAATAACATCTCACTAAACAAAGATACAAACAAAATTAAAGCCAAGGAGAGATGCCAAAAAACTAGGGCAACCCACAAAAGGCCAGGGCACTTAGATGATGTCTCTCAACATTTCAACTATGTTGATCTCCAGCTCCGATAGCTTGCCTGCTGCCTCCTTCATCTCAAAAAGCTCCTGGTCTGGGGCTAGGGTGTCCTTTCTCCTAGTGTTGGATCTGGTTCACTTCCTTGCGCTTTCATCCAAAGTCCCATCCTTTAAGCTGTGGGTGTCAAGGTCCTGCTCCTTGCTGATGCTTTGGTCGTCTGCGTAGTGAATGAACCTCTTGATGTTCTCATTGTCCTTGAGGATGCTAGAGCTCTGTTCAACTATACCTTGCATTTTCCTATCCATTTCATGAGTCCTGTTATTGACTTCTTCCACTCTTCTATCTATGATGTTAGTTTTTGGTGACTGATCAGGAAAGTACTGTACATACTTCATAAATTCTCTGGGGTTCGAGGCAGCACCCCAAATTTTTTCTTGGGTCATGGCCGATGTTGTAACCAACATATGGATGACATGTTGTAACCCTAAAATGACATAAAGTACTTGTATAAAAGGGATTAGGGTTAGGTATTTTTCATTATGTTGTGATGCGAAATTGGTTCTTGTGGCGGTATTGAGCTGTAAGGGATTACAAATTGTAATCAGGTTGTAATCAATGGATTGTAATAATATCGGACTTGCTGTTTGGTGGACATAGCCCAGGGATTGGGTGAACCACGTTAAATCTTGGTGCCTTGTGTTCTTTTTTGTGTGATCTATTATTTTTTGTTATTGGTTATTTTTGCATGTAATTGTTATTTTCTGTCTATGGTTTAATCCTAACATATGCTTTGTTCATCCTCATTGACCCTATTCTTTAAGCTATAGGTCTCCCTTTCCAGAGTGCTCACTCTGTGTTTGAGGTCAAGGATTTTGTGGAAAAGCCACTTAGTGGTATGGAAGCTATCCACCATGCTATTTTTTGCATTATTGAGGACATCCATGTATGGGTTCTCCTTAGCAATGTCATTGAGGATGACTAGAGTAGGATCAATCAACTCCTCCAGTTGGATTTTGCCCTCTTCATTTTCTTCGACCCAAGTTTCAATTAGCTCCCGTTTGATGCCTATATTAGCCAAAGCGGAGTCAAAGTTTCACTACACCACCTTCCTATCCTTTCCCATGATCGAGCATCTGTAAGTGCTAGTGCCAATCCTCGAAGCCTTGTTTGGGTCCCTCCCTATCATTGGGCTTCCCTTCCACCTTCTTACTCTCCTCCCCCTATTTGTCCTTGTTGTCATCCAGGATTTTCCTCCCCCTGTAAATGAGATATTTTATTACTTCTGAAAAATGGTAATCAGTATCTTTTGAAGGACGTTAGTTTTGTTCCCACACTTAAACACTATATGATTTATGTGATTCCACTTTATACATAAGGTTGTAATTTTAATTGTAATCTTGATTCTTGGAAAGTAACAAGAGGGCAATTGGTTTTGGATAAAGGAAAGTGTATGTGTAAAAATGTAATACACACTTCTATAAAACTCATATCCAAGATGTCAAATGAAAATGGAGTCTTGAATGGTGACTTATATCTCTCCATCCATGATGTGCAAGAATCAAAGAGATATAATAGTGGATCTCAAATGAACCTAAGATAAGAGATCCTTGCAAGGTGCACCATGAAATGAGAAATTCAATGAAAATGCAAGATAGAATGAGATATAAGCTATCCTAAATGTTATAAAAGTACAAGAAAGGAATTCTTATCAAAGAACAAGGAAAGTAAAGATCTATGCTCTAATGCAAGATGAAATTATGCTAGAATGATGCAAGAAAGTGGATTAGTGTGCAAGTATGTGCTCAAGCACTCAAGAATGCAAGTAGACAAAATGACAACATGACACTGGGATGAACATGAGATCTATGAGGGAGTGAGGAGAGAGCCTCCTAATAAAGAAAAATGGATTATAGAGATTAATAGGAAAAATATGCGTGGAGAAGAATAAGAGGAAAAAGAGATTCCATTGCCTTAGAAAGTGTGCATTCAAGTTATAGACAAAAAGTTTTTTTCTTTTATTTTTAAATTAGGAAATTCCTTTTTCATGTGTACACATATGATAAATGGGATTTATTTAATTAAACAGTGACATATTCTTTTGATTAAATAAAGACTTGGGATAAAGTGGTCAAACGATATCTTATAATTGAATAAATAATAACATGATGATTTGATCAAAGAATAAGTGATTTGAATAAATATGCAAGATTGATTAAGCATAAGGATGTGATCATAGAAAGGGGGCTCATGTTCTAGATGACCATTTTTGGGTGATTACATTCACCCCTCTTTGACTGATCTGTGCATGATCTAGGAACACATTACGTCAAAGAATGATGATGTCAAGTTAGCTGATAAAAACATGAATCCAAATTTTATTGAATGAAGCACAGAAAGATAGATGATCTTGAATGCATAGTTGATAAGTAGTGTAACTGAACATTAGGATAGAAATGGATAAGACAATATCAACACCCATAACGATAAGATGGGCACTAATATGTCCAAGATAAATAGATTGTGATGAATAAGAACTTATAACGTTAAGATGATAGTTGATACATCAAAATAGATAGGTCAAAGTTTTCCCCAAGAGAAGCAGAAAAAATATAGATAACATAATCAATTTGCAAATAGATTATAGATTATTCCTTCCCCCTCGTGATCGAAATTAAAATGAGATAGAGGAGACACAAAAATGGGATAGATATGATCAGATTAAGATAAGGTCCATGATGATAGATAAGAGATAGAAAGATCAAAGAACCAAATTTTGAGCATGAATCATTGAGAATGTGCCATAGTTTGATTGAGTTTGACTAGAAGAAATGATGAAAATAATGATTGCCTCAATTGATGTGACAATTAAGCCTCAAAAAGTTGATCAATTGTGCAGAAGAAGGAAGAAATTTAAGTCACAATTTTGACAATCAAGATTAAGCCGAATTTCAATTTCGATCCTGAAAATGAATCCAAGAAATTGAAATTATGTTGGAGTGCAATTTTTAAATAAATCTGAGATTGTCAAAATACTTTATAAGGGGTCCAAAAGGATAGATAGATGTGATTATAAGATTAACTCCTTTTGATGACAAGAAAAGAAAGAAGATGATGAATGAAAGATAGAACATACAATGAAGGCATGATTGAGAATAATGAATGTAGTTGACTAAGACATCCATGAAAGATGAAGGAGACTCTTTCTGAACTCATATGTAAACTAAACTAAGATTAAACCCTAAAGATGAAAACTAATATAAAAATGCAAAAGTGCAATTTCATGGGTCAATTAAATAGGTCCTTTTTTTTTAATCATCAAACCAAAATGTGAGAACTCAACATAAGCATCAAAGACATATAGGTCACGATGAGTTTCTAGTAGGTTCCCTAAGTTTAATATTGCAAAATTATGCATTGTACCAAGGCATAAAGGCCAAGATAACCATGAGTGCAGTCTTGCATGAGAAAACACAATGTAATAGACAAGGATGATGCCCCAGATCTCCTAAGTGTCCAAGGGGTTAAAGAAAGAGACACATAGGATCGTCAAAGCTATACCACAAGAAAAAGATAAAAGAAAAAATGTCCTATGCCCCAGTCCTCTAGTTTAATGACATCCCAGAGAGACTAAGGAGGGAACACTCATAAAAATTCAACACAAGTAGCACACAAATAAAATAAGTCAAGTATATCTCAGTCTGTTTTATTTTAAGCACGATGCAAAAGAGAAAAGCAAGTGTTGACTCCCTAGGAATAATGTCTACAAGTGAGAAATATCATGACCCAAGTCTGACAACAAGGTGTAAGATCAAAGACACTAAGTGTCAAGAAAAGTGTTGAGAAACATTGCTTGTGTGGTATCCCCGAAGAATGGCATATCCAAGAGACCAAAGTTGACACAATTCATGCCCCCTAGACCCAAAAAAATCCCAATTCCAAACCAAGAGGCAAGTAAGTAAGATGGAGTGAAATGGCTAAGTGTGGTACACAAACCTCAAGTAGTGCCTATTTCCAGGATTTCACCACTTGGAATTTTTTAAATTTTTTTTAGGACTTCTATAAAAGATTTATATTTTTGAGATATTTTAATTTTTCTGGTGATACATCAAAGCGCCTATTATTAGATAGTAATTTTTCAAGACATTTTATACTTTTTAGGATTTTTTTAGGACCATATTTAAGTTTTTTTTTTGAAATCTTTAGAATGATGTAGATATTCCTAGTTCTCAAAGCAAGATCACAATGTTTTGTCCCAGTGTCTAGCATGGTGTAGGACATGATGGATTAGCAAAATGGTAGATAAGATGGATAGGCAATGATGCATGAAGAAAGATGAAGGTGATCCTCAAGGCTTGTCTCCTCAAGATTAAAGTCAATGAGCTAGAAAGAATATAGGATAATACCATCATGTCATGAAAGCATATAACTCAAAATAAGAGTGGACATGTCAAGAGGCTTCTAAGAACCATATTTTTCTTTTATGTTGTAATCAAGACTAAGGAGTCAATTAGGTAGGACAATGAAAGGGATAAATTGCTAAGGATGAATCTCATTACAAAGGATATGAGTGAATGATTTGGGATAAGAAGGATAATGTTAGGAGAGATTATCAATTGGATTATATATTATTCCTCTTATTCATGGATCTTGCAAATCAACTAAAGGACCAAGTAAATCCTAAAATATATTGTAATATATATATTGTTGATTCCATTGAAGAATAGTCCAGGTTAGTGCCAAACTACAAGTCAAACTTAAAGACTCGAGCATTGCCGAGCAATTGAGGATTCAAGAGTCTTATTCCACAAGTTTTGGGAAATCGGGCATTAAGAAACATGAACTTTAAAGACTTCACTGAATAAATCAAGAATGTAGATGGAATTGGAGAGGGATGGCTAAAAGTTAATTTTGATGAGGTGTCCAAAGGGAGCCTAGGAAGAAGTGGTGCATGATGTTTAATCAAAGATGCAAAGGATAATATTCTTATCCTTCGTGCCAAACATCTTCCAAATAACACCAATAATGTAGCTGAATGTATGGCTTCCATCTTTTCTCTCTTGTTAGCAAGGAGAGTGAAAAAAACAAAATCCTCTTGTAGGGGGACTCCAAGTTAGTAATCAACGAGATTACAAAATATATGATGGACTCATCGTTAGGTAACTTTGTTATATCCAGTTATCATACATGCCTTTCAAGCACTTTAGTACCAATTCAAACTTCATTAAGTTTCATATCAATAACTCGCTAACCACATTCAACATCTCAAATAAAAATTATAACAACATTACTTCAAACTGTTATCTCAATGTTCATTACTTATACTGAGTATTAGAGAAATCACTTAAATTATACCAAGTTGCAACATTATGTGATTAACATGAAAAATACACTTTACAACACATAAGCATTCACACATTTGACACAAATATTTAACATGGAAACCTTGTAAAGGGAAAAACCACATGGGAACCAACAACCCAAACATTTCAATGTTCTAAAGTGAGCATTTTAAGAGCCAACGTTTTTAAAGGTTACATGTGCATTTTTAGTGTGACCCAGTTAGAGTATTTTAACAAAAGATCATCTAGACCTTATAACTCCTTGACACTTATAAAGAGTGACCTACTCAAAAGGAATTACAAACATCACTAATCAATGCTACCTTCTAGGGTTACAAATAATTGTTAGGTACACTCAGTTAAGAGATTTGATATGATAGAATGGTAAGAAAGTAACAATCAAATGATCTATTAGGTTTATCACTACCTTGCTTTTTTAGATCTCTACTTCACTATGAATCTTTTTTCTAATCTCTTATTGGCTGATTCACACACTCACACTTTCACTTAGTACTTCTTGTTTGATCTCTTCAATCTTGCTCATGATCATAGTGTTGGAAGCTATAATTGGAACAATTTTTATGTTGTCATTGATGTCAAACCTTATTGGAAAAATAGTTTTCTATCTGATTTGAGTGTCATATCTAGATGATTGATGAAGAGGATTTGAGAGGGTAGACATAACAATAGCACCTAGAAGAAAGGTTGAGATATGAGAGGAAAGAAAAATGGGCACTCAATTAGTTAGACTTTGACAACATAAAGTGATTGTTTAATCATACTACAAGTGAAGCAGACAGTTGTACTGAAGCCTCGAAGAAGTGATCAAAGATTTACCAAATACATAAGATTGACCGAGAAACAAAGCAAAAGATTAAGGGACTTGAAGTTTATGTCGAGTGATGATAGTGTCAACTGAGACCCAATATGTGTTGAGAAGAAGTAGTATTGATCAAGCATCCATATTGACTGAGCATCAATATATGTGTCGAACATAAAGTTGGTAGCGATCGAGTAACCCAATGATGATCGAGCATCAAAACTCAATGTTGGCTGAGGGACAACATTTTAATAGTTTATGAGAAAATCATGATTTCCAACTAACATAGTTCATTTCTTGGAATATAGAAAGTGTTTTGAAGATAAGGATGGATGACTTGAAACATTTAAATCAAGGGAAACCATATTTGTGTGTTTCTATGCAAGAATTCAAAGAGAAGTTTCTAGAAAAGAAGAAGATGAACAAGAAGGTGGACAAATTTATGGTATGTGTTGAATCTAATCAAAAACCTAAGATCTACAGTAATGTTTAAGAGAAAAAATATCAGAATTACCTATTTAAGGAGGTATAAGGGCTAATATAAAAGGTTGTTGAGGTTTGTGAAGCTGGTGAAGACCTAGTAAGGTTGGAGCAGTTGTTGCTGCAATTGATTGGCAAACTTAAGGAGAAGGCTGAGAAGAATTGAGAAGTGGTGAAGAGTGATTGCTTGAAGGGTTGCCAAGTGAATCCAAGAGTGATATGACAATGAAAGCCAATTAGTGGATTAACATTTGAGTTGAACTATGATCTATATTTGCAAAGTGAGTTGTATCTTTTAGATCAAAACCTCATGTTACTTTCTAACCATTGTATTAGTATTGAAATTATTTAATCAAGGCTGACCTAATAGTCATATGTAAATCCTTTAACCAAGGTGGCATTATAATGGAATGTTCTAAAATCCTCTAACAAGGCCACTCCTAACATGGTGATTAAATCATCTACCAAGGTCACATTTAATAGTGTATTTTGTAATATTTAATAGGGTTAGCTCCTAACATAGCTCATTTCAAATGAGTGAAAAGACTGGTGACATGTTACTAGTGGTTTTTCCCAAATTGGGTTTCTACATTAAACCCTAGTGTCAAACTTGTGTAGATGTTATTTGTGATGATTTACTATTAAATGTGTTACATTCTGCAAGTCTATTATTATTAAGATAGTGGACTACTAGTTGATGTTATTAATAATCTTCTATGGAGGCCAAGCTAATGGATGTTCATATCTAAAGCAGTTTAAGTGTTTATTTGTTCAATTGGTACATATGGACCTTGGATAACTGATTCACCCCCCAATTATTCTAAACATCCTAACAATTGGTATCAGAGAATTGGTGTTTGTAGAGAAAAGTTTGAAGGTACTTGATGTTAAAGATCAAGATGTACAAAAAGGAGGTGCTAAGGTTGAACAAAGAAAACTTCCTTGCATGGAAAAGTTTGATGAGGCTACATATGGCAAGAATTGGAGATGGATGCATATGTGGAGATAACAGTTCTTCCTCTACTAGCTTAGCAACTGAAAGATAAGAAAGAACACAGCTAAGCTATGTTGGAGATAGCATTAGCCCTAAGCTATGTTGAGTTTGATGACATAAAAGACTTCAAAGCTGCTAAGGAAATGTGAGATACACTATAGACCATCTATGGAGAAGACAAAAATGTTTTGAGGGTAAAACTAGAGAGTTTGAGAGGTAAGTTTGATGAAACGAGAATGATCAAAGGTGAAAATATAGTCCAGTATTGTGGGAGAATCAAAGAAGTTGTAAATTTCATAAGAGGAGCTAATAGAAAGATTGATGATGAGACTATGATCGCCAAGATATTGAGAACTCTACTTCTTATTTATGCTATTAAGGTTTATGCAATACAAGAATTGAGATGTACTCTTGGTAATAACAATCTCTTGAAGGTGCAATTGGTAGGCTTATTACTTTTGAGATGTTAAATTTTGATAATTTCATCCCTACTACTATTGAATTTTTTTTAAAATCACAATTGGTTCTTCGTAAGAAAGGAAAAGGAAAATGTGTTAGTTTCTGATGATGAACTTGATGAGCTTGAAGCACTGATGGCTAGAAGACTTCCAAGAGGCAGAGGAAAATACAAAGGTAAACTTCCTATAATCTATTTTTCATGTAACAAAGTTGGTCATATTGCTACAAGATGTCCTCATAGAGAAGACAACGATAAAGAAGGGAAAACAAGTACAAAGGAAAAAGAGATGATATAGAAAATAAGAGAAACAAGGACTACAGGGGAAAAGGTAAGAAATCTTGTTACATTGCTAAAGAAGAAACTAATAATGAATTTGAAAATAATGATGAAGAAGTTGTCTATGTTGCTGTGAAAGAAGATTATGATGAAGATGATAAAGCTCCATTAATCTCTTGTGTGAGTAAAGATGATAGGTGGATAATTGATAGTGGTTTCTCACATCACATGAGTTGTGGTAAAAGTAAATTCAAAATTATGGGACCATACAATGGTAGTTGTGTTAAGTTTGGTAATGATGTACCATGTCTTGTGAAAGTTAAAGGATCAATACAATTGACTAATAAGACCAAGTATAGAAATGTTTATTGGGTTGAAGGACTTAACTATAACTAGTTGAGTGTTTCATAGTTGAACAAATCAGGATATAGGGTTGAATTCCATCACAAGAAGGCCAAGATATTTGATGTTAATGGTGAGCTAGTTGGAAGTGGTGATCAAACAAAAGGTAACTTGTTCTATCTAGATTTATTTGATGAGACATTGTGTTTGCACAATACGAAGATATATGGTTATGACGTAAGAGGTTATGTCATGTGAATTTTGACAATTTGATGAGCATTAGTAAGATGAAAAGAGTAAGAAGTTTTCCAAAACTGAAGAAACTTGATAATGCTATGTATAAACAATGTCAATTGGGAAAATTGACAAATTCTAGTTCCAAGAGAAAAACATATTCATTTGATGATATTTTGCAATTAGTTCATGCTAACCTTTGTAGACTTATTGGTGTTCACAGCTTTTGTGAAAACAAATATTTCATTCTATTTGTTGATGACTATTCTAGTATGATGATTGTGGTGTTTCTTTTAAAAAAATGATGCTTTTCAGTTGTTTAAGTCATAATTGGCCAAAGTTCAAAATGAAAAAAGAAAGAGTTTGAAGTGTTATCTGATAGAGGTGGAAAATTTATCTCTAATGAATTCAATATATTTTGCAATGATAGAGGAATCAAAGGGTAGATTTCAGCACCTAGGAACCCTCCTCAAAATGGAATAGCTAAAAGAAGAAATAGATCAATCATGGAATGTGCTAGGACAATGATGATGGAGAAGAATGTATCACATAAATATTGGAGAGAAGTTGTAAGTACAACAGTTTATACTTTGAATAGAGTGCAAGTAAAGAAAGGTAAAAATGTTACACCCTTTGAATTGTGGTATGGATATACACCTAATGTGAAGTAATTTAAAGTTTTTGGAAGAATATGTTATATATTAAAGGATAATAGAAATGGAAAACTTGATGCTAAGAGTGATGAAGGTGTATTCCTAGGACACTCCACTAAGAGTAAAGCTTATAAGTTTTTGAAATCTAACACTAACAAAGTTGTGGAAAATACAAATGTGAAAGTTAATGAATATGCATAAAAGAATGAAGTTCTTGCAAGACAGAACTTGAAGATTATAAGGCATTCATATATGTGAATGAAGGTGCTCCCTACACCCCACCTGAGCAAGAGAACAAAGCTATAAATCAACAACAAAATGGTAATGTTGAGTTGCAACAACAAGTTGCCAAGCAACAAACTATGGGAGCCAAGAAACAAAAAAATAATGTTGAGGTATGTGCAGAAGATGTTGAACATCAAGAAGACAATGTCAAGCAAGTAGAACCTAAATCAGAACCTAAACAAGAGAGATAAAATGAAATTGAAATCATTTTTTAAAATGAACCTATGGAAGAAGAGAGAAGGAAAGAACTTGTACTATCAAAGTACATGAGAAGACATCATGCACCTGAGAAGATTATTTGTGATATAGAATCCAGAGTTATGACAAGGAAAAGATTCAAAAGTGATACATGTTTACTTTGTGAGTTCAAACCTAAATCAGTAAAGGATGCTTTGGAGAATGAGGACTAGATTCAAGAAATGAACATATAAATTGAGAAGATAGAGAAGAAAAAAATGTGGACACTGGTACCTAGACCAAAGGACAAAAATGTTATTGGAACAAAGTGGGTGTTTAGAAAAATTTGAATGAAAAGGGTGAAATCACAAGGAACAAGGTTAGACTAGTATGCAAAGGATATGCACAAGAATAAGGAATTGATAATGGGGAAAAAATGTCTTCATTTTCAAGATTAGAAGGAGTTAGAACACTACTTGCATATTCTTCTTATAAAGGATTTAAGGTATACCAAATGGATGCAAAATCTACATTTCTGAATGGAATTTTTGAAAAAGAAGTTTACATTGATTAGGTAGAAGGATTTTTTGACCTTAGAAAGAAGAACATGGTATGCAAGCTGCATAAGGCTCTATATGGTTTGAAACAAGCCCCTAGAGCATGGTATGAGAGGTTGCACAATTATTTGGTGACTATTGTATTCGCAAGAACTAATGATAACAACAATCTATACTTGAAGACTGGTAATAAAAATGAGGTATTGTTATCTAAAATCTTTGTTGACGATATCATATTTGGAGGAAAGGAAAAATTATGCAAATCATTTGCAAATGAGATGGAGAGGAAATTGAAATGTCTATGTTTGGTGAGATCAAATTCTTTGTTGGTTTACAAGTATATCAAATGAAGCAAAGTATTTTCATTACTCAATCCAAATAAATCAAAGAGATATTGAAAACCTTTGGAATGGAAGATTCAAGACTAGTTAGTACATCTATGGAAAAATGACATAAGTTATCTAAGAGTAATGATTCTACTGATGTGAACCAGATATTATATAGATCAATGATTGGAAAATTACAATACATTGTTCACAAAAGACCTGATATTGCATTAGTAGTTGGGATAGTTGCAAGATTTTTTGCAAGTCCTTACAAGAATCAAATGATGATAGTAAAAAGGATACTGAGATATTTGAAAGGAACATAAGACTATGTATTTTATTACAAGAAGAATGAAAAGTTTGAACTAAAGGAGTTCACTAACTCAAATTGGGAAGAAAATTTTGATGATAGAAAGAGTACAAGTGGAGGAGCATTCCTTTTAGGAAATAGACTAGTTTCATGGACAAGCATGAGGTGGAGTTGCATTTCTCAATCAATAGTTGAAGCTAAATATACGGTAGCAACAATGAATTTTTCAAACCTCATATGGATCAAGCAATTGTTGAAAGGAATGAAGGAAGAGATCATTGATCCAATTGTTATCTACTGTGATAACACTAGTGGTATAAACATATCAAAGAATCATATGATGCACACAAAGACTAAGCATATTACTATCAAGTATCATTACTTGAGAGAGCTAGTTTAAGACAAAAAAGTGAGATTGGAGTATGTAAACACTAAGAAGCAAATAGATGATATTTTCACTAAGGCATTACCAAAGGATGTTCATTAGTATCTAAGAGGTAAATTATGGGTAATTCCCCTAGCCAAGGCTACTTAAGATAAGATGGAGCTCTACATCAAATGTGTTGATCAAAATATCTTACAAATTGATGTAGATGGTCCTACTTTAAGAGTTGCCTAAATTAGTAGTGAGAAAGAAGGACAGAATGTTGTATCATTCATACACAAGATGAAAGATGATGGATTCAGAAATGATATGAAGATATATACATGGAAAAGAAGTATGAGATAGATGAAAGGTATTTGGAATTTTTGGCAAAGAGGGAGATATTATGATTCAGTTACCATGGAGATTGAATATAAGAAAGAGAGAATGCAAAGAAAGGTGTTGCCAACAATACAGAAGAATTTGTTTGATTTCATAATCTGATATGATAGAGGGAGCACATGTGTTGCATATCAGAGCTACATGGATGTGAATCATAATGAAACTAAGGATATTAATGAAGATCTGATACTAAACACATAAGAAGTTTGCTCAAAGTAGTACATGTTTTGGATTGCATGGTAACTATAGGTGTTTTTATCAATGCCCAAGAGGGAGATTGTTGGTAACTTCAATTGGAACAATTGTTATGTTGTCATTGATGTCAAACCTTATTAGCATGATAGTTTGCTATCTGATTTGAGTGCCATGTCTAGATGATTAATGCAAAGGATTTGAGAAGTTAGACATAATAATAGCACCTAGAATAAAGGTTGAGTTATAGGAGGAATTAAAAATGGACACTTAATTAGTTAGATTTTGATAAGATAAAGTGATTATTTAATTATACTACAAGTAAAATAGATAGTTGTACTAAAGCCTTGAAGAAGTGATCAAAGATTGACCAAATACATAGGCTTGATCGAGAAACAGAGCATAATATTATGGAACTTGAAGTTTATGCTGAGTGATGCTAGTTTCGATCGAGCACCAATATGTGCCAAGCAGAAGTAGTGTTGACTAAGTTTCAATATATGTGTCTAACAGAAAGTTGGTTAAGAAGTTGGCAATGACTGAGTAACCTAGTGATGACTAAGCATCAGAACTCAATGTTGGTTGAGGGACAACATTTTAATAGTTTATGAGGAAATCATGATTTCTATCCAACATAATTGATTTCTTAGAATATGGAAAGCAAGTCAAAGATAAGGATAGATGACCTAAAAAATTTAAATAAAGGGAAACCATGTTTGCACGTTTCTATGCAAGAATTCAAAGAGAAGTTTATTTGGAAAAGAAGAAGATAAACAAGAAGGTGGATATATTCATTGTATGTGTTGAATCTGATTGAAACCCTAAGATCTACTGTGGCTTTTATGTAGAAATTGATGAAAGCCAACTTCATAGTGCACCAAGATCACCTACATGCAAATAGCTTGCTGAAGAGAAACCAAAGAAGAAGGAACAAGAGCTTGGAGCAATTCAACAAAGCGAGAAAAGATATTTCACAATAAGAAAATGAAATTTCTATGTGAATGAGATGAATTTACAATGAGAGAGACTAAATATAAAGGCCTCAAGGAAGCATGTAGAACAAGCTAGAAAGTGCTAGAAGATAAGGTTGACAACTAAGCATACGTCCAGAGAAGGTGGAATATCCTTGATCAAGGTGAGAGGATAAGTATGACTAGATAGGAACAAACTCCCGTGTTGTCAACAACTCATCAACTACAACTATTAAATAAATGCATTAACCTAAGTAAACTTAGGTAAAAGAATAAATAATTAATAAATAATAATTTACTCTAACAGTTTAAGTAGAAAAAAGATTAGAATTACCTATTTAAGGAGGTACAAGGGCTAATCTAAAAGGTTGTTGAGGTTAGGAGAGCTGGTGAAGACCTAGTAAGCTTGGAGCATTTTTTGATGCTATTGGTTGATAAAATTAAGGAGGCTAAGAAGAATTGAAGTGTGTTAAAGAAGGAGATTGTTGAAAATAGATTGGTACAAGTATGATAAATGTGTTTCAATCATTATTTTGTCACTGATGTCAAACTTACTTTTTTATGGTAAGACAACTACTTATATGATTTAAGTATTATTAATTATTTGATTAATGAAGAGGATTTGATCAAAATATGTAATAATAGCACCTAGAGGAAAGGTTGAGTTGTGATATAAAAAGAAGTACAAGAATTGGCTAAGATAGTGATATCATAGTGCATTGATATTCTACTTAAGGTTGCAAAGGTTGGTTACACTAAGAAAGTTTAGAAGAATAAGTTAAACAAAGTTTGTCTACCAAGCTTGATCGAATGGATAGTAGTAGCCAAGCAAACTCAATGCAAGCTGAGCAGAAAATCAGATGGAGCCAAGTAAAAGTCTATTTTAGTGTATGTTGAGAAAAATAGTGGATGCCAAGTAAAGTTTAGTTGATGTCAAGCACCAGTAAACTTTAGTTCATGCCAAGTGATTTTTATAGAGGATGTTGAGCAACACAATATGTGTTAAGCATCTGAAGCAAGTTAATGCCAAGTGACAACATTATTAGAAAGATCATGAATTTGATGGATCTAAGCTGATAAGTTTGTTTTCTTAGATTGTGTAAACTAGGTGGAAGACAAGATTGATGAGCTAGTGCCACAAAATTCATGGTAAACCATTTTGAGGCCAATTCAAAGAGAATTGAAGAAGATTTTTTTATAAGTGATATAGAATGACGGGTAGATTCATTGAATCCTACCTAATATGTTCTAACCCTAAATTGGATGATGGATAATGAACAACAAAATATCTTAATTCTCTATTCATAGGGATGATTGGTTAGAAGCAAGGGTTTTCATGTACGAGAATCTAAGGAAGACAAGGAGGAAAGGGTATTTCTTTATTTAGTGACCTGAATCAAAACAAGTCTTACTGTTACTCTCTAATAATTGTATTAGTCTAGGGTAAATCCTTTGGATTAAGTTTCACTTAACAGTCATTTTTAAATCTCTTAACCATGTGACATTCCAAGTGAATGGTCTAAAGTAATTTAACAAGGCTCACTCTTAACAGGGTGATTAAAATCCTTTAATAGGGTCAGATTTAACAATTTGTATTGTAACCTTTAACAGGGTTGGCCTTTTACAGGGCATAACTTCAAAAGAGTGAAAAAGAGTGACATGTTACTAATTGTTTTTCCCAAATTGGGTTTCCATGTAAATCACTATTTCAAATGTGTTGTTGAATCTATTACGTTTCATGTTTACAATTCTACAAATTGATTTGATAGTAACCTATAATTTTTAAGTGATTGCATAATCTTATGGGTGCATGCATGATGATAAATATTTTATGGGTTCATTAAGCTGAGAAAATTTTTATTTGTACATCTTGACCTTGGATAATTGATTCACCCCCTCTCAGTTATTTTAAATAATTACAACAAAGTGGTGAAGACTAATTTATTGAAGGGTTGCCAAGTGAATTAGAGAGTGAGATGACAATGAAGGCTACTCAGTGGATCAACATGTGAGCCAAACTGTGATCTATATTTGCAAAGTGAGTTGTATTTGTCAGATAAAAACCTGATGTTACTTTCTAACCATTGTATCAGTATTGGAATCCTTTAATCAAGTTTGATCTAACAATCATATGTAAGTCCTTTAATCAAGGTGGAATTCTAATAGAATATTCTAAACTCTTCTAACAAGGCCACTCCTAATAGGGTGATTAAATCCTTTAACAAGGTCACATTTAATAGAGTGTTTGGTAACCTTTAATAGGGTTGGTTCCTAACATAGCACACTTCATAAGAGTGAAAATATTGGTGACATGTTATTTTGAAGTAGTTTAGGTGTTTGTTTGTTCAATTGGTACATTTGGACATTGGATAATTGATTCATCCCCCACAGTTATTCTAAACATTCTAACACTCCATGAATTTAGCCACTCAAAAAAAAGTTCTACCTTAAACTTATGCTCATCTCCACTCATTAGATCTTTATCAAATATCTCAAGTCATAGATCTCATAACTAACTTTGACTGTATCCTTTGAACTCCTCCAAAATTCTTAATTTTCATCAGATGTTGGCCTCAAATTAATCTTTTCTTAACTTTCTCTTCCTATTCAAGCTTGGTGAACATTACAACTTGACTCAGGCAATACATCACTCAGTTAACACTAAAATTTAACTCTTCTTTATGTAACACTTGATGACAACTATAGTAACTCTGTTAATATTATATTTCTTCATTCACTATGTAAATTTTCTTTTATATATATATATATATATATATATATATATATATATATATATATATGATCTTCATCACTTAATCACAACATTGCATGATTGAACAATCAAACCAATATTATACTATCATAGTCCAACTCATTCAAGTACCCAGTAAATACCATACTTATCAACTCTTCCATCATCATACTTTCTTTAAATCCTCTTCATCAATAAAATACTCTAGTACTCTAATGAATTAGCACAATGGCTTACCGAATGAGGCTTGACATCAATGACAACATATCAATTGATATGGCTCTTTTACATAAAATAATAACATTATCAGTTGGGGTTAACACTCATGGAATTTGGATAAATTTATAAGAAGAATCATAATTTTATTGGGAGATTTTGAAGAGTTTAAAGTCACTCACATTCTAAGAGAGGTAGATGCATTGGCTAATCAAATGACCAACATGGGAGTTGGTTTACATGAACAAACATAGATGGTAGAAGATTTTAGTAAGATGGAGTTTTATAATCTTTAACTTTGGGGATTATGATTACTTGTTAAGTCTATCTATGGAGGGTAAGTATCAAATAATGATGAATAGGGTAGGTTATATAAAAGGTGTGTGGAATGAAGATAGTTAGCACATGATGGGATGAATATGACCAAGAAGAAATTAGAGGAAGATCAAGTGATGTCATGCCTTATAATGTAAGGATAGGAACTTTCTAGATCAGGAAAGAATTTTAAAGCCCCCCACGGATGTACCTTCTCAAGCAATAGTGATGGCACAAATAGGAGCCAAGGAATTAAATAGAGGCCAATTTTTTTTTGCAAACCCCAAAGAGGAAGCAAAATTTGATATTTTGTAGTAAAATATCACCTTGACATTTGGCCAAGGTTTTCAGGATAGATGAGGATGGTTTATTCCATTTGCTTGGAAGATTGTTTGGGGCTATGTTTATTGAAGGGGATTTCCATCCATGTATGAACGTGGACATTTCCTCTATTTTCTTTGGGTAGGATTTTCTTCTTTTTGTGAGCAAGGATGATCAAAGTGTGTGTTGAGACACTCTAGTGTGTGGGGGTGTGGGAATGGCTTGGGTAAGAAGAAATTGGAGTGGGATTTCATACCAATGAATTATGTTGGCAGAGGAATGAGAGTACAAGGGATGGCTTCCACTAGTTCATTGTGTTTAACACCTCAAGAACCAATGGTTACACGAATTGGGGAAGCTTGGACTGCATAGATTTAGTTGATCCATTTTTCAAGAAATGGGAAATGAAAATGCACATAATAGAGGAAGAGAAAAGGAGAAAGATGAGACAAACATCAAGAAAACTTCGGGTTACATAACATGTTGGGTGCGTAGAGGAGGTGTAGCTAAAGCCGATGTTTGGAAGGAAAAAAGGCAAGCTGGACACAGTGGGAGGCGTTGAACTATTTTTTTGCATGATGTTGAATGCCATGGATCCTTTCAAATCTCTCTCTTCAAAAGTTGGTTAAGGACCAACTCCAAGATTCTGGGTGGGTTTTTCAATTGATTGGATAACTCAATTGAAGATAAATGTGTATGTTTACAAGGAGGCCTTTGCTGGTTCAAACCAATCTTATAGAACCTGTTGTTGTCTGAAATATAACCACAAAAGAGCTATATATTTTTGTATTTTCTATTTTATGATGAATGCAATTTCTCAATGCAACTATATGAATTCCTATTTTAATCAAGTGTTTGAAAAGTAAATGCAAAGATAGAGTAATGAGATATTTAAAGTAAATAACTAAAGGGAAATTCCTAATGAACATAAGCTAATAGTAACAACACATCTATGAATTATATTATCAAAAGGATTGGGTAGGAAACCAATCAAATTAGGAGCAGTGTTTCCTCAACTCCAATGATCCAATCGTCAATGGGAACTTCACTAATAATTGAAAGATGTTCCACATTTCATCAAATCATGAGGCCATAGGAAGTGTGCTCATGTGAGACAAGATGTTATGCAAGAACAAAAATGATCCTTTCTCCAATTCATCACAATAGTAGAATTTGTCAACACAAGGCAAACGCCAAAACTAAAATTTCACACAATCATAATAACACAATAAAACCATTGCCTCCATTATTATTCATGAACATGCATTCACAAAAATAACACACTCTGATAAGATTTACTACACTTAGAATGAGAGCACCAATAGCATATATTATTTAATCAAAATAATGGCTTGGAGGACATATTGCATCCATGTATTTATAAGAAATCATCTCCTCCCTTTGTGTTGGGAATGAGAGATCAATAGGTCCCACTACTTCATTCAAGTAGCCTCTGAGTAACTCATTCTATTTGTGTAGTGTCATCAATTCTCATTCATCTTGATCCATGTGTGAAAAAACCTCCTTCTTGCTTTTGGTGATCATTACTTTGGTCATGTTCACGGTGGGCTTTCCAACATAACCTCCTTGATTTGGTGATCTTCTAGAGTCAGTTCTTTGGTGTCAACATGAGAAGGAGGAATGGTGATATGAGCTAGAAGGTATTGATCTTGATTCTTCATTATAAAGGCAAGTGTTCTAGCATCACCCTTAGGTAGCTCAGGCTTCCCTATCTCTTTGATCAATTCCTTCATTCCCTCCTCTTCAATCAGTTCCAACTGCTTCTTCTATCAAAACATGACCTCCCTCTTCAGCCATGCTGGTGTGGTGCCCATAGGTGACATGTACTTGGCTGAAGAGGTTGGTCATAAAGTAGGTTCCTTTCCCTTATCACTTCTTTCCAGAGTCTTCTCATGTCGAGGAAGATCTTTGGAGGGAGCTTTTGTGCTTTGATGGGTTAAGGATCTAGCCTTTGTATCTTGAGGAGTTTGTTGAGTTTCTTCTGATATTTGTTCCTCATTAGATACTTTATCAATATGAAGCTATTGGAATTCTCCTTCCTTGTTTTTTTTTCGTCTACTTCTACTTAAATGACTAGAGGAGGTGGTGTTATAGATCCTTTATCCAAAATAGTCACATCCTGAGGTGGTGGGGGTAGAATTCCTAGACATCCTTGAGGCAGAGAAGGTAATTGATTCCAATCCTCTCCCAATGGCTCCCTTGTGGGAGTATCTCTAATCTTCTCTCCTACTATCTCAGTGCCCACTAGCATAAAGTGAAATTTTGAGAGGTCAAAGGCATCAGTTCCTTGACTCTCCATCTTTGCTATCCACTTTTGTTGTTCATCTTTTACAATTAATACTTGGATAGGTTCTCTTAGAGTAGATGTAGGTGTTTGTGTAGGGCTTCTTCTCCTCTCTTCCTCTGTAGTTTTAGCTGAGCAGGTTCTTTGGCTTAAGGGGACAAACTCTATTTATTCCCCTTCTTCATCCTCAGCTTCTAAGATGGTCTTTGGAACTTGTGTGGATGGAGTGTTTTTCTTCTTTAATATCCTCCTCCATGTACCCACCATAGTTTTTTCTATCCTCACTCTCTTTGGGGCTGGGGGAGGCTTCTTCCTCTAGAGTTGTTGGTAGTAGGACCCTATGTTCCTCTATTTGTTCCTCCTCTTGTTGTTCTAGTTGTGCCTTCTCTAGAGGTTGATTTGTTGGCTCTTCTTGTGGCTCATCTTGCCCTTCCTCAAGTTGTTCCTATTGCAGAGGTGCTTGGGCTTTAGGTGCTTGTTTCTTTGTCCTCGGGGCTACCCTTTTCCTCTTCTTACCCTTATCTACTTCAAAGTACTCAGCCTATCACTCATGTTGATGTACCATTTTTGGCCTTACTAGGGATTGAGTGGGGTAGGTTGGTATAGTGACCTTAGCACCTTTACCTTTGATAGGCTTGGTTGTGGCTTGTAGAGGTATGGCCTGGGGAACTAGATCCATCAAAAATGGCTTTCAAATCCATTTCCTTGTCAACTCAACCACATGTCTAGCCAAATGATTTATATCATCATTTTCCTTTCACCCAATCTCAACATTCATGATCAATGTGTTGTAGATTTTGTCTTTATTGTATAAAGGATCCATAACTTCTAGGGCATCCTTTTCTACAGTCTTTAGAGGAATCTTCATTTTTAGCACATTTTTAGCTAGATATAGACTAATCCTATAATATTCCCTTATACGGACAACATTTTCATCTGTTGTGTCCATATAGTGATCTTCTAGGGCATCGACATGTACAAACTATCTCCTTGCCAAATGCTAAAAACCATCCCAATGTTGTCAAAAAATGGGCAAGGCGAGTTGTATTTTTCCAAAGGATATTGATCCCATTTAGTGTTAAAGGTAGAAACGTCCTACTTTTTCTTTACCTCAACTGCACCAATTGTGATTGGCCAAACCCATGTCTTTTTATATCATTTCCTCACTCTATCATAGGCAGAAATAAGTTGGTGTTCTATCTCCTAGAGTATTATTTTGCCTGAAGGATATCTTGGGAGCTTTTTAGGGCACAGAAGAGTATCAACTACCCAAAGATATGAAAATCTTGAATTGAATGTAGTAGGCACCTATTTCTGTGATTCTATCTATCGTCTCTACTGAGATTCTTTTTGCATAATCCCCTTCAATGAATCAAATAATGAAAAAGATGAATCCATCATCAACCACTTTGTATTCAACACTCTATAGTGAGAGCTTCTTTTTCACCAATTGTGGGTATACCACATAAGGCCAAGCATTTTCATCCTGCATGTTTCCCTTTTTTTACATTTCTGGATAATCAGTGGTTCTAGCTACTAGTAAGTACACCATGTATGATGTCATGTAGAAACAAGGATCAATCTTAATGACAACTAGTTGCTCATCCAAGTTGTCACTTAAAATGGTAGCCCAATCAATGGGCATCTTTGTAGTCCTTATAGTTTCAATAAAATGAACCATCCATGTTAGTAAGTGACCTATTGCAGGAAGGCCCATAACTCTACTAAGGAGGACAATTTAGTATCTAATGTCATCTTTCATACATCCTTCGGTCACATCCACCTTGCCTACTCTTCGACCCAAAGGTGTCATGTCAATAAAAAATTAGGTCTAAACTAGCTCTTTTGTCTCTTTTCATTCTCTTTGTACCACCTATCTGATCCTTCATATGACATTTGAAGGTACTAGTCCATCCTTGGAGGTGAAACACTTTCTCTATATTTTAGGGTTGGAGGTCTAGGACTATCTCTCCTATGATGCTCTTTACAACCTTCACTTTAGTCCCATAATGTTTTTCCAATGTCATTATCAGTTCAAAAGATTGAACTAATGTGGGTTTTGAAGCTTTGTTTACTAGCCCCAATCAGATCAAAGTAGATATCATTACTTATCTCTCCCTTGGTTTGTTGTGAATGGTTAGAAAGGCATTCCAATTGATGTGGCCCAACTCAGTGTCTCAGATCTCTACATGTTCATCTTGGAATCTTGACTTCTTTAGCACTTCTTGGTACTTGAATGCAATAGGTTTCAATGTCATTTTCCCAGCCATGGAAGACAATGATGATGCCATTATATCTACACAAGAGAAGAAAAAATTAGTCTTATGGATATCAAAAGGCAAAAATAGACCTAAAAAGAACCTAAACTAACTCCAAAATAGGTTAAAACCTATCAAAATAGACAAAAAATGCAATATCCTCCCAAAATAGCTTGTTGTGTATTTTAGCACACCTAGTACAACCTTAAAAGTGTGCCAGTGTGCTTAATTAGCCCTAGAAATGGCTTGGTGCATAGTTGTACACCAATGCACATGCGCATGCACCTAGGAAAGGTGCACATGTGCACAACTACACACATGTGCAATAGGCTTAGTGCATAGAAGAGGAGGAACTACCTTAGTTTATTTTAGTTTTTGTGTGTGGAGGTGCACACATGCACACCTTATGGGGGTGTACATAAGTGTACCTTCATGAAGACCTTAGTCTTTTTTATTTTTCTTTATTTTTATCTTTTTTATGTTTCAAGGTTATGCGAAGCTGTGCATATGTGTACCTCTAAGAGGTGCGCATGTACTCACCTCATGAGATGTTTAATCTTGGTTGCTTTTCTTGCAAGGTAACCAGAGTAGCAGATTGTTGGAGAGTGCGAAGCTGCAGAGGTGTGGTTCAATGAGGAGATGAGAGAAAAGTGAGAGATGGGGGGGGGGGGGGGAGGGTCTTTTATAGGCCTCGGGGAGATGCGCACTTACATCTACACACTTTTTAAAGGTGCACAAGTGCACACCTTCTTTAAAGATGAATATTTCCCCCTTCCTTTTCTAAATTTTAACTTCCCACTCCTATCTAATTATGGTTGATTGAAGGCCAAGTTTAACCTAGACCTAGGGAAGGGTCGAAAATGATTGGGGCTCCAGACTAGAAGCCTTGAAGGAGAATTTTGAAAACTTAGGGGTCCCCATTTTGAGTGTGAAAATGGGGTGTGCATTTTGAAACCACAAAAAATAGCCCCAACAAAAGGGAAGAAATGACAATTCTTCATTAGCAAGCATTCTTCTGACATGTGTCAAGTGAGTACTGAATTTCAAATATTTTGAGCCATTCTCAAGTCCCTTCGGAGTTGAAACTTCATAATCTCAAATCTTCAAGCCCAATGTTTGATTAGTGTATCAATTTCCTTTGACATCTATAGGTGTAGTCTATCATGAATATCTAGCAACTTGGAGAGAATATTTGGCTCCACTAGTCCATTTGTCAAGAATCTTCATAAAACCTATTCTAACTAGATAAGAAAATATGTTCTAAGGGTTCTTAGCGAGTCATCAATTCTTTCTTTTTTGATTCTTTGGTAACCTTTTTTATTTGCTTCATGGAGCTTGCATGTTTCTATTTAATTCTTCCTTGAAGCATTTTTTATAGAATAGGATATCCATTTAGAAGGGCATAGCCCTTTATCTGATTACCTTTTAGAATCATCTAGAATCTTTTAGATGTAACACATCTTGGTACACTTTTTTTGGTACCCTGACCATGCTTAGATTGTGTGACCAAGGCATTGGTGTTGTTGTCTAGACCTATTTTTTAGTTTGATAACTCCTACGTTACTCTTTTAATGAACATTGGGAAAACTCTCACGCCAAACAGTGATCTCAACAATTCTTTGAAGAGACCCTTTGTCATAATTGACAACTTTTAAATTATCCTTTGCTACTATCAACCTAGATTTGAAAATCACATAAATAGTCAATTCTTAAATTTGTAAAGTGTTGAGAGCTACCAATTTGTGATTCTGATTTGACATTTGGAAGTCCTCTACAACTGCAAGTAGCACCTATTTTTAGTTGATAAAAGAAACAAAATTATCTGAATGCTTTGAGAAATAAATACCTCTTCCCTAAATTCGAATGTGATCTATTGAATGCATCAAGAAAGAGTCTTGATTACACCTAACCCCTAGACTGAAAAGAAAAGAAAGACATGACTTTAAAGAAAACACACAACTAAAAATAAACACACTTGCAAAGAGTAAATACACTTGCATAAAGTAAACACACATGCAAAAAAAAATTTGTTTTTTGTTTTTTGAAATGTTTTCCATTTTAGGCTTCAAAATAATGTTTCATGAACTGGTCATTGACTAGCAATGGAACCAATTCCCCTTGTAAGGAACTTAGCCTAAAAGTATTTTTTCCCAAAATCTCTGCAATCTGATAGGGGCCAATCAACAAGTGTTCAAACTTGGTGTGCCTACCTAGTTTTTCTTTTGCCTTGTCTTGTAGGAGAACAAGGCTTGAGATTCTGAAAAATTTGATTGTGGCTCACTTGTATAGTCAATATTTTATGTTAGCCTAATGTTTTGATATGTTCTCTGAAATTTTTGTCCTTTTCTCATCCAATTCCAAAAAATTAATTAATTTGATCTTAACTCTATCAAGATCCTTAGAACATCCTCTCATGAATTTCAACACTAGAATCTTGAGATTGAGTGGGAATACCGGTTCATGTTCATAGACGAGTAGATATGGGGATGTTTCCAAAGCATTCTTAATCCTGACCATATCTTCTCATAATGTGTATTTCAATTGAGTGTGCCAATCTTTTGGGTTTTTATGAGCAAATGCTTTATCACTGTGATCAATTTCTTGTTGGGGACTTAGTCACACCATTCCCTTGGGGATAATAATTGGATGAAAACTTTATTTTCTAATTCCCATTGAGTAAGAAAAAATGATGCAAAAGATGACCCATTATCACATACCAAGAAGAATGACATTCCAAATATAGTGACAATGTGCTCATCCAAAAATTAGTAACCAATTTTGTTGTACAATTTTAGAAAGTTTCAACTTCAGTCTAGCATGTGCAATAATATGTAGCTTTGAGGATGAATGTATGTCCTGTTGATGATAGTGGGTATACTAGTCCAATAAAGTCCAACCCCCACTTGGCAAAAGGGTGTACCTCAAATACTGGTTATAGTGGCATAGCTAGATGTCTTTCGCCATTGGTACTTGTTTGACAAGTGTGACAAGAGTGTACATGTTCAAATGTGTCCTTGAAAATTGTATGCCAAAAGTAACCTAATCTTAAAATCTTATGGGTCATAGCCTCTATTGATCCATGCCCAATGTCATATTTATCATGATATTGTTCCAATACTTCTTTCACTTCTTCATGTCCCAAACATTTCAAATAGAATCCCTCATAGTTTCTTTTTTGAAGTTTCCAATCTTGAAGCATGTAGGATTCACATTTCATCTTGAGTCCTCTATGTTGGGAACTATTCATCCAATGAGGGTATTGATTCTACAAGAGGTAATACACAATATCTTGATACCACACATCTGTGGTTATTCCTTCATCAATGTCCACTTGAGACACTATGATCTTTTATATATTGTTAGTCTTCTCATCATCAAATTTGATCTCATTGTTACTACTGATCTCATTGTTATCTATCATCTTGGTCAACCCTTGTCCTCTCAATAGCTTCATTGGTTGAATCTCCAAATCAAACTCTTATAATATTTCCATCTATTTTCCTCTTCTTTCACCTAGTTCATTCTACATCAATAGTGATTTGACAGCAGGATCCAACATAATAGCATATACCTTTCTTTTGAGTATGTAATGGAGAAATTTCTTGACTACCTTTATCAAGGCAAATGATTGTTTGTCAAGATTGGAATAGTTCAATTTGGAATTCTTTAAAGGAGAACTCATGAATATGATAGATCTTTCATCTTATTTATCTTTCTTTTGTGTGAGAATCCCCGCACACGAATGTTCTAAAGAAAAAGAATAGATTTTGAAAGGTAACTCAAAATCTGGACTTACAAGTATTGGAGCTATGGAGATAGCTACTTTGATATCATTAAAAGATTTATTTATTTCAAGAACCCATTCTACCTTTTCTCCCTTCTTCAACAAGTCATTGATGGGGTGTACTATTTTAGTAAGCCCACTAATGAAATTTCTCATAAAATTAATTTTTCCAAATAAATATTTAAGCTCTTTGCGACTATAGGGAGGTGAAAACTTCATAATAGCTTTTACCCTTTTAGGGTCAATGGATATCCCAAATTTAAAAGTAATGTGACCCAAAATCTTTCCTTTGGAAACCCTAAATGAACACTTCTTAGGATTGCATCTGTTGAAAACTTGTCTGAAATCAACAATATGAGTACTCTAATCTTTTGAAAAGATAGATAGGTCATCCATATAGATAACTATAAATTTATTGATCAGCCCCTTGAATGCTTCATCCATCACTCTCTAAAAGGTAGCTCCTACATTGATTAATCCAAAGGGCATTCCCTTGTATGTAAAGGTTCCCCACTTCGTTATAAATGTAGTCTTTAACCTATCTTCCTCATCAACCATCACCCGGTTGTATCTTGAATATTCACAATTTTCAATACTTCATCAAGTTAAGGCAAAGGGTAGTTATCTTTCTGGGATGCTTGGTTTAAATTGTGAAAATCCATGCAAAGGCAAATTTCTCCAATCTTTTTCCTTATTGGCACCAAGTTAGCAACCCATTTAGAATGTTAGATTGAAAAGATAATCTTAGCATCAAGTAGCTTCTAGATTTGTTTCATTATTAATGGTTTGATAATGGGGTTCACCAGTCTTTGTCTTTGACAAAAAGGCTTAGCATCAGGTTTCAACAAAATGTCGTGAGTAATGATGTTAGGATTATATGTCTTGAGTTCTTCATAACTCCATGCTATGAAATCTTTGTATTTTGTAAGTAACTAAATCATACTTTCTCATTGTTGAGGATTACATGCCTTCCCAATTTTCACCAACTTAGGTTCTTCCTTTGTGCCCAAATTATATGGATCACATTCTTCAATCCCCTTTTCTTCAATTGTTCTTTTATTACATGTTGATTCATCTCAATCAAATATGTGTTCCAACTCTACCATCCCCTAAGGAATAGTATTAGTCTTCAAATTTATAATCCCATCTTCATCTTCTAATTCAACATGCTCAGGTTTGTCATTGAGAGTATCGTTAATCCCTTGTCCCTCGAAAAGATTGTTGCACATAATGACCTCAAGAATATGTTGGTCATCTTGGAAGACTTAGAAGTTAGTAATGTTGTCTAGAATAGATGGGGCAGCCACCAATTCAACTGAAAACCTTTTGAGTTTTGTTCTTTCAATGTGTTGTAATGCACTGGCTAAAATTGCAAGGGCCTCAGCTACCATATTTCTCCTTCTTGGAATAGACTTTATGTTTAAGGCCTCAAAATATTCCATCAAGTCCCAAACTCTTTTTTTGCTAAGCAAGTAGTATTATATTATTGCAAGAGTAGATTGATTTACTTTTCTAATTACCAATTGAGAGTCTCCTTCAATTATGAGAGCTTTGATGTCCTTCTGTAATGCAAAGAGAAGTTTGGGGATCAAGGCTTCATGTTCTACAACATTGTTAGTACATATAAATTGTAAACGATATGCAACATATAATTACCTACCTTTGGGATTAATTAGTTCAATAGTTGCACTAGCTCCTAATTTGCATTTAGATCTACCAAACCTAAGCGTCCAGATTAGTTGATCTTTCAACTTTCTTGACTTGTGTTTATTTGTTTGAAGCTTTTCTTTCACTTGAATTTTGAGGGACTATTTCTTTGAGATCCATTGCATCTTTTCATGCGATGGACTAGGTGAATTACCATTTTTTACCTTTGATATGAGGATCATCCCCTTTTTTTGTTCATATTTAATTTCCCCAATCAATTATGTGATTTTATCAAATTGTGGTTTAGGATGAATAACTACCAAGGTCCATCCTTGACCTTTTACAAAGTGTTTTCTCCTTAGGAATTTAATCATCCCTGGTGGAGCATAAGACAAAGCTCCACCATCTAAAGAGGTATCACTATATGAGGAATTTAGATCTTCTTTTTCCTCTTCATCATTGTCTATGACTTTAGGTATGCATGTGAAACTAGAAATTTCATTTTGTATCTCACTTGGATTTCGACCATTTTTTAAGTGCATTGTCTGAGTCAATACCTGAGAAATCACTTCTTGGCAATGTGAGCACTCAAATTTTGAATGACTTACTTTATGTAACCTAAAAAATCCTTGAAGGAGAAAAAAAATTCAGTCAACTTCTTCTCCTAAGAATTGAAAATTTGCAACCATGTTGTCTATAAACTGAGTCACGGTCACTTTTCTTGGGGTAGGTTTCATGGATTCTCTATTTAGATTGTTTATTCTTTTAACTAGAACTATGTTAAGATCCATCATCTTGTAATAACCTAGGTTTGATTGAAGGAATGCTACTTTATTTAGGGCATTCTATTATGTGATCATTATCTTTAGCTTTGGTTTAGTGTCTGTCTTGATTTGATTACTCAACCCTTTCCATGGTAACCATAGTTGAGTGAAATTAGTCAAGAACCATCCTCTTAGACATTGAGTATATTCTCTACTCAGTAAAAAACTATATGTTTTTGAAATTTCCACCACATGTATATCTACAATGTCTTGAATTTCGGGGTCTGTAGTTAACTGTATTCAAACATCTTTCAATACCCCAATAACTTTTACTTTTGTTTTATCAAGTTGAATCACTTTCTAATTTGTATGTTGAGGGGTGACTCCCAACCTTTGAGCTATCTAAACTGGCATGACATTAGAGGAAGCTCATGAATCTATTAGACAATTATGGAGGTTTTTCCCAAAAATTCTAAGACTAAGAAAGAAAGGAGGCACTTCGTCCTTATCTTTATACATGGTGGGAATCACCTTAGAAGTGTTAGCTTGTTGTGATGTTGTCTTCTGATGGCCTATAGCAGGTGTTACCTTGGTATGATCAAGAGTCTTAAGCAATGCTTCCCTCTAATTAGGAAAACTTTGTAACATATCAAACAAGGATATATTGGCCTTTTTTCTTTTCAAATCTTCTACTACATTGTATTTTTTAGTTGACCAAGTAGGATTCTATAGTATTGTAGGTATATTTCCTTAGTTTTGATTTTGTTTCCCAACATAGGGTGCTCTAGTAAGCACTGGATTGTATTAGCTCTTGGATCTGGAGGTGTTGATTGCAATGCAGGAGGAATCCCATTAGTCATGGGTTCCCTCTAGTTCTGCAAGTTGTGAGTAATTCAATTATCATTTAGAAAAGAGAACGTCTCTTCTAGTTCACGATCTTATTCTTGAATGAATGGAAATGTAAATTCTTCATTAACTGGTTCTTCCATTTTTTTATTCTATGGAGAATCATAATATTCCAATAGCATAGTGTTGAACTACATAGGAGGCTCATTGTTAGTGCTTTGTGAATTTTGATTCACTTCTTGATTTCTATTGAAATATGAGTTGCCATCATTAGGCATGTTTTGATTGTTGTCAAATTGGTTGATGTCCACAAATTGAGCATTGTCATTTTTTTTCTAAGGGCACTTCCATTGTTTGGATGGGTATTCAATTGTCAATTTTTTCTTTGGAAACTATTGCTCCGATCTAGAGGATTGAAATTATTCCTTTCATTATTATTTATGCTAAATTATTGTTGTGGTTTTGACCATAGTTGTTGTTGTTGTAAGGGCTTGCATTTGTTCTTTGAAAATTGTTGTCCTTCCCTTGCGACAACCTCAAATGGGTTAGCTCATTGGTAATATGAGACATGGTCTTCTTCATTTGGCCTAAGTCAATTGTGACATTGTTTTCTGTCTCAGCGGGTATTGTTTCCTTTTGCTCAAAGAAAGAAGCTTTTGGAGGTTCATATCCTGGGTAAGTTATGGCTAAAGCTAGCATAGTTGGTGCCTATTCTAGTGGAATTGATGTTAATGGAATGAATTGGCTTGACATCACTTGAGCTCCAGTAGGATATGTCAGTATTATTGTACTAGCTTGGGTCAAAACCATCAATCCACCTTCATTAGGATTCTCCTATTTAGTAAAGGAAATCTCTTCTTCAAAAACTTTGTCCAACGTATCGATGTCTATAGGAGGCAGTCTCCTTGGGAAGGTAGTGGTGAGGTGGTCCATAGCATTAAGATGGATCTAGATTGCAACTTCAATTGGTATGGTATAGGGTGTTTCTAACATGTGGTATGCCATGTGAAAGTGATGATTGAAATGTTAAATGGTCTCTGTTGGATCCCTTTTGATTGATATAAAATGATGATTTATCAAGGCTAGGTTGATGAATGTTTTGAATTGATCTAGGAATAATTTTCAAAGGTCGCTAATTCTAGATACATCCTGGTGGTAAATTCATGTACCAGTTGAAGGAAACTTCTCCCAATAAACAGAGGAATAAACAGAGAACCAAATTCTCTTGTTGAATATGTTTTTGATTACATATTTTTCTAAAGACCTTGATATGATCCTCAATTGTTCTTATCTCTTCGTAGATGATACTTACATATAATTTTTTAGGATTCTTGGGAAGGTCATGGAATGCACCTTGCAAGTTGATTGGTGAATCTACTAGGTTTGCAAAGAAGGCCATTGGTGGAGGATTGGGTGGAATGATAGGTGGAGGTTTTTTTTGAGGTGGAACTATAGATGAAAAGATTTGGAATGGAAGTGGAATAATTTTGGGTATCCCCTTATCACTATGAGGCTTAAGAAAATGACTGGGTTTTAGAAACTTGTCTCCACTCAATGAAGACCATAAAGCTCACTAAAATGGAGATGGTGGATTGGGATCTTCTAGTTTGTATTGATTCCAGAAAAGTGCACCTCTTCAAAAAGAAAATTTGTGCACCTTCTAACAATGAAAAATGGAAAATTTTATGAATGTTCAAAAACTGTAGATTTTCAAACAACTTATTTTTCTTAATTTGAATGGTTTTTTAGGCCCTCCTTCTAGTGTCACTGATGTTGACCTATCATTTAGCACAATGTTGAATGTCAAGGATCCTTTTAAATCCTTCTCTTGAAAATATGTTCAAGGACCAACTCCAAGTTTTTGGGTGGGTTTTTCAACCGACTGGATAACTCAATTGAAGATAAATGTGTATGTTCACGATGAGGCCTTTGCTGGTTCAAACTAATCTTACAGAACCTGTTGTTATCTGAAATATAACCACAAAAGAGATATATATATTTTTGTATTTTATATTTTATGATGAATGTAATTTATCAATGCAACTATATGAATTCCTATTTTAACCAAGTGTTTTGAAAGTAAATGTGAAGATAGAGTAATGAGAGATTTGCAGTAAATAAATAAAAGGGAAATTCATAGCAGACATAAGCCAACAGTAACAACACATTTGTGAATTAAATTATCAAAAGGATTGGGTAGGAAACTAATGAAATTAGGAGCAATGCTTCCTCAACTCCACTGATGCAATTGTCAATGGGAACTTCAATAATAACCAAAAGATGTTTCATGTTTCATCAAGTCATGAGGCCATAAAGAGTGTGCTCAGGCGAGACAATATGCTATGCAAGAAAAAAGATGATATTTTCTTTAATTTGTCACAATAGTGGAATTTGTTAACACAAGGCAAACACTAGAAATAAAAGATCACATAATCATAAAAATACAATAAAACTATTGGCTCCATTATTATTCATGAACATGCATTCACAAAACTAACACACTTCAACAAGATTTACTACACTCAGAATGAGAGCACCAATAGTATATATTATTGCATCAAAATAATGGCCTAGATAACATATTACATCCATGTATTTATAAGAAATCATCTCCTCCCTTTGTGTTGGGAGTGAGAGCTCTTTAAATACAAACTTATAAAACAAATCCAATTATATACAAATTGACTCTCTAAATGGTGCTAAGTAGGTCTCCACCGTCATTTATATCAATTAATGGATGCATGAGCCTTTACATGACTTTAAAACAATAAAAGAATAAGAAGCTAAGAAGAGGGAAGTTGTGAGATGATCTAGAAGTCTCCCGAAGCTCTAAAAATGGAAGTTTGGCTTTCTTTAGGTATTTCTAGGAGTTGAATTACTGTCAAAATGTGTTTTCGATGTACAAAATGCTCTAAATTAGGAACTGGTAGTTAACTGTCGGTGTACTACTTCTTCAAAATTGTTAGCATGCCTATGGGAAAAGTATACCTATACAACATTGTGATAGGTTCCTAAAATCCAAAAAAATCTTCTAAGTGTCAAAACTAAATTTCCAACATATAGGTTTTTTCCCTCTTTACACCAAAATGATGTCTGGATATTTATTCTTGAACTACTCTATCATCTCTACTACGTGATTATCTTTTGGTAAATCTAAAGCCTCATACTTATCCTTTACTAACTACTGGTAGTTACTAACTTCTATTCAATTTTCTATAAAATCCTCAAGCTTGGTGTCCAGTTCCAACAATGCCTCTTTGATTTTGAATGCTTGTCTTATGTCATCATCTGATGAAGCATCTTCAAATGCTCCTCTAAATTTTTGGATGACTGATTGCACTACAAAAAACTTGGTCTTAGACTCATCTTCAAAAATCTCAAGGCAAGTAACATTATAGTACCTCTCCACTTCCAAAAATTACTCTTGAGATTTTTCTTTAATCTATTGAATTTCCTCATGCAATACCTCCATTACTTTATTACCTATTTCTATTTTCTCAATCTAGTAATCAAGCTTATCAAAATCCTCTACAACATATGCCTCCATCAGCATCTAGTACCTCTAACCCTCTATTGATCTTAGTGCCTGTAAACCCTTGGCCCAGGTACATACTTCATCCATCAACCCAAAATCTTGGTTCACTATAGAAACCAAGTTATCAACACTTGACTGGATGTGGTGCAACAAGTTCAAATTGCCTTGTATTATTTTCACTCCCTTTGTCTCAAAACTGTCTTGCCATTGCTAGCATGCTTCCAAAAATGAGTCCAACTATGGGCATGTCCTTTTTCTACCCAATGTATCTCCAAGAGTGACGTCTGGATTTTCTAGGTAAATAGGTCCCACTACTTCATTCAAGTAGCCTCTGAGTAGCTCATTATGCTTGCACAATGTTATCAGTTCTAATTCATCCTAATACATGTGTCAAAACACCTCCTTCATGCCTGTGGTGATCATTTCTTTGGCCATGTCCACCATGGGCTTTCCCAGCATAACCTCGTTGATTTGGTAATCTTTTGGAGTCAGTTCTTTGTGGGACTATTTCTAATCTTATCTCCCACCATCTCAATGCCCACTAGTATAAATTCAAAGTCTGAAAGGTTGAAGACATTAGTTCCTTTACTCTCCATCTTTGTTATCCACTTTTGTTGTTCATCTTTTGAAGATAATACTTGGATAGGCTCTCTTGGAGAGGATGGAGGTATCTATATAGAGCTTCTTCTCCTCTCTTCCTCCATGACTTTAGTCGAGTGGGTTTTTTGGCTTAAGGGGAAAAACTCTATTTTTTCCACTTCTTCTTCATCCTTGTCTTCCAAGATGGTCTCTGGAAGCTATGGTGATGGAGTATTTTTCTTCTTCAATCTTCTTGCTTGTGTACCCACCACAGTTGTTTTTGTCCTCACTCTTTTTAGAAGTGAGGGGGAGGCTTCTTCCTCTATAGTTGTTGGTAGTGGGAGCCTGTGTTCCTCTATTTTTTCCTCCTCCTATTGTTCTGGTTGTGCTTACTCTAGAGGTTGATCGGTTGGCTCTACTTGAGGCTTAACTTTCCCTTTCTATGGTTATTCCTATTCTATAGATGCTTGGGCCTCAACCACTTGTTTATTTTCCCTTAGGGCTGCCCTATTCCTCTTCTTACCCTTATCTTCCTTGAAGTACTTAACCTCCTACTTGTGTTGATGTATTATTTTTGGCCTTACTGCTGATTGAGTTGGGTAGGTTGGTATGGTGACCTTAGCTCCTTTACCTTTGATACACCTGGTTGTGGCTTATAGAGGTATGGCCTGGGGAAGTGGATCCATTCAAAATGGTTTCCAGATCCATTCCCTTATCATCTTGACCACATGTTTGGCCCAATGATTTATATCATCATTTTCCTCTCACCCGATCTCAGTGTTTATGATTTGTTGGATATAATTGTTAATTGTTAATTGTCTTTGATGTTACACAAATGTCATATCAGCCATCAGATAGAGTCTACTAAGCTCAGATGGTTAGTAAAGCAATTTATAGTGACTACTGAGCATTCCTAAACATTACATAGTAAGTTAGCTCTTACCGAGCTCACTCAGGCATCAAAGGATTTTGTAGCAGAAAGTTAATGTTAATCGAGCTCCCAAGGTTAACAAAGGGAAAGTCAATGTCTACCAAGTTCACTCAGTCATCGAAGAGAAAGTTAGCTTTTACCGAGCTCACTCGGTAAGTGAATGAAGGTCAGTGTTTATCGAGTTAACTCAGTCTCCAAAGGAAGTTGCAAGGTTTGCAGTGTTTATCAAGCTTCACTTGGTTAACACTGGGGAAACCATTCTAGAGCAGTGGTCACCAAGCTGGGTCTTGCAGCGAAGAATTTTATTGTTCTAAAGAATTAAGTTTAATTGTTTTGTGCAATATTTGCAGCTGACTAATTTAATATTTTTCAGTTGTTGTAACTTGTAATTGAGCCGACTTGACAATATGTAAGGTATATATGAAAGGTCAAGTTGTGAATTCATGAATATGTAAGAGTGTGGATGCATAAGAGTGCGAATGTATGGATGTAAATGGAATGAGCGAATATTGAATATATGAGCGAATGTTGGGTAGAAGGACTAAAGCATAATTTGTTAAGTTTGGCACAGCTACTCAATAATGGATTCAAAGTAGAATTCATGCATGGTAAAGCAAGACTGCTGGATGGAAAAAGAAAGTTGATTGGATCAGGTACTCAAACTAAAGGTAACTTGTTCTATCTTGAACTAGGTGAATGTTCATGTTTCATTGCTCAAGTTGAAGAAAGTTGGTTATGGCATAAAAGGTTGTGTCATGTAAATTTTGATAATTTGGTAAAGATAAAAAAATTCAAAAAAATAAGAGGCATTCCTAACATAAAGAAAACTGAGGTCGGTCTATGCAAAAATTGTCAGATTGGTAAAATGGGAAAGACTAGTTTTAAAAGTAAAAACTATCAGTCTGAAGATATATTAGAAATTGTGCATACTGATTTATGTGGACCCATTGGAATTGAAAGCTATATTGGAGAAAAGTTCTTCATTCTTTTTGTTGATGATTACTCAAGAATGATGACAGTCATGTATCTAAGAAACAAATCAAAAGCATTTGAAAAGTTCAAATGGTATTTGGCCAGAGTAGAAAAGGAAACAGGGAAAAGATTAAAATGCTTGAGGTCAGACAGAGTTGGAGAATTCATTTCACATGAGTTTAATAACTGTTGCATTGAAAGAGGAATCAAAAGATAGGTATCAGCCCCTAGAACACCCCAGCAAAATGGAATAGCTGAAAGAAGGAACAGATCCATCATGGATTGTGCAAGAAATTTAATGATTGAAAAGAGCACTGCTATTAAATACTGGAAGGAAGCTATCAGCACTGCAGTTCATACCCTAAACTAAGTACAGCTGAAGAAAAACTCATTCAAAACCCCCTATGAGTTATGGTACATGGCTATAAACCTAATGTAAGTTACCTTAAAGTATTTGGAAGTAAATGTTACATTTTGAAAGAATCTAGAAAAGGAAAATTTGATGTAAAAGGTGATGAAGGTATATTCTTTGGATATTCATGCAAAAGTAAGGCATATAGATGTTTGAACTTGTCTATTCACAAAGTCATAGAAAGTACACATGTGAAAGTTGATGAGTTTGCAGAAAGGACTGAAGAAAAAAGGAAAAGGGAACTAGAAGATTATAAAAGGTTTGTCTTCATTGAACCTGATACAGTACCAGTTACATCAGAGAATAAAAAAATTTCTACTCCTGAGTCATCTCTAACTGAGTTACAGGAAGTTCAAACTAAGCCACAACAAACTGAGTTAAATTTAGTGACTACCGAGCAAGTGTCTACCGAGTCTGAAGGACCCAAGCCAACATCTACTGAGAAAATATCTACCGAGCCAGAATACACAGAACTTGAAGTTGAAATGCAAGAGGATAATAATGAAATTCATTCAGAAGGCAAGGAACCTATATTAGCTAAGTATGTCAAGAGACATCATTCAACAGATCAGATCATTGGAGATAAATCTGAAGGAACCATGACAAGAAATAAGTTGAAAGGTACTTGTTTACTTGCTGATTTTGAACCTAGAAATATCAAAGATGCATTGAAAAATGATAGTTGGATTGAAGCTATGAATGAAGAGATAGAACAGATTAAAAAAACAAGACATGGACTCTTGTACCTAGACCTAAAGACAAAAATGTGATTGGAACTAAGTGGGTATTCAGAAACAAGTTGGATGAAGATGGTAAGGTATCAAGAAACAAAGCTAGACTAGTATGCAAAGGATATGCTCAAGAAGAAGGAATAGACTATGGAGAAACTTTTGCTCCTGTTGCAAGATTGAAAGGAGTCAGAACCTTACTAGCATATGCTGCTCACAAAGGATTCAAATTTTATCATATGGATGTCAAGTCAGCATTCCTCAATGGTATACTAGATGAAGAGGTTTACATTGAACAACCTGAAAGTTTTGTTGATATAGATAAGAAGAACATGGTCTACAAATTACACAAGGCATTGTATGGTCTGAAACAAGCCCCTAGAGCATGGTATGAAAGATTGCATAACTATCTTATTCAGATTGGTTTTCAAAGAACTAATGATAACAGTAACTTGTATATAAAGGAAGGATTAGATGATAAGATTATTTTAGCAGAGATATTTGTAGATGACACTTTGTTCACAGGAAATGATGATCTTTGCAAAGAATTCTCAGAATAAATGAACAAGGAATTTGAAATGTCTATGTTTGGTGAAATCAAATTCTTTGTTGGTCTTCAAATTCAATAGAATAAAAATGGTATCTACATCACTCAATCAAAATACATCAAGGAAATATTGAAAAAGTTTGGAATGGAAGATTGTAAACCAGTTGGGACTCCTATGTGTACTAGATTAAAACTTACCAAGGAAGATGAATCAAAAAAAGTAGATCAAACATTGTATAGATCTATGATTGGAAAGTTGCAGTATGTAGTTCATACTAAGCCAGATATTGCCCTTGCAGTTGGTATTGTAGCAAGATTTTCAGCAAAACCAACAGAAAATCACATAATGGCAATCAAAAGAATAATGAGATATTTAAAAGGAACTGAGGATTATGGTTTATGGTACAAATTTGGAGGTAATCTAGATTTGAAAGTGTTTACTGATGCTGATTGGGCAGGAAACCTTGATGACAAAAAAAGTACAAGTGGAGGTGCATTCTTTCTTGGAAGGAGGTTGGTTTCTTGGACAAGCAAAAAGAAAAATTGTACATCCCAATCTACAGCAGAGGTAGAGTATGTTGCTGCAACAGTAAACTATTCTAATATTGTTTGGTTTAAATAGTTGTTGGAAGGCATGAAGGTGGAAATCAAAGAACCAGTTGTTATGTTCTGTGATAATACAAGTGCAATCAACATATCTAAGAATCCAGTGATGCATTCCAAAACCAAGCACATTGCAATAAAATATCATTTTGTTAGAGAATTGGTGCAAGATAAGGAGATCAGATTGGAATATGTTCATACAAAGGAACAAATTGCTAACATATTCACAAAACCATTACCTAAGGATGCATTATTGTATCTAAGAGGTAAGTTAGGGGTCACTCCCCTATCTGAAGTTCACTAAAATGAAGTTTTAGTGATGCATCAACTCATACCAGATTGAAGATCTATCAGTTGATGCAGCATAATCAGGAAATATTGCATATGAATCAGTACTAAAGGTACACTAAAATTCATTTGAGTTGAGTTGTCTTTGGCATGTGTTGTCAAAGAGGGAGAGTTTTACTGTCATATCTATCTGAAATTTGTTTAAGATAAAGAGTTTGCTATGTAATTCCTTCACAGAGGGAGATTACTGTAAGAGGGAGAGTTTTCTATCTTAGAGGAAGAATTGTTATGTTGACATGTTGTGTTGTCATATAAGAGAAAAGACTTATTTTCAAATTTCATTCTGCTATGACATGTTGTGTTGCCATCAATTCCAAAGAGGGAGATTGTTGGATATAATTGTTAATTGTGTATTGTCTTTGATGTTACACAAATGTCATATCAGCCATCAGACAGAGTCTACCGAGCTCAGATGGTTAGCAAAGCAATTTATAGTGACTACCAAGCATTCCTAAATATTACACAGTAAGTTAGCTCTTATCGAGCTCACTCAGGCATCAAAGGATTTTGTAGCAGAAAGTTAATGTTAATTGAGCTCCCAAGGTTAACAAAGCGAAAGTCAATGTCTACCAAGTTCACTCAGTCATCGAAGATAAAGTTAGCTTTTACTGAGCTTGCTTGGTAAGTGAAGGAAGGTCAGTGTTTACCGAGTTAACTTGGTCTCCAAAGGAAGTTGCAAGTTTTGCAATGTTTACCGAGATTCACTTGGTTAACACTGGGGAAACCATTCTGGAGCAGTGGTCACTGAGCTGGATCGGGCAGCGAAGAATTTTATTGTTCTAAAGAATTAAGTTTAATTGTTTTGTGCAATGTTTGCAGCCGATTGATTTAATGTTTTTCAGTTGTTGTAACTTGTAATTGAGCCGACTTTACAATCTATAAGGTATATATGAAAGGTCAAGTTGTGAATTCATGAATATGTAAGAGTGTGGATGCATAAGAGTGCGAATGTATGGATGTAAATGGAATGAGCGAATATTGAATATATGAGCGAATATTGTGGAAGGATTAGATATCCTTATGGAGCTGCAAAGTTGTATTCGATCAGTGAGGATCTAGTGAAGTAGAATAGAGATCTGTATTCAGCAAAGATAAGTTGCATATATTTTAGATCACTTCATTGTTGCTTTCTAATCATTGTAACAGTGATTCAAAATCTCTTAATAGAGTTGGTTTAACAACCATTTTGTAAATCCTCTAACAAGGTGACAATTCAATTGAATTGTTCTTAAGACCTCCAACCAAGCCACTCCTTACAGGGTGATTAAATCGTCTAACAAGGTCAAACCTAACAGTGTGTTTTGTAACCTTTAACAGGGTTGGCTCCTAATAGGGCTCACTTCAGAAGAGTGAAAATTGGTAACTAGTTACTTGGTGGTTTTTCCTATATTGGGTTTCCACGTTAAATCTGGTCTCTTGTGTTCATGTTATTTCCTTTATGCATGCATGTTAATCACTTTAAATTCTTAATAAGTTAACAGAACATCTATCAAGTTTAACATTTATTTGTGTGGTTACTGAGTGTCAGCAGCAACTATATTTTAAGACATCTAAGGATCTATGGATTTATTTTTGTGGTAACTGATTCACCCCTCCACTCTTAGTTACTCCATCTCTATTTCCAACAATGATTGGCATGTCATAGATTTTGTCTCTATTATACAAAGGATCCATAACTTTTGGGGCATCCTTTTTCTACAATCTTCAGAGGAATCTTCATTTTTAGCTAGATATAGACTCATCCTAGAATAGTCCCTTATACGGACATCATAGTCATTTATTGTGTTTTTCCAGTGATCTTCTAGGGCATTGACATATACAAATTGTTTCCTTGCCAGATGTTGAACCATCCCAATGTTGTCAAAAAATTGGCAAGGGAAGTTGTATTCTTCCAAGGGATACTGATCCCATCTAGAGTCAAAGGTAGCAATGTCTTGCTTTTCTTTACCTCAAACACACCAATTGTGATTGGCTAGACTTATGTCTTCTTATACTATTTCCTCACTCTGTCATAGGCAGAAGTGAGTTGGCATACTATCTCTAGGAGTGTCAGCCTATTTGAAGGATATCTTGGGATCTTTTTAGGGAACCTTGAATTGAATGTAGTAAGCACCTATTTATGTGATTCTATGTGCCACCTCTACTAACATTCTTTTTGCATAATCCCCTTCAAAGAGTTGAATGGTGGCAAAGATGAATCCATCATTGACCACTTTGTAGTGGGAGCTTATTTTTCACCAATTGTGGGTATACCACATAGGGCCAAGCATTTTCATCCTGCATGCTTCCCTTTTTGTATAGCCCTAGATAATTTGTGGTTTTTCCCACTAGCAAGTACACCATGTATTATTTCATGTATAAACATGGATGATTATTAACGGTGACTAGTTACTCATCAAACTTGTCGCTTAGAATGGTAGCCCAATCAATGGACATCTTTGTAGTCCCTATGATTTCAATGAAATGAACTGTCCATGTTAGTAAGTGACCCATTACAGGAAGGCCTATAACCCTACTAAGGAGGAAACTTGAGTATCTAATGTTGTCTTTCATATATCCTCGGGTCATATCCACCTTGCCTACTCTTCAGCCCAAAGGTGTCCTGTCAATAAAAAATGAGGTTTGCACTAGCTCTTTTTCCTCTTTCTCATTCTCTTTGTACCACCTATCAAATCCTTCATATGATATTTGAAGGTATTGGCCCACCCTTGCAAGGTGAAACACTTTCTCTATGTTTCAATGTCGAAGGTCTAGGACTATCTCCCTTGTGACGCTCTTTACAACTTTCTCTTCAATCACATAATGTTCTGCCAATGTCCTTATCAATTTAGAAGATTGAATTGACATGGGATGTGATGTTGCATTTACTATCCCTGCCCAGATCAAAGTAGATATCATTGCTAACTTCTCCCTTGGCTTTTTGCAAATGGTGAAAAGGCATTCCAATCAATGTGGCCCAACTTAGTGTCTCATATCTCTACATGTCCGTCTTGGAATCTTGACTTTTGTGGTGGTGCTTGGTACTTGAATGCAGTAGGTTTCAACGCCATTTTCCCAGGCATGGAAGAAGATGATGATGCCATTATATTTGCACAAGAGAAGAAAAAATTAGTCTTATGGATATCAAAAGGCAAAAGTAAGACCTAAAAGAACCTAAACTGACTCCAAAATAGGTAAAACTAGTCAAAATAGACAAAAATGTAGTTTCCCCTGAAAATAGCTTGTTGTGAATTTCGATGCACCTAGCACACCTTACAGATGTGCTAATGCACTTAATTAGTCCTAGAAATGGCTTGGTGCGTAGTTGCGCACCAACGCACATTTGTACTCAACCAAGGTGTGCATGTGTGCATGTGTGCAACTGCACACATGCACAACAGGCTTAGTGTATAGAGGGGGTGATTGTCTTAGTTTGTTTGAGTTTGTATGTGCGGAGGTGCGCACATGTGCACCTTTGTGAAGGCCTTAGTCTTTTTTAGTTTTCCTTACCTTTATCTTTTTTAGGTTTCAAGGTTGTGCAGAGGTGTGCACATGCACACCCTTAAGGGGTGCACATGTGTGCTCCTCATGAGATGTCTAACCTTGGTTGTTTTCTTTTAGGGGGACTGGAATTGTGGAGTGCTGAAGAGTGCAGAGTTGTGAAGGTGTGGTTCAATAAGGAGGCAAGAGAAGAGTGAGAGACAGGGGATCGAGGTCTTTTATAGGCCTTGGGGAGATGCACACCTGGGTGGGGTGCACATGTGTGCACCTCTGAGGGTGTGCAAGTGCGCATCTCCAGAGGTGCACATGCATTTTCTTACATCTTAAAGGTGTGCACGTGTGCATCTTCTTTAAAGATGAACATTTCGCCCTTCCTTTTCTAATTTTTAGCTTCCTGCTCTTGTTTGATTGCACCTGATTGAAAGTCAGGTTTAAGCTAGACCTAGGGGAGGGTCCAAAATGACTGGGGCTCTAGACTAGAAGCCTCGAAGGGGAATTTTGAAGACTAAGGGGTCCCCATTTTGAGTGTGAAAATAGGGTGTGCATTGTGAAACCACAATTGAGGTATAATGATGAATGAACCTAGAGAAGAGGTGATGAAACATTGGAAGTCCAATGAGTGAAACGTCGTATTTGTTGGTTGTTGCTCGATGTGCCCATTTTTTGTACTAGGGCTTAATTGTCTATACTTTTGTTATGCAGTTGTTAGTTTTGGATGTAGTTGGATTTGGGTCTATGAGATCTTTTTGCTGCAAACGTATGGAAATGTAATTATCTAGCAAAAGGCCAATTTCAAATTGTAATATGAACTCTTAGAATATAAATACAATATATATTACTTATTCAAAAAAATCTTAATGGTGAGTGAGGGGAGATAATGTTTAGGTTCAATCCCAACCTAATCCTTCATTGTTCTAAAATAGTGGGCAAATATTTGATTCACTACCCATCTAAATTCGTCAAGGTGACCTTAATTTGTGAACCCTTCTCTTGAGCATGATTTTGAATGTTTAGATTTAGTCAATTTTTCTCGCTTGTTGTATGTCATGTGATTTATTGTGGAATGTGGTATTAAAATAGTTAAGAAAAATAAATAAGATTAATTAAACAATAAAATAATTATATTTCCTAAAAAATAAAAATATTAAATATGAAGTTATTTAATTTATAAAAATTAATCAAATATTTATATTTAATTAATTAATATTAATTAAATTCTTATACTTTTTAAAAAGAATTAATTAAAAAATTTAACCACAAAAGTTGGAAATGTAATTGAATATTAAAGTCAAATTAGAATTTAATGCATAAGTAATATAATAATACTTAATTATTAATTTTCATATTATGGTATATTTTAAATATTCATTTATAACTAAAATAATATTATGAAATTTAATTGTGCATGTAATAAATAAAGTGAAAATGAAAAATTAATTAATTAAATTAAATTGCCTTGCATGAAAAGAGAATTAATAAATTAAAATATTTACTATTTAGTTTTAAGTTAAGTCTTCCATTTAGGTTTGACATGTTAGAAACTCTTGAGGGCTAGGTTTTCTTTATTAGAGTTATTCTTGATTTCTTTTGGAGTTTACACAATTTTGAGGGAGTCATTTTGGAGAATTACAACTGTCAAAATTGTACGCAGGTTTTTTAGTCTTTTTATAGAGTCTAAATTTACAATTTTTTGGTGATTTGGCATTGAAGTTAAAGAGTTGTTTTAAAGCTTAGAAGTATTTTAGATCATTTATTTTGACTTGTGGTGCATCAGATTTTAGCCAGTGGATTTGAGTAAGGGTTTGGAAAATATTGTAAATCTTTCTTTCTGAAAAGATCATCTCCTTCATGTCTGTCAGGTTGTGCTTGATTTTATTGTTAAAATTTATGAATGGTTTGGTATGTGAAATCTTAAAAAGAATTTGGTTCTATAATTTTATTGCTTTTTGAGAAATTGGGAGAAGAAAATGTATTGTGTTCTTATGTTTAAAAAAATTGACTAAAACTTAGTCCTATAAACTTTTGCATTCAAATTAGAGAAAACTATGTTGTATGAAACCTCAAAAAACTCTTGGGAAAACTTATAAACCAAATAATTTGAAATTATAAATATTCATCCAATTAAGATTTGATTGAATTTATTTGAAAAAAAATTATGAAATTGCACTGACTGTGTGTGTGTGTGTGTGTGTGTGTGTGTGTGTGTGTGTGTGTGTGTGTGTGTGTGTGTGTGTGTGTGTGTGTGTGTGTGTGTGTGTGTGTGTGTGTGTGTGTGTAAACAAGCATTTTAGAAAAATAAGTATACTATTCTTTTATATTTTAAAAGTGGAAAGATGTGTGAAAATAATGTATGCATGCTCCTTTTGAAATTTAAAAATATATTTTTTAATTTTCAAAATTATTAAAAAATGAAATTAATTAATTTATTAGTTTAAATTTTAATAAAACATAAAATAAAAAATTTGTTCATTTATTATGAGAGCTAAATAAATAAATAAATATTATTTATCATTTTTGTAAATGAATTTTAATATTCTTATTTTTATTCATATAGTTAAATATAGTTAAACTGTGAGTTAGATATAATCTATTCTATACGTATCGGCACAAGTGTAGTTATATTCTAATAAATATACAATTGTGATTTAGTTATATTTTAACAACTAAAGTTTACAATATTATCGTTTAGTTATTATTATTTGATATTATGGATGAAATTATAAATAATTTATTAAAAACTATAAATTAGATTTTACTTCTTTATAATTTTACTATGAATTAAAAGAGAATTGAATATTAGTATTGGACTTAGATGTAAGTTATATTGATATTTTAAAATATAGAATTGACATTAGTATTTAATGTTATTTATTTTATTTTTATTAATAAAGTTGTGAGGTGAAATATGATAAAATCATATTTTAGTTAGATTCTATTTTAGGATATAATTAATATATTTAATGAAAAAATCATTCTTAGATTATAGTTAACTTAAAGTGTAATACCCCTCCTTTACTATCTGTCTAGTCTTTATTGTTAAAGTTCTATCTGACACTTCTATGGACATGTTAGCCCTTAACTAATATTTGAAATACAATACTTTTTTATGTAGGGTAATTGATTATATCACATAACAATGGTTACTTACTTGCAATGATGATGCTCTAATTGCTCGTAATCAATGAATGTAACTGCCTTTATAATGATGTCATATGATGTGTCTTTGAATGATGTTTACCATATCTTCATGATGATGAGAATATGATGATATTTATAATCATGCTTTATTAATTATACTTACCCCATACTTGCAAGTGTATGGTATATCTATTTTACATTTATGTTTGATGTGCCTGATGTGGTTGTGTGAGGGAGTCGTAGTCACCTGTGAGTCTAGATCAACGAGATGTATCACTCCCCACCATTATCTATTTAGCTTAGATGTGTGTGTGTGTGCGTGTGCACATGTGTGAGCGCTTAACATTTATGCAAGTTGTACGTATCGGGTATCAACTTTTCTGAATTGCTAGGATGAGCATGCCTTATCGCAATAACTCAATGTTAAGAGTGGGGAGGTAATGTTTAGGTCCAATCTTAGCCAAAGCCTAAATACTTGTCTTAAGAAGGAGGACATTTATCTTATTGTGTACCCTTTCAAAATATGTGAGTTTTTTTGTGTGTGTTGTTTGAATTTGACTTTGGTCAATTTTTCTAATGTTGCTTTTATGTGAGGTTGGCTTTCTGATTTGCTTGATAAATGGTTTAATTATGATGCTTAGATTAATCTTATAATATTCAAATTATTAAATTTTATTTGATTTAAAAAGAAAATTATTAAATTTTATTTGATTTAAAAAGAAAATTATTAAAATATGATGATGTTTAATTAATTGAATATATGTTTTCATTTAAATTAAAATTTTAAACTGAGAAATTTAATTTAAAGGGAAATTATTAAAGATTTACTATTGATTTATTACAATTATTTAATGAATAATCATTAATTTAGAGTTACACTTAAATAATGGATTTTAATTATTATTATTAATTAAAATAATACATTATGATTCTAAAAATGTTATGCAAAATAAATAAAGTAGAGAAAAGAAAGAAAATAATATTTGATATTAAAAGTAGTTTGACTATGCATGCAAAGATTTAACAAATTAAATTAGTTAATATTTAATTAAAAGTAAATGGTTTATTATCAATTTGAAAATTAAGAAATCCTATTTAGGGTTAGGGCTCTTTATTAGAGGCTTTTTAGTCATTTTAAAAGGAGATGGGTTTTGGGAGAACAATTGGATGGAGAGGTAAAATTAATAGGTTTACAGAAAGGTTTGTGGCGGTTTAACATTGAAGTTAAAGAGTAAATTCAAATCATAGGAGTATTTTGGATTGTGTGTTTTGGACTTGTGCTATATTGAAAATTCTATTGGCAGATTGAAGGTAGAGTTTAAGAACCTTGCAAATCTTTCCTTTAAAAAGATTGTCTTCTTCATGCTTGTCAGGTTACATTTTAGTGACTGTTGAAATTTATGAATGATTTTTATTTGTGAAATTTAAAAGAGAAATTACTTCTAAGTTACATTATTTTTGAAAATTTAGAAAGAAGAAAATATATTGTTCTTGTGTAGAAAATTCTCATAAAACTTAAATCTAGAAACCTTTTTCAAAATTAGCAAAACCATGTTGAATGAAATGTGTCAAAACCCTAGGTTCTTCTTGAGAAAACTTACATGTAAAATAATTAGAAAATAGGAATATTCATCCATTTTAGAGCTTGATTAAATGTCTTTGTAAATAATTTATAAAATTAAAATAAATTGAAGGTTCAAGATGAATTAGATATTGTCATTCAAATTAGAAGTTAAATCTAATATAAGAATAAAATAAAATTGAGAAAAGTAAATGTCAAGATATATATTATATAAATAAAATAGAATATGTTTTTTAATGAAAAGAATGATCTTTTAAAAAGAAATATATGTATAAAGATATACATACAATTCCATGTAGTTATCCATGTAAAGGAATGAATAAAAATGAATATAATTATGCATGTGAAAATAAATAAATGTATGTTTAAAAAATTGATAGAATAATCAAGTATGTTTAAAAGTAAACAAGAATGTAAAAATAATGCATCCAAGCTTACTTTATTTTTTATATATTAATTTTTAAAATTATTATTATTTAATTATTAATTTCAGATTTTAAAAAAATTATAAAAACATTTATCATTTATTTATGTTGAAAATTAAATAAATAATTAAAGTGAGTTTTTAAAAAATAATGATGTTTTTATTTATATAGCTAAGTTCAATTAACTCTTGGTGAAATATGAAAAACCAAGCACTTCAACTCTCAACTTAGCCATGACAAGAAGAATGGCAAGCGATAGTGGAAGCAGTGTGAAGGGAGCGGGTGGGAATGGAAATTTGAATTCTACAGGATCTATGCCAGGTTTGGGATCAGTGTTAGCTAGGGATTCCATAGGTCCACATGGTGTTGAGGATGGGGGTATGAAGGAGGACCCAGGAGGAGGTGGGCTTTTGGAGGACTTGGGTGGAGAGCCCAAGTCAATTAAAAAATGGTCGAGCCTGTTTGGAGTATGACCTACAGGAAAATCTTGCTTCCCACCAGTTATAGATAAATTAACAAAGGATAAATGTAAGTTTTCCATCCAAATTCCTGACTAGATCATTGATAAAAACATTTCAAGCATGGATACTACTCTAGTTGGGAGGTTTATTGGGGCTAGACCCAATATTGATGATGCAAGGAGTTTTGAGTGCAAGAAATGGAGCTTGAAAGGCCAAGTGGATGTCTCTACAATGGCTAAAGGGTGTCTCTCTTTTTGCTTTTCTTGTGATGAGGATAAACGAGACATTCTTTGCAGCAGTCCTTGGGTGATAGGAAGGCATACCTTGGTTCTCTAGAAATGGTCTCCTAATCTTTATGCTATGGATGACTCTACTATTCAAGCCCTAGTGTGGGTTCATTTACATGGCCTCCCCCTCAAGCTTTGGGTGGAAGATGTTTTTTAGGGTATAGCCAATACCTTTGGTGAGCTCCTTTCATTAGATCTAGTGATGATATCTTAGAAAAGGATGAACTATGCCAGATTCTATGTTGGAGTTACTCAAGGAGTGGATATGCCTGATTCTATCTCTTTAAAATCTAAGCTGGGCATTTGGGATCAGTGCATTGAATATGATTTGTTCCCCTTTGTTTGCTTTCACTGTAATAAAGTAGGGCATTGGACCAAAAAATGTTCTTCTCTAAGAGAAAAGCCCAAAAAGAGTAAAAAAGTGTGGCAAAGGAAGGTTGTGCATAGGGATGTTGGATCTTTGATGAGTGGAGGGGGGATTTCAGATGGGAACACTACCTCAAAGGAGCAAATCAAGGATGCAGGGACTGCTAAGACTAATGGAGTGTTAGTCAACACTAATGGAGTGGTTGCAGGTGAGGGGGGTGTGTAGGGTAAAAGCACAAACCTATGTCACCCTTTTATAAAGAAACGTGATATCAGAATGTGACAATTCAACATTAATGACAAAAAAAATGGTATTTGTGTTTAAAATATGAAGATGATGTAAACTAATGAAATGTGTAGACTTGTATGAATTTTATGCCTATAATTTTTATAATTTTTTTGACTAAGAATTTATTCATTTTATTTTATTTTGAAGTCCTTTTTTTAACTATAAAAAATATAGGATGTAGTTCCCGTCAAATAAGTATGTGCAAATCATCTTTTTTTGTTTTGATTTGAAAATATTTTATAGATGACATGTATAGCTAGTGAACAAAAAAAGAAATAATTATTTTTTATATATATTTTCTTTGTTATAAGTACTCAAGTTTGACCTTGTCAGAATCCAACAGTTTTTTCCTCCTGTCAAAACTTCCCTATCAAATCTATACCTTCTTGAAAAAAAATTACATATGCATGAAGAGGATTCTCTCCTCTAGTGATAAATATTATTTTTTAAATTTTTTTGATATGATTTACTATTTTTTTTCATTTTTTGAGAGCATCATCTGAAATGTTGATATATCGACTTATAATATTTTGAGATTATAACATATTATAACTAATCAAAACACTCAAAAATTTATATAATGATGATATTGAATCTGAGATCTATAAAAGGGTATTTTTATTTTTTGAAAAAAATTGAGTTTTAATAGAGAAATGAGATTTGACCAAAATAGGTTTTTGTATCACAAACGGTGACATAGATCTGTGCTTTTACCTTGCAGTTGGGATCTATCCTTCATAAGCAACAAAATAATTCTTATGATAAGGGGGTTGGTCTTCTTGGGAAAGATTCAACTGAGGTTTTGGAGAAAAGCATAGAGATTCATGCTCAGATTAGGACACAGATTCCTAATAAAGATGGATTGAAGAAAACCCCTGCTAATAAGAATGCTTGTCCTAAGGATGGGGAGGAAGGTCTTTCTAGGCATACTACTTTGGAAGTTATGGAGAATGACTTGGAGCTTATTATTTAGGAATTGTTGGATGACTCTAATAGAGATAGTCTAAAGGTGACCCTAGCTGACAAGGATATTATCCCTAAGGGTGGTATGGTTCATGCTAAAGAGGGTACCCAGTTGGTTTCGGCTCTTCCTTCAGGTCCTACTGTCAAGGAATCATCAAAGAAAGGAAACTTTGTCAGAGGACAAGTTGAGGACTTGCTTTCTGTATCTCAAGATGAGGAAGATCAGTGGGATGAGGATGCCTCTATTGCTGAGTGGACTACGGTTGAAAAGAAAACCAAAGGCAAAAATAAGGGTAGGAAAAAAGACAGGGAGAAGGCACCTCCTAAGAACATGAAGAAAGGTCCCAAGCCAAAAGGGGACATCTTACAAAATAAATCAAAAGGCTCATTGGCTAAGTCTCTTGGGGCTACTCGTAAGAATGTGGATGTTGGGTCTTCCCTTTCTCCGGTTAGTAGACCTTCTAACCAGTAGGAGAGAACAACTAAGACCATCAGAAGCATTGTTGATGGTAGTCATAGAACTATCCTGGAGGCAAAAAAAATCATAAATTATGAAGATAATCTCGTGGAATATTCGAGGGTTAAATAACCCTCACAAACATGATATTTTGAAGAATATGATCAGAGATAATAGGCCAGATATTTTGGTTATTCAAGAAACTAAGATGCTTAAAGATAAGGTGGAGTCTCCCAATGTTTAAGAGTGGAAAGATTATTGGTAATGATACGATGGGAGCTTTAGGTGGTTTGGAAATTTTTTGGTCCAATAGATGGATTCAATGGGGAGATTATTACTCAAAACTCTAATTTTATGAATATTAGATTCAATAATTCAAAAGATAATTTTAGTTGGATCCTTACTAATGTTTATGCTCCCAACTCCAAATGGGGAAGGAAGGCATTATGGTCTGAAATCTCTAATCAAAGAAAGTTTTTTGAGGACAAGAATTGGATTTGTTATTGGAGACTTCAATACTCTGCTAAAAGAAAATGAAAATGGGGAGGGAGCTAGACTCGTCTAGATAATAGAATTGAGTTAATGGAGTTTATTGATCACCACATTCTTCATGATATTAATTTACATGGTATTGAGTATACCTGGACTAATAGAAGGGTTGGTAAGGATCTTATTCAAGTCAGGTTGGATCATGCTTTCATTAGTAATGACTGGCTCCTTACATATAAATTTAACCTTAGTGCTCAAGTGAGGGTAGGATCTGATCATTACCCTATTTTTTTGGTAGCTTATAAGATTAATTTTCATAAGAACTTCCCATTCAGGTTTGAAAAAATGTGGACTCATCATTCAAGTTTGGAGACTCTAATAAAGTAGTGGTGGGATATTCAAGTTAAAGGTACAACAATGTTTAAAGTTGCTGCAAAATTGAAGAATGTTACGAAAAAGATTAAAATATGGAATAAAAATACTTTTGGTAATATCTTTGAGAAAAAAAAAAAGATCATGGAGGAACTTAAGTATATTCAAGATAGGATTCAAATGGAGGGTTATGAGACCTTTTCTAGGGAAGAGGAAAGTGGTAAATTGGTTGAATTACATGATATCATAGCTAAAGAGGAAATGTTTTGGAGGCAGCACTCTGGAAAGGTCTTTTTAAAGGAAGGTGATCATAATACTAAGTTCTTTCATGTGACCACTCTCAAGCACAAGATGGCCAACAGAATTTGTAGCCTTATCATGGATAAGGGACCTACGGATAATGAAGAGATCATTAAAAGGGAGGCAGTGGGCTTCTTTAAATCTCTATTACAAGAATCCAATCTGGATCTGGAGAAACATGATTTATTTCTTAAGTGCATCCCTTCTTGTGTCTCTGAGGATCAGAATATGTCTCTCACTTCTATTCCTTCGAATGATGAGATTCGTCAAGCTATTTTTTTCCTTTCAAGGAGAAAAAGCCCTTGGTCCTGATGGGTTCTCGCTCTTTTTCTTTCATAAGTACTGGCATATTGTTGGGGTGGATACCTGCAATGGGGTGAAGGAATTCTTTGGGTCCAAGAATATCCTTAAAGAGCTGAATGGTACATTCCTTGCTCTTATTCCCTAAAAATCAAGGGCTAATAGTATGGACTTGTTTAGACCCATTAGTTTGTGTAACTCTTGCAATGGGGTGAAGGAATTCTTTGGGTCCAAGAATATCCTTAAAGAGCTGAATGGTACATTCCTTGCTCTTATTCCCTAAAAGTCGAGGGCTGATAGTATGGACTTGTTCAAACCCATTAGTTTGTGTAACTCTTTTTATAAGGTCATTTCTAAGGTTCTTACTCTGAGGATTATGACTCTTTTGTCTCACATTATACCCAGATAGAAAAATGGATTTGTTCCTGGCAGACAGATTGTGGATTCCATTATTAAAGTGCACGAAAATATTATTCTCTTTCTGTGTCAAAGAAGGAAGGTTTTTTGCTAAAGCTTGATCTTTCTAAAGCCTATGACAGAGTGGATTGGCACTTTCTCCTCCATGTCTTGGAAGCTTTTGGTTTCAGTAAGAGATTTTGGGATCTCATTTTTATGTTGGTGTCATCAGCTTCTTTCTCGATGCTCATGAATGGTTCCCCCTCTTCTTTCTTCAAGGCTTCTATGGGCCTTAGACAAGGTGACCCTATTTCTCCTATTCTTTTTATTATTCTTGCTAAATGTTTGGAAATATTTGTTGATTGTATGGTTCTTAAAGGGGACTTTGTGGGCCTTAATCCTTCTTCCTCAGCTTTAGTTTGTTCCCATCAACAATTTTTTGATGATTCTATTGTTATGGGAGAAGCATCGGTGAAGAATACTAGGAGTTTAAAGAAGGATTTGGTGGATTATGGTAATGCTACTGGTCAAATTATTAATTGGAATATAAGTTTGATTTACTTTATGAATGTCAATATGGAAAGGCAATTGAAGATTAAAAAGATTATTGGTTGTGAGATTGGCTCCTTACTTGGTTCTTATCTGGGACTTCCTTTGGGATTATATCCTCCTAACAATTTTTGGAACTTTTTGATTGACAAAATTCATTTGAAACTTGAGGGTTGGAAAGGATCCCTACTCAACCAAGAAGGTAAGGTTGTTGTTCTAAAATCTATTTTGCAGAGTGTCCCGCTATATGCTTTGACCCTTTTCAAAATTCCAAGAAAATATGCTCTTGATATTGAAAAGATCCAAAAAAAATTATTATGGATAGGTATGGAGAACAAAAAAAAGACTCCCTCTCATTGCTTGGAAAAATGTCTGTATGCCTTATCATAAGGGAGGTCTTGGGTTATGAAGGGTTACCTCCATGAATGATTTCTTAATGGCAAAACTGTTATGGAGATGGTACAAAGAGGATGGGGAATGGAAGAATATTTGGAATGATAAAATACAACTTTGATAACTCTGATTTTAACCATTTCCTAAACAGTAACGTGGAACAAGGGGGATCAATGATTTGGAAAAATTCTCATAAGCTTAAAAATATTATTTGAAAAGGGATAAAATGGAAGGTTGGCAATGGTAGGAGAGTTCTTTTTGTTAGTCTCAAAATGTTTTTTTGACACTTGAGTGCCAACACACTTAATCACTTTCTACATTGGAGCCAAGTACACCATGTATGTCAAGCCACAACATGAGCTGAGTCAAGGAAGCCTTCAGGTGCTGAGTGAAGATCAAGTTTCGAGCATGATACAAGTGCTGAGTGACATTTGAGTGGCGATTCATAGATGATGTCGAGAAATATAGAAATACAACAAGTGTCGAGTAAGCCAGTTTAATATAAGTGTCGCGCATTAGAGATCAGTAAGTGTTGAGCAACACAGAATGCACATATGAGTTTGTAACATTACAAACTCAAATGTAAATCATTTTTATGGCCAACATATGATGAATCTCGAAGGATTAAAAGATAAGATCGAATCTTTTGTATTTTCCATGCAATCAACATGCAACCAATAAGAAAAATGAAGAAGGCATGCAGCCAATTGTAAATGTGCAAGGAATAAGCGAGAAATAGAGATTCAATATGGATCGTAGATCCATACCTAACCCTAAGTCTTTGAATGTCTTTATAAGGAAGACAAAATCACATTGAACCCTATGGTGGATGGACGAGGGTGTGCAAGGAAAAATAATTCTCAGAGTGAAGAGTATCAGATCACAGAGGATCAAGATCAAAAAAAAGTAGATCAAGTGCCTATATTCAGCAATCGAAGGATTGTAAGTTATTAGGTTTGTTATACCTAATACTCTCCACCAATTGTATTAGAAAGAAAAACATATGGTAATAGGTTAGCTTAGCAGCTATTTTGTAAATCCTATAAATAGGTGACGAAATCCTTTAGTAGGGTAACACTTCTTGTAAAGTGTTTGAAATCCTTTAATCGAGTCACTATTGATATAGTGTAAATCTTTTAACAGGGCAGACCTTTAATAGGGTAGACCATCAGAAGTGGTTAAACCTTATTGCTACAGTAATTTATGTGGGTATCATCCCCACCCCAGTTTTACCTTCTTATTCCTGGAGGGTTTCTAGGTTACCAAAATCTCAAGTGTTATGTGGTGATGTTTATGTGTTTTTCATAACTATTTGATATGTTTATATGAATACAATTTACTTTCAGTTAAGAAAAAGTTTTAATGGTCAAAGCACAGTACTTCTGATTCAGCCCCCCCTCTCAGAAGCATTATTCCTATGTGAATATTCCAATAATTGGTATCAGAGCTGATAGGTTCTCACAAGAAGTCTAACAACTTGGAGAAAAAAATCTCAAGATGGAAGTCTTTAAACTTGGGAAGATTATTGACAATCAAGTGATTGATGTGTAATTGGCTCTACAAAAAGTAGAGGAAGTAAGGGAGGAATTAGGAAAATCCTTGAAGAAAAGGAAGGATATAGCCATAGCTGAAAATGATATAAACTCTAAGGATATTGATACCACAAAACTGTGTACCAATGGAGATACTAAAGAGTTTGATGCAGCAATAGCAGAATTGATGGAGAGAAACAAAGTTCAAACAGATGAGATAAGATCTCTCAAGATGGAACATGAATCTCAGGCCATAATGTTATGTGAAATCACTGAACAAAAGAAAAGAGCAGTTGAGGATAAAGTCATGATGGAAGATGACAAAAGAAATCTTGCAAACAAACTTGAAGAAAAATGTACTGAATTGACAAGGATCTCAAACATGTAGATGGATACACTTGCCCAAATGATGAATCTTCAACATGAACTCAATATGAAAGATATTGAGATCTCTACTTTGAAGATGCAGAATGAATAATTACAGAATGAATTGAACAGGGAAAAAGAGATAGCAGAGAATCTCAACAAATCAAGTGAAGCCATCAAGTACTTTGAACAATTGATGAAATTTCCAAGATCAGCCCATGATACATCGGGACTTGGATACAACAGCACTGAAATTGGAGAATCATCAAAGAGCGTTGAACAAAGAAGTAACAAAGGTAAGAATTCTAAACCTACTTGTCATTACTGTAATAAAAGAGGGTATACTGCTAATGTTTGTAGGAGTAGAAGAATCAATCAGACAAACACACCCAAAAACAAAAGTCACTGTCACAAGTGCAACATGCAAGGACATATGACACAAGATTGCAGATCCAGAGTTACAAGGACACAAAGATTTGATGGACATTGTCATAATTATAAGAAGTTTGGACACAGAGCATTTGAATGCAGATCAAAGCCTATGTGGACATCAAATCAACAAACAAAAACAAAAGGAAATGAAATTCAGTATCATTGGGATTACAACACTAGGTATAGTTGTCAATATTGTCAGGAATATGGACATATACGCCAGAATTGCATAAGAATACATTTTAGAGGGAATTATAGTAGGTGGCTAAGCCAAACCACATGTTTTAGTTGCCTAAAAATTGGTCATATCAGCAGAAACTGTCCTATAAGGTCAAAAGTAACAAAAATTGAATCAAACAAGGGCAAAGAAAAGATTGATGAGGAATACATTAGAAAAAATATGAAGAAGACATGGCAGAAAAAGAATGAATCAAGTACATCCAATGAAAGGGTCACTTCACCCACAAGGTCAAGTGATCATTTCTCATCCAATTAATCTCAAGATGAGTCTATGTCGTTGATACATACAAGGAAGTATCATACATCAGCCCTAAATCATGAAGAATCAATGCAAAGTACAAATCTTCATGAAACAAGATGCCAAGACAAAATTTTAAACGATGATGCCGAGTTGTCTTTGGATGTCGAGTAAAATCCCAATGGAAGTCAAGTTCCTAACAGCGACTGAGTTGATGACTGATGTCAAGTTAAGAAACTCCTATAGAAGTCGAGTAAAATAGAAATGTAGTGTAAGCCGAGTAATGTTAAAAACTCTTCATAAGCTGAGTTTACAGTTGAACATTTAATGCAATGGAAATAGGGTATATTATCACGATTTCAATCATTTTTCCTCATCGCAATCAAGAAGCAAAGGAGATAAGGAGCACAGAGCGACTTCACAATAGAGAATCCAATATTGCAACCTCCTACAACATGTTTTCATCGATCTTGAGGTATTTTCATTTGTGTCGAGCTACGCAGTTTCGTATTTTTGTGTAAAAGAAACCCTAGTTTACATAAATGGCTTCGAGTTCCAAGAAAACCCTAGAAAAAGATTTGTTTGAAGTCCAGCTAGTGTCTAATGAAGTCAAGCAGCCCGATTTTCACCCTATTCCTGAAGTGGCATACAAAAATGACCCAATCAAAGCCCTTTCTTGCATACCCCCAAATGTTGTTATGGTTCAGAACATAAGAAGATGCTACAATTGCAAGATAGGAGCCCTAGGAGACATGGAAATTAGAGAAGCCTTTGCAAAGCTGTGTGTTGATGGAGTATTGAAAGAAGAATACAAAATTGTTGAAAGGAAGGGTTAGACACAAGTTTTGATTTTTCCCACCGTGTTCAATACAAAGTGGATCAGACTTGTATTGAGCAAAATTCATGATGGTAGTCTATGGTTAGAAGATGTCCCTGTCAAATTAACAAAAAGAATAATTCATAAGGTAACTAGATATCCTACCCTAGATTAGTACAAGACCTTGAGAAGTGAATCCAAGGAGGTCATTGAAAAGAATACAGGTGCTCAATGGAGCAAGAGAGGAATGACTATTCATACCATTCAGGACCTTCTAGTTGAGTTTGTTGTTAGAGTTATTGCCCACAAATTCTACCAATCCAATAGACTCAACAGTGTGCCATGTATAGCAGTAGATGTAGGTTACAAACTGGTGAAAAAGGATCATACTTATGATCTTGCTAAACTGCAACTACAGCAGATAAATGAAAACCTAACAACCATAAGAAGGACAAAGGGTGCTCAATGTAAATTAGGAGCAATTTTGGTTTTTATATTCTTTTATGTTCAGAATGAATTTCCTTCTTTTGGAAAAGTTACATGGAGGAGTGATAGGACTATCATATCCCAAATAAATGAGTATATAGAACAAATGGGAGAAAATTTTGATACTCTAATGACAAGCTATTTTGAGGATTTCAAGAAATCCATGAAGCAAAGGGTGAGAATACCAATTTCCTTAGTAGAAAAATATATTAATGATATATGTTTCTTAGTTGATATTGATTTCACCTACATTCAAGCTACAATTCCAAGGGTAAGATGGCTAAGGCCATTTGGTTATGAAATCAATGTTGATGAAGCATCTGTAGTAATAACTACATTGTTGACAGAAGAAACAAATAAGAGTGCCCCACATTTTGGCACTTATGATGTTGTAAGATCAAAAATAAATATAGACTTTAAAACTTCCTCCACATTGAAAAAGAAAGATAAATTGATGAAGAAAATTAAGAAACAATTTGGTGAAGGGGTAGAGATTGAAGCTGAAGATGATGATGATGACAATGATGATGAAGAGGATGAACAAGAGCAAGGCGCAATGGAGCTAACTCAAGGCCTAGGTGAAGACAAGGAGGAAGGTGCCGAGGAAGAAGAAACCAAGGAAGCACCAACCCAAGTTGAGCCAAAGAAAAGAAAGGCAAAAGATCAGCCTCCAGCTCAACCCAAACCAAAGAAAGCTCCCATGCCATCACCCCAAAAGCCAACAACCAGAGCTACAACAAGGGCCTCTACTCAAAAAGATAAAGAGAAAGAAACAAAGAAGAAATCAATCAAGAAGACACAGGATGAGCCTAGGAAAAGAAAAAGATATGTAGCTCAACCTGATACTGATGAAGAAGATCAATCTGAAAAGGTAAGTCATTCTTTAGTTGATATATTATGTAAAAATATTGGAAATGGAGATTTAAGCAATATAAATAAAGTTGATTTCAATAAGTTCACTAAAGAAGAACATAATAGAATAGAGGAATCAATTTATGGAATGATGGCACAGTTCAAGTACACCCCTCTTGAACTAAATGGACAATTGCCAGATGAACTGTCAAAAATTGTAGAAGACAGATGGCATTTTTGTTTAAGAATGGAAAAGGAGATGAGAGAAACAACCCTAGCAAGCATACTGCCTGATTTGACTAAGGAGCAAATAGTAAAAGCAGTCAAAAGGCACAATGCCAGGTTTACACCTAAATATATTGCATTCTTCATTCTTCAAAACAAAATGGAAGAGATTGTACAAAGAACAACCAAATCATGGAAGAACTTGTACAAAAAGATTGAAGATTTTCTTGAAGAAGAATACAAGGAAGAAGCTTCTGCTCCACTAGAAGAAAGAAGAAAAAGGGAAGAAGAGAAGACAGAAGTAGAGCAAGGTAGAGAAGAAAAGAAGGAAGAAGAAAAGAAACAAGAAGATGAGAAGAAGGAAGAAGAAAAGAAATAAATAGAGGAGGAAACACAAAAGAAAATTGAAATAGGAACAGCTGAGGAAAAGTAGCAACAAGATCAGAGTGTGCAAGACACACAAATGTCGCCTTCTAGACCTCCTCATGTACCCATCACACCTGTAGAAACAATAACTGTACAGGATGTTCTTGACACTTCTGCTCAAAACATCAATCCATTAACTGTAGAGGATCTCAAAAGAATCCTTGACCAAATGTACGCAACAAGCAAGATTATGTGTAGATCCAGTATTGGTCAGTATGGATGAATTACAAAAACTAGTAGAAAACACAATTAGAGATAAGGTGAATCCACAAGAACCACCTTCCAACATCTCTATAGCTACTAGTGGTTAACTTCAAATGCCAACAGTTGTTTCAACAGGCATAGTTGACGCCACAGTTCAGAAGCTGAGTACAGCAGCAAACAAAGAAACAGAACAAATTGGACAAACTATTACATTTGATCCTATAGCACAAACACAAGGTGCACTTCCTACAATTACAATAACTGATCAAGGTAGACAGCAGGAGGAGAAAATAGAAGAAACCCCTAAAGAGTAGGAGGCAATACAAACATTGATAAATTTTCCTACCTCAGGGACTCCTTCACAAAAGCCTTTACAAATATCAGCACCAAGATCAAGCTCTACAAATATAGCAAGGGTACTTCACTATGGAGACCCTGAACTAGATGAAGAGATAGTCATACCGAGTTATGACTCAAAAATAATTAACATTGATCAAATCAATAAGGTGTAGGAAGCACTAAATAGAAGAAAGAGGCAAGAGATACTCAGAAAGGAGTATCAAAAAAAGCAAACAATGCATGAAATTAAAGATATATTTATGGAAGCTTTCAGTATTTAGTCACTAGATGAGTCAAAGCATATCATGGAGCAATTATTAGATATTGTTGAACAGGTGACAAATGCAGACCTAGAGACAAATGCAAAACTCATGGAATGGTCTGAAAGAAATTTTCAAGGAAAGGTTAATGAGAAAATATCCAGTGAAATAGCACTTTCTCAGATTGAATTGGCAAAGGTCATAGACAAAGTCAAAAAGGTACTTGAGAATATATTCTCATTATACAAAAAGTTGTGTGACTTTTCATATTTCACACAAGAGACCAACCAAAAGATAATGAGCCTGGAGAGAAATTTGAATATTTCTAGCATGCAGCTACGTAAAGATCCAGCTCAAAGTGTGAAGCATTTTACTTAGACACTTCACACTCAAAAAGAGATAGTTGTATTAACAGCAAAAGAGGCCACCATCAAGGCCAAACTATTACAACTCCAATCTTCTATAACCCCACATTTGGAAATCCTCCATAAAGAACAAGTCTATGCTGAAGTTGTTCTCAAGAAAGACCCTAATCTTTCTACTTAAGAAGGACTTATTTACCTTGCTACAGAAACTGCCCTCTAGCATAAATCATTGGAAATTGCTTTGCATAATTGGGATGCAGCTCTTAGGATGATTATGGAGGTAAACAGCACGTTTTTGGTGAAATATGGTCTTAACCCTTAAAAACCCTCTGCCATAAGTGTCAAAAAGGGGGAGATAATAAAAACAAGATAAAAAGGTGGAGCATGATATACAGCATCAAAAATTTTGGTTACCAAGATAGCACTGATAATGGCACAATCAACTCAGGGGGAGTTACAATATTTTCGAGGTATATATATATTGTACATTACAAATTTTGATTAAGGTTTTAAAAATCTTTGTATATACCAAGAAGATTAGTACATGTACTCATAAGGTTAGTTAAGTGTTTTTGTCACTCATGTCAAAGGGGGAGATTGTTAGTCTCAAAATGGTTTTTGACACTTGAGTGCCAACACACTTAATCACTTTCTACATTGGAGCTGAGTACACCATGTATGTTGAGCCACAACATGAGCCGAGTCAAGGAAGCCTTCAGGTGCTGAGTAAAGATCAAGTGTCGAGCATGATACAAGTGCCGAGTGACATTTGAGTGCCGAGTCATAGACGATTTTGAGCAATATAGAAATACAACAAGTGTCGAGTAAGCCAATTTAATATAAGTGTCGAGCATCAGAGATCAGTAAGTGTCGAGAAACATAGAATGCACATATGAGTTTGTAACATTACAAACTCAGATGTAAATCATTTTTATGGCAGACATATGATGAATCTCGAAGGATTAAAAGATAAGATCGAATCTTTTGTATTTTCCATGCAATCAACATGTAGCCAATAAGAAAAATGGAGAAGGCATGCAACCAATTGTAAATGTGCAAGGAATAAGCAGGAAATAGAGATTCAATATAGATCGTAGATCCATACCTAACCCTAAGTCTTTGAATGTCTTTATAAGGAAGACGAAATCACATTGAACCCTATGGTGGATGGACGAGGGTGTGCAAGGAAAAATAATTCTCAGAGTGAAGAGTATCAGATCACAGAGGATCAAGATTAGAAAAAGTAGATCAAGTGCCTATATTCAACAATTGAAGGATTTTAAGTTATTAGGTTTATTATACCTAATACTCTCCAGCAATTGTATTAGAAAGAAAAACCTATGGTAATAGGTTAGCTTAGCAGCTATTTTGTAAATCCTATAAATAGGTGATGAAATCCTTTAGCAGGGTAACACTTCTTATAAAGTGTTTGAAATCCTTTAATCAGGTCACTATTGATACAGTGTAAAGCTTTTAACAGGGTGGGCCTTTAATAGGGCAGACCATTAGAAGTGGTTAAACCTTATTGTTGCAGTAATTTTTGTGGGTATCATCCCCACCCCAGTTTTACCTTCTTATTCCTAGAGGGTTTCTGGGTTACCAAAATCTCAAGTGTTATGTGGTGATGTTTATGTGTTTTTCATAACTGTTTGATATGTTTATATGCATACAATTTACTTTCAATTAAGAAAAAGTTTTAATGGTCAAAGCACAGTACTTCTGATTCACCCACCCCCCCCCCCCCCCCCCTCTTAGAAGCATTATTCCTATGTGAATATTCCAACACTTTTTTAGGAATATGTATGGATTTTGGATCACCCCTTGAGTGATGACCCAAGATGGAATAGGTATATGGAGCTTTGTAAGACCTAGATTGGATCTCTTGTGACAGACTACTGGATAGACAATGAATGGGTGGATCTCTATAGATTGGATCCCAATTTGGTAGAACTAAGAAAGTGCCTGAATGTGTTTTTCCTAAACCAAAAGGAGATGGATCTCTATAGATTGGATCCCAATTTGGTAGAACTAAGAAAGTGCCTGAATTTGTTTTTCCTAAACCAAAAGGAGGATGAGCTGATATGGAGAAATGAACCTAGTGGTATTTTTTCAGTCGCTTCAACCTATACTGATTCTTTTGATAACCATGATGAACCCTGTTGGGCCAAGGCATGGATGAAGGGTATGACACCCAAAGTCAACATTTTCTTTTGGATCATTTTAAAAAATAAAGTGCTTACTTTGGATAATCTTTAAAAGAGAGGGATTATTATTATTAATAGATGTGTTCTATGCAAGAGTGATGGGGAATCAGTTGATCATATCATCTTGCATTGTCCTTTTTCAATGAAGATTTGGGACAACATATTCAACTTATTGAATGTTGAATGGGTTTTCCCTTCCACTATTTAGTTGTTCTTGACTAGTTGGAAGGCTCCTTCAAAGAATACTTTGATTGGTAAATTGTAGGATTTTATTCTGCCTTATGCTGGATGGGGTATTTGGAAGGAGCGTAATGAAAAACTCTTTAGAGATGTACAATCCAGCTCGACTCAAGTTTTCCACAAGATAAAGACTCTTTTGATAGAGAATATTAAAACTATGGCTTTAGAACAGCAATTTTATAATGAATGGGAAACTAGTGTTCTTCTCAATTGGAACTTGAAGAGTGTGACTATGGGTTATCGGAAACCTAATCCTAGAGAACACGCTAGATGGGATTGCCCTCATGACAATTGGTATAAGATAAACTTTGACGGGGCTTCGAAAGGAAACTCAGGTAAAGTAGGGTGTGGTATTGTGATTAGAAATTCCAATGGAGATAACATGGGAAGTTTGGCTATACCAATTGGGCACCAAACTAATCATGTTGCTGAAGCCTTGGTAGCTCTCCATAGTCTTCTTTATGCAAAAAATTTGAACATGAATAAAATCTGGTTAGAAGGGGACTCACTCAATATTATTAATTATCTTAATAAAAAAAACTACACCTTCATGGACAATTAGTAATATAATTGATGAGGCTATTCAAATTAATGATTCTTTTGAAAATTTTGTTATTTCCCATAATTTTAGAGAGGCTAATGGGACAGTTGACTAGGCAGCGAATGTGGCATGTAGAAATGATCAATCTATCATTTGGAAATTCATGAACCCTTACCACTGGAGACTCAATTCTTGTTTCATAGTGATAAATTGAGGTCATTACAAAAAAAAAAAAATTAATTATGACTATGTCAGTACGGGGGTATGATGCGGAGTTATGTGGTTGCGGGTTTTGTGTTTTAATTCCCAATGATTCTTGTAAAGTTTGGCACAATTTTTGGGTTTATTTTTTCATTGTGTTTGCTATTATATGTGATTTTTCCTTCATTTGGGAGTTGTAGAGGAGGAAAATTGAGAGTTTATGTGCTTGGAAAATGGGAGGAAAGAGGAAATGTGTTGAACCAGTGAGCTGCATGGAGTGGATGAAGAAGAAGGAGGTGTGGGAAATATTGAGAAGGGGTAATTTCACTGGGTTTATGGAGAGGCTGAATGGTAGAAATCTCACCATCACACAATAGTTTAGTAAAACTTGGAAAGAGGGCTCGATCATGGTAGGAAATCAACACATGGAGGTTTCAGAGGAGGTGATTGCTAAGGCTACAGGATTGGAGCTTGAGGGTCTCAATTTTTACAAGGAGTGGAAATTATCAGACAGGGTTGTTGATGAGTTTGTCAATTTAGAGCTTGAGAAGAGCCATCTAGTTAAAATTGGTAAGTCTTACATCAACCTGGCCTCAGTCTCTTGTCCCTGGCGATTCGTTCTGTTTGTTATTATGGAGTATTTAACTTTGGATGGGAGATTCAAAAAATGTTATGGTTATCACTTCGTGCTGGCCAACCACTTTAGGCATAGTGTCAAGATTAATTTCCCTTCCTATTTGAAATAGTCCCTTAGTATCTCTATTCAAGCTTTACAAAAAGACCCGAATCATGAACATGTCTACCATGAGGGTCTCATGGTGCTTATTATGAATGTTTTAAAGTCTAAAAGAATTATGAGGAATAGAGGTTGCATTAAGGATGCAAATTATGAAACAGAAGGGAGCTTACAGGAGAAGAGTTGTGACTCTAAAACCTAGGATGAAGCTTAAGGAGGTGAGGTTAATATGAACAAGGGCACTGGGAATAGATCTAAGAAGAAAAGAAGAGCGACGGGACACTCTGATTCTAAGAAGGAGAGTAATTTTGTGGAGGATTTGGTGAGGGATTATAAGAAGAAATCTGAGATTAAAGGTAAGAGGATTAAGGTAAGTTTGAGGGTGAGGGCTTCTTCCCCTTTAGATGATGAGACCCTAGCTCAATGACTGGAGAAGAAAAGATATCCTTCAAGATGCCTTGAGAAGGAATTAGGAGATAAAGGGGAGTCGAGTGATGAGGATTCTCAGGAGCAGGGGATACATGAGGATTATGATGACAAGTATGAAGCTACTCCTAGGTCTATGAAAGAGTTGTATGGTAACCCAAGAACTATTCTAAAAGAAATTAGGATAATGAAAAGTCAAATACAGACACTTGGCAGGGACATGCAAGACTTAAGGAAGGCAGTTGTGCATGCCAGTAGAATTGCACGTGGTGAGCGTACTCTTGGCCAACATATTGACAGGCTAATGGAGGTGGTTGGGAGTGTTGAAGATGTCAAAAACTTAATGGAAAAGATCTCACAATTGGAGGCCAAGAATAGGGCTATTGATAGAGACTTCAATGCGAACCAAGGCATGGTCACCATGATGGAAGCCAAGATGAGTAACCTTGAGCAATTGATAAAACAAATGGCTGACAATGTGTGTACTTTGCTGAAGAAATTGGAAATGGACAAAGGCTAGGATCCCTCTCAAAGGTCCCAGAAAATGCACTAGGGCGCACTCAAAGAAGATTGAAGACACGGGCAAGAAGGATGAGGTGAAGGCAATGGCAAAAAACATGCAGATTGGGCACTGGACCTGATCAAGGCTACTTAGCTAGTTCTTTACTGTCTTTTTGCTATCTTTTTGTAGTTTTTGTATTGTCTCTTTGCTATTTCTTTTAGCAGTTCTTTCTGTGACCTCTTTTGTATTCTTTTTGGAGGTCTGTCTCATGTTTTCTTCTAATTTCTCTATCTATTTCTAGAATGACTTGATGTAATAAGGTTTTAGGTCCTTAAAACCTATTTTTACTTAATCAAAACTCTTGGTGGAATATAATCTTATTAGATGTTCATAAATGTATGTATAGTTATAAGTTAGTAAATATTTTGTTATATTTTAAGTGAATTTATAGTGAGGTTATTGGTTTTTTAGGATCACTACAAATGTACTAAGCACTGCCATTATATATGGTCTATGTGTTCCAAATAGCAGCAACCTCTAATTTATAATTAGAAAAGGCTAGTAAGAAACATGTCCCTTCATGGGACATGTCTATTCAATAATTAGATATTAACAAATAATAAAATCTCACATAATAATATATTATTTAACTACACACACAAGTATGTACACACACACACACACACACACACACACACACACACACACACACACACACACAAACAATATATATATATATATATAGATAACACTTTCGTTTAGTGTAATGAGTTTATCCAATTGAAGCTACCAAACATTAACACTTCCTCTTAGCTAGGGAGGACAAACACAAGACAAGTATTACACCATTGGTAATATTAGGAGTGACAAATTTTTAAGATATATTTGATTAGAATGTATCCACCATTTTATATTACATTTGATATCATGAGTATTGGCCTTTAGAGTGTCAACATATGATTTTCACCAAATACTCTGAATAATGATCTCCATAATATCAACACTCGATATTCATCATGTTCTGAATAAGGCAATGGTGTGCAAAACATCAACATATGATATTCACCATTTTGATATCGCATTTGAGTATTGGTCTCTAGAATATCAACATGTGATATTCACCAAATACTCTTTGAGTAATGGCCTCCAAAAAGAAATGCAAGATATTCACCAAGTATTGTGAGTAATGGCATCCATAACATTATTTCATATGATATTCACTGTGTACTCTATGTAATGGCCTCTAAAACACCAATTTGCATAACATTCACCATGTACTCAAAAAAAAAATTATAAGGTATATGCACACACATTCTCATAATGTGTATCATATAAAGATCCACCATGCAAAGTATAATCTATCATGATCTGCATAGACATCATAAGATATCCATCATAATAGAAAATTAAGTTATTGGGAAATTGTCACCTTTCAATAACTTCTATAAATACAAGTGATAATCATTTGGAACTTGCCACTTCATCATGATGTACATAGGAGGTAGGCCCATTAAAGTCATATAGTCACACACAAGGACTTTTGAACTCCCTTTGAAAATCAATCATCTGAGCTCCTCAACCAAAGTTGCATTTGATGAAGTGTCATACTCCCTCTAAATCTGATATGATCAAGATCTTCAATGATCAACTAAAACATATTCTTTGTCTGCTCCTTCAGATGAATGTGTCAGATTCCCTCTGATCATTAATTTTTTGAGCTACTTTACCATTTAAGAAGTGTCAAACTCCCACTTTTTCCTACAAGAACATTCTTAGAGGAAAAGATCAAGGAAAATGGTTATTATAATATAAATACAATTACAAATAAGATAGATTTACTACATTAGGAATACTTGAAAATTGTACCATGCAGTCGAACAATAATACCCCCTAGATACCTTCTTCTATAAAGCTCAATTCTCAATTAAGGTGCAATCTCTGCTACACATTATTGTCAAAAATCATGTGTTCCATGTTATGCTCACCATCATTCTTGGGTTTGAATTAGGGGTCCCACCACTAATAGCACATAACATAATTTAACTTTTTCCTTTATTAATAATTCCCCCTTTCATTATTTCCTTACACAAGTTTATAAGAGATATGGAACTGCCATATTTTGTCAAATCATATCAGCACTTTGACCATGTGGGTTTTGGTGGAGAAATATTTCTATGTTGAGAAGCCCCCCATTGTGTTCAATCATTTCTATTGGAGGTAACCTATATTCCTCCCTTAATGCTGTCAGCGAAGCCTTCACTTGGTATGATGAACCATTAGGAAAATGTCTTACTTCCTAAGTCCTTTCTACGATGTGGAGGGTCCATTCATATGTGGCCATTGGTTCATTTATTTATATATTTTTCTTGTCTCCATCGTTGAATGGTATCTTCATAAATAATGACTTATATCTAATCTTTTATATTCTATGTTGGATTAATGTTGAGAATCTTATCGTTTGAGTTTTGATGTGACTTAATACATGTCCAATTGCAATGTTCCACTAGTTATCAATTCGTTGAATCGGATGTAAATAATCCCTATATTTTTCACTGTTCATTTCTACCCATGATAAAGTTAAGAGGATTTATTTCATGATTGTGGTTCATGTTTGGATGGAATTTTTTGTTGATCACTTCATACAAGTGCCACTGCTAAATATTATATCGTCTGAGTTTTGAACATTGTTGTCATTATCATTATTATTTCATCAAAACTCCTCCAATTAATTCATATTCCACATCATAGTAATCCTTAATCAATGCATTCCTTTATGGATCATGTAATAGATACCTAGTTCAATGTTGGTTTGATGTGTTATCACACCTCCCAATGAAACACTACAAGTCTTGATCATAGACACTTTTAAAGAAATACAAATAGGACCATACTTGATTCCTTCTATTCATACATTGGATGGCAAGGGAACCAAATCATTACACGTATTTGTTTGTAATATCAATATTAACCATCGACCAAATTAATTTCCACACAAGTTTGAAAACATTTAACTAAATGGAGGCTTCTTCTCTATACGTATTTTTCAATGAGTCTCTACCATCTATGATTTTTTTATTTCTGATGTAATTGATATTGGCATTGCTACTGCCTCGTATATGTGACTCCACTATCTTATCTTGAATACTTTTAAAGTAGCATCTTGTGGGTATGACCTTTAGAGGCCTTTTTGTATCTCTAATATATCTTCAATTTCATATAATAGCCTTCTCTAGTGTATGTTATGTACTCTAGCCTCTGATAACACAGTAGCAATATATGATCAATGCCACAATATTTACATCACACAGATAGGATGGCATACTTGCTAGGGATTCTATGATTATGTATAACCACAACAATCTACTACTCACCACTTCTATCATATAGAAATACTAGATTTATTAATGCTTCTAGAATGATCCAAGCAGATTTGAATTTCAATGTGAATCATAGTGTTCATCTCTTAATGTAGTGAATGGTGAAAGTCTTGTTTGTTTTCTTTATTCACAGCTGACTCTATTTTAATAGTATGTTCTCCTTTTATATTTGTTGATTATAGACTCTAGTTATTTTGCTCATTATATTTATATCATTCTCATCTTTGCAAATGATAACAGGCGCTGTCAAGTTTCCTTCTTTTCATAAATCGCTAACTATACACTGTAAGTGTTAACTATTCACAGTTTGACTTGGTTCCCTATAGGAAAGTTGAATTCATATTCATGTACAATATAGTCATTTGTGCCTAGACTTAACTATACGCATTGGTTTCCTCCACATATTTGTTTATATATTTCTCTCATAATTTGTCATAATTCTTTCTTAGTATTCATTGCATCTTTCACAGTGTTCTTACATTTACAACTTGGCTCTGATACCACGTTGGTTTTCTAGGATCACTACAAATGTACTAAGCATTTCCATTATATATGGTCTATGCGTTCCAAATGGCAACAACCTCTAATTTATAATTAGCAAAGGCTAGTAAGAGAAATGTCCCTTCATGGGACATGTCTATTCAATAATTAGATATTAACAAATAATAATATCTCACATAATAATATATTTTTTAACTACACTCACAAATTTAAATACACACACACACACACACACACACACACACACACACACATATAACTTCAGTTTAGTGTCATGAGTTTATCCAATTGAAGCTACCAAACATTAACAGAGGTTAACTAGATAATCATTTATTTATGGTAAGTATATATAAGAGGGTGAAATTATATTTAATTTTATTGTAATTATAATCTAATTATAATTATAACTCAAGTTGAGCTATTTATAATAGAACTATGAGTTCAATGGAATTTAATATTAATATTGGACTTATATGGAAGTTAAAGTAATACTTTAAGAATGATATTGATACTAATATTTCATCTAATGCTTTATATTATTAACTAGACATTTATAATCTAACATATTTTAAATTAACAACATGATAAAATACTATAGTCATAATTGATAAAATATTAATATAGTTAACATTTTATTTAATAGATAATTTTTGATTTGACTATTAAATTATTCAATAAATAATAATATTATAATATAGATTGATCATGATGATTTATTATATATGAAGTATTTATTTACACTTATATTGTAAGCATTCATGCATGTTTTGAACATAAGCTCTTAAGCCAAAATGAACTTTAAGAATATAAATTTGTTTTGTTGCAAAACTAAACTTGTATTATTATCCTGATTTTTTTTAGTACATGGTTTTATTTTTATTTATTTTATGATGCTTTGGGGGTTATGTAGCTAGTCAATTGGTGTTGTACATCATAGGCTACATGATTCTATTTTCTATGTAAAATGATAATAGCCATTTTTATGTCTTGATTAGTCCATGTATGGTTTAGAGTGTAAGTGTGAGTAATCTCACTTGATCAAATCATTATGTCATTAAACCAATGGAGGTGATGACCATTGTTTTTGTTAAGTACAATTTACTTGGTAATCTTATGCTATCATTTATGTTGATCTATATTCTAGATGGTTATGTTGTAGAGTATGTTGTTTTATGATTTATTCTATAATTTGAATAGTTATCTTTATGTGTGATGTACTTTATGATAGAAATGGATGTTATTAGTATTGGTCTATTTTTCTCATGATTATGAGACTTTATGAATTGTTACTATGATTATGGGATATCCATTATTCTTTCAGATGTTATATTGAGATGGATAATGAATCCTTATCTAGATGTGATGTTCTTTCCTATGCTCCATTTTTTTATTTTGGAGATTTTCATGGTTATAGTTTATGAGAATTTTTTGGTATTATTTGGATTAGTTTGAATGGGGCATTAGGGTAGGTTATCTAGGTGTATAGGGGGAAGTGGCTTGCAATGGGGGTTAGGGCCCTAAGTGGTTGTCAGGGTAACTCATTGTAATTAACTTAATTAAGTGATAACACTACACATTAAATGGGGGTTTAAAAATTAATTTAAAAAATTAAATCTTCTTCGTCCATGCCTTGAGTGTTAGTATAGGCTAGTATGGGAGTGGGAGAAGATGCTTGATTGCAATCTTTCATAATTAGTTCCATTGTCTATACAAAAGGATTACTGATGTCACATAGAGTCATTGAGGGGCCAAAGTCCAAAGAGACTGCTAGGGTAACCTTAGAGTTGACTCATTGACACTTCCCCATATGTGTCTTAGGTTTCCTATATATTTATATTTGTGTTTATGGTTATGTTTATGCTTATGCTTATGCTTATGCTTATGCTTATGTGTATGTTTATTTTTATGTTTATGTTTATGTTTATGTTTATGTTTATGTTTATGTTTATGTTTATATTTTTGTTTTGGGTTGCCTCTTGGATTGTCTTTTCATATGAGTAGTACCACTTGTTATAGAGATCTTTTAGGGTCCTTGCTTTGGATTTGTATTGTTTATTTTGTGGTTTGATTATCTGTGTGTGGATTGTATATTATCTCACTTGCACAGTGGGAGTGGAAGCTTGATTAGGTAACCACATGGTTGGGAGGTAGTGACTTCTTTCCATTTGGATCCCCCTCAGATTGACACCAATATTATAAGTTTGTTAATGTTTTTGTATCATTATTCTCTTATTCTTATCCTAGAGATAGTATTTATTTGATGTATCTACATATCATGTACCTTATATCCTGAGATCCTACAAGATTATGTACTTGTTATTACATACACTGTGACATTTGCAGTGGATGTGGTTATTTGGATTAGTTTTGTTGTATCATTTTTACTTATGTATCTACTTATGAGATTATTTATCTATTATTCATTCATTCTTATGGATATTATGCTTAAGACTCAAGCTAATTAATAAAACTTTCTTAAACATGTCTCAACATGAAGGAACCCTTGAGGAATGAAAATTGTATTCGTAATTACTTATGCGTACTTGATGTGTATGTGTATATTTCTTCCACATTGTTATTTTATATTGTATAAACATTTTTAAAAAATTTAGTAAAATATTGTAATATAGTAGGTTAATTTCTCTTGGTTCTCGAGTGAGGCATTGCATCTGGTATCAAAGCCCAAATTTGTACACTAGGAACTCTTGCCATATTGTGTGCCACTAGATAACAAGTAGTAGAACTTGCAATAAGATTTAAACAACACTTATCAACATAAAACTTAGGCAACATAGATTGGACAAGAAAATTGGGAAAAAATAGAACTTTAAAAAAATGAAACTTGCATTTGTAACATTAGGACTCTTGTTTTGGTGTCTGTACAATTTATCTTTGTTATCTTATAACTTATTCAAAGTTCTTCTTGATTAAGTTAGTATTGTAAACCTTATTTCTTATGCTCTTGGCTATGTGGCATTGATTTCTAGTTTATGCTTAGACTCGTGCACATTGATTAGATCTTATTGTTTATTGCATACTATTTTTGTGTGGGTGTAATAATAAAATATGAAAAGATATATTTAATTATGAAATTAGAATTTAATTCATAGCATTTTTGTTTATGTCAAATACATCATGCAAAATTTAAATAATACATTACTCATTATGAATTATACAGTTATAGCTTTGGGTGTGGGTCTTGTCCTAGTAGGTCAATAGGGTCAAGGACTTAAGTCCTTAATAGGGTAATGTATTACTTTCATAAGAGAACCATTTGATGTATGATTTATTATTAGCATTTATTAAATAGAGTTAGAAACATTGTTTTAGATGCACCATGTAGATTTTTGTGTATTAACAAACTCAAGCATTATAATATAGTATAGAATGATTGCTAGTAAGTAAGGCTCATAAATGCATGGACTGACACGAAATATATTTGTAACAATCATTAATGAATCTATCTTTTCATTTTGTTTAAAGTGCATTCTCTAATGCATCCAGTATCATAGAACCCTAGATGTCATGAACTAGTTACTCTCTAGAGTGTGGCTACCACTAGTCACCTTGTTATGTGAAACATGTCCTTATGGAAATTTTTGGTTATTTATAATTTTTTCATGTTGTGAGTGGGCTAGCATTGAATTTTTGAAATTTCTTATGCCTGAATTAATCACCTTATTCTATTTTTTCTATCTATTTTGTGGCATCGATCACTCTTTATTTATTGTTGAAAATCACTACAGGGTTCTTTTCATTTACTGTTGAACTTGATATTCACCCACTTGGGTCTTTCTTTTGAGTTCTATGGTGACTATCTAAATGTTTGATATTGTTGGTCCTATTATGTGACAAGTATTATTTCTATCATGTTCATCAAGGACCTCTGATAGTATGTGTAAGGGAGCACATTGTGAGATAGCATTATGACTGCATGTAGAAAGGAAAGCTATTCGGATCACATAGATTGAATTAGTGTCATATTAATTATGATTGGGTGAATATTTCATTAACTAGGATTGCATGGGATTCTCAAATTATTATTCAAATATACCATTAAATTTTGGATGTCTTTTATGATGCTCATTGAATGTGAATCTAAACATATTTAAGAAATTGTTAAAGGAAGAATGTTTGATCAATGTGGTTTTTGATTTATACTTAAACTAGAATCATATTTCTCTTAGTGGTTCAATGTGTATACTTAGTAAGATAGGCTTGTATTAATTTCTCATTTGACCCCTTTGTATGACATTGTGGATAGTATGTTTGACTTTGGGTATCTTAGTAGTGATGGTCAGCTTCCAGGAGTAAGCATATTTTAATGAGGGGGAGAAAGTAATACCCCTTCTTTACTATCATTGTAGACTCCATTGTTAAATTTATATTTGACTGTTTTATGGACATGTTAGCCCTTAACTAATATTTGATATACAATACTTTGTTATGCAGGCTAATTGATTATATCACATAACAATGGTTTCTTGTAATGATGATGCTCTAATTTCTCTTAATCAATGAAAGTAACTACCTTCATAATGATGCCACATAATGTGTCTTTGAATGATGTTTACCATATCTTCATGATGATGAGTTTCTCACGTTAGAAAATGATGATATTTATAGTCATTTTTTATTAATTATACTTACCCCATACTTGCATATATATGGTGTGTGTGTGTGTGTTTTACATTTTTGTTTGATGTGCCTGATGTGGTTGAGGGAGGGAGTCATAGACACCTATGAGTCAGGATCTACATGATGTACCTCTCCCCACCATTGTCTATTTAGCTTATATATATATATATATATATATATATATATATATATATATATATATATATATATATATATGCACATGCTTGTCTTTTATGTAGGTTGCAGGTACCGAGCATCGACTTCCCTAAATTGCTAGGATGAGTGTGCCTTATCATAATAACTTAAAGGTTAGAATGGGGAGGTAATGTTTAGGTCCAACTCCAGCTAAAGCCTAATTACTTATCTTGAGAAGGAAGGTATTTATCTGACTGCCTACCCTTTTGAAACCCGTGATTTTTTCTTTGTGTGTTGATTGACTTTGACTTTGGTAAAAAAAAATTATGTTGCTTTTATGTGGGTTTGGCTATGTCATTTGCTTGATAAATGGTTTAATTATGGTATTTGGATTAATCTTATGATATTCAAATTATTAAATATTATTTTATTTTAAAAGAAAATTATTAAAATGTGATGATGTTTAATTATATATGATTTAATTTATTTTTTAAAATTATTTTAAAAGTCTAAATTGAGAAATTGAATGAAGAGAAATTACAATATTAAAGATTTTAATATTGATTTGTCACAATTATTTAATTAATAATAATTAAATTAGAGTTGCATTTAAATAATGGGTTTTAATTATTATTATTTATTAAAATAATAACTTATGATTTTAAAAGTCTCATGCAAAATTAATAAAGTGGAGAAAAGAAACAAATTAATATTTTATGTTAAAATTTCTTTGAGTGTGCATGAAAAGATTTAATAAATTAAGTTATTTAATATTTAATTTAAACTAAGAGGTTTTTTATCAAAATAAAAATTAGGAAACCCTAGTTAGGGTTAGGGCTCTTTATTAGAGGTTTTTTGGTCATTTTAGAAGGAGACAGGTTTTGGGAGAGTAACTGAATGGAGAGTTAGAACTAACAGATATACATAGAGGTTTGTGGTTATTTAACATTAAAGTTAAAGTGTAAATTCAAAGTTTAGGAGTATTTTGGATCGTGTGTTTTAGTCTTTTGTTGTCTTCTTCGTGTCTGTCAAGTTGCATTGTAGTGATTGTTGAAATTTATGAATAGTTTTTATTTATGAATTTTAAAAGAGAAATTACTTCTAGGTAATATTATTTTTGAGAAATTAGAAAGAAGAAAATGTATTGTTCCTGTGTAGAGAATTCTCATAAAACTTAAATCTAGAAACACCTTTGTTTTAAATTTAGCAAAATCACGTTGAATGAAATATGTCAAACTCCTAGGTTCTTCTTGAGAAAAATTACATGCAAAATAAATAGAAAATAGGAATATTCATCCAATTTGGAGTATAATTAAATGTAGTTGTAAATAATTTGTAAAAATAAAATAAATTGAAATTTTAAGATGAATTAGATATTGTCATTCAAATTAGAAGTTAAATCTAAAATTAGAATAAAATAAAATTGACAAAATTATATGTCCAAATATATTTTCATATTTTATAAATTAGATAGAATATATTTACTATAATAAGAATTATGTTTTAAAAAGAAATATATGTATAAAGATAACATGCAATTCCATGTAGTTGTGCAAGTAAAGGAATGAATACAAATGAATATATTTATGCATGTGAAAATAAATAAATGCATGTTAGAAAATTTGATAGAATAATCATACATCTTTAAAAGTAAATAGGAATGTAAAAATAATGCACGCAAGCTTATTTTTATTTGATATATATTAATTTTCAAAATTATTAAAAATTGTATTATTTTTTCTTTGATTGATAAGAGGAAAGTTCCCATGTTTATTAATATCAAAAATATTTACAAAAAACTCTATTCAAGTGCAAGCACAATGGGAAAAAGAACGAGGTTAAGAAAATCACTGATGTAGCCTAGGACTGAAGACTTGATTATGTGTGGATGCCCTAATAGGGACTTGAAGAGGGCATTCCCTCTTTTAAAAAAATTTAGAGGACATTTCCTCTATTACAAAAGTTTAGGATATTTAAAAAAAGACTTAAACTATTATATTTTTGAAATATAGTTTTTCAATACTCATTTAGTGAGTTAAGTTACAGTGAGATGGGGAGAATCTCATCCCTATAGTGAGATAAAATCTGAAGAAAGAGCATGGATCCAAAGAAGAAGTTGCTTGCAAAATTCCTCTGCCAAAACATACAAACAGGAAACAACAACAACCTTTTCTTGATAAGGAATTAGTGCCTTATAACTTTTCAAACCACAAACTAGTTTTTATAAGTCCTCATAATACATCAAATAAAAATAGAGACAAAATTTGTTTGATTGTAACCAAGGATGCATTAATCTCAAGCTAGCTCAAATAATTAAGTAAGAAAGTGTTGATCTCTGAGCCTTGTTGCCTATTAGTGTCCAACCCTTAGGCATTTTGTAGGTAGTGTTGGTTGGTCATCACTACGACCGAGGCATCCAAAGAAGGTCAAGCTACATGGACTTGCTTATATTTCATTACATGTTGAGGAAGTTAAAGGTTTTTGAGAACCCCAGTAGAGACCAAGCTAGCATACATGTTGAGTAAAATAATGGAGACCAAGTGATGTAAAGTTAACTTATGTCGAGTGAGTCAGTATATGTCAAGCCTATCAAAGTTGAGAGATAGCATGAATGTTAGTTATGACTGAGTGTTAGAACATTCAATTATCGAGTAAACTAGTTTTGGCAATGTGTTTGTAGTGGGACAAACACTTATGTAAATTATTTTAGCTGACTTTTATACAACATTTGCGGATTGTAGAGACATTTAGGGAGAAAATTATGTGTTTTGTCAAAAGGCATTAATCCCAAGAAATGCATATTAACCAATTAGAAAATTAGAACAGTTAAATGGCAAAAGGATGAATTATAGATCGTTGATTATGATCTAGAACTTTCTATGATTATCTATTTAAGAAGGGATCTAACCCTAAATCATTATGGGGGAGTAATGAAACATATGTGATCTTTGTGAAAATGGAGAAGAGTGTGAAGGAGTGAACAAGCTAAGGACAGAGCAAGGAAGGCTAAGTTAGGAGATCACATAGAGAAACCTAGCAATGAAGGGAAGAATAGAGAAGATCAAATAGGGAGATCAGATTTAGACATTGAAGAGAGAAGATCCATAAACAAATTTGTGAGAGAAAATTGAAGGATCAGGTACTAAGAAATTCTAACTAGTGAATCAAGAAAAATCTCTTAATAGATTAGTTTTAACATACCTTGTTTAAATCTCCTAATAGAGTGCTTACTTCATTATAAGTTGAAATCCTTTAATCAAGGTAGACATAATAGTCTTATATTGATTTTAATTGAGAAAACCCCTCAGAGTGTAAATCATTTGCCTTTTACCTTCACTTTGGAGGGTTTCTTGGTTACCAAAATCTTTTCATTGTGTGTTTATATTTTCATGGATGTTATGCTTAGATAGATTTCATTTCAGCATTACAATTTATGATTATATGGTATGAGATCTAAGATATGAGATGGATTAGAAATGAATGCAATTAATCTATTATGTTGTTTGAGGAAATAAAAGTTTTAAAGATCCTAATTCACCTTCCCCACCTTCCCCCCTCTTAGTATTTTGTTTCCCAATAAGAATTCCAACAATTGGTATCAAAGAAGTGTTCTCTTGAAAGAAGTCTAATAGCTTGTTCTCTTGAAAGAAGTCTAACAGCTTGTGAGTTTAGATCTTGGAGATGGAGGCTTAAAATTTGGGAAAGATCATTGAGAATTAGATTATTGAAATCCATATCATACTTCAACAACTTGGTGGAGAAAAAGAAGAGTTAAGGAAATCCTTAAAGAAAAGGAAAGTCATGGCCATTCAGCAAAATGATATACTATATAAGGAAGTTGATACCAAAGTATTTTCAAATAGTGGGAATTTCGGTGACAATGATGCAAAAATAGAAGATCTACTGGAGAAGAATAACATTCTAAGTAAAGAAGTAAGAAAGAGAGAACATGAAATTCAATCAATAAGACTCTGTAAAGTGATTGAACAAAAGAAGAAAGTTGAAGAAGAAAAAATCGTGGATGAAGAAGACAAAGAAAAATGGATACCAGACTTGAAGAAAGGTCATTTGATGTGTAAAATCTTACAAATACTTAGTTGGACATGATGAATTAGTTGTTACTTGCAAATCAGGAGTTGAATAAAAAAGACATGGAGATTGCAAATCTGAGATCACAAAGTGACCCACTAAGGAATGAGTTGAGATATGAGTAAGAACTTGTGGAAAGAATGAATAAACCAAGTGAAGCTATAAGATACTTTGAAGAACTGATGAGATCACCAAGGTCATGTAGGGATACTTTTGGTCTGGGACATATCAAGCACTCTTCATCTATTGAGGAAGGAGAGTCATCAAAGATTGGAGAACAAAGAAATGCAAAACCTAAAGGAAAACCTACATGTCATCATTGTGGTAAACTTGGACACAAAACAAACATCTACAAAAGCAAGAAAGGTATGCAAAACCCTAAACCTAATTTCACTAGTAACTACTTTAATTGCAAGAAACAAGGACACCAAGCACATGAATGTAGGTCAAAGGCAAGTGATATACCTACTACACCTAGGTTTGAAGGAAGTTGTTACATCTATAAAAAAATATGGACATAGAGCTCAAGATTGTAAATCCAAATAAAAATCCAACTAGACATCTAAAAGGAAAGCTCATGCATCTAATCAATATAACTTTCACAGTTGGGATTACAACACATGGTATAATTTTCATTATTGTTGAGAGTATGGAAACATTCCATAAAAATGCATTAAAACACATTTTAGAGGTAATTACAAGAAATGGTTGAATGGAAATCTAGTCTATTTTAGTTGTCTCAAGGTTGGACATGTTACTAAGAACTATAGGACCCGAGTACCAACATCAAATAATGAAAACACCAAAGGAAGAGGAAAATTTGAGATGAATCAATCATGGAAAAAGATAGGAGAAATTGGAGGTAGTGGATTAAGTGGAGCTGAGATCACCCAATCCAACTAAGCAAAGAAGGTACGTAAGGTAATGTATACTTGAATGATATATTATACACTAGCTCCTAACAAGAAATGTTATTAAAATTTCATATCAACATGAATCAAGATGCACTAGGAAAATTTTGAGAGAAGAATTGGGTAATGGAATCAATCACACTATCAAGTGTCAAGCATCAATAATATTGTCTGTATTGACTAAGAATTGCAATACAGACTAAAATTTTGCATCAACTAAGCTGGTGTATTGGCCAAACCAAATGATATTGATCGAGGCAAGTAATAGTGGACGGGTATCTAAATAAAAGGAAGTGTGAACACAATGTGAAGGCCGAGACAGTTGTTATGCACCTACCATGGTACATCGCATTTATTGTAGACCTAAATGAACAGATTGAAGGTATATATAAAAATTTTAAGTTAATTTTGATTTTCCAAGCAATTATTGTGCATTCAGGCAATTAAAAGGAGATCAAGGAGAATTTGGTGAAAGAACAAGCGAATCACAACGTACCATTGGCAAAATTTGGAGAATTCAATGAGTAAGGTTTTATTGTCATGTTAAGTTGATTTTGAAGTTGTTGAAGTAAATTTTTTTAAACCCCAATTTAGAAATGGCATCCACTGCATCCATATTCGGAAAGGAAATGTTGAAGGAGAGTTATGCAAAAATTGTAAGGAATTATCAGTTTCCTCTACCTACATGTAAGGAGTACCCAAACATTGCGATGACTAGAGACACATCTGGCACCCTGTTGTTGATCCCACCAAGAGTGTAATGGTTCACGATGTGTGATCATGTTACATGTGCAAGATTGTAGAAATTGGAGACTATGAACTGTGAGTAGCCTATGATAAGTTGTGTGAAAATGGAGTTCTGAGAGATGAAAATAAAATTATTGTTGAGAAAGGGCTTACCAATTCCCTAGCATTTCTAAAGTTATTCAAGGTAGAATGGATCAAGATTATACTAAGCCAAATATATTATGTGAAAATATGGTTGGAAGGTGGACCAGTGAAGATAAACAAGGAAATAATTCATTGAGTTATAGGTTATCCTAGCTTGGATAGACCAAAGACAATGAGGTGTGCTACAAAAGATGTTGCTGAGCTAACTAAACAATTTTCCTTGTGTGGCAGTTGCAGCTATCAAAAAATCTTGGAGCAATAAGGAAGGCCAAGATCACTTCTTATAAATTTGGTTCATTATTAGTTTGTATATTTTTCTATGTATAGAGTTCATTCCCTATTGTTAGAAAAGTTGCATGGGATAGGAGTAGACCAGCTACTGAGCGGATAAATGGTCTTATTGAACAATTGGATGAAAAATTTGAGGCTATTATGGACAACTATTTTGATGAATTCAAGAATGAGATGAAAATACCAAAATTAGTGGTAGATCATTATTTTGATGATATGTGCTTTATGGTAGACATAGATTATGGATATGCCCAAGCAGTACTACCAAGGGTTGTATGGCTAAGGCTAATGCAATATGAATTTAATGTAGATGAAGTTATTACAACAGTTACTACATTATCTAAGGAGATAGATAAGAATGTTGAGCCCTTCAGAAATTATGAGTTTTCCAAGATTAAGGTACTTAGGAAACAAAAGTGCCCAATATAGATAGAAAATGATAGGAGATTATTGAATATCTTGAAGACAATCTTGGCACAAGACAACTATAGATAACTGAGGGAAAAGGTGAGGATGAAAAATTTGATGAAGGAGAAGAAGACAAAGATTCAAAAGGAAAAGAGCTAGTTTTTGTTGAGCCCAACTAACAACAAAAAGTAATCATTGTTGATCCTAAGGTGGAGGATCTGAAGAAAAATGTGAACAAAGTTGTCACACCTCTTGAACCTGAGCCAAAGCAGAGGATAATAACTAGATCCAAGTTAGATCCTACCGAAGAGGTTGAGAAGGAAATTGATTGTGACACCTGATGAGGAGGAGAAAGATAAGGAAGAAACTAAGTTTGATGATTTGAGAAAACTTAAAATTATACGCAGACTACCTCCAATGACCATTGATTAGGTATGTGAGAAGATTAGAGGATCGACTCATATGGAAGTTGTTAAGAAGATTAATTATGATTCTTTAAATAAGGATGATCAAGAAAAGATTGAAAAGGCTATGATGATATGATGATAAAATTTAGATATACACCTATAGAATTAGGTGAAGGCATTCCTAAAGATTGTATAATAAATTAGACACTAAATGCAAGTGGGCATTATCCACTGAGACACAAATAAGGGAGACTACTTTAGCACAAATAATGCCTAACTTACGGAAGACACATATATCTATATTCCTAAAAGATTTTGTAAAGAAATTTGTACCTAAAGAGAGAGCATACAAAATTTTAAGGAATAAAGCTCATAAAGTTGAAAAAGAGAGCATTATTATATGGAAGAAAGCATTTGGATTGCTAGTTCCATCGGTTGAGGAAAAGAAAGAGGAAGAAGGAAGAGATGTTGTAGAGTTAGAAGGTTAGGATGATGAAGAACTTGCAAAATTAAAAGATGAAGTGAAATAGTTGATAGAGGGGAGTGAACAATGAGATGTTGTTAGAGGACATTCTGGATTCATCACCATTGAATCAAAATGTATTAACTAAGGAATATTTTAAAACTTCTAAATTAGATACCTTAGACACCTCTCTGCCATGCACCAATCCAATTTTACTACAAGTACAAGACTATCCATGGATTGAAAGTGCACGAACTGATGGTTTTCAATGTATTAGTTAAAGTGTTTTCTAACATGAATGTCAAGCAGCAAGGCAAGGTGATTATTGGGTTTCCACAATTCACCCATTTCATAGATGGAAAAATAGATGAGAAAGAGGAAGTAAAGATATTAGATTCGACAGAGCTACAAAAATCAAAAGAGAAAGAGGCTATTCTATCTCTTATACAGTTGTAGAGTGTCGTGCCAAATGATATTGATATATTAACTGTTACACATTTTCAACAAGTTATTTCAACTCCACATGAACCCAAACAATATGACTCTAGAGTAGGTGCATAGTTTGCAAGCTTTGTTGAGTCGCAAGACAAAGAAAGAGAAATTGAGGAGAGAACTCAAGAAAAAGTAGGTATTGCATGATATTAAGGATATTTTTGTTGATGTTTTTTAGCTTCATGATGTTAATGAGAAACATCAAATTTTGGATCTGTTGGCCTATTTTTTGACCCTTTATAATTTTGTTACATCTATAGTGAAAAACCCTAGCTCTATGTCTAAAAATTGTGAAATTTATTAAAACCCTACGTGAAATCTTTCAAATTTCATAAACCCTTGTTTTTGTGCCCTAGCCCTCACAATAGTGGAAAGTAATATTTTATTAATCACGTGGGAAGCCCTAATATTAAGTTTTCATTCTTACATTTTCCTGTAATTTATTTTTTTAATTACTTTCACAAAATGAAAACCCTTCACTAGAAGCAGTGCCCTAACCATGGTTATTTCCTAAGTATTTGGCGAAGTGTCTTAACCATGATGGTTTATTTCTACCAGTCGTCAATCTTTGAAAGATCAATGGACAGTGCTTGAGGTTGCTAAAAGTTTATGGAATGTGGGCAAGTGTTTGCTTGACACGTGGCCATGGTGATGTTAACCTAGTTACTGCGCCACAAAAGTCTAAAGTTGTCAGAAGTTGCTAAGCATATTTGAATTTTAAGCAATTTCATGGGTTCTATTGAGCAATAGGACCATCTTTGGTATTGTATTAATTACGTCGTTGATCTTCAAAAGATCAATGATAGTTGTATTACCACTTCATGAAGATGTGCAAAGTTTACCTAAAGTGGTAAAGTGTCAATTTGACATGTGTCTTCAGTGATGTCATGCAAAACATTGAAGTATTTCAAAAGGCATAAGATACATTCATCATTGATCTTGGGAAGATCAATGGATAGTGCTTACCCACAAAATTAAGTTACTCAAAGTTTATCGAATACGAGCAAGCGCCTGCTTGACACATAGCATTTGATGAGGTCATGGGCCCATAGTTCTTAAAAGGTAGTAATGTGGTATTTACAATTGGCGACTATCAGAACATGTTGGAAAAGGGCAATGCATTTATTGGTTGACTCTGTTAACTGGATTTAAAAGGTGCATGATTTGTGTACACCATTGACCCTGGGAATATCAATGGACAACACATCCCCAAAAAATGAAGTGACTAAACTTTAAGCAAAGCAGGGAAGTGCCTTCTTGCCACGTGGACAAGTGGGACCAGTGACTGAGAAATTTACTTCGTCGTGCCAACATGGAAAAGCACGGTGATATGGAACATGTTAATTGGTGGGATAGTTCATGTGTTGCTGAGTTGGAAGATGATTGTGTCATTGGGCCTATAATTTTTAAAAGCCAAAATTGTAAAGTTGTAAGGATTACCGTGATTGTCGATCTTTAGAAGATTGACGATCTGCACTTCACCGCTTTGTGAAAGTTCTTTGATTTTAAGAGATGTGGGAATGTGCCATGTTGATGTATGGAAATTCTAAAAATGAATTAATGCAGCTTTTTTATTTTAAAAATAAGTCATTTGATGCCTAATGATCAACGGTTAAAATTCAAATTTCATGACATGGTACAAAATTTTGAATGTGGATTATTAATTCTTATCAATGCCACTTCGTGCGAGCTTAATTCTATAGTAAATTTTGGAATTCACCATTTTTGAGCCACAAGATCACAAAATTATCACAATGCAAGTATTTCCAAGAGCTAGGGCAAGAATTTTTCAAGGTTTTCAACAATCTACAGAGTGATTTACAGAGGCAAAGAAGCAAGCAAAGCAGGTAAGTCATCTAAATTTTTGATAAGTAAAAAGTTGTGATTGTATTAGGGTAAATTTCACATAATGCCTCCATGCAAGGATTTTTCTAGAAAAGTAGATTACTTGAAGAGGGTAGTTCATGATGATTTTTTGGAACAAATGCTGCTATCAATGAATGAATTGGCTAGAGGTAGAGAATTGATTCCAAAAAACCCTAGGTTACTAGTTAGCGAGGGTTTTTATGAAAAAGCAAACTGGTTGAGAGATGTGGAAGTGTGTATGGGAGGTTTAGAACTTTTTAAGAAGTGATTTGTAGAATGAAAATTGGATACTCTGATAAGCAATGTTTGGGAATTTGATATAGGTAAATTGATTGTCCCTGGAGTCTTCTTTGATGATGACCTACTAGAAAATATGGAAAAGAAATATGATCCAATTACTAGGATTGTAAAAAACCATGTGGGGGATAAAATTTTTAGGGTTTCACTTGAATTTATCAAAGAGGTATTCAAGATGAACCCTAAACATGTTGTTCATGAGAAAATTGACATGGAAGACCTTCAGGCCAAATACGATGCACAAAGGGTATATCTAAGGGGAAGGCAATTACAACAGTAATTTGTTAAAATTGGGAAATTTCCCTTGGTTACACAAGAAACCCCCGAGCCCTTATTGAAAAAGCATTTTAATCCTAGGGCACAGGCTTTATATTTCTCTCTTTGCAAAATCCTTGGTATGGATGAACAAGATCATATCCCAGGTTCTGTTGTTCTTATTATTGCTCAAACTTTACAGTATAGAATGAGTTCCATTCTAGATTGTGCTACCTTCTTTGCTGAAGAAATTCATAATGGTCTTATTAGAATAGCACAAGCTAAAGTTAACAAGCCCTTTTGCTAGTATTCAATGTTAATGTATATATGTTTATATAAAGGAGTTACCTTTTTCTCCAAGGAGATGAAACTAGAATTGGAAAGAGATGGAGAAAGGCTCTCAGTTCAATTATGGAGTGTAGACATGACATGGGAGGTAATTGATGCCATCTTTGTTAGGTTTGATAGGTATTTTTCTTCAAGTCTTAGATTGTTGCTAAGAGGAGATAGCCCTAAGATACCACAACCCTTACTAGAATTAATAAGACCTAAGATCATGCCAAAGGACTATTGGTAAGCCATAATTGGGGGGATATCATTCCATATGTTGTCTCTACTATTTCCAGAGTTTATGGTTTTTTGGGGAAGCCTCATGTGTTGCCATACTAGGTGCCTTTAAAGGTAGGAATTATTGAGTTGTTATGGCAGATTGGATCAATTGAGGAGAGGGATTTTTTGGGAAAATCTAAAGGTACTTTCTTTCCAATGATTATTGTCATTCATCATTTTGTGTTTGTTAAAAAGGGATGGAGAAACCTAGGGAAATTCTTAGATAAATATCAAATGGTCGAATCCCATGCCCGTTTTGTTGATTCAAAGGGATTCTATGAGATCCTCAAAGAAAGGAGTAAGGCTAAGGTTCAAATACAAATTGTATATTTTCCTGAGGACATAATCAGAAATAAGTTATCATTGCAAGAACAAGAGGTTAAAAAAGAAAAATGGATAGTTTATAGTTAAGTCTTAGACTTTATAAATTCTTTTGAGCCAAATTATGATCCCTTGGTAGATAAGATATATTGGAGGGTGGAAATAGATATGTTGATGAATAATTTCTCTATAATCATGCAAATTTTGAATGAGAAAAAGTAGATCATAACAAAGGCATAACCAGACAAGGCTCTTGAAGTGGAAAGGAGGTTAGCCAGCAGGATGGTTGTGACCTTGGGCCAATATACACTACAAAGAAAGGTAGGGTATGTTGTGGCTCAGAACATACAATATGTTGCTCCATATAAGAGGCCAAGATCTGAAAGCCCTCTTCATACACATTCCCCTAAAAATTAGAGACTAGAACAGAGACCATCTTCTCATGCAAAAGAATATTCACCCACCCAGACTCCACTCAAAATAGATGATGAAGCATCTCTAAGGGAATAGCTGAGGAAAATTAGAGGGGAAGGGGACATTGTGATTACAACTACTGATATTGAAAGAGGAGTACCTGAAGAGCCTCCCATGCCATCTTTTGATCTTACTATTGTTGACTATATAGGTAAGGAAATAAACCTTGTGATTGTATAGGCTTCCAAAAAAATTATTGATGATGAAAACTTTGTAAAGACTAGAGTCGTTGCACAATTTTTGTGGAGAAGAAACATTAGTAATTTTGAGACTAAGTGTAAATCAATAAAAGTAGAGCAACCAGATAGGTTGGACTCTAAAATTGAAGATGAAGTTAAAGCTAACTTCATGGAAGAGTTTGCACAACTAACCCCTGACGGGGGAAGGCAACATTCGAGAGACTCGCGAGTTCTAATTTTACCTGAGTGGGACATAGCCAATGCTATGATTTTTTATTCTTTCAGGAAGGAAAATGATATTCATTTTTAAATTGAGGAGGAAATCATTCAAGCACATAAAGTTTTAAAGTACAAAAATGATCGCCAAGCATTGGTGATATGGTCTATTGAGAAGAGAGACAAAACCAAGCTACAAGAATTTTCAAGTGCTAAACATACTAGTAGTCTCATTGTTTATAGAGAAAATGATGTAGATATTGAAAAGGTATCTAAAATGAGTAGGGAAATGATGGATTTTGGGGTGGTAGTTGTTGAGAAAGATAAAGGTAAATTCTTGGAATTAAATACCAAGTTTGAAGAAATATTAAAGGTATATGAGGAGAGAGGGAATAGGATACATTAGCTAGAAACTCAGGTATTGCAAATGGATAAATGGTTAGGAAAGAGAAAGTGGGAGAATTTAGCAGGCCCCAAATTACTTATCCTTATCCACCAGTGGAGCCTTCTAAATCCACTCCTCATGTTGAAATTCCAAATACTCCCCAAAGGCCCAAATTTTATACTACAGAAGACTTTGAAGAAGAAAAGAGTAAACTATGGGCGTTACAAGTGGAACTAAATGTTCAATATGAGGATAAGCTAAGGAAAGCTATCATGTATTTAGTCAATAAAATTGATTGGCCACCATTTTATGAGCAACTAACAAAGGCAATAAATGTATGGGATGAGATAAAGGCTAATGATGAAGCCTTGAAGCCAATTGTCAACAAGTGGAGTAAAAGGAGCAAAGGAATTACTCTTCTATGTTTTTCTATCATCAATTTGTCCTATGAATATATAGAAAAGACTTATGATATGACCAATGATCTCTCATAATTTGATGATAAAAGAGTTGAGTTAAAAAAGAGGATCATTAATTATCTTGACAAATATAAAAGTGTTAGTTTTGAACTCTTCCCACATGCCATTGATAAAAGGGATAAATTAAAAAATAAAGAAGAATGTGCCTAGGAATTGAATGATTTATTTTTCCTTCAAATGAATAAGGTCATAAATGAGAAAAAAAGTGCATGATAGGTAGCTACAACTGAAGAAATTGTAAAGGTGCAGTTATTTTATGATTCTTTGAGGAGAGATTTTGCTGAAATTGATAGAATTGGGGAATATGTAATTAAAAGGTAGCAGGATATTATAAGTTGTAATTGGCCAAATTACATACCTTTTAACAAGTGGATGGAAAACCTTGTCCATGCTAAACACTTAGAACTTGATGAAACTAATGATGACCTAGATGAAATTCAAATAATTGATACATCGGTACAAGTAGAAGAGGACAAGAATAAACTACTAATTTCAGCTACTAGAATCAAGGTTCAAACTAATAGTATGAAAATAAAAGAATCAGATGTAACTATAATTTTGGCAGTATGTGATGACATGGATGGAGACTCTCGAGTTGAAGTAACCCTGTGAACATCTGAGCCAAATCCATCACGTCCAGTCCCATTGGCTACATCTTCTAAGGTGTTGCAACAGCATCAAAGACAATTATGAAATCTTCAGCAATAGAAGATGTAGCAAAAAGTGGTCCCACCAAATAATATTCATGATGAAAACATTGTGTTGCACCAAATTTTGTTTTTTGTGACAATAGTAATATAAATATCTTTTATGTCTTAAGGACAGCTGTCAATTTCTCTATGCCTAAAGTTTGTTGCATCTCACACTATATAAGTGAGATTTCAAGGCTAGAAAAAGGGTCTGAGTCATTGTACAATTTTTTGTTTTACTAAGCTTTTTTCCGTCCAATTCTTGATGCAACCTTATGATGTACTTTCTTTGCAATAATTTGAGAATACATTAATGTTACAAGATTTGTAGTGTCTTATCTTGAGTTGTTTTGAGTTCTACTTTAGTTGTTATACAATTTTCAAAGAGAATTAATAAAAAGATGAACTATCCCCATATGTTTTCTTTCTGAATTTTGTCTCCATTTGTGTTACCTAGTTATCTTGAGATTACATGAGCAAATCTTGTTCAATTGAATGCAATTAGGATAAATTGTATATCATTTCACTATTTGTTTTGATTCAATGAATTAGGTAAATGCTTCAGTGAATATGACAAGATCTCTAGGTAATAGGAAGGATATATGTAAGAATGAGTTTTAGTGAGGATTGCTAATAACACTGATTGTAATGCAATCAATTAGGTCAAGAAATTGGATAGACTCTAAATCCCAATAGATCAGGCACTGATCAACTAAGTTTAGCCTATGATTGGAGAAACTATGAATAAGCATCAAGCTTGAAATTAAATTAATTTTACTTTAAAGTATGAAGACTGTCAAAGCTGGTCAGCACTTGTTTACATTTAATCTATGAGTCTTAGTTAGCTGCTATTGTCTAGAATTATTTGTAGATCTAAGAAGAATTGTGACCAATATGTTGTAAGGTGATGATTATTATTGTAAATGTTATAGAATGAATGAATTATGAATGTAATGTTAGGTTATGAATCGTTTATCCCTTAGGTGCACCCACCTTCATTTTGCAAAGCCAAAAGTGTAGAAAATCTTTCCATATTTTGTTGAAGTTGGGTCCAGATCTAAATAACATATAGTTGTTTATAGGAAGTAGCTAATCCTTAGGGTATTTGTGATCTTCATCATCTTGGTACTAAGTATTTTGTTGTGTAGTAGTGTACAAACACCAATAAAATCAACTAGTGTATATAGTTGATGAGGTACATACAGAGGATATAGAGACCAGTGATAAATTGTTAAGATGGTCTGAGAAGAGATTTGAGCACAAAGTTTTGGAGAAAGCCTCAATTGAACTTGCAATCAAGTTGGTTGAGCTTTCCAACCTTGTAATGAATTTAGAAGGAATTTTTTCAACTAATCACTCTTTATATATGAAACTTTGTAATGTAGATTTCTTCACATTGGAGAATCAAAACCCTATTGATCAGGTACAAGAAAACATGAAGGCTTGTCCTATTTCTTTGGGCAAGAATGCAAGTTCAAGCTCACATTCTTATAATAAATTGGCATATGATCAAGTAAGATTATCTGAATTGGTGGCTAAGGATAATAGCATTAGACAAATATTGATTTCAATTAAATTCATGCTAATATCTCATCTAGAGATAATTTAGAAGGAACTATCTATGGCTCAACCATAGAGAGCCTAAAGAGATCCACATCTCTCAACCATAGAGAGCCTAATTGATGTAGCTGCTCAACTAGAAATTCAAATTCAAGTCATGGAATCAGTGAGATCCAGATGGCATCAAGGACTTCAAGATATTTTGGATAATCACAAAAATTAGACAAATACCAACTAACTATTAGATTAATTAGATATTTTCTAATTAACTCTAGTCTACTTAAGCTAAATTTTAGGCATATAATAATTAATTCTTTTATTAATAATTAGTATGTAACCTAGGTTAGACCTTTTTAGGGTTTTGATCTCCTTTATAAGGACGATCTCTCTTTATAATTATTTAACTAACTCATTGTTGATTATAGCAATCTACTTTTTTGCTCATCAAGAATGTCTCATCTATGGATTTGGCAATTTCTGCCTCGACAGCTTTTGCTTCTCTCTTTCTATTACAAGTGTTTGCATGTAAGTGATTCTTAGGAGTTGTGGGTTTCTTCATGATCATCAGAGTTCACAGACAAGTATATATGTTGTATAGAAGAGTTAAGTCTTTGAAGACCGAATCACATTCTCAGTGGGACTGCTATTTTTTATATCTATTTTTGATATTTTGTAATTTTGAATGGATTTCGAAGTCATGACAAAGTATTTTTGCCACTAATTTCAAAGGTGGATATTGTTGATCTCTAAGCCTAGTTGCCTATTAGTTTCCAATACCTAGTCATTTTTAGGCAGTTGTGGTCGATTATCACTACAACCGAGTCATCTAGAGAAGGTCAAGCTACATAGACTTTTTTATATTTTATTACATGTCGATCAAGTCAAGGTTGTTGAGCACCCCAATAGAGACCGATCTAGCATACATGCTAAGTAAAATAATGGAGACTGAGCAATGTAATGTTAACTTATGTCAAGTGAGTCAATATATGCCAAGCCTATAGAAGTCAAGAGACAACATTAATGTTAGTTATGATCAAGTGTTAGAACATTCAATTGTTGAGTAAACCAATTTTGGTATATGTGTTTGTAATGGCACAAACACTTATAAAAACATTTTAGATGACTTCTATACAATATTTAAGGATTTTAGATATAGTTAAGGAGAAAATTATGCATTTTTTAAAGAGGCATTAATCCCAAGAAAGACAGTTTAACCAATCAGAAAACTAGAAGGGTTAAATGGTCAAAGGATGAATTATGCATAGTTGATTATGATCTAGAAATTTCTTTGATTGTCTATTTAAGGGATCTAAGCCTAAATTTTTATGGGAGAGTATTGGGAGCATATGTGATCTTTGTGAATGCAGAGAAGAGTGTGAAGGAGCAAACAAGCTAAGGACAAAGAAAGGAAGGTTGAGTTTGATAAGGAGATTAGACAAATAAACCTAGCAATGAAGGGCATAACAAAGAAGATCAGATAAGGACATTGAAGAGAGAAGATCCATAAACAACTTTGTGAAAGCAAACCAAAGGATCAGGTAATGATAGATTCTAACCAATGAATCAAGGAAAATCTCTTAACTTAGTGGTTTTAATAGTCGACCTTGTTTAAATCTCCTAATAGAGTGCTTACTTTTTTGAAAGTTTAAATCTATTAATAAAGGTAGACTTAATAGTCTTATATTTCTTTTAACTGAGTAGACACCTCACAGGGTAGATCATCAAAAGTGATCAAATTGTAGCCCTAACAAGCAAACTTTTTTATTGCAATAGTAAAGATTTGTGGGTCTCGTCCCCACCCCAGTTTTACCTTTAGCTTGGAGAGTTTTTGGGTTACCAAAATCTTTGTGTTATGTGTTTATATTTTCATGGATGTTATGCTTAGATAGATTTTATTTCAGCATTATAGTTTATGATTATATGGTATGAGATCTAAGATATAAGATGGATTAGGAGTGAATGTAGCTAATATGTTATATTTTTTGAGGAACTAAAAGTTTTAAAGATCCTGATCACTAGTCGCATAGAGTCACTAGGGGTTGGAATCTAGAAAGATTGTCGGGGTAACCTTAGAGTTGACTCATTCATGAAAATTCCCCATATGCATCTTAGGTTTTCTATATATTTATATTTGTATTTGTATTTGTATTTGTATTTGTATTTGTATTTGTATTTGTATTTGTATTTGTATTTGCATTTGCATTTGCATTTGCATTTGTATGTGTATCTGTATTTATATTTATATTTATATTTTTGCTTTTTTGTTTTGGGTTGCCTTTGGGATCATCTTTTCATACGAGTAGTACTACTTGTTGTAGAGAGCTTTTAGGATCCTTGCCTAGAATTTGTATTGTTGATTTTTTGGTTTGATTATCTATGTATGGATCATACATTATCTCCCATGTATGGTGGGAGTGGGAGCCTAATTAGGTGACCATGCGTTAGAAGGTAGTGACTTCTTACCATTTGGGTCCCCCTTAGATTGACACTAATATTTGAAGTTCGTTGATACAATTGTGTCATTATTCTCTTATTCTTATCCTAGAGATTTTATTCATTTGATGTATCTACATATCATGTACCTTATATCCTAAGATCCTACAAGATGATGTATTATTTATTAATGTACTTGTATTTGTTATTACATATCCTGTGACATGTGCAGTTGATGTGGTTATTTGGATGTGCTTTATTGTATCAGTTGTACTTGTGTATTTGCTTATGAGATTATTTGTTTGTTATTAATTCATCTTATGGACATTGTGCATAAAACTTTTTTAAATGTGACTCAACGTGAAGGAACCCTTGAGGAATGAAAATTTTATTTGTAATTGCTTGTGTGTACTTGATGTGTATGTGCATATTGCTTCCACACTGTTATTTTGTGTTGTATAAACTTCAAAAAAAATCAATAAAATATTGTAAAATAGTAGGTTAATTTCTCTTGGGTTCCCATGCAAGGTGTTACATGAAGTATTGAGATATTTTATATACTTAATTGTTTTATGTATTGATGTTTCTTAGGGAAAACAAGTTGGCTTTTAGGAATTATGAAACCAAAGGTTTTGAGATTTTTTTTTCTATGTGAAAATGTAATTATCATTCTTTGTATCTCAATTAGTATATCTATAGTTTTGGAGCATATTTGTGGATAATGTCACTTGTCTTGATCATTATATCATTTGACCATAAAAAGGTGATGATCATTATTGTGTTAAGTATGATCCACTTGGTCACCTTATGCTCTTTACTATGTTTGTTCTATATTTTGGATGATTGTCTTTATGGATTAGGTAATTCATGTTAGAGATGGATATTATTGATGTTTTATTATCATTGGTCTCAAGTTGTGAGATTTGGTGAATTATTATTATTATTTTGGGATATCCATTATGGGATGAATGATCTTTGGAAATGATTATATTGAGATGGACAATTGATTCTTGTATGGATGTGATATTATTTCCTTTGCTCCATTACTTAACTTCGATGATTTTCATAATTATATTTTATGACAAGCTTTTGTTACTTATCTTTGTTTTTTATTTTGATTGGAAGATTAGGGTAGGTAATCTAGGTGTGTAGAGGGGAGGTGACTTGAAAAAGGGGTTGGGGCCCTAAGTGGCTATCAGAGTAACTCATTGTAGGTTGACTTAATAAGTGATAACTAAAAATTTAGGTTGGATAAAAAATATTGATAAGATAATTATGTTCCTCACCTATGCCTTGAGTGCTAATACAAGCTAGGATGAGAGGGAAGAAGATACTTGATCGATGTCTTGTGTGCATAATTAATAAGGCTTGTTTGTATGAGAGGTTACCAATGGTAGATAGAGTCACTATGGTGTCGAAGTCCAAGGAGACTATAAATATAACCTTAGAGTTGACTAATGTGATGAAAATTCTCCATATACATATTATATTTTCTACACGCATTGGTTTCCTCTAGGACCATCTTTTTTGTATGTGTAGTGTCACTTTAAATAGAGAGATTTCAAGAGCCCTTGCCTAGGATTTGTGTTGTTGAATTCATTGGTTGTGTGGGGCATGGTGTTATCTCCTCAAAGAAATGGGAGTGAACCTTTGGTTACATGTGGTTGAGTGGTAGTGGTTCTATTACTATTGAAAATCTAATAGACTTGTAATGATGTTGGATGTTTTTGTAGCAATTATACCTTCTTGTTCATTGTTATTGTCCAAAAACTTACTCTTAGATTTTAGTTATTGTACCTTATATCATGTATCATTAGATTAGTTATGAATGTTATGATATCTCGTATTGTATTTGTTCTTGTGTTATATTACATACCTAGTGGCTTGTATAGTAAGCATTAAGTTATTGAGTATACTTTATGCTATTAGTTGTATTTATGTATTCATTTATGAGATGACATATTTAATACTGATTTATGGTTGTGAGAAATCTTGCTTAAGATTGAACTACTTAATTAAATTAACACATACAATTTTCCATTATGGAGCCCTTAAGAAATGTAATTAGTGTTGTATTACATTTATGTGTATGTCATATATTTTCAATTGTATTACTTCCACTATGGTATCATTGATGTTGCATGAAATTTTAAGGAAAAAAATATGTTCAGTAAACTTAGTAACATGTTTAGGTTAATTTCTCTTAGGTTTCCTAGTGGGGTGTTACAAACAAGTTGAATTTCTTCGTATAAAAATGAGTAACAAAATTAATCAAAAGTTTGTTGGGGGCATTGGGATTCAATTTAATCATTATTTTCCTTGATTATTTAAAAAAATTGTATGGTTGGGAATGTTTACTTTCAACCATTACAATCAAATAAAAGTCCTTTTTAACATATTCAACACCTATTTTCTTTAGCTAAGAATTTAAATATCTAACTTCATTGAAATCAAACATTCTTTCAAAATCAAAAGGATCCAAGATCATCATTTTTTCTTCTATACTAAAAGTGTTGGCAATATGTGTATATTTATAATCTTTTCCTAAATTTTACCAAATCTATTGGATCATCAATATCAACAAATCTACTATTGAGATTAAGACTTGAGGCTTTACCAATGATACCTCTAGCTTGCTCCAACTTATTTTTCCAAAACTCCTTTTTCTTTGGATGAATGAGGTTCTCCAATTTCTTTGTTCTCTATGCTCCACAAATCATTTTCTATTAAAGCATTCTTGACTGCAATATTCCAATTTGCAAAACCATTTCCATCAAAGGTAGGAAAAACTTCAATTAAAGAGCCAATGTTAGTGAAAAAAATATATCCTTCAAATTGTATTGCATAAAATGTAACAAAGGAATAAACAATAAACAACTAAAGTCTATTCCTACATATTCATGCAAACCTCAAATATGAAAGACAACATGTAAATCGTGATGACATGAAATCAAAAGAGTTTAAACCATTCAAAATAACACTAATGCAAACCTCATAAAATCACCAAGTTGTTGATGATTTCATTATTGTGGGATGTGGTTGCTCACAAATCTTGCAACATAACAATGGGCTAAATAGTGCTAATGGAGATGAGGAGAGGGTTCTCCTTTTATAGGAAATGAGATGAAACAGACGGTTGAGATTCAATGTAAAATGAAGGGCTAGGATCTCTCAGGATCAATGAGGTGTCCATGAGGTGGAGGCAAAGTGAACTCCATGTGGATTAGGGTTTTTGACTATTCAAAGGGGGAAAGATGCTCACACATGTGTGAGCAACCTTTGATGTGATGGATTACTGAGAGGTGTAAGAGGTGTGAGAAGTGTGAGGGGTGTGGGAAGTGTGAGTTTCCTCACACATGTGTGAGCACACACTTAGGACTAAAAGGGGATTTAGCAATGTGATTAGGAAAAATAAATGGGATTAAGTAGTGGGTAGGCTTAGAAGGATGAGTTAGGTTAGGAAAGTGAGGTTGGGTGAGAGTTAAAGTTAGGAGCCATGTGCTCAAATAGGATTAAATTTAATATTTAATTCCAAGTGGGATTAAAAGGGGTTAATTAAGTAAATGAAGTAATTTACTTAATTAAAGTAAATAGATTAGGATGTAAGTGGGATGAGGGGAAATAGGCTAGGATTAAATAAACCTAAATTTATTTAAGTCAAGGAAAAGTGAATGTAATTAAATAAAAGTAAATTTATTTAATTGAAGGTAGGATAAGACTACAATTAAATAAATAATAAATATCTATTTAATTGGTCAGGAAAAGGGGTATTTGTGCTCAATTGGACAATTTTAGGTGTCTACATTTTTCCCCTCTTTGATATAGCATTAGTAATGTTATATCAAAGAAAAATAAAATATAGTGGATGGAAGGATAAGACTAGTAGCATGATGTCCCAGTCATGGAAGGATGAGGAAGGATGATGAGGTTGGAATGGTATGCCCCCTCGAGAGGACATGTCGGTTAGGAGAACATAGATGTTCTCTTGAAATGGATGGGAGTATGGAAGGGAGTGGGAAATGATACGATTGATAAAGTTATGCTTCAATGGTGTGAACAACCTAAGTTTGATATTGTATTCAACACTATGCACCAAGGTATGAGGAACCAAGATGACAATGTGTCAAGTACGTGATAAAAAGGGGTCTAATACAACCATATGCCTAATGAAACCATGATAAGGAAGACCATGATTCCTTGGGATAATAGGATGCAAACACCATGATAAATGCATAAAATACTAATACATACAAGTAACAAGCAATCATGCACAATAAACCGAAAGCAAACCAACATTTGCCCGTAGTCAAGCTAAAAACTTATTAATGGATTGATTGATGATGATTGATTGAGGATGACAAAGTTAACGATAAGCACAATAGACATCCGAGGATTGGGAAGGAAACATCCCATGATGATGTTCAAATATAGTCAATGGAATATCAACTGATTGGGTCAAATTGATGAATTGATTAAGGATTGATGTACAAGATTGCAAGATTAGATTGATTGGATTAGTATTGATTGCACATTGAGATTTTTATTTTTTCTTGATGTTTTTTATTTTATGGAGATTGTGATGGATAGATTGAATTGAAATGCAAGTGGAAAAATGAACTTGGATGAGATTGGAAGAATGATGTTGATAGGACGAAGAATGATGAGAGTAGAATAGAAATTGATTTGATGTGAAAGGATTAGAAGAAGGGAAAATTAATTGAATCAGAGGATAAATGAAGTTGATTGAATTGAGTGGAAGAATTAGATTGAATGTGATATGAACGAATGTGGGATAGAAGGGATTGGGACCAATGACAAGGGAAAGCCAAGGCATGGTAAATGGAGGAAAAGCAATGTGGCTCAGTGGATGAAAGGAATGGTGAAAGGATATGAGGGGCCAAATGATATGGGATTGGAAAATACGGAGCCAAGGACCATGTTTTGATGGATTCCAAATGCCCCATACCGAGGATAGGAAAATGGAAGAAAATATGGTGGGAAAGGATGCATGAAAATAGAAAGATGGTATGAAGGCTAGCATATGGAAGAGGGAAAGGCATGTGGATGTCCAAAGCATGGATGAACAGTTTGTTATTGTACCTCTAGAATGGATCATGAGCATGGGCATGAAAGGGGAATGAATATGGGATATGGGAGGGAGGGTATGAAACAAGGATAATGATATGAAGGGTATGGATGAAATGTGGGATATGAAGTGGAGGAAAGGTATGGGATAACCAAGACCAAAGACATATGAAAGGAGTATGGAATTATATAGGAGTATGGATGGAGGATGAAGGAAATTAACATGACAAGGACTATGGGATGCAAGACATGGATAGGATGTCAAGATCAAATACATGAAAGTGGATGGAAGTATATAGCATAATGTATGGATAATGTGCAAGGGATATGTCAAATGAGCATAAATGGATGAAAGGAATAGGATAGTCAAGATCAAAGAAGGAAAAGGATGATGAACGGTAGATGGAAGTATGGAAGATATATATGGAAGTGTGGTATGGTTAGAACTTTCCCCCAGTGTAGAGTGCAAGTGGAAGAGGAAAAGTGAATGGATCGATAAGTGGAATTGGAAGGCATTGGATACATAATAGGAAAATGAAGGGAAGAATCACGCATCAAGATATATGGATGGTATCCCTTGATATATTTTTTCTTTTTTTCTTTGTTATTTTCAAGAAATTTTTACTATTTTCTCATAGATGTTGGTAGGATAGTGAATGGAGGACAGTGACTTATGAAAAAGTTTGGATTAAGGGGGTGGAGTGTTTGGGAGGAAGACATGGTTGATGGATGCTAGGTTGGAAGACTTGTGAATGAGTGGATGAAGGAAGTGGAAAGATCATCATTGACACACACCTTGAAAAGTGATGGAGAGGAAATTTTGGAGGATATGTAGGAGAAAGTTTGAATTTTGGGATATAGGAACCCAAAATGGATAAAGGAGATGATGGATTTAGGATGGTGGATTTTGGGGCATAAGGACCCAAAATGGAGTTGGAAGATGGAAGTTTGGATGATTTATGAATGAGGGAAGCCTTTGGATTAGCGAAATTGGATGCCATGTTGTACTTTTCTTTGATATTCATTACTTCATTGAGTAGCTTTGGGATCCACATGATTTTTTCACTTTTTATTTTCAGCCTTTGTGGCCTTCTAATTTTTTCTTTCTTTTGGATCACATTTTTCTTTTCTTGAACATGTCATTTAGAGGGGACATGTTGATCCTAGGATTTTTGTGGATATTTGGCTTGATTCCCTTTATCTTTGGCATCCAATTTTCTTCCCTTGGCCATGTTAGGGGTGTATGAGGATAAATGGTATAGAGAGCTTATGAATGAGATTATGGATGGTGAACATTAGAAGGAATTCAAGGATGTGTTCCTTTGTTGATATTTATTAGGAGCATGAGGGGATGAAGTGGAAAACATGGATATGGTGGATGAATGTATGTAAGGACCCAAAATGGAAGGAAGGGATGAAGGGTTTGAATGTGGAACATAAGGACCCAAAATGGATGGAAATGAGGAAGGAATGGGAATATGGATATAAGGGCCAAAAATGGACTTGGAAGATGAATGATGGGAAGCTTTAGGTTTGGAAGGAGTAATTTTGGATTTTGAAGGAGTGGAAGGCACACCAACATCTTGAGACATTATTTCTTCAATGGGATACTTATTATTTTCAACACAAGATGCGAGTCCATGTATATGGGGTTCATGAGTGGATTGGATAGGTGTGATAGGATCATGTTGAGGATTAGGATTGTAAGGGGGATCATGAGGGATAATAGGATCTTGAGATGGAGTGGGATCATGAAAGGCAAATAAAGGGGTACTTTGATCTTGTCTTAAAAGAGGATCATGTTGTGGAATGATTGGATTATGAGATGGAATAGAATCACATAATGGAGTGGAGGGAATGTGACCATGAGATGGAATGATTTGATCTTGACATGGAGAACTATTAGTGGATGGAGTGGAAGGAACTTCTTCATGAAGTGGAGGATCTACGGATGCTAAGTCTAGAGATGGAGTGGAATCGGTAATGTGTGCAGTACATGGAATGTCTTGATCTTGATGAGGAAGAGGATCATGAGATGGACTAGGAGGGATAAATGGATCTTGAGGGATAAGGGAACAATGGGATGGAGAAATGCTCAGATCTAGAGGAGAAGAGGAATCTATAGTGACATGCTTTGGAGGAAGGTCTTGAGATGGAATTGGGTGTATGGCTTTGGGTGATTGGATCACTTTATTTTGAATTTTGTACTTAGACAAGGTTTCTAGTGAGAAAAAACTATTACGAGGTGGGGATGATGTTTTCGAAGGATTAGGATTGTGTGAAGGTGGAGATATTGGTAGGGGATTGGGGTGATGGTTTTTTACATTAAGCTCAAAGTATAGGGAATTGCATGGAGGATTTAGGCTAGATGGGACATGAGGACTATGGTCTTCGAAACATGGGGGAAGAGGACATATGGCATGGAAGGTGGACTTTTTCTGTTGATTTGCTAGGCTCAAGATAGAATTCTTTAGTTCCTCAATTTCTTTGGCAATGGCATTTATGCTTGAGGCATTGTGTGGGCTATGAATGGAATCATATGTGGTTGAAGGATAATGAGGTGGATTTCCCTCGTCAAAGGTAGAAGAATAATGAACATGAGATGGATTAGAACTGGATATGAAGTTATGAGGATTGATTTGATACATAGGTTGAAAGGGAGGTATAACTCCATATTGCCTTTGAAGATCGTCAACCATTTGATTAAGCCAATTCTTATCCATAGATTAGACAAGGAGTGGTAAGAAATTTGATGATGAATGAAATATGAACTTGGGACTAGGAGCAATTTTGGACTTTGTGTTGATTTGATTTGAATTGGATTGGACTTGATATTGATTGGATTTTATTTGATTTGATTTGATATTGGATGAAGGTTTGAGATAGCTTTGATAAAAATCTTATGATATTGCAAACAAGTGAATGTGGGATTTGAATTAAAGTCTGATGTTTATGATAGTGCTCCTATGTCCAAAGTAGAAGATTTGATGCAAAGTTGAATTAGAGGAAGACGTGAATGAATGAAATTAGAAAGATTGATTATGGATGAATATGTAAATGGATTGAGTTAAGAATTGATTATAAATGACTAAATTTGACAATGAATTGGATTGAGAATCATGAGTATGAAGCATTGGATGAGGGAATTGAAGTGTGATGTGGAGTATGCACCATGACTAGGATGGAGATTAGGAATTAGATTTAATGATTAGGAAGATAAGGAAATGATTTGGACGAATAGAGATGATTAAGACTTCAATGAATGGTTTGAATGATTAAGACAAGAGATGCACGAGGGTGATGAATTTGATGGAAAGAAGAAATTATGTGGAATTGATGTAGACAAATTGACTAAGAGGACTTTAAACTAAGACTTGTTTTTGTTGTTTTCGAGATTTTTTTGATTTTTGAACTTTTATGATGTTTTTTTGGATTTTTATGTTAAATGATGTTTTGGCTTTTTCAAATTTGAGATGCAAAATCAAACAATGAAATATATACAAGACAAGTGTAGATGGTGTGTCCCCTTCAACTAGGGAGGGTTTCAAACACGAGAACGTCAAACACACCAACAATCCTATAAGGTTTCAACTAGGATGTACAAGGATCAACTAGAGGGCGTCCTCAATATATGCATGAGACCCAAATCTATAGATGAAAGAAAATAATGCCACATAGCCTAGAGGAGACAATAAACCAAATCTCCACCTTCACTTCCCAAAGGTATAAAGTTCTTTGGGGCTTAGCCAAGAGTGACAAGATTTTACTTCCAAGAGAGGTGTCTTTCGATTCACCTCTCAATTTTTATACTCTGCTAGAACACTGGAGTTGAGGTCATCCCAAGGGGTGATTAAATCCCCAAGCAGGCCTCCTAAAAAAAAGAAAAACAAGACCACTTATTTATTGTGCACTAAAGATCACCCGAAAGCATGAGAGGAGAGAATACATAAGTGGCCTCAAGGTTCAAAAGAAACTTGTTCTTTCCCAATGAAGCTTTACATTTTGTAATCTACTCTGAAGACACACGTGTTTATAGCACACAATGTTCTTTCCAACTTGACAATGTCATCAACATAAAAATCGAGAGTTCGCCAACATAAGTAAATCAAGCGTCATCAACATAAGAAAAATTGATAAGGAAAGAATCAATTCCCTTTATGCATTCAAGATTGAGTGAGTGTTCATTTTAAGCACCAAATTGAAATATGCATTGCAATGTTCGTTGATCCTTAGACATTCAAGATTGTACTATCATCCATTCCACTAAAATGTTCAATTTCCTTATGACATTCAAGATTGTGTTGAAACATTCATTCCAAATCAAAGGTGTTGTTCAATTAACTGTGCATTCAAGATTGCATTCAATTATTTTAGCTTTAACCATTCACAAGTGTGTTTGAATTTTGAATTTAAGTTCAACATGCATTCAAAGACAAGTGTTTAAGCATACAAGTTTATTCGAAAACAAATTTAAGGAAAAACCTGCAAGAAATATAGTTAGTGATTTCTAGAATTCTCCAACCTTCAATGCATGAGTGAGAAAATATCCCTACAAAACCACAAGTTAGGGCATCGAAAATGTATGAAAAACATGAAATAATCTTGCGAGAAAAATGTTAACAACAAAGTTTAGCATTTGACAAAAAAATAGGTATCTAAATAGCATCAAAATCTAATGAAACCAACACCATCATGACAGGCTCGGAATTAGCTTTTCGAAAATATTTTATTTTCTGAAAACGAAGTCTGAATGCTCAAGTTATGAGCAAAAAATTGAATGTTACTCCTTATGGGTGAGAAGAGCATGTGGGAGGCTTATGCAGTGATGATGTCAGCAACCTAGAAGCTTAAATTTGATGATTAGATGGATGTCACAAGAAAAAAAATTGTTTTAAAAAAAAAAGGAAAAATGCCCTTGCTAATGTGGAATCCACATGTGAGCTGAGTAGGTAAAGTGCCACATGGCAGCACCGAAGGAGGTCGCGTGGACGGAGGTTCAATGGTGGCCCGCAGGTGGAGGCGGACTATAGGAGGTCCGCGGGTGGAGGTGGAGGGACTCGAGTGGTGGATGAGCAGGGGAGCGCAGGTGGAGGGACAGGCGGAGGAGCAGAGGAGAGTGGGCAGAGGGACGAGCGCGAGAGGTAGGGAAAGGCTGCAAGAGGTGGGGAAGGGCGAAGCAGCAACGTGGGTGGTGGAAGGGTTGTGGGCGGTGGTGGGGAGATGCAAGGTTCAGCGGGGGAGGAGCCAGCGGCGGTGGGGGAAAGCAACGACAGTCAGTGAGTGGAAAGTAGCGGCGGGCAGCGGGGAGATACAAGGTTTCGACAACAGAGAGGAGGTTTGAGCGACAGGGAGCAGAGGCCAAGGGTTGAGCAGCAAGGAGCAACGGTTGAGGAAGATGCAAGGCCACGAGAGGAGGTTGCATCGAGTGGAGGTAGGAGCAGGGCATAGGGGCGACGCTCGCGAGCGCCGCCAGTGGTGGTGCCTACGGTGCCTACCAAAAACAAACCAATTTTTTTTTATTTTTTTTTATTTTTTTCTATTTAGGCTTTTGAGAACAGATTTTTTTAACAATTTATATATATATATATATATATATAATGCTATATATTTATATTATATATATATATATATATATATATATATATATATATATATATATATATATATATATATATATATATATATATATATATGTATGTGTGTGTGTGTGTGTGTGTGTGTGTGTGTGTGTGTGTGTGTGTGTGTGTGTGTGTGTGTGTGTGTGTGTGTGTGTGTGTGTGTGTGTGTGTGTGTGTGTGTGTGTGATCAAAAAAAAGCATAAACAAGATAAAATAAAACAAAACAAACCTTTTTTTTTTACTTATCAACAAATATAGATATTTTTTAATTTTCTATTTTCTTATTAACAAAGAAGTATATTCAATGTATATACACTTCTATAACTTGGAAATAGAGAAATAAGAAATATATAGTGTTATATATCAAAAGACTTCTCTTATGTCCTTCAAGCACAATGGTGGGCTTTTTGGCTTGATTTGAGACTCTTCACAAAATTCGATCTCCAAGTGCTTCTTCAACCTACAAGCTTGAAAACTCACAAATAAACTCAAAAACACATTAGATGGTTAGTTGAACCTGTGAAGTGAGTCCCACTGGGCATGCCAAAATGTATTGCATAAAATGTAACAAAAAAATAAACGATAAACAACTAAAGTCTATTCCTACATATTCATGCAAACCTCAAATATGGAAGACAACATGTAAATCGTGATGACATGAAATCAAAAGAGTTTAAACCATTCAAAATATCACTAATGCAAACCTCATAAAATCACCAAGTTGTTGATGATTTCATTGTTGTGGGATGTGGTTGCTCACCAATCCTGTAGCATAACAATGGGCTAAATAGTGCTTATGAAGATGAGGAGAGGGTTCTCCTTTTATAGGAAATGAGATGAAATGGACGGTTGAGATTCAATGTAAGATGAAGGGCTAGGATCTCTCAGGATCAATGAGGTGTACATGAGGTGGAGGCCAAGTGGACTCCATGTGGATTAGGGCTTTTGACCATTCAAAGGGGGAAAGATGCTCCCAAATGTGTGGGAAACCTTTGATGTGATGGATCAATGACAGGTGTAAGAGGTGTGAGAAGTGTGAGGGGTGTGGGAAGTGTGAGTTTCCTCACACGTGTGAGCACACACTTAGGATTAAAAGGGGATTTAGCAAGGTGATTAGGAAAAATAAGTGGGATTAAGTTGTGGGTAGGCTTAGAAGGATGAGTTAGGTTAGGAAAGTGAGGTTGGGTGAGGGTTAAAGTTAGGAGCCATGTGCTCAAATAGGATTAAATTTAATATTTAATTCCAAGTGAGATTAAAAGGGGTTAATTTAAAAAAATGAAGTAATTTACTTAATTAAAGTAAATGGATTAGGATGTAAGTGGGATGAGGGGAAATAAGCTAGGATTAAATAAGCCTAAATTTATTTAAATCAAGGAAAGGTGAATGTAATTAAATAAATGTAAATTTATTTAATTAAAGGTAGGATAAGACTACAATTAAATAAATAATAAATATCTATTTAATTGATCAGGAAAAGGGGTATTTGTGCTCAATTGGACAATTTTAGGTGTCCACAAATATTAAACCCACAATAATTCAACCCTATTAGAATCTCTAAACCAACTCTAGCTTTGAAACCATGTAAAAATAGGTTCAATTATAATATTAAAAAAATTATTATTATTATGAGCAGAGCAAATAAAGTATCAATAATGAATAAATATAGCTTTTGATTATATCCAACTTACATTTACTCCCTCTTTTGACAATAAATAAAGCATCTTCATGAGTACCAATTTGTAAATTTTAATCTACGATTTGTCCCTCTTTGACATTAATATTTTACAAGGCAATGCTCCTCCCAAACATGCACTAAAAATAGAATTAAGAGAGAACAAAAACTTGAGCTTACATCTATCTCAAAGTCTTAAGTTGAGAATTTAAATATGTAACTTCATTGAAATCAAGCATTTTTTTCAAAATCAGAAAGATCCAAGCTCGCCAATTTTCCTTCTATACAAAAAGAGTTGGCAATATGTGTATATTTATAGTCTTTTTCTAAATTTTACCATAATTCTATTGGGGCATCAATATCAATAAATCTTCTATTGAGATTAAGACTTAAGGCTTTACCAATAATACCTATAGTTTTCTCTAATGTGCTTTTCCAAGACTTTTTCTCTGGATGAATGAGGTTCTCCAAATTCTTTGTTCACTATGCTCCACAAAGCCTTTTCTATTAAAGCATTCTTGACTACAATATTCCAATTTTCAAAACCACTTCCATCAAAGATAGGAAAACCTTCAATTAGAGAGCCCATGTTAGTGAAAACAAATATCCTTCAAATATTAAACCCACAATAATTTAACCCTATTAGAATCTCTAAACCAACTCTAGATTTGATACCATGTAAAATAGGCCAAATTATAATGAAAAAACTAAAATAACAATTATGAACAGCGAAAATAGAGTACTCAATAATGAATAAATATAGCTTTTGGTTATATCCAAGATGCATTTACACCCCCTTTCAACAATAAATAAAGCATCTTCACGAGTACCAATTTATAAATTTCAATCTATGATTTGTTCCTCTTTGACATTAGTATTTGACAAGGCAATGCTCCTCCATACATGCACTACAAATAGAATTAAGGAGAAAACAAAACCTTGAGCTTACATCTATTTTGACGCCTACTTTCATCATTTTGCCCAAAGTAACAACATTTACCTTTTACTTCTCTAAGATCATAACATTTCTCTCTATTCATTTCCCCTTAGTAAATCAACTTGTTTGGATTACTAGAGACAACTTTACAAGGTGATGGCTTTCATTGTTGCTTTAGTCAAAATTTATAATTCATCAGTTCTCTTTCAGTCCACATTGGCTCTTCCTTCTTTATGTTAGATGTGTCTCTCCTACATTGGTGTGGTTTGAAAAGCCCATAACTATATTTATCTCTTGTCTTGTTGGCTTGTGTGGCTCTAACCCAAATGTTTGGTCTCACTCATTTGTGTTCGCGAATGGGTCTCAATCAAATCCTACATCGGCAATTTCTCTTGAGCATCTAGTTGCTTCCCCTCCGATGTCAAAAGGGTTTGTGACTATTATTTTTGATAGTCTTGCTACAATGGTAGTTGGTGTTAGTGGTCCCGCCTAAGAAGTCTAATTCTCTTGTTTCTACTCGGGCCTCCCCTTCTACTAAAATGAATGGTGTTGCTATCTCCTTTTTCCCTATTGGTGATATTTTGGTAGTTGTGGATGTTGTTTCTAAAGGTATGGTGGGGCCATTTTCCCCTTCCTCTTTTTCCTTGGCATTTGAAGGGATGTGTCCATATGTAGTGATAGTGAAATATGTTGCTAATTTCAGGGTCTTAATTTTGAAGGCAACTGAGTGAAGGCATGTGCTAATTTCTAAGCCCTTGTCCATTTAGTTGGATTTGGAAACAAAGGCAGAAATAGATCACAACTCTATTTTCCCTTGCAATAATTCAATTTGCCACTTTTGGGGATTTTGGCCTAGCCTTCCAAAGCTGCATGTCTAGATTTTACAGCATTATTAACCCCATCTCATTAGTACCATTCACATCTAAACTTGAAGGATTTTTTTGTAGCTAAACTTTAAGAATCTAAGGACAAAAATAAAATGTTGTGTGACCATTTACTCGGCTGGGAGGACATATTCGTGCTCATGATAAAGCCTCTGTATGTTTTCAACCCATCTTCTAAAACATTCAATAGGATTTTGATATGGGCTCGTTCATCTCATCTTCCTCTTCACTTGTTAGTCGACTCTCTTCTTGTGGAGGTTGGGAATGCTCTTGGGAGATTTGTTATGGTGAAAAATGATTTTTTTGATATTCTTGATTCTACCTATGGACGCATTTGTTCAAGTTGATGAAATATCAACCCCACAGCTCCAAGAATCACCTGCATGCAAACACTAGTCACAGAAAGAGAGAAGCAAAATCTATTGAGGTTGGAATTCCCAGATCCACACATGAGACATTCTTAATGAGAAAAAAGAGAAATTGTTATTATCAGAAGTGAATGAATTATTACAAAGAGATCAATCCTTATAAAGCATATCAAAACCCTAAAAGGGTGAAACCTAGGTTGCATGATAATAATTAATTAATTAATTAATTATTATATGCCTAAAGGCTTAAGAAAACTAGAGATAGTAAGTGACTTAATAATTAAATCAATAATGATTTAATTAATAAGAAAATATCTTATTGCTCTAATAGTATTATGGTTGACATTAATGTCGAAGTGGGGCTTCTTGTGGAAATCTTAATTAAATCTTGTAAAGGTTGTTGGGTCCAATCTCTAGACTACAAGGGGATTCCCTTTAGGTGTAGAATATACTACGGATGGGTCATGTGGTGGATCAATGGGGTTAGAGAAACAAAAGGTTGTTCTTGCATGGTGGAATGTTGCTTCATCTCGTCATTATACAATTGAGAAGAAGAGTTTCTCCCAGGGGGTAGTACGGATTTCCCTGCATTCTCTGACTTTTGAAAATTTGTGTGAGAACAAGGTGAGATCAAGCACAACAAGCATGGAGGCCATGTGCACTAAAATAAAGCTGGCGTTAGGAACACAATTCTAAGTTACAATTTAGGATATCACAAGAATGAGAAAAGATTTCAAAGTACTAGAAGGTTACTTATTGTGTCTTGCAAAATACTTATCTTACAATGTGGCATTGTAGGTCATGATGATAATAAATATCTCCAAATCCAAATTTTAAAATTCTTGGGCAATAGTATTTATACAACTTAACAAGAATGAAGTTAAATATGAACATATATGGAATCACAACCAATTTGATAACATGTCATTCTTGAAGGGACTTACAGACTTCAAGACACGATGAAACATAACCCTAAAATCAAAGGAAAGTAGTTGAGACACATGGTGGAATATCCCATACTAATGATAGAAAAGATTTTTTATTGACGTAGAGCCTCCAATAGGTTCGAGAGACCTAGATCTTAAGGAAAATTGCCAATATGTTTATGGGACATGTTCATATTTTTACTCTAACTATAACCATTTTCGAGTTGATGCGTTAACTTTTTATTTATCAATGGCATCCTTTGCAAGTATGTTAGTATAGAACCTTGTGTGGTCTTTTATTAGATGGTCTAAAACTATTTAGTTCTTTGGCACATTTAAATGGTTTCTAACTTTTCCCTTAGTTTAATTTGCATAAAGTACAAAACAAAAGATGTAAAAATCTATAATTATTTATTCTACTTTCATCAAACAAGGATTTAACCTTTCCTTTTTCTCATTTCAATATCTGTCTCCCAAACAATATGTTAGATATAATATAAATATATTAAATACATATTACAAAATTAGTATATCAATATAATATATTATTGATATTAATATATATTAGTATTGATTTATAATAAGTGTACTCTTATTATAACATTAAATTATTCTCATATACAGATATATTTTTTATTATATCGTTAAATCTTATTCATATTTTAATCATTTGTTCATATAAGAATGTTTTACTATTAAAAATATTTTTTTAACTATAGCATCATTATATTATTTATAAACCTATTACTAAATAAAATTACGTTTATTAGCTCATGCCATGACAACATTATATAAACTAGCAATCGCACCTAAGAGTGCAATGGGTACACCAAATAAATTTTGAAGGTCAATTATGAAAAAGATCATAACCTAAATTATAAACACAACCCTAATCTTAATCATTACATAATCCTAAACCATTAAAACCTAACTATAACTCTAAGTTTAACAAAAAAATTTAAATGTCTTCCAAAGTCTAACTCTAATTGTAACCTTACCCCTACCCCTAACCCATAATACTAAGTATGTTGTAATCCCTTATACTAACCCTAATTATAACCTTACCCTAATCTTAATTATAATCTTGTACAAACATTAAAATCTAATACAAAATAAGATTATAATCCGAACACTAAACCCAATCCTAACTCCAATAATGATATAAATCTAAATCCTTATCCTACCACTAACCCTAATTATGAATCTAAATCAAAACCCTAACCTTAATCATAATTACAACCATAATATAAACTTTAGAGAGAACCATAACCATAATCTTAAAACCAAATCCTAATAAGAATATGAGCTATGATGTAAATCTTAGCCCTAACCATAATAGTAACTATAATCCTAATCTTAAAGTCTAGAACATAATTTTAATTTTAACTTGACAATAACCTTGACCAAAATTTTAGTTCTAGCTATGATAGCAACTAAATTGTTAGAAACTTGATCACACACAATATTGCTTAATATGTACCAAAAACTATAATCAAATATAAAGAATGTTAATAAATAGTAACAAATATAAAATTATTACAATCTTTAACTTGAATTTAATAATGAAATTTTTGAATAACTAAGTTTAGATAATTAAACAATATCTAATATAGTTTGTATGCTTCCACAATTTTATTTAAAAATAGACCAAATATCATTCGTTACACCCTATTTTAAAGCAATACTTCAAAAATATAATTAAAAATAAACTATGCTTATAAAAATTAATTATATTATTCTTATTTTACACTAGATTTAAAATTATAACAAATATTTAATTCATTATATATTATATTATCTTTCATTATACTATATTTAATAATATATTTTTTACACAAATAAAAAATATATAATATTATTTTCAAAATATTTAAATCTAATAGCATTTTATACGAAATTATTTATTTTACATGATTCATTATATTTTTAAATTATTTAGTTTTCTATTAAAAAACCTAAGAAAAACCATCTAAGGTAGACTTTTTAAACATTAATCATAAATGGCGAAAATAAAATAAAATAAATGTCTAAAGAACTAAATTTAAAATTTTAATAAATGTTTAATTCATTATATATTATATTGTCTTCTATTACTCTATTTAATAAAATATAATTTTCACAAATAAAAAATATAGAATATTATTTTCAAAGTAATAAAGTGATAATATTTTATATGAAATTACTTATTTTATGTAGTTCATTATATATTTTTAAATTACTTAATTTTCTATAAAACAAAAACTAAGAAAACCATTAAATTCATTTTCTTAGGTGAGACTTAGAACATAATTTTATCCATTTATAAATTGGCCAAATAAAATCAAATAAAAATGTGTAAGGAAATGCATTACCATTTCAGAAAACTTTCGGTGGATTGCCACAAATACGTGCAATGCACTTCGGAATAGTTATTAACCACCGAAAAAAATCAATCAACGGAGAAATACATTAAGCATCCCTATTTTAAGGGAATAAACAGTCTGGATCATTTCAATCGTCTTGCGCAGTTTATAAGATAAGATAACATTGAACATTGATTTTAAATGGAAATTTTGAGACTTCAAAAAAAGGAACACCTTCAGCGTGCTAATTGCGCCGGGACCTGGAATTATTTGGCGTTTCTTATACTTAAAAACACATTTGGTACACCCACTGGCACGAACAAGCCAATTGTTGGCTTAATCCTTAATTTGTATGACATCAATTCTACACTTGTACGACATGCACAATGAATTTCGTCCTCTTAATTTACATCATCAATCGAGACAAAATAGATGAGAAAAGATCAAACATTAAAATCTAGATGACACGACCATCATTGATTATCAAGGTCCTTCCCAGATTCAGCGGTGGGCACCTCAATGAAACTGACTGGTCGATGTGCCAGATCAGACCATTGATACTAGAAATTGTGGGCTTCCTGATTTCTTCTTTTATTATTAGATCGTACTGGGCTTCCTGATTTCTTCTTTTATTATAAGATTGTATGATTGTATGGTACTTAATTTAATTCTTTGTGGTTAATGAGCCGAAAACTCAACAATGCCCATTTCAAACTACTAGTTCAATTATGTTATGCTGTTTAGTAAACCAGATGACTTATGAAAATGGTACAAAGCTGTCACTAAAAAGTTTGTTCGTTGACTTTACTGCACCTTCATTTTGGCCGTGGATGTTGATCCCTCCGAGTGCTGACAAGAGTAAGTTTACATTAGATATTTAATATCATATAACGTAAAAAAATGTTTGCGAATAATAAACTAAATGTTTATACCAGTACAATTGGTTTTATTATAATAATATTTGATCTAATAACTAATAATCAATATTAACTTTATAAATTCACAAATTATATAAAATTTCTATATCATACTAACGAATAAAAATTCGTTGTGGCAATTTATAATACATATAATTTGAACTTCTAATAAAAATACACAAACCACTATTAAGATAATATTATATGATTTGTAACATTAAAATAAATATAAATAAATTTGTACCTTGCAACTTTTATAATAACTTCAGAAATATTATTTACTGTACTTAACCACCATATCACAGGTATCTTGAATAGAGATAGCTTTTTATATTGGCTATTCATAACATTGCCATGTACAAGAGCACAATTATCACTTGCCCCAAAACCAGAATAAAGAAAGAAATAACTATTTGAAGGAAATAATATTTGAGAACATTATTATCCTACTTTTGATCCAAGGATGCAACCAACACAACTTCGACACTACATTACAATGCTTTAATTCTTTATGCAAATATCAGTCGCCTGTTGGCCAACTAATGGGCGCCAGAATGAACTTCCTCCTGCTTAATTTCTTTTTAGAAAAAGCTGATATAATGAGTCAGTAATGAAGTTTTTTTGGGCGTGAAGATCAAGGTATCCTTATAAGCTTACACATCACTATAAAGGAGAACCAAATCTTTCTTTGAACATGATGACATCTCACCATCTCACAGAGAGACAAAATTTGTAATGCGTTATGCCGCCAACCTAATTATACAATGCATCCAGTAAAGCCTCCTCAGTCGCATGCTTCAGATGACTTCCCACTAAAAGCAATAAGATTATCCAAATAAATGTTTTTAATTGTCACGAGGCATTTGTCCTTGAACTAACCTCTATATAGAATTTTAACATTGGTCCTCAATTCAACCCACCTATGATAGATTACAAGTTACCAATGTAGCAGGATTCCAAATTTTGAGTTTTCAAATTTATTTCTCAATGAATTATGAATCCGTCTGGACAAAGAGCACAAATGTATTAAGCAACCGGTAGAAAATCTTATGTGCACAGTAAGTGGTTGCCAAACGAGCCATTGGAGCCTTCAAATGAGACAACTTAAAACTCGAACTCACCATTTGCCTGTCCATACAAAACTGACAATAAGCAGCATTTATAAATCTCAAAGCATATTCATTAGCAAAATTGATCCAACCAAATACCTTGGCAAAAAGAATATCCTTGCCGTTCAAATGCATTATTCCATCCTTCAATGTACACTTCCATCTGCTTTTGGTTCTTGTAACCTGCTAAATAGAACACAAATAAAAGTAATTTTCTGATATAACACCAAACCCACTAATGAAAACTAAATCGGGTACCTTTTCTACCTTCTCAAACTGAGCAAGTACTAAATGACTAGTGCTTGGTTCCTCTCCTCCCTGATCAAGTTCATCAATTTCATCATCATCGTCCTCATTTAGTGGCGGTTCATCATCATCATTTGCTTCAGCTTTAACTTCCTTGAGAGCATCATTTATGCCAAGCGGATCTGCTCAACATCGCAGAAAAGCCTCTCATATATTAGAGGTTCAAAGAAAATAAATTCTATATAAGATAATGGCATCCTTGAATCATAAGTCTATTGCACTTTAGCCTCACCCTGATCTGTTGCTGCATTGTAGTCCTCATTTGCATCATCAGCATTTTCATCAGTACCATCAACCTGAGAAATTGTTTGAGAATTGCGCTTTGATTTGTGTCTGACAATATCTGCCTTATTTCTTGTCTGGGCATTTGCAATGCCCTTATTAAGCCTTTCATTTGACAGACCTGCATCAAGTTGTAACTGAAACCAAAACGAGTCAGAACAGTCATGAATGGCTATGCAAAACCTGTAAATTTATCTGTATAAACCACAATGACAGCAAAAATTAGTGCCAGTGATTTATAAACAAAAGGTCTAGGGGCATTTTGTAGTAAGAGGAAAGGAGAGGTGCAAACAAGTGGAAGCAAAGCATCTTGCACCAGTTCTTGCAAAAAATCATTACAAGGAATTCATTTTAACAACAGTAACATTGAATTTTGTGCTCAACTCTAGTAATCCCAACATCCCTCCTGCCTGATTTTTCTGAAAAAACAGTTCTCAATTTATTTTGTGTATCTTTACTTTTGGGAAATCGCTTTCATCAAAGAAAAGAAAATAAGGTTAAGGCTAAAGTATTCTAAATTTTTCTAATTTTGTGTTGAAATTTTGAACACTAACATAGTAGGTTGTGTTTGATGATAGCAGTACTTGCATACTATTTTTAAGACCAATCTTATATCTTTAACATAAACCAACTTGTATAAAGGTAAAGATCTTGTTTTTTGCATCACATTTATTTCTAATCTCTATGCACTATATATTTTACGTGACATTAAAAAAAATCTCTGTTTCTATAGTTAAATTTTACATTTCCTTCCAATCAGCCATAACTGTGTAGGATCCTCATCAATTTATGCTGGCTTCTCTAGCTCTACACCGTGAGCTCCTCTACTCGCCTAGATCTCAGCCTATTCCTCTTAAGGTACTGTTGAAGCTAAGTAGACGACTTCCTCTCAACACCTGAAATACCAAAGAAATGGCTAGATAGGTAGTTCACCACAAAATTCAGTTCCCTTCTGCCATAGTTGCCCTATCCATGTTGGTCTCCTCCGTATAACCCCTAAGAGTAGTAACTTTTCTCCACTAGGTACAAATGATGCCAGCCTCTCCAGTATCGTATTGCAGATGGTCCTCATGAACCCTGCATTGACATCAACAATCTATATGAGTGTAATTCTATTATGTCTTTGCACATCCCACTTGAGATTCATTGCATAGTCTATAAATGAGTGTGACTCTACCATGCCTTTGCACATCTCACTTGAGATTCTTTGCGTAGTCTATATGAGTGCGACTCTTCTATGCCTTTGCACATCCCACTTGCGATTCATTGCACATCCCACTTGAGATTCATTGCAACTCTACCATGCCTTTGCACATCTCACTTGAGGTTCATCGAAACTCTATCATGCCTTTTGCACATCTCAAATGAGATTCATTGCATAGTCTATATGAGTGTGACTCTACCATGCCTTTGCACATCCCACTTGAGATTCATTGCATAGTCTATATGAGTGTGACTCTACAATGCCTTAGCACATCCCACTTGAGATTCAATGCAAAGGAGTGTTAAGCATCTCTCATCTTTGATTAATAATTGGTTCAATTTCTCATTTTAGAATGCTAATGGCAGTAGGTTACTTCTAAATGACATCTTTTATTTATTCTAGCATAGAATCAACGCACTCGTACACCTCACCACGGATATTAGAATCGGCATCACCATATTCTAATCACCTAAAAGACTAGAGTACTGATGAAGACATCACATTTTGCATCACCTCGAGAAGCATCACTCTCCACTTCATCTTTCTCTACTTTGTCTTGGACTCAAGCCTTCGAATCCATTTTATTGCCTTAACCATTAGTTGCAATACCTTGTGCAACTCATGGCATCCTATCCAAAAGGATGAAATAGGAGGCATATTTAGTCTCAACATGTTTAAAAAATCCCTATTAGAGGTGGCAATGAAGAATGCATATATTAACATCGCTTTGAACCAACCAATCTTTTCCCATATCCTTGAGTGCATAATGCATTCCATGCACGCAACAAGGCGTCCACAAAATATGCCCATAGGTCACACCAATCACTACTTGTACCGCATTTTTGGCCCAAACTCCATTATAACATCCTTGAGAAACCAAGATGAAAATCAATATCATCATAATATGCTAAACAATCAAGCTGCCTTGAAAATACAAGGCCCTCTAAACATGTAACAATGGCATTGATGAGTGAACAACGTCTAATGTTTGTTCAACCATCCATAGTTACACTACATTCACTCATTCCTTCATTTTCTCCATAACAATGTGATCCCCCCAGTGGCACATAAGGAGGTCGTGCCCATGCTACCTTCATCTTCATTTTCCATAACAATGTGATCCCCCCAGTGGCACATAAGAAGGTCGTGCCCATGCTACCTTCATCATCGCCTCCTTATAATGAGGAGACTAAGCCAAATGGAATAAAATGCCATTGCTAAAGAAGAATTTAGCAATGGCATTATCTACTTCATCTTTCAATCATACATTGAATAATTTTGGTACTAGAACCTTATAAAAGGATAACAAGCAACATGGAATGAAATGCCATGGGCGAAGAAGAATTTTCCAATAACATCCATCATTTGCATCATCCTTCAATTGTACATTGAATAATATTGTTAGTGGATTAGGAGCATCACTTCTCATCATGTGCTTCCCCAACCTCTACCTTATGTAAAAGAAACTACCATATGTGCAATTGCCTCTGCAAAAGTAGATCCTTGCCTCTAATGATTCCTCGATCTTAGGAAAAGGGGTAAAAAAACAAGATAATGTATTGCAGTGCCTTCACCACCTAGGCCACTCCATAACTACATTTTGCTTTTACGTCTTTGGATTATTCCGCATGTTTTCCTTAAAAACAAAAGTGTGCACCCGAATGCCACAAGCTTGACTTGCAATTTCTAGTGAACTGTCTTTAGATGAGACATAGGATCAAATGGACCCTTGAAAATTTATGCCTATACTTCAAAAGGGCTTCATATTTTGTGCATGGTTAGGGGGTCTATAAGCTATAGAACCCTAACTCTAAATTGAAAAAAATGCTTCCAACTTGATGTCACTCCTCTTCTTACTCCTCCTCAATCCTCTTGCACTTCCCTCTCACTCTCATGCTAAAACTATCAGCTTCTTGTTGATTTGTTTTTGTGAGTTGGAAGTACAAGAAGTAAAATGTTTAAAGTTTGAAGGCTTAGCGCAAGGTCAATAGACCATTAGGGTTCAGCCCTATGCGTGATGATCCAAACAACTAGTTTTCAGCCATTTGGTTGTGGTAGATGCCTAGGCATTCCCCTAAGATGGTTGGACTGCATGAAGGGTGTTTCCTCTAAGTTTGCAAGTCCCTTAGATGTCCCCATACCAATATCTTGGGGTTTTGGGCGACAACACATCCCCATAGAACACTAGCACAAAGTGATTGAGTTGGATTTTCTAATGCATCTCTAGCCCGAGGGAGTCAATCTTCGTAAACAAAAATTCAAAAGGCTTCTTTACTCCTTAGCTTGAGAAAGGTAGTAGAAGATTGTGTCCATTTAAACCGTTCCTCACTCGTGAAATTGGACCCCACTTAATGATAATACCAAGGACCCCACCACTAGCTTATCGACGGATAGGAAACAACCATATTCTTACAAACCTTTGTCTACAACATGGGCATCTCGTTCACAAGTACTATCTAGATTTCAAAATTGATGCAAGATTTGTGGCATAATTGCCTACTATGGATTCCAAAAAGTCTAGTAGTTGTATCGAACGTTGTGGGGTCAAACTTTGGTGCAACATCAACCACACTTGATTCGCGAATATCTTCATAACCTTACATAACAATGTTTCTCCTCCCAAGGTCCCATAATTGACCTGCAAAGATACATTTTCCCAACTTTACATTATTTAACAATAGGAAAAACTAGGTTACATAGCAAGAACAAGAAGAAACTTCCAAACTACTAAGATCTTTATCTTATAGATGGTTTCAAAACATTCTATACATTGTAAAGATTTAGGTTCTCATACCAAATGTGTAATGAAACTTAGCAATGTCAAACAAACATGTCAAATGTCAAATGATCTAATATAATTTGAAGCTCTCCATGTGTTATGTTTGCGCTTCTCAATGCTATTTTCAATTACTTGGCCAACCAACTGGCTATAAAGCCTTCGCACGGCTTTTATAAGTAATCTTTTAGGAATAGTAGAGAAGTGGAAGGGATTGTTCATGGGTTACAAAGTTAAATTATTATAATACCCAATGCATTCTTTGAGATTTTTGAACTTTGTTTGCCTAATTGGATATAGGCACCCACCCACCATAATCTCAACCTACAATCAATCCAACAAATTAAGGTATTGCAAGTGGATTTTTGAACTTTGTTTATCCAACTAGATATAGGCACCCACCCACCATATTCTCATCCTCCAAGCAGTCCAACATACTCAAATCAATCATATCTAAACATCCCTTTCAATTTGTGTTGTAATTACTAATAAGTTTTACTCATTGGCACATAGAGAAGTGCATACAAGGATGCAAGTCTATCACAAATCACATCCTTAAAGACTCTTGATGTGGTAGTTTATCTACTTTATACAAGTGCAAATCATTGCATGTTGTAGACCCCCACACAAAATTCAACTACATAGTAACAAACTAAATAGGGGCATACCATCCGTTGGGTATATACCGTGGCAAGGCACGTACTCGTCTTTTGCAATTGCCTCTAAAAGTACCCACTTGGTGAAGCACACCATGTTCTAGCGTTGGTAAAAGTTGAAAAGGTATAACTCGCCTTATTAAATTGATCCAATTAACTTGAATATAATTTCTTAATAAGAACCAAATGTAACTTGAACATGCACAGCACTAGGTATACTTGGATAAGTTTCTTCCAATGTTTGTCCAGACATAGCAAATAGATAGTTGGGGCTAGGAAATCCAATATAATAATCGCCAAGAGAAGTTATATGCCACACTATTTTATAAGGACATTATAACCATAGGTAAAACATTTATTTAATTTAATAGAGTTAATGCGAAATAAAAGTGGTACAGGCCAGAAATGTGCTTGTAATCTCTAGTCTCTTTCCTTCCATTCACACGTCATTGAGAACAATATTTGCTGAAAAAGGATGAAAATACAGAATACTGTTAAAGCTAATACCACTTAAGTCCAAATTAATCCACAGAACCCAAGATACTTCACTGCTTCATGTAAATGTTAAACATTTTATTCTTTCCATTCATTAAATAAACATACACTAATTAAAGAAGGGAGATAAAAACCTCATTTTCCTGAACAATCTCCAAAATAAAATCTCCTGCACCATCCTGCTGTGGAATATAGCCCCCAGAAATATAGTTCGAATTGAAGTCCTCCCGTTTTCTCTTTCCAGCAGACAATGTGAAGAAGTCCTGAGTACATCAAGGGTAATTTTTAGAGCTGCATGAACACAATTTGTCATTTTTATCCACAACAGGATATGATCGCATTTCACAATTCTTAGCTGTTATATTCCACTATGTCCACACATATCTTCAGATAAATGCAGCAATACCATAGATAGCAGAAAAAAAGTTCCTCAAATTTGCAAAACTGAAGTACTAAAACACTGAATATTACTGCCGTGATCTTTCCCACAAAGAGAACAAATGATTGTTTAGGTTCTTTATAACTAGAAATAATAAAATCTACTAATTTGAATGCACAGGTGGTTTGCATTTATCAAAATTGGAAACTGTACTGGCCTGGACAAGAAATCAATAAAATCCAAAGGACATTAAAAACATTTCTAAATAAAAATATTACTAGCTAGGCTGTTCTTTTAATTTCTGCAACCACTCCAATCGAATTATTTGGTCCTACTCGTTACCAGTGGGATCAGGGATACTTCCAACAAGAAATAGATCAACGGGTTCATGCCGGTCTGCCTGAAAATCTAAGTCTATCGGAAGCTTGGTCAAAAATCCTGAAAAACTTGCTTTTCATGATTACATTGGGAATAACCCAGCTAAAGGGGGGTTATTCAGGGCAGGTGCAATGGACAATGGAGATGGAATTGCTGTTGGTTGGTTAGGACACCCTATTTCCAAAGATAAAAAAGGGACATAAGCTTTTTGTACGTCGTATATCTTAACACATGATATGTAAATAGGCTAAATTCCAAGGCCTGATGTTTGGTGTATAGAATCCACATCAAAGAAAACAAAGGCACATATAACTATGAGGGATGTAAAAGATAACTAAAAAACCAATATTGTAAATGACAAGGAAAAAGTAGTAGAAAGAAGTATTAACTAAAATAAATAAATACCCAAAATTCCTACTATCTATTGCAGGCGTAAAAAGAAAGTCATGAAATTTCTATAAATCATGAAAACATCTTCTAAAATCAGATTTATCAAGTTTGCTGTATTATGATAACAAAAAGTAATATTTTTTCTCTAATAGTAATTTGACACGCTCTTAATTGTATCGAGTATAATTTAAGCATAAGAATACTTGACACTTGGATTTATGATTATTATGCATTGCTTATGATAAAAAGTAGAATAGATTCATCATTGAAACAATTAAACTGCATTCAGTTTGACCAAGTTGCTCTCAAGATCTGTCCAGGAACTGTATTTTACCATTAGGAGGCAATGTCTAGAAGACTAGAAATACAACTATGAAAACAAGTGCACAATTGGGACAGAACAATTCCTTATTTAAGCCTTAAGAAATTTTCATGACCCTTGACATCACTGAATCTTCCTTTTGGTTCTTAATGAGCAAGATATTAACAAGCAGGGAATGTATTTGCTTTTAAAGTTCATATCAAATGTTTATAGCACCGTAAGTCTGCTTATGTAATGTGGCCACTATTTATATGATGCTGAATTTTCTTGGACCTTAATCTTCTTGAATGACATTGATAAATAAATACATTATAAACTAACGCCAGCTACTTTCTGAAAACATTCAGCTAAAGTGTACTAAGAACTGAATGAATGCAAGGCATTTCCATCTTGTAAACTCACTTCGGAATTTTCCTAATGCACTTATATGGGTGCTCTTCTGCAGTATCCATGACACAAAGCATAGATTCAAAAACTGCAAGAATAAACTCAATAGTGAAAGATGAGCAAGAATAAGCTACATGAAATAAGAAACAAGGCACCTTTAAAGGATGCAAAGGTACATCTCAAAATGATATTCTGCTAAATTAACATTACTATCCTACTCAGTATCGACTATGATACATGGGTAAAATGCATTGGTATCTCCTAACAGATATAGACAAACGTTCTACATAAACAAGGAAAACATAAAACACCAACCCAAATGTATTAGATGACACGTCTGTTTCAAAAAGCTTATTATAAAGATTATACAAAATGCTGCAGTTGAAGCTAAAAGTTAAAGCTTTCAGAATATTAGAATGAAATAAATGTCTTGGCTGAATTAAACTTTGAAAAACATACAAATGTTAAAACCCGGAAAAATCAACCTATGTCTACTCTAAACTTCATATGCTATTTTAATTTTGATTGAGTGAAAGTAGACACTACTTGCATCTACTCAAGATATTTTTTCGGCACTCTAAAGTCTAGAAGTCATTGACTGAGACGTGTTTAAAATACCTGGACTACCTTCTAAGAAAGCAAATATGTTATTGCAGGGATGTTCATGAGAAGCATCCACGTAGACTCATGAACCATGTCTCTGTGCGCTAAAAACTTCTATACATTGAAATTTTTAAGTTGTGTTTTTATTGTTTTCTCAATCCAACAAATCCTCAAAAAGACTCGCATCTCTGAAGGATTAAAATTTCACCTTTTTTGTCCTTTAATCACCCATGTCAATGAATTGATGATATAAGCAACCTACTAAGGCATGGACTTCGTCTTTAAAACATGATATATGAAATTTTTTTTTACTTCATTGACTGAGACATGTTTAAAAATCCTGGACCTCCTCCTAGAAGCAAATATGTTATTGCACGGAAATTGATGACAAGCATCCATGTAGACTCGTGAGCCATGCCTGTGTGCACTAGAAACTTCTATACATAGAAATTGTAATTTTGTCTGCTTAAGTGTTTTCTCAAACCAACAATTCCCCAAAAGGACTCGCATCTCTGAAAGATTGAAATTTCACCCATTTTGTCCTTTGATCACCCAAGTCAGTGAATTGCTGATAGAAGCATCTTCTTAAGGCATGGACGACATCTTTAAAACATGATATATGAATATTGTATTTACTTCATGCAATGTATTTGTTTGAATTTTTTTAATGTTGTGCATTATAACCTATATGGCATTTTAATATGGTGCTCATGGACTAAATTCCTCTGACGCAGATTGTTTTGGGCTGCAAATAATATATGAATATTTCATTTATTAGATGCAATGACTTTCTGATATTTGTAAATGTTGCATTATATAACCGAAGCTGCATGGATACAGATACAGATATGAAAAGCCATTAACAAAACCTCCAATATGGATGTGGCTGGATACAACCTTCATAAAAAACACATCGAAAATTGTCTATGTTATTAATGTAGATTTACATTGCTTCAAAAGCAATATAAACATCATGAATACATACATAAGTTAAATTAATAATTTACAATATGCAAAAAATAGTGGAGTTGCACTGGAAGATAGTCCAAAAATTGGGTTGCTGAAATAGGCAAACATTTCATTTGCTGTGGGTTTTAATTGATTGACATTTTTCTAAATTAAATTTAGGAAAGTTTCACATCAAAATTTAAAACGTTAAACCAAATCAGAAATTATTCAACACAGTTGGAAAATCAAAGTTTTTTTGGGATGCCTTTGATCTTAAGCTTTAGAAGCTCTGATCTGTGCTGTCTGTTGAAATCCTTTGATTTCTGCCAAGATTGAAGAAACAAATAAAAATGATGCTCCAAATTGGGAGGCTGCTGCCAATATTTCTCCTGCCGCAGATCACCCATTTGGGGCCTTTGAATGTGATGCAGGAGCATCTTGCATGGAAAAATTATTGGGGAAAAAAAAAAAAAAAATTGAAAAAAAAAAAAAAAAAATCTGGAGGAGAGAGAAAGTAACGAAAATTAGAGGAGAAATAATTAAAAATAGAAAATAGGAAAAAAGGGAAAAGAGGAATTTCTATTTTCGAGGTGCATGGGTGGCATAAATAGGAAAATAGTCGTCATACCATTAATCGAGGTGTATAGGTGGAAATTCTAGAAGGTTTTGGATAAATCATGTATTTAGTATTTGTTGGGTGCTTAGTTGTATTTGGGTGGGAATTTAATATTGATTTAAAGATAGTTGTATTTACCTTTTATCCCACATTGGTTGTGTTTGTAATGTCTTGGGGTAGAAGTGCCTATTTAAGCAAGGCTTATTATCATTTGTAATCAAGCTCAAGGAGAAGCTCGAGGAGTAGAAGCTTGAGAAGGAGAAGCTCGAGGAGTAGAAGCTTGAGAAGTAGAAGTTGTGAAAGGAGAAACTCAAGGAGAAGCTTGATATCATCTTATGGGTGTTGTAAGGATCTTCAAGTATAATAAAATTTCTTGTGAAGCATTTTTTTCATCTCTATCTTCGTATTGTTGCTTTCTTGATTGTGAGTGAGTAAGGGTGGTGTGGCCCTCTATCAGTGGTATCAGAGCAAGAGATCCTGAGTGTACAAGCAGATCACCGAAGTGTGAGGCAGTTTGTACCAGGACCTTGGTTGGGTGAAGTTTATTAGAGTGGGAGTTCCTCAGCGTGTAAATGAATCGTCAAAGCTGAGGCAGTTTGCACCAGGACCTTGGGAGGACATGCAAATTGATTGATGGATGCAAAGATGGAAGACTGAACTTGTTGAGGCATGATTGTGGAGAGCTGGTGGATTGCAAATCCATTGTCCTAGACTTGTGATGTGGTTCCTGATTGTTCGTGCGAGGTGGCAGGTTGCGATCTGACTTGCAAACAATTTGGTTGTCACAAGGAGCGTGGAAAGGATTTGTTGTAGAGGGTTTACGAAGATCTTGGGAGATGGCTCCAAGAGGATTGGACCCTAAGATGATTGCAAAAATCCATGATATAGTGGAGAGGAATTTTTCTAAAATGATTTCTCGGTTGGATGCTAGATTGGCTAATCAAGCTAAGAAGGTCAAGGTGGAAGAGGATGGTTTTGTTGATCAGATTGTGGAGTCTGATGCAGAACCTGCAGAGCAACTAGAGGTTGTTGCTGAAGATATTCCTAATGTTGTTGATGTTGGCACAGAGGTTGGTTTTCATGATCAAATGGTTGAGACTGACATGGAGATTGTGGAGCACTCGGTCGTGGATGATCTAGTTGATGTTGGTGGTGACTTGTATGTTGCAGAACACTTGGTCGTGGATGATCCAGTTGTTGGAGGTGAGTTATGTATTGCAGAGCATCTTGTTGTGAGCAATGAGGTTGCTGGTGTTGAGAGTTTGACATGTGTTGATGAAAATCTGCATGTGGCCGCTGATATGGAGTTTGTTATTGCTGGTATGTACTCACTAGTTGTTGATGTGAATGGGAGTTCGGTAATGAAGCATTATGTTCAGTTTGCTCCTGAGAGTGAGCATGCTGATTGGATGGTTGAGATTCTGGTGTTTGATAGAGTGATGCATGTGTGGAGGATTTGCATGGTGGTTTTGTTGTCCCTATTGAGGTGGAAACCTTTGGTAAAGATGAAGATGGTGGTAGATCTTTCTTTTTTTGGTGTCAAAGTGTGGGACACACTTTTCTATCTACCGGGGGAGTTTGATGCAGGAGCATCTTGCATGGAAAAATTATTGGGGAAAAAAAAAAAAAAAACCTGGAGGAGAGAGAAAGTAACGAAAATTAGAGGAGAAATAATTAAAAATAGAAAATAGGAAAAAAGGGAAAAGAGGAATTTCTATTTTCGAGGTGCATGGGTGGCATAAATAGGAAAATAGTCGTCATACCATTAATCGAGGTGTATAGGTGGAAATTCTAGAAGGTTTTGGATAAATCATGTATTTAGTATTTGTTGGGTGCTTAGTTGTATTTGGGTGGGAATTTAATATTGATTTAAAGATAGTTGTATTTACCTTTTATCCCACATTGGTTGTGTTTGTAATGTCTTGGGGTAGAAGTGCCTATTTAAGCAAGGCTTATTATCATTTGTAATCAAGCTCAAGGAGAAGCTCGAGGAGTAGAAGCTTGAGAAGTAGAAGTTGTGGAAGGAGAAACTCAAGGAGAAGCTTGATATCATCTTATGGGTGTTGTAAGGATCTTCAAGTATAATAAAATTTCTTGTGAAGCATTTTTTTCATCTCTATCTTCGTATTGTTGCTTTCTTGATTGTGAGTGAGTAAGGGTGGTGTGGCCCTCTATCAGAATGTGATCGTGTAGCGTGCAGTAACAAGATTATTGGGTCTTGGGATTCTTGATAACCAAACTTGAACACAATGTCTCTTTACAGTTTTTGAATAGCTACTGAGTGATGTATAAAGTTGTGTAATATGATTAAACTGGCCAAATTCAAAGCTGTTTTGGCTTGTTATGTGCAATGCAATGTATGGAAAGCCGATAACAGGATACTTCTGTATTTTATTATACTATTGTCAATGCTCTGATATAGATCTGCAAACTTGATGTGATTATCTATTTGAACTATTTTTAATAGAAAAGGAAAGATGTTTTGGCGTGTGTGGGTATGTAATCTGACATGTATCTGTGTCATATATGTATTTGTATCCGACATGGACATAGGAATATAAGTGCCCAGGGAGGGGAAGAGGTGTATCTGATTTCTCTAATTATTTGATCTTTTTTCTGGGTACATAAGAACTGATTTTTATAATCATAGATTGTTTTGTGCAGCAAATATTTTATTAAAATAATACTTTAGAACTAAGAAATGTACAGAAGTTAAGAAGTAATATAAAACAAAAGCATGGCTACTGAATGGGTTAAGATCTGTAGAAGTTAAATTCAATTTGTAAATGAGGGTCTGCCCTCATCTGGTACTACTCACATGTCTATAAGCGAGATTCGTAAACTAATTATTTAGCAGGAGTTTCGAGTCCCGGGCAGGTGTGGAGGTTTTCTTCACTCTATTCTTTCCTACCAGTACCCACACCAAACATTGTTGTACTTTTATTCTATTTGATTAGTAAAAAATATTACCGGCTATGGCCTCTCACCCATCAAAAAAAAAATGTACACAAGTTATATAATTTGCAATTTGAATTTTTCTAGTTTTTTAGAAAAAACTTATAGGCGTCCCATTAGAAATTCTTTTTGAAGGGTTTTATGTAACTTCTAGGCATGTCTTTTCAGCATTGTTGAATTTCCTCTATTCCATAAAAAATGTTGGTCACTAAAACACAGGATATGTTTTTTGGCCAGTCAAACTGCTTTTGCATTTTAAACAGCATAATTTGTTTAGCAATAGACAGAAATGAACCTGCAACCACCAAAAATTCAACCTAGACCAAAAGGGACACTCTTAATATGTTGCTTTTCAAACTCGGAAAGGTAAAGAAAGAAACAGCAGTAGGGTCAATAAACTAGTAGACAAAACTGAAATGGGCAGAAGTTGAAGACCAAAGAACACACAGCATCCAAAACATAAAATAACATTTCTAGATGGTCGAGAGTGTCTACCTTCCATGCTCCATCTCCAAATGAATTGGAGTAGCAAAGAAGATTGAAGTGATAAAGCATATACTTTACATGTTCAAGTTTTCTCACATAGGGTTTCTATAGAGAATTCTTGGTGTTCCGTCAATGGATGCAACTGTCAGTTTGTTGTAATGTACATATCATTATTCATAGTATGGGAAGTTGTTACAGCATTTGTTGATTCTAATACAAGTTTTTCTGCATCACGCACAGTATAATAATATATTATTACCATCTATGGTTGCATTTCAATCTCATACTAGGTACATGTTAATATTGATTTCTGCAGTATGTACATTACATTTCAATACATTGTATGTTGAATTGATAAAACAATCTATTTGAAGGCAAGTATCCAATTTATCCAATCGGACATAAATCAAGCAATTATAGAAATTTCTTGATGCGAATATAAAGCACATAAAAACCAGCATAAGTACAATAGTGTGGATTCACATTGTCCATCATGAACTGCACAATGCAGTTTATGTATGGGCAAATAAATTAATAACTTTGAACACCAAATGCAAAGACATTTTAGATTCATGATATGAGAAAGGAACTTTAGAAAAAATCCACTATATCATATACAAGTAATTGGAACTTTAGACAATATTCTCTCACATCCTATTACTAAGATGAATATAAGAGAAGTATACACGATCCATTAACTGTAGGTAATTTCATTGGTCCAACTCCATTTAACCACAAAACTAATTTCTTTATAAAGAAATCTACTGGCTGTAATTATTGGCATTCAACTAAACTGCAGCCTAGTAAAGAACTCTTAGAAATTTACCTGATTGAAATATGTAGTAGCTGCACACCCATTGGAAGGAAAACAAAATGTAAAGTAAAACCAAGATCAACCTATGCTCAAATTATCTTATCATGCTCTATAAGATTATAACACATGGTATTTTGTTTAGGTACTGTCATGGATATAGGTTTCAAATCAGATGCTGAAGTGACACCACAGAAAGCATGATAGTGATCAAACAAGGTCAAAGCCAACAGTGTACCTTCGTCATTGGCTGCTGACTGATCCCTGCATCATCTTCATCCCTACCTTCCTCATAGGCTGGCATAACACAAACAGACAATTTTTTTGGCATTTAAAGCATATTGACAGATTGAAAATCAGAAGCATCAACTTAATTTGATATATAATTACTAAACACATATGCTCCAATAGAAAGAGATTTCTAATAAACCCATATTTGGTATTGAAATAACTAATACTCACCAATATTGACATCTACACCAAGTGGTCTTTGATTTATCCAAGTAGAAGGCTGCTGCTGCAGTCATATAAGCAAATGTATTCAATAAAATGAAATCAGAACAAAGTTCCAAGATTACAGATCCCTATGAAACAGAATTCTTAAATTTCTAGCTAAACATATCACTTCCAAATAAATGTATCACTAAGCAAAACGAATGCCCATGCAAAAGCAATCACAAAGACCGTGCCCTAGATTTAAACAAAGATATGTGCATAAACTTATAGATTACACACAACCTCTTACCATATAAGGTGCGGGTCTTCCCAACTTCATCTCCCCTGCCACTCCTGCATCAGACATAGTTGCATAATCACTTGGACCTTGAGGCATGTAGTGATACATAACTTGTTCTGGAATCCCTGGCAATGGTGTCTGCATAGGGGTCTCCGCTGGTGTCTGTGAAACAGTTGTAAGAAATTACAAATGTAAAATAAAAATCATTTGAGCATATCATCAGCTGGTCTGCATAGAGTCTGCTTTAGCAACTTCTCATACCATACAGGCATTTTTACGTAACATTGAAAAAATTGTAGCAAGCTATAGTATGCATAATAATAGATCAGCAAGGAAATGAAGATAGTAAACTTGACAATAGAATGTGACCATACCGGTGGAAAAAGCAGCTCCGCTGTAGGGGTTTCGTATTCTTCTGTTGCTTCATATGGCACATTGAGATCATGCACTGGCGTAGGTACATTTGCTCCTCTGGGAGGAGGGTTAACTGGCCTTTCAAGTACTGCTCCAGTTTGCATCAATTTTAATTCCCAGAGCTAGCAGATTACATTTAGAGTCAAATATCAGCATGTATCATAAGACATATGCCCATATGTCAATTTGTTTACTCATGCTTTCTTCAGAGACTCAAAACACATTCTGATACTTGCATAATTCAAGAACATCCCATAACAGATTTAATTCAAAAAATTCACATTATCATTTTGAATGTCATATCATCAATTCAGTAAAATACTAAAATGTCTAATCAGCTTTCATATTCTACATACCCTCCAATCAATGTACAGCAATAAAACAGGTTAAATTTAAAATATTTGTCATCAAAACACACGAGCTTGAGAACTATGCATTTTCTCTTCTAAAATTAACAATTATCCATCTTACATATTTGAAGCCCTCAACTCCAAATAGATGGAGGATTCAAGTCCAGTACATAACGTACAATGTTTATACCATAGTAACAAAGGGATGCATCCCCGTCGTTTTTAGCTGTCACACCCGAGACGGGGACACACACGGGGGATGACATTCCCTCATCCTAGCGGTACCAACAATTCACCCCCAGGACAGAGACGTACCCACGTCCCCATTTGGGTCTTGGGGATGGTAGAGTGTCCCCGGCCGTCCTCCGTTTTGGGACAAAAGAAGTGCAAATAAAAAATTATTTTAAAAGGTTTTGTTATATTGTTTTTTATTGTTTGCTATCACTAGGGTATGTGGGGCCCATTCAGAGGTTAAAATCCCATTATATCTCTACGCTTTCTCATTTCTATTATTTTCATGGTTTTATAATTTTTGCAACAGCAGCAAGAAGAAGAGTGGAGAGCTCATAGAAGGGTGATTATTTGAGTAAAGAGTGTGTGTGGAAGCCAATGTGGAGTAAAGAGCAAGAAGAAGAGAAGCAAGATTTTTCAGCTTGTTCAAGAAATTTGTGAAGCAAATGGTAGGGTTTTTCATGGTCTTTTAATTTTATTTTCTGATTTTTCAAGTCAAGATCATTGGTTTTTGTTTCTAGTTTGTAGCTTTTAGTTCTTAGTTGAATTTCATTTCTAGAATTTAGTAAAATGTTTCTTGTTTCATTTCCAATTTTTTGTGGCTTAAATTTTACTTCAAAAATTGTGATTTTGAAGAAGGGCATAGGTTGAAAGCATGAATTTATTTTATATATTTTTTCATTTTGTGAAAAGCAATGTGAAAATGAGCTCCCAAGGTCATTATTCAAGTGGGTCAAATCAAAGTGATGATGAGATGGATTTAGAGGCCCATCCTCATAGCAGCCTTGGAAATTATAACCCTAAGGCTGAGCATGATGAAGAGAATGAAGAAATAAATTTAAAATCAACAGATAATTGGCCACCAAGTCCGCCAACTATAGATTACCCCTCCACTCTTATGGCAAAGTGGGCTAGGGGTAGCTACGATCCTATATCTCCTCTCAAACAATTTGCAACAAAGATAACTGCACGAACAGCTACAGGTGGTGATACAAGGAAGTGGAAATGTAACATTTGTAAAACATAAAGGTTTGGGAGCATCACTAGAGTGAAAGCACATTTTCTCTTTTAGACAGGAAAAGGTGTGGGTCCATGCATGTTCTTGACAGAAATGAGAAATTTGCATTACAAAATTGAGTTCACCAAGCTTTAGGGTGTTACAAATGACTTGGGAGTTGAGGTACCCACCAACTTGACTAGTAGGCAACAGGTTCAGAGTCTTCAACAGGCTAATGAGTATGGGCAGCCACGTTTTTCTACTCCTAATCCTAGGGGTAGACCACAGCATGGACCTACATCATTTGGAGGGGCAGCCTCGAGTCCTTTTCTACATCTAGTGCTATGCATGAAGCACAAACTAGCAAGGGGAAAAGAAAGGTATCATTTGAAACTAACCCCACTGCTGATTTATTTAATGCCCGCCTAAAAGTGGAGATAGAAGAAGCTATTGGTACATTTCTTTTTTCCAATGGCATACCTCTTCATTTGACACGATCTCCTTATTATAAGGAGATGATGCAGTTGGTGGCAAGGGGAGGAGGACCGTCATGTGTGCCACCAGGTGAGCACAAATTGCAGACTATGGTCTTCGCTAAAGAGTATGCTAAGATTGCTTTAAAGAAAAACTTGAGACCTGTTTGGGAGTAATATGGTTGCAGCATCATCATGGATGGTTGGACGGACATTAGGAGCCGTCCACTCATCAATATCATCATTACATGCACAAAGGGCCCATTTTTTCTAAGGGCTATTGATTGTTTAGTGCATCGAAAGGTTGTGATTTTCAGTTTAATATACTTTGGGATGCTATTGAGGAGGTTGGGCCACAAAATGTGGTCCAAGTAGTGACAAATGCAACACCTATGTGTAGAGCTGCAAGGAGACTTTTTGAGTCAGCTTACAAACATATTTGGTGGACTCCATGTTGTGTGCATGCCATTAACAATACACTAAAGGACATGGGGGAGATTCCCTGAATCAAGGTAATAGTGAGGAATGCTAGATATGTGCAGATGTTTATCTACTATCACCACACATCACATTCCATTTACAAGAGCTTCGCAAGGAAGGAGTTCCAAAAGCCAGTTGAGACCCAATATGCATCCTACTTCATTCTTTTGGAGAGAATGATTGACTTGCAAGATCCATTGCAACTCATGGTTATGATAAATGAGTGGAATAGGTGGGATGTGTCTAGAACCAAGCACGGGATGAGGGTGAAGGAGATAGTGAAGAGCCATGTATATTGGAGTGATGCAAAATACATTGGGTCTTTCATCACTCCAATTTTCTAGGTCATCAAATATGGGGATGGAGATGCAGCTAGTATTGGAGAGATGTACAAGTGCATTGACGCTATGCATGGCCAGATAAGGGCAATTGTGCGAGAGAGAGAGACCCCAATTTAGTAATTTACACTAAACACATTTGACCTATACACTCCCTTACACATGGCTGGTTATCCATTGAATCTGAAATAGTACATGCCTAGGCCTGGTAGATTTACACCACTAAATGATGATGAGATAATCTCTTATCAATTTAGTCTACTTGTACTTGAGAGTTAGAAGTTAGTCCACTTGCACATATGAAAATTTAATTTTTTAATTTACTGAGTTTAAAATTTTAATTTCAGGTGAAGGAAGGATTCTTCAAGTGCATTGATAGAAATGTATGACATTGAGATAGTAGGGAAGGTTCGTACCGAGTGGACCAAATGTGCTAGTCTTAGGAGCTATCCAACTAGAGCAAAGGCCGACATAAAAACAATGGCACAAGAGGTTCTTATTTTTTGGCGGAATTGTCATGGACTCAAATCAACGACTAGCACACTAGTCATCTCTCTCGTCTCAAGTTTCTTGTTCTTAAACTTTAGAACCTTTATTTTTCAATTTCAATTTCACTTTTACTTTGTCATGAATTTCAATTTCAATTCTCTGATTCTCATACTAGTCATTTGATTGTTATCTTAGGCACCTAGTTCTTAAACTTCTGAGAGGGGTTGGTCTACTTATAGCTTCATCCACTCTCTTAAGAGGAACAAACTTACCTATGAGAAAGTAGAGAAGCTAGTGATTGTATATTGCGTCTTGTGTATCAGAAATCACAAGACACATATGTACAAGGAGAACCCTGCAGCACAATGGGATGTAGAGCCAAAGGAGCCCTCACAGGTTGATGAGGATGTAAATACTTCTGATGCAGGGTTGGTTGGTATTCCTCTCGCAACTCTTACCCTTGAAGAGGTCGAGAGTTCAAAGGATGAGTTTGTTGAGCCTGAGCCTCAAGTTGACATGGATGATTAGAGGCCTCTACTACATTTTGGTAGCCCTTGGGCCTTTGGTACTTGACATTTTGTCTTTTGATTTTGTAGTTTGTACTTGAGACTTGGATATCTAAAGTTTGAAACATTGAACATTGTGATGATGATCATATCATGGTTGATGCAAATTGATGTAATTAAGTTTATGATGCCATTGAATGATTGATGAGATAATGATACTATACTTTTGCTAAATTGATAATAGATATCTATTCTTCATGAAACATTGTTCAATGTTCAATGCAATGGAATAGTAAAACTAAACTAGCAATAGCGGTCTTGATGAACTTAATCTTCATATTTGTCTTATATTGGTATCCATCTTTTCATAATTAGTGTTTTAAAGTTTCATATGTATAGTATATACTATATATCCCCCATCCCCTGTCGTCCTCCCCAAATTGAGGCCTCTTTGTCCCCCGAACCCGAAAACTTGTCCCCCGGTCCCCCAAGCCAGTGTAACTATGTGTACTGACCTACCCCCTTTATTGCTCTTAAAAAAATTATCTTTCAGTAGTTCTGAATTTTGTCAAACAGTTTGTGAGAAATCTGGAAACTTAGTTACAAACTGATTTTGTAAGCTGAAGCAAGAGAGAGTGATGATGTTGGTGTTTACTAAGTAGTTTAGTTCAAGAATCAAGGGAAGTGTCATGTAACAATATTTTCACAAAATAGATACGACATTCAATCCAAATTCATAGACGTTTTTATTTACTGGTAAACAACAATAGTAACTTTTCAGATTAATTAGTCATAAAATCCCTGAATGTTGGAGAAGAATAAATCCTCAGAAGACCCTCTAACCATCCTCATTAGCCTACAAGGATCCAATATTAGGCTAATCCCTGAAATTCTGATGCTAGCAACAAATGGGGAGATTACAATCCTCCCTTCCCGAGATTGCTTGCCCTGAAGCAATCCAACAATCACAGTGAACTCCAACCTCCACTTGGATCCCAAATGAAGTACTATGTGACACCCTTGTTAACATTGAACCAACTGCATACCACTATCATCATCAAGACCAACAACATAACCTGCATTATAGCACTCAAAACTTGTGCTATGATGTAGGAGTTAGAATATCACCAGAAGAATCCCGCATAAGAAATATCTTCATCCTGGTCCTCACCCATATAATATAAACTGGACTGGAATCTTGATCAACAATCTCTTGAAGAGACACAGCTACAAGAGAACCATATGCACTCATGCCAATTGTATCAGCCATCGGTGTAGCCACATCAAAATTTGCGGACACGGGAACATTACCAACTGCCACAACACAAAACTGAATCTTTACATATGTTGTAAACTAAGCCCAACTCCACTCAATTGAGTGATTAACATCAACCTCAAGCAATGGATTGTCATACGACAATGTTGCATCCATGTCAAAATAGGACTATTCATGAAGCGAACATCAACACTTTGTTGATCAATAGTATAACATGACTCTTTACTACATCACTCACCTCATCAACAATAACAAGTGTACTAACATCATAGCACACATATACAACTGCTTGCATATTGTTAAACTCCTCATCTGATGGCTCAACCAACACAGATACAACTGCTTGCATATTGCTGAACTCCTCATTGGATGACTCAACCGACACAGAAGAGGCTGCTGATATGACAGTATCCTCGCATGCTCCTACTCCCACTATCGCTGCATCGCCATCAAATACATGATCTGAGGAACTCATGCCAACAACAGCATCATCTGACTTAACCTGACATAAATCCTCATCACATTCCACCTCAATTGTACCCAACTCATGCAGTGTCTCATAAAAAATGTCCCGCAAATCTGAAGTCGCAACTGTATAATCACATTTCACTCTTAGAAAAGGTGATATCGTTTTTTGTTCAAATCTCGGCTTTGAAATTAGTTGGGTCATTTGTTTGTGATTTTGATTCACCTCATTCACTAGCATATCCAATTGTTTCACAACACCTTGTATCTCAGAATCTCCCTCCATTAGCGGAGTATGCCCTTTGCGAGTGTCACTATCCAAAACGCTAAAAACCAAGTCCTCCACTTGTGGGTCAAAAGAAAAGTGATGAGCACTCCTCACAACGTAATGCCGATAAAAGCTCTCAATCTCTATCAAGGGCTCATCGTCATCAAACTAGAAATCAAAAGATGGCTCCAATCTCTGACTCTAAACTATCAGTGAAGCAGGATCCTGGGCAACCCTCTCAGCAAGCTAAACCACAAAATCCCTATTGGGAAGCACAAGATCCTGGGCAACCCTCTCTACAATCTTCCTCACTAATCGTCGAATAGCATGAGAGCCCCAAATGAGAGCACCCTCAGATATACTGTATGAAACCTCTTGCAAATTCGAGCTCTAGAGAAAATACTCCATGAATGACCCAGTACAATAGAAATTATATGTGGAAGCATCAATCTGCTCCCCCACAATCCACAACTAATCTCTTTGAAATGTGACAATGCCAACTGTCCAATGCTACTGTGAATCACCCAATACAATAGAAATTATATGTAGTTTAGTTCAAGAATCAAGGGAAGTGTCATGTAACAATATTTTCACAAAATAGATACAACATTCAATCCAAATTCACATAAGTTTACTATATTTTATTTACTAGCAAACAACAGTAGTAACTTTTTCGATCAATCAGTCATAGTAATGCCTTTCAAATGAATGTTGGTGCTTATTTCTTACATACCAAAGACAATGATTGATGTTGCAACGCTAGAACAGCTTTAGAACTTCTCTAACATGTGTAGAATCTCTGAACCCTAATTTAGCTACTTCAAGGACTAATTGGAACTTGCACTACACATCATGGCTCTAGTACAACATGATGGCAGCAATATGATGGTTGTAAATGACTCTCAAACAAACTGCAAGTCCAACATTGCAACTGTTATTAATGGTTGCCTTACAACAACTTCCTTATATCCAATTTACGGCTAGAATGGTACTATTGTAACAACTCCAACTTGTACAACATTCTTAGTATCATGTATCACAGCTAATATGCAAGCATACACTTCCAAAAGTTGGTCAACTCGTTAAAATACAATCATAGCCATTGTCTTTCAATCCTAACTTCCAGAAGTTGGTCAACTCATTAAAATACAATCATAGCCATTGCCTTTCCAATCCTAACCCCAATCCTTGTTGTACAATGACACTCAAAATGAATCACAAGCAGATTTTACCTTTGAAGTTTGAACCAAACCAAATCTTCCTGGTTGTGTGGTCTCAAAAGTGTGGATGAGATGCAATTCCTGAGAATGAACGTCCTCAAGAACCCCCGACTTCCACTATCTTGCAGCTATTGATTGCTTGCTCGTGTTGAAGGCTTCAGACCAATAATGACATATTGGATATCAATGTCGCACTCATTTTACTGTCACCTGAAGGTAAACTAACTTTGACCTAAATAACTTCTATTCTTAGTTGCCTCTCAACTGACTATCCTACTATTACTTCAGTTATACTGTAATCATCTACTAATAACTTTGTGCATTGAAGGAGACACTAACATTCTCTATTTCTACGACTGTCACAACAATCCCCACATTCAATACTGAATCGAGGATTGTCCCTATGGCTAGCAAGAGGTTTCACCAATAACCTTTTTCCTACTGGAACAAGCTTGACTGAAACAGTCTATCAAATCTATACATGTGTGCCTGATTCTTGTAATATTCAAAGCGAAACTGGGGTTACGTCCAATCTCCACAATCTTCTTAAGAGTTTTCGTCCTTAAGATAACCAGTCACATTTAAGCAACCATTTTTATTTGATCAATATCACATTTTCATGTTGTCAATCCCAATGTAGCTCCACGCTTTTATAACCTCGATATAAGGGAAAACACAAACAACTACACGATGTGTGATAAAATGCCAATTTCCTCTTTTAGTCACTTAAGTTACTTTTGTCATAAAGTGACTTAAATCATGAAGTAACTTTATATTTGCACTTTATAATATTAAAGTGACTTTATTATTATAAGTTACTTTATAACTTTATAATAACATTAAAATATTTAAATAAATCACTTGAACTTTAATATCTCTTGAAACACTTGTATGATTGCCATGCTGTTTGAAATAGGACTCTGCTCATAATTCCCCATGTAACCAAATACACTTTATAAAAGGGTTCATCTCTATTAAACCTGACTTACTATACATAGTAAGTATGGCATAATGGAGTCCAAATGATATTGAACAAAGGCCAAATCCACAAATCCCTGAATGTTGGAGATGAATAAATCCTCAGGTGACCCTCTAACCATCCTCATTAGCCTACGAGGATCCAATATTAGGCTAATCCCTGAAATTCTGATGCTGGCAACAAATGGGGACATTACACTATGGTTTATATAATAAAGCTTGACAATTTCCATTATTATTAATCTTAGTAGCCATGGATTGATACTAATGCTAAATAGGCTGCCCTCTTGGGTAGCATACTGTTTAAGGAATATTATAATAACTAATTTGATAGTGATTAAAAATAAATTCATTAAGTATCACATCCTATGTATGTAAAGGCTTGCATGGATTATTTTGACACATGTAGTACAAGAAAATCTTGATAATTATACCATTCAAAAGCCAAAATCCTGATTTTTTTATTGCTTCTAACATGATGGATTTAATGTTACGCTATCTCTTTTAAAAATTCAGAAGCGTACTAAAATTTCAGAAGCGTGTCAAATTTATTATTACTCTATTCAAGCACACAAATTGAATCCTCAAGAGCACACTGGATGTTGACCTCAAGATGTTGAATTTCTTAGCCATAAATATAACTTTCATGGATAAAATGCATAAACGTAAGAAAACAAACAAGACTAGCATTTTTATCCTGGGAAGAGTCATCCTCACCGAGGGAAAACACCCAGGCCGCCAAAATATATATCCAATTGTAAATAATTAATTACAAAACTTAGCATCCTTTAATATCTTCCACCCAAACTGATCGAACAGAGATCAGAATAAAATCAACTGAGAATGTCTAAAAATGAAATCCTGATGTATATATATTATTATATATTCTCAGAATATATTCTGCTGCTCACACACACAATACAGAATAAGACAAGATATTGAAATTCATATACAAAGGCCTGAAATAAACACAATACAGCATGCATCATAAATGAATTGCAACAATACAATAAAATATCAGACCACAGGCCTCTCTCCTGAACAGTAAGAAATTGCACAGCACTAAAAAAATGCTTTTTGACCAATTTCTCCAATTGACGATTAAACACTTGTCACCAAAAAGAATATCAATCGAGCATAGTGAATGACTTTCCAACAGCGAAAGGTTGCTGACTACAGAACATGAATCAATGAATCATAAAAGACGCCCAATCATCTTCAAATTATAAATGTGTCAAGTCTGAGCCAGCTCGAAGCCAAGAGCAGTGTAGAGAAGTTGCGACTTCAAAATGATATAAATGTGCCAAATCATTCATGATCTAAGCTGAGAAGAGGAGAACATCTTACAATCTAAAGGAGACAACATTGCAGCTACAACCAGAGAACACATCCAAAATATGAAGAAATATAATAGTCCCAAACAGTTACAAACTGAGACCAGTGAGCTTAAGAGGTAAGAACAGAACTTGCATAAGTTGAATGAGCAGGAATATAATGACTGAAGATCTATATCAATGCTACGACATTCAATACTCACCCTTGGCATAAGAGAGATATTCAGAAAAACATCTAATGGCAAGTGCACATAGCTGCAACCAAAAATAATGTCAACACAAAATCTCATCATAGAATCTTCTCAATAAAATTGTTATCTCGGCATAACAATATTCACCATAGCTGCTCCTAGAGAGTTAACCATAAAAACATAAAATACCTACTCGCAGAGGGTGGATCCACCATACCTCCTCACTAAGGGTGGAACGAGGACTCTCACTAAGAGCACATTTCCACCATGCCTACTCACAGAGGGTGGATCACGAGATTTCACTTCAAACTTCTTTCGCAAAGAACTTATTAACAAGGGATTGCACCTCAAATTTCTCTTGCAGAGAAGAATTCATTAATCATAAGCAAAGAATCACTAAAGTTGAGATTCTTGCTCAACAAGAGCATCATTCCCCACCATACCAAGCTTATTCCAGAAGTAGCAAAACTTTACTGTCGAAAGTGGCTTGGTGAGAATATCGGCACGCTACTCCTCTGTAGAAATATAATTTAGTTCAATGGCTTTCCTTTGAATCATATCCCTCATTTAATGGTATTTATTTTCCAAATAATCCACCTATCATGGACTGGATTAACTGAAAGCTTCACAAAATTTTGGTCATCGCAAATAATCATAGCATGCTCCAAGGGCTGCCCAAATGGTCTGCAAGTAATTTACGAAGCCACACAACTTCTTTTGCAATCATACATGCTGCAACATGCTCTACTATAGATATACTCCGGGCCACACAAGGTTGCTTCATGTTGCACCAAGAAACCATGGCTGAACTTAAGCTGAAACAACAACCTGAAGTACATTTTCTATCAAGTTCACACCCTACCCAATCTGAATTAGAGAACCCATGTAACTTCAACTCACCATCTGAGGAATATTTTAATCCATATCTTATCATACCAGGAACATATCTCAATATATGTTTGGCTGCAACAAGATGAATATGCCTTGGTTCCAACATAAGTGAATGCATTGTCTGCATAACATATATCTAGCATTCCAAATCTTTTCAAAATATCTATTGCATATTTACCTTGACTTAATATAATTTCATTTGATCTTTACCATACCTCAAACACAAGGAAATAATGCAACAAACTAAGATCTAGCATTTCAAATTCTGAAGTAAGCTCTTTCTTGCACTTAGAACAAGATCATCATCACCTGTGAGAAACAAGTCATGGACATAGAGCACAAGAATTAGCACCTTGTCATCATTTACCTTGAAAACCCAAACTTAGAAGATAGTGATCATTCTTTCATACCAAGCATGAGGAGGTTGCTTAAGACCATATACTATCTTTTTCAGCTTGCATACATGAGACTCTATCATGAATCACAAAACCTTCTCACTACTCAATGTATACTTCTCGGTGAAGTTTTCAGCGCTTTATTGCTGCAATAGCTATGATTGTTTTAATGGAAGTGGAGCGGGCTACTAGTCCAAAGGTTTCTACATAGTCTATGCCTTCCTTTTGTGAAAAAATCTCTGGCAACAAGTCTGGGTTTATAATTTCTATACTACCATCGATATGTTAAATCTTAAACAACTATTTAGAAGAAATTATTGATTTATCTTTTAAACTTTACTATATCCCATACATATTTTTAAAAATTGACTGATACTCTTCCATCATGGCATTTTTCCATACTTGTTGATTCAAAGCTTCTTCAACACGAGACAGTTCAAATACAATAATGTGGTTCATTAACACTATATAACCAGCAAACTTAAGAGGCCTTTCAATTTCTCTGAAACTGTCACACTTATCTAAATATGGTTCAGCTTTGTCGAAAATATTTTTAGCCCACAAAGGTCTTTTCTTGTTGGATGTAGTGTTGCTAGGACTTTTTGAAGTATCAATACAATACGATAAATTGACTCAATTAAATCATTTAAATCTACATTCTCCCGCTCAAATTCTGAAGATGGAGCTGGATCAGCCATCACCGAATCTTGAGGATGCTCAAAATCTTCCCCCTCATTTTCAATATTAGACTCATTGGATATCTTGCAAGCTACATCTTCATCAAAAGTAACATCCTTGCTTATTTCAATTTGTTTTTGATCTGGAATATAAATCCCGACAGCTTTTGAAGAATCACTTCATCCAACAAAGATAACTTTCCTTCTTGAAGGTTCTAATTTTGATCTTTTCTCTTTTGGAATATGAATATAAACTGGACATCCGAAAATATTGAAGTAACTAATGCCTAGAGCGCATCCCTTGCAAACTCCTCCATAATTTTGGTTCAGCTTCGGAAGACCGACTACAAGCTTCTCCACAATGGCTGAAGTTCTGAAATTTAAATGCCCAAATCTCTTGACCCAACATTTATTTGAATTTGAAGCATTATGTGCAGGTGCATGGATAGGATGAGCTGAAAGTTTGTAAAGAATATCATGGTAGACTCCAATCTCAAGAGTTGATTGAATACTGAAGTTTTTTTTTTTCCATCCCAAGACTTTAACATCAGCAATAGCAACACAATACCCCAAATTTCTCCTTAATGCCAGGTACAAAGAGATACATCACTTAAATGAAGAGGAATACCAGAATCTAATTTGAAGGAAGTGGAGTCAGCAACATTTATTGAAAAACTTGCATCATCACCAATTATAACTTGTGGATGAGAATCTTTTTCCTTCAAATTAAGGTGTTCTTTGTAACCAGCAATATGACAAGATGCACCCTATCAATCAGTAATGTGTCACTATTTCTAGAAATAAGCTAGAAAGTGCAAATATAAATAAGAATCCCTTAGAATTTTCACCTTACTCCTTTTGGAATTTTCTACACTTGCACCAGTAGATTGAGTGTTTGGTCTACAATAACATCTCTAGCAAAGTGCCCATACTTGTCACATCTGAAGCACTGGACTATGGAAAGATATTTTTCCCTTTCTTGGAGTCAGGAGTTGACTTGAAGATTTTATCTCTAAATCTCTAGAAGTTTCCTTTTTTCCCTTTCCTTTTAAAGTGTAAGTTGCAAGAACATGATCATCTCTGTAATGATTTCTACAACCATTTCCTCATGCTTCTAATCTGCACCATTCCTGAATGCAATTTACCCTTAATCTGTCAAATTTTGGAAGCTCATCTCTTCCACTAACACCCTGAATGAAGGATTCCCAAGAATGGGGAAGTCCATTCATAGCAAGCAACTAGATCTTTGTCTAAATGTGTTTCACTAATTGCACTAAGTATATCCTTCAATTCCGTTTCATAAACTATGACTACAAAATTGCCCCTTGTCATCTTTACATGCAACAGTTGATGCCTCGATGCAAGGACCCTACTGCTATCATTTAAATTATAAAAATACTAATTAGACTTGATCATCTCCTTGGCTGATTCAAATTTTGAAATGACAGGATTCAAATGATCCTTTATATCAATCATGATCCTTTTAGCCATAATCTTGTCCTTCCAGCGAGCTCTTTCAGCTTCATCAAATGGCTTTACAACATCAAAGTTGACATTATCCAAAAGGTCGTTCTCTTCAAAAGCAACCAGAACCCTGGGATTCCATGAAGCAAAATTTAAAGAGTCATCTAACCTATCTTCAACTTTCAAACCATTCACCATTTTCACACATTGAGGAAGACTAATTGAAAGAGAAACAAAGAACACAAATTGCATTAAACTTTTGGTTCTGGATCAAATTTCTTCAGACCCACTCTGATGCCATGATAAATTTTTCAACCAGAAATATTTTCATGAATGAAATACATAAACTTAAGAAGACAAACAAAACAGGTATTTTTATCCTAGGAAAAACACTGCTCACCAAGAAAAATAACCCAGTCCACCAAAATACATATCCTTTATCTGAATTGACAAAAAACAATTACAAAACTCTATATCCTTTAATATCTTCCAAACAAATTGATTGAACAGAGATCACGATAAAATCAACTGAGAATGTCTAAAATTAAATCACGATGCAAATATATATACAATCTGAAAATATCCTGCTGCTCACACACACAACACAGAATAAGCTTAGTTGCCGATTCGGGCACAGGAATCAGATCCATGGATTTGGGATTTTATTTTTCCCAATTATGATTCATGAAAGATTCAAGCACACGCGCACGCACACACACACTAGAAAAGAAGAGAAATATACATAGTCTAAAACTAAATCATTTCATAGTATGAATCTATGATTCTAGTATGGATCTATGAATACTTGATTATTGATCTATTTTCACGATTATAAAGAAAATCAACATATTAACTTTGAATTACTCATTACAAAATGCGCTTATGACCCTTGAAGATCCAGGCAAGATCCTTGATTCTGCCTGTGGATCCTCGGGCTGTGGCTTGGATCCTTGAGGATCCAGGCCGGATCCTCAATTCTGCTTGTGGATCCGTCAGGATCCGCGGCCCACAGGCAGAATCAAGGACCTGGGCCCGAATGTGGATCCAGATCTGGATCCAGGTTGTGTAGGACGAATCCGGCAACTAAGAGAATAAGTCAAGGTATTGAAAGTTCCTATACAAAGGCCAGAGAAAAATACATTACAGCATGTATCGTCTATGAATTGCAACAATACAATAGATATCAGATCGAGGCTTCTCTCCTGAACATATGAAATCACAGAACATTAAAAAAAAAAACTTTTTGACCAAATTCTCTGATTAACGAAAACAGACCCATCACCAAAAAGAATACCAATTGAGCATAGTGAATGGTTTTCCAAAAATAAAAGGATATTGGTTACAGAATATGAACCGATGAGCCATAAAAGAGTCGTTGATGAGAACCAATGATCATAAAATAAATTGGTGCTTATAATAATATAGCAAACCACAATACATGAAACTTAAATGGCTCCACCAAATAATAATCGTTCGCATACACACTCGAAGAATAATATAAAGATACCCAGTCATCAGCAAATAATACATGTGACAAGTCTGAGTCAGCACAAAGCTAAGAGAAATGGAGAGAAGTTGCAACTTCAGAAAGATATAAATGTTGCAAGTCATTAACAATATAAGCTGAGATGAGGAAACAAACGTCAGATAATCTGAAGGAGACAACAGAGCTGCTACAACAAGAGAACATGTCCAAAATATGAAGAAATGTAATATTCACGAACGATCACAAACTGAGACTAGCCAGCTTAATAGGTACAAACAGAACTTGCATAAGTTGAAGAAGCAGGACTAATTTGACTAAAGATCTATATCACTGCTACAACATTCAACAGAAAAAGACTCTAGAGTAGTAATCTATTCTTCACATACATGAAACCTGCTATTGATGGCTAGATTTGTTCCTATTGTTTTCTATAATAACTAATAGAAATATAATTTGAGCATTTGGTAAGCAGTCAAAAATTGAAACATCATAGTGATCTCAAAGGGTATGTGGAAGAAAGCTCTTGCCCAAGAGAAAAAGACTGCTAAAATTTTGTATTTTAGACATCAAATGCCCATTTGTGTTTTCAAAAATATTTGCAAAGCAGCAAGTCAAATATGATTGAAATGTTTTCCAAAATTATTTAATTAGACATTGTTTATCTTTTTCTAGAGGATGGTAAACGTATCATTTGAATCTGGTCATCAGCACAAAATCTATTTCTATTAGCATATTTTATATAGTTTGATGATATAGTTGAATAAATTTAGGCACATCTTAGATATGGTAGGTGGGATTTCTAGTTGTGTAATTTTATTTTTCCTGTCCTGTATAATTAAGGTACCATGTCATCCCTGTCATACACAGATCCAGAATCAGTTCATACCGAGACCATGTTTGGAAGCTGGTATATCAGTGAATCTGCACAGATTGCAGAAAAATCATGAAAGGAATATCTCGGACAAACCCAGGAAGAACCTTGATGAATCCAGCTAGATCCATAAAAAACTCACGTGAAAAAAATAATCAATTTAAAGTTTTGACGGTTCAGTTTTTTACTTCGACTTTACAGCATATTTGTTGTAAGATTCTGTAAATAACTGAAGACAAATCATCGCGAATCTTGCACAAAAACAATTCATATATTGTTTGTTGAAGATGATGCTGCCACCCATGACCATTGGCTCATCACCATAAGACTGATCACTTGGTATGGTGTCCTTTCTCAGCTTGGCTTGGTAGCCATACAAAGGAGATCATTCACTGTCACCCTCCATCATTCATCATCTTCCGGTTTCAGAATTCACCCAACCAGTACCCCCCATTTTTAACAGATAGTGGAAAATAAAAATACTAAAAGCCTATTATTTAATATTTCTTTCAATCTTTCAATTCATTAAAATTTAAAAACTACCATTTAATAAATTCTGAAGTATTAAATACATAAAGGACTCTATTATTAAATTGTGAAGGATTTATTTTCAATGAATATTATAAAAGTTAGTGAAAAGGGGGTTTTTTTCTTTAGTATTTAACTTTTATCATGGAAAGTCTTTTACAGTTTACCATTTATATAACATATTTACAAATTTCATATTATTTTATACATATAAATCCAACCCCAAAAAAATTGCCACGCCCACTATCTAAACCTGAACTGGCCACTTAGCTGTATTACCATCTTTATTGTCAGTGTTTAGTCTTTTCAACTTTGTTTATTTAGGGTCATGGACTACATGGGCTAGACTACTTTTGTTTCTTAAAGATTGCCTCTACTCTTATACGATTCTCAAGTTTAGTTCCTTTAGACTCGTCTCCATTAACATTTATCTCTGTTAACATTTGTATTTAACTTCTTAACCAATAAGTGAGAAAATAAATCTCTGACCAAAGGCAGGATTATTTTCTCTTGCTGTTAAATTAAAGAAAAGCTTTGGTGCAAGTTATATTTTAGCTTTGTAAGGATTTAATAGGTGATTTCCACGACGCAATGTTTTCCAAAGCATTTAAAATTGACATATCTGGTCTAAGATGTTTTCTGTTAACTCAACTTCCATTTTAGATAGTTGAGCTAACAATTCTCAAATATCATATTGTGTTTTAAACCAATGAAAAACTAGTATACACAAATTACAGATCATGCCAATAATCAATGTTTTGCTCCAACACAGCCACACTGAAGATCTGGCCAATCCCAAAAAAATTGTTGCACCCACAAACTGAACGTAACTGTCTACTTGTATATATTACCATCTCTTTATTATCAATGTTTAGTCTTTCAAGCTATGTTTTTTAGAGTCATGGACTCCATGGGCTATACTACTTTGATTTCTTAAAGATTGCATCTACCCTGATATGAATCTCAAGTATAGTTCCTTTAGGCTCATCTCTGTTAACATTTGTTTCTATACAATACTGTCATATTTAAACTTCTTTACCAATAAATGAGGAAATAAATTAATGGACGAAGAAGGGATTATTTTCTCTTGCTGTTAAATTAAAGAAAAGCTTTGGTGCAAATTATATTCTAACTTTGTAAGGATTTGATAGGTGATTTCCATCATTCAAATTTTTTCAAAGCATTTAAAATTGACAGATTTAAAGATGTTTCCTTTCAACTCCACTCCCTTTTTAGATAGTTGAGGTAACAATTCTCAAATATCATATTGTGTTTGAAACCAATGATAAACTAGTATACACAAATTACAAATGGCCGTGCCAATTGTGACCCAACTTGTAATAATCAATGTTTTCCTCCAACTCAGCCAAACTAAAGATCTGGCTGCCAAATTTGGTCTAATCAAGTATATGATCAAATCAATCTCAGATTTTGAAAAAAACTGACGTAAGCAAAATGTTGTGTAAAATATATCAAAGTAAATGATGTTTCACTGACTAAATAGACTTAAAATATTATCAATGGCACTACAATCTTAGAGCAATAATAAGGGAAAAACAGATCTATAAAAGTAACCCAATTAAAGTGAAAGAAGCAAAAAATTGTAACAACAATTCGAGTTCACAGAACCTCGTATGTAATCTTCAGCCAATTTGCAGGGCACTAACAGTCTCTGATCTAGGTGCCGTTAGCCAGTGGGGCTTACAGTTGGCATAAATTCCACGAGAAAGGAATTCCAATTGTATTCATCAATTTATTTAGCTTTGCAAGGTCCTGTTGCTTTGATTCGCTGTTAATTGGTAAATCTAAATAGCTGGAACTGGAGCCCCGGTGTTACACTCAGCGATGGGGTTGATAGACAAAACTGACGTATATTTCCTCTTCAATCAGAATTTGACGTGTTATATTACTCAATATTACACATGAAAATGCTTTACGGTATTCAAAATTGAGGCTTGTGTAGCAAAAGACAGGGTTGCATAATTCCCAGCCAATATTTGGGTAAACATTTAGGCAGAGCGTGTAAACTATTTAACTTCAGTTCGTATGAACTAAAACTAACGAAAAACAATGTTAGCCAAAATGAGTTCAAGTAATAAACCGCGGGGAACTCCATAGCGCAACCCCTTGTTCAAAAGCACCCGTAACACGATTAAGTATTAAAATCGCATCCAACTAGCTCTGTGTGGGTGAGTGGGGAATGGGGTGTGCAGTATATCCCAATCGTAGTATGCAGGCAAATTTTTACACAGCACTACAATTTTATAAAATCAAGAAAGGAAAAATCAAGACTACAGACATCTATTTCTTTACGAACGAGAAATCAAAACAAACCAGGTGCTATCAAAACAAAAGTTTATTTCGTTTTCCACGGTAAAGCGAGTAAGAAAAAAGAAAGAACCTCTTGGACTTCAGTGAGAACACTGTCATCGACACCCTCGCTTCGGAATTGATCTCGCAATTTTTTGACAACATCTTCCACCACGTTCACATACACGGTGGAAGTAGACATTACACCAGATTTATTTTCCCTAAATAAATCTTTCGACGGCAATGACTTCTAACCAGGGCTTTCTACACTGCAATGCGTTCCAATTAGGGTTTTTAGGGTTTCCAGAATCCTGTAAGCAGCGAGTGAAGGGAACAGAGGATGAAATGAGAAATGAATTGAGTAGAAAGATATGGGGTCATAAGGAGAAGAGGGTAGAGAGAGAGAAATTATATGAGAATTAAGAATGAATATAAATACGTTTGCATCCTTTTAAAGGAAGACCCGGAGGCGACATTGGGTCACATGCCCTAGATTTATACCCGCTAATTATGACGTGGCACGTGCCCCACACTCAGGCACCGATTGCACATTTCAAGGTTTTTTTATAGTGTGCAGATATTTATACGCCCGCACCTCTGTTTCTTTGTATAAGTATTTGTACCTAGCTTAGGTATTTTCAAAATAAATAGTCGGTAACCTTGATTGGGGTACACGCTCCTTCTTGTTGTCTTTATGGAACCACGGCAGATTGGAATTTCCAAAGCCTTTTGGGTGCAGAAGTGGTTGAGAATTTATTTGTTAAATATATAATTATTATTATTACTATTTTTTTTTATTTGTATTTGTTTTGATCGCATTGTTTTCAATTTAATGGATATAGTTTAAGTGGTGTTTTTCACATAAAAGTTGGTAAATTAATGTAATTAAAATAGTATAAATTATATGCTTTTATATAAAAATTGATAAATAATTTAAATCTAATTCAATGAATATATGTTTTTATTGATATGAGTTAGTTTGAATCTTTAATTGATCTAGAAACTTATCAAGATTGAATTGACTTGTATGATATTGACATTAGTTTACTTTTGTATCAAAATGATGATCCTAGAACTTCCAAATTTAAATCTAAATCTAAATTTGGATCTAAAGTTTAACTCTTCTCAACTAATTGGTATATATCAACTCAAGTCCAAAATGTATTAACTTGTGAGGTAGAGGGTTGTATTAAAAAAAGACTTAAATCTTATTTCATCTAGTAGGGAGTTATTACTTGAAAGCAAGATTCGCTCATGAAAAATATTGCATCACCATCTATATTAGGAACAAATTGGGGCTTTTAAAAAGTTGGTTGTTATTTTGTATTTTTGTTACAAACTTGTAAATTAGCTCATGTGGGGATTTAACCAAAAGAGAATATCATTGCCTAACAAACTTCCTGAGGTGTTCGTTAATACTTTCTATTCTGTAAACTCAAATTTGAGGAGATGGCAAACAAATTCCAAGTGACTAGAAAGATTATCTTCATTTTTAAATGTTGTACTTCATCAATTGTAAGCACCTATAATTTGATGCTTGATTTAGCCTCATTTTATATGTATGGGCTCTCACATTGATTCCACGTTCTCTCAATGCTCGTTGAACCTTTATATTAGTATTATAAGTCTTTTATTAATTCAAATTAATAGAAATCAATGAGAGTGATTAGTTTTAGGCATGCTCCTTGGTTATTTCTCCAATTCCGTCATTTGTTAGCCTACATAGGCACTATGTTAATATTTTGTGCCCTTTGCACTTCTTCTCAAGCTCGAAATTAATTGAGCCTCCAAGTCCAGCATCTTTCCACCTTCCCCAACTTCCTATTTAATTATGGGTGTAGAACACCTTGGGCATTTTGTACCCTGATATTTGAGCCCAAATTTAAATTGGTGGCACATTGTGGTGTTTTGGTGGAAAATTAGAGTCAGTGGTCATCTCTCCCAAGTTGTTACCCCCAAAATGTTGAGTGAGGTATATAATCACCCTATCTCTCCTTATTTTGGTACAAATCCATCAATATATCAAACATTTTAACCAAGATTCAAGTGTTCTTTTACAATTGCATCGTAACATTCTCAAACAAGATCTCAAGCATTCAAGGTGTTTTCATGGCAACCTTATCTATAGTTCAAGCATATTTACCTCATTTAAAGCCGAACAAAGGAGTTCATCATCAAGAGAGAAGACACCACATTCAAGCATTCATTTAATCAAGTCTTCAAATTTGTATTGTCCCTCTTTTATCAACCAATTTAGAAAATTGCAACTCCATTACACAAGGTTTTGCCTTTCGTGGTTTTCTTTTGGTCTTTTGGGTTATATCAAATCTATTGCATCAACATACTTGATCACATTCATAGAAGCATTTACATTGCCAAGGTATGATATACTTTATTTCTCAGAACTAGACTATATGCTATATGATAATATGTTGTTATTTTCTATATTTTATTTTAAGTTTGATTTCAAATTGAGACTTGATTGAGGAAAACCCCTTTCTACAAAGTTCTTCCCCATTTTTTTATATGCAATAATAGGTGACAAAACTACTAGAGTAAATTTGAAAACTACGAGATCAAGAGAATTATCCCAAAAAGTTTTAGAAAATGGTGTGGGTATATGGTGGTTGAGGTATTATATACATGGGTACTGTAACCACCCATTTTTGGTCTATCAAACTACAAGCCACATTTTTGAATAATTGATTCATATATTAGACCATTATTTTGCATTAGCTCAAATTTTCATAATTATTTAATCAATAATCCTTGATCAAATTATCACATAATCATTTATTTAATTAGATTCTAAAGTTTGACCATTTTATCCTTAGTTTATTTAATTAAAAGAACATGTTCCCTTTTAATTAAATAAAAATCCCCTTTATCCTAAGTGCACATGAAAGGCACTTAAAAAAATCCCACCCACTTGGAGTGCAATTTCCAATGAGTGGAATCTCTTACTTTTGTAAAAAGTTTTTTTGCCTCTTTATCTCAACCACTCATTATTTCATCTCTTAATCTTAGCCTTTATGTTTGCCTTTTAACACATGAGCACATAGATCAATCTAGATTTAATCTTGACCATTGCTCATTCTTTTGTCTTTTAATCTTAACCATCTACTCATTTCTAAATTTCTTTAAAATGAGTCTCCCTCTTCAGTTCCTCATCTTAGTTACCCTTGCATCTTAAATATATTAATTTGTGCTAACAATTTCTTAAGCTCTTGCATTGTCATCTAGCTTAGTTTGGTGTTTCCTTTCTTAACATAGACTAATCTAACTTAATTAGAATGGCATAGTAATCTTTTCATTCGTGTTAGATTAGTTCTTACTTGCATTTCTTGAATTGCATCTAGCTTACTTTGGTTGATCATGCATTCATTCATTGAGCTCTCTTAATGCTTACAAATTCATTACTTGACATCCTTTGAAACTCCCATTTCATAGTGCACCTTGCAGGGGTCTGGCTTGCTCTATTTGAGAGTCATTTTTTTGCACTCTTGGATTATTTTATGCTATGACTAGGGAGCTATAAATCACCTTCCAAGACTTCAAATTCATTGAATATCTTGGGTATGAGGCTTTATAGAAGTGGCCATATTTTTTTCTCACATTTTTTAGCACACTTTGTGGGGCTTACCCACGAATTTGGGATACTCTCTTTGTTTTTTCAAGGCTAACCCCTGTGTAGGTTGAGTTGAAGGGAAAAGCCCTAGGTTTTTGAAAGATTTGGTCATATCTTCCAAATGGATTGGTGTTTTCATCTTAAATGTTTTTTACAGGTTGGTGATGGATAGATGATGCCTCAATTCAAAAATCATAAATTTTTCTCATTTTTCAATGAGTTATAATTTTTTATTGGTTTTTCATAAAAAAATCATTTATAGTCACAGATCAGCAAAATTTTAAAAACAAACTATAGTTTTGGAAATTTCTAAGAATTATACAGGGAGTTACTTCTTTGTGTTTTTTATTTAGATAAAAGATCATAGCTCAAATAGTCAATTCATGAAACCTAGTATGTTTTGGTAAAATATGTTTGTAGGGCACAAATTAAGGGATATTTCTTTAAAAAAAATACATTTTTGGAAAGCTATCCGATTTTTAGTAGGGATCTTTGTTGGAATATTTAGGAAAGGCAAGATGTTGAGAGGGAGGTGAATCATTATCCTTAAAAACTTTAAATTGTTTGCAATCAATTTAGCCCTCATGATTTCTATACTCTGTAAACATGCATGTTCATAACTTCATAAACTAACATGAAAGTAAATATAGCTAATCTACTTCATCATGAGCACATGACCATAAACCATTAACTCAAGAACGTGACACAAAGATCTTGGTCACGCAGAAATACTAGGTTAGAGGGAAAATTGAGGTGGAGATGACACCCACAAATTCTTCACTACTATAGCGAGAGGTTGCCTGTTAGGGCTTACAAATGTGTCACTTCTAGTGACTTACTTTGTTAAGAGTAATACAATAGGATATGTCAAAATCCACCTTTCTCGTGGATTTTGCAACACTTATACAAAATGTGCACTCAATTAAGAGATTTACAATAAAGACTATTAGGTTTACCTTATTAAGGGATTTTGTCTACTACAATGGTAAGAAAGTAACAGTGATATGTCTGATTGAATTCAACTTACCTTGATGTTTAGATCCCTCTTCTGCTCAACACTATATCACCTCCTATGAGTGGTATATCCAATTCATCCTTAGTTATTGTATTGTAACTTTGCTCTGCAATAGGTTAATCACTTCTTTGTTTCATCAACATTATACCCCCTTCTCAACATAACAAAAGCAACAATAACCTTAAACTATTATACATAGATCCTTATAAATAAATATTTTTATCTATATAATACATGACCTAGTTAGGATTTTAGAAACTTTTGGAGTACACGTGTAATCAAGATCAATGATCTAAATCCATCCTCATCATTTCATTCATCTTCATTGTATTCCATTGGTTTACAATTTGTCTTGGGATCATCACCAATCACATCTCTCTTCCTAATAAATCTTTCTAGATATTCTTCTTGATCTTGAAAATATTTTTTCCTACTCAGTGGAATTTAAATACATTAAATTCACAAACTTTTATGCCTCGCCTATTCAGCTTAGTAACCTCCATCTTCTAGCTTAGTAAAGGTGCTGACATTCAATAATACTATAGCTCGGTATTGCTTGTCTATGCTTGGTGTATACATCACTCAATAACCATTCCCTTGGTATCCAGTCCAACTTAGTTAACATGTAAATACTCCACTTGGTATCTTCATGTGCTTGATCATCATACTATGACTTGGTGACTATGCTCATCGACCAATGTCTTCAATATACACTAACTATCCTTTTTGCACAAATGAAAACATTTGAATACACATAGGAGTAACAATCTCTTCTTTGTGTTTCTATTTTTGGGGACAAAATCATAACAAATAAATCAGATCTTGTTGACTATGTCAAAAGAAAATAAATAAAAAGGAGCATTTTGTGAGTAAATTGGACTTCATACACTTGATTGGAAGACAACTTAGATTTTTGAGGCAACTAACAACTTGGTCTTGTGGGTTTTTCTTAACTATGGTTTCTACAAATTGGTTGTGTATAACGATTGACTAAGACAAATAAGATAAGACTAATAGTGCATTTGTGGTTACAAGTTGCCTTGGTTGCAAATTGAAATGTTGTGCTTGTATTAGTCTCTTTTTCTAGGCACATGGTCTAATTAGGACTTGTTAAAATATTTTTTGTCTCTTGATAGAAAGTAGAGAAGTATGCTCTTTCTCTTTGAGAGAATTAGAGACCTTGACCTTATTAGAAGATAAACACTTTTAGGAGCAAGGAAAGATAGTTTGTTTCACTACTTGTTCATAGGTGAGGGGAGTATGTTCTTCCCTCTTTGAGTTAATCATAAACCTAGAATCTTGCACTCTTGTGGAAATGACATCTATCTTAGTGATGAACATGCTTGGTGTATTTGGGTGAAGTGAAGAGGTAGAGGAGTATGTTCTTTTCCCCTACTTGGACCCTTAGATCTGATCCACAATTAGTGAGTCACCCTTAGACTTGGGCATGTTAGTTTAAGAGCTCCAACTCATGGGAATGACCCACGTGGTAACACACCTTTAACTGATGATTCCACCCTACATTAATCAATAAGTTTTATAGAGTCCAAAGACTCTAAAGACACAACTGCATTACTCTTTAACATTAATGACATCGCATATCTTGAGGGTACCATATTTATTGTATCGAGCAGAGCCACTCCTAGCCTTTCTTTCCAAGGGTGTATACTTTTAGGTGTTGGTAGAGTAATGAGGCCTCAATCTCAAATTAAGACTGCCAGGGGTTGGTGTGAATGGAAGCCCTTACTACACACCTTTAGTTAGTTGTCACTCAGTTCACCTCTGAAGGTGTCATAATCCTTATGCAAAGACCAATCCAAGTGGACTACCTAAATTGCCTAAAGATTTTACACTCGCCATTTGAACTCCACAATGTGCAAACGTGAATGGGGATTATTTGGACATGAGGTCCACTCAATCTCCAACATGTTAGTACTCATGAGATACTTAGCATGGACAAGGGTTATGGTCTCAAGCCATTTTCTTCCTAACGCTAGGCTTTGTTTTTTAGTTACATTCTTATTGAGTCTCTCCTTGACACCATTGTCCTTCTAAGTTGTTATGTCCTCAGTTGGATTGTTTATGACTACTATTTATAGCATGTCTTCAAATCATAAGAAGAGAGTCCAAACTAAATGATGGAAACTTATACATATCCAAACAAACAAACAAACTATTATTGAGTGGTGAGGAAATAACTTTGTGTCTTATGTAAGTGTCTTGCCAAAACAATTTTTTTTTGCAAAATATGTTGAAATGCTGTAAAAATTGATCCAAACATTATCAAAAATGAGTTTAAACACTACCAAAATTGATCTTAAAAGTTGTCAAAATAACTTTTCTCATTTTTCATTCTTAGCTATCATTTGTCCTTTAGTATGTAACAAATCAAGTTCGGATCGCCTTTTGCTGAAAAGTAAACTTGAGTTACTTGACTAGAAGTCTTGGTTAATAAATTGTACCACTTGTCCACTCTCTTCATCATCTCTAGATTGTCTTGTCTTACCTTTGCTTATCCACAAGTGTCTTGTATTGGGCATTTAGTCCCTCAACTTAGACTCCTTGTAGCAAGTTATCTTATCTTTTCTTGTTTACGAGTCTCACGCATTAGGCATTTATGCCCTCATATTGGAAATCTCATAGCAAATTATAATTTTCTCTTTTACATCATCACTTGGACAAGTTTAATCTTTGCTCATCGTATTAGGAGATCAAGAACACTCTAATTCCCCTCTTAGCATCTTGCATATTCTTTCATTCTTGTGCAAACTAGAAGTTGTATGCTAAAAATGTGAGCACACTTCTATAAAGCCTTATTTTCCAAGAATCTCATGGATTAGGAATTCTGGGAGGTGGCTTATAGCTCTCTATCCATGATGTGCAAGAATCTAAATGATATGTTTGTGGCTCTCAAATGGACCTAAAGATGGAGACCCTTATAAGGTGCACTGTAGAATGAGAGATTCAAATGAAGATGCAAGGTAAAGTAAACAAGAATGAAGATGCAAGATTAAGCTACTGCAAAATGCAAGAACAAGAAAGAAAACTAAGATAAATGTTACCAATTTAACATGCCTTTTAAATTGTTAATGTTTTATGCTAAACTGATTATGTTTTAAACTGTTCACTGAATGTGTTTAGTTATTGATAGTATATAGTACAGAACGAAAAGAATGCAGCAAACAAAGTACAGTAAGCATAAGAAAGAGAATTGATCACTTTTTCAGGATACGAGTACCAAAAAAATAATACTTTTACTCAAGTATTCAAAATAATTTTACAAAGTGTTCATATTTACACAGTACTTGAATACAATGCATTCAGATATTGTCTCAGTGCTCTTAGCTCCTAACATAAATATCTGAATTAAACACATTGTACAAACAGAAAAGTATTGAAAAAGAGATAGAAAAGAAAGGCATCCATTGCCTGAATGGAAAGTTGTTGCGTTGAACGCTGGAGGGCTGATCCCGCATCTCCATCTGGGAGTAAAACCTGCAAAAAATGAGTAAAGAAATGGATCAGTTCATATGAACTAAGCAATGGAAGACTTTCCTATCATCTATACTCTGTTATTTATACAACATGGTTATCCAGATAACTATGCTAAAAGGCAAGAAGGCAAGAACAATCCGAAGAAGATAAAACATGTTTTTATTAATGAGTTTGTTCCATGTGCAGAAACAGGTATGAAGATTAGAGGTTATAGAAGGATCATGTGTAAGTTACATGCATGAAGCCTTTTGGCTGAGATTGTTCGGGCAAAGACATAAGATATTGGGGAGGCTGTTGAGGGGGCATACATAAATTACAAGTATGGGACCTTCCAGTTGAACCAATGAAGCTAATTGAAGACTTTGAGGAGATCATTGAAGGAACACGCATACATTACAGGTGTGGAACCTTTTGGTTGAATCATGTAGCGATAAAGGACGAGAGGAGGCCGTCGAGGGGGCATACATAAATTTAGGTATGGGACCTTCCAGTCAAATCATGGAGGATGTGTATAGTTTCAAAGTCTGAAGATAAAGGAATTTTAAGTATCTCTTAGTAAGTTTTAGCATATGTCAAAGAAAGTACAGATGCAATCAATTACAAGAACAATCAGAAATAATTATCATTGCCAAATCAATAGGAAAAGAAAGGACATCCACTACAAGAAAATATAATACAGATAAATAGGAGTATTAACATTCATGCTGCATTTCTTTGTTAATACATGATATATCAAATTGCTATGATCAGAGACAAGGATTATGGTATTCATCTTATTCACATTTTGCATGATTGTCAAGTAATAGTCAACTTTATAGAGGAACAGAGCAGTAACTAATATTCCGCTGTGACAGTTAAGAAATCAGGGTTTGAATGTGAAGGAAGATAATATTTAATGCAAATGGCATATTCAGGCACAACAACATATGGAAGGAGAGCCACTTTCAGATACGCTACAACAGTTCATACAATGAAGCAAAGAGTATTAACAAGTTGAATTTCACATAAGAATCTGATCACGAAAGATCACTTGTACATAATAGCATATTCAAGAAAAAGACAAAGAAGTATGAGGATTAAATGATTTACATGTTCATTACACTTATTCAAGTCTAAAAATGCAGGTAGAGATTAAACTTCACATCCAATGTAAGTGCCAGAATCATAAATTATAGCAGAACCATTTCCACGAGAAGTAAATTCAAGATCACAGCTGTAGCCAAAGGTGCAATGGTTTAAAGGAACATCAATTATATTGAAACATTATAATTGCAGAGGTAACTTGCTATGTTTAAACTCAAACAAAAGCTCCATATTAGCATTCAGATGACAAAGAAGGTTAAAGTATTTAACAAATAAAAACAAAGCATCATGGCATCAAAAAACCCGTAGCTGGAAGCATTGAATGTATCAAATCATGGAGATTCAGCGACATGTGTTATCCCGCCAAACATAATTTAAAGATAAGCCATTATATAATGGAGGTTTTAGCAGGGTTTACAAGAATACAACATACTAGATATAAAAGAAAATCACTTTCTTTTTCACATTTTTTTTTAATACCCATGACACGAATCCAGTTGTTTTCCAGCTTAACTAGCATTTTCAGTTATTCATAGCATGAGAAAGGAAATACAACAAACAGTATGAGTGCTATTACGAAGCCCAGATGTTCATGGTGATTATTTCATATTTATTTATTGGTAAATGCATAAAACGAATTTATAAAAATTTTTGCTATATACTCATAGCTTGCGCATGAAGAAGACCCATAATGGCTCATTTCCAATAGTCAAACAGTGATGCCATTCACACATGATTCCATGTGCAAAAGAAATGGTGTGCACAAAAGAAACCTCGGCCAAAACCCACATGAACCCTCAGCAAATAGTAAATGCCCAGATCAGATCTTAAAGTATAGCGTCCAAAATTGCCTTCATGCATAAATAATGAGAAGAAGAAAATGGCACATTCAAAGCTAAAAACACTGCCCAAATAAAAAATGGTGTCTCAGCTCGATATACGGGCGTCTAGCAAGAAATATGGTGTAGATCAGTCATCAATAAAACCCACATAACTCAAGACAAAATGCCATCCAAGCTCACGTATAGGAGAAGATCTCCGCAGTTGTCCAACATTTTTAGCTCCAGCAAGCATAAAATGGCGTCCATAAGCAAAATATGGAACCTCACAGCAAGGTAAATGCACCCAACAAGTATAATATGGTGTCCATCAGCACATAGCAAAACATAAATACACCCAGATGCAAATAATGGCGCCCAAATCTGCAGACATTCATCCACGGCGGCTAGGGTTTGTAGGAAACTCTTCATCTCTTCCTCTCACGTGAATGAGCAAACATTGAAACAAGACTAATGCCTTCCAAAGTTGCCTTTCATACATTGAACTAATATTTCGCCTTTGCTATTTTTAATAAGATTTCGGGTCCATTACTCCATAATGGAGTTCAATTTTTATAAACTCTATTTTTATTAATTAATATGTATATAATGAAAGATATTTTATATAAATCATTTTATACATATTCAACTAATAAAAAATTGTACTCCATTAATTTTTAATACTAATATTAATACGTTTTAAAATTAACCAAGAACATGTTAATTATTAAAACATATTAGTATTAATATTAAAGAAAATAATAAAAGAATAGTTTCCATTATAATATTAATATTAACGTGTTCATTTTTATAAATAAAAATAAAAATGATTAAAATAAACACGATAATATTAAATTAATATAATGAGCTTAAATTGTAAAATTGATATGTCAAGTGGTCGTAATTATAAGGCCATTGATTTTATTAATTATTTAATGGAAATTATAAGAGTTTTAAATGTTTTAATACCTAAATGCAAGGAGAGGAAATAGGAAGGCTAATTTGGAGGGATATTTTTAGAAGGAACATTCAGTTAACAACAGGTATTATAAGGCCAGGATCAGCTCCAGTTACATATGCAGGTTTGTGAGTTATTGGATGATATTTTTAGCATACTATGGGGCAGTTAAAATCAATTATCTAGCAGTTGGACAAATGGTTGAGTACAGTTTTCAGAGGCTCTTTCATTGTTTTCATCATTTTGGTGAATTTTCCTAGGCATGATTTTGGAACCCAAGTTAGGGTTACTCTTCTATATATTGTACTTTCACCTCATTATGAGGGACCTTTTTTTTGGATTCAGATTTTTGCAGATTGCAGATTTTGAGTTGATTGTAAGGGCACTTGTGACAGAGATTTTTTCAGCATTGATTATAGAGATACAATTGTTCCTTATCATAGATTCTTGTGCGATTTTGTGAATTTCTTGCTTTAATGTTGTGTTCGCCTTCATTATAGTTACATTCCTAGTTGCAGATTTGAATCGTGATACATGTGATTGTAGGTCTATGTTTGTGATTATTGTTTCCTTGCAGAAAATTGGTGAAACTTAGGTATCCCTTTCAAAGCAGGAGATCTCGATCCTTATATAAAAACACTTTTGTGATTACATGATTGTCTGATATTGTGAATCAATTATCTTTTTTCGTAGTTTGTGCTGAAGTAATCAAAATTACATTCATAACCATTGGTGTATCACCTCACTTAGATTAGTTTTAATCGTTCATTATTTCATTTCTTACCCTCATCTCAAGTACAATTTAGGATTAGGTGATCACAACTTAGGAACCGACCTAGCTTTCAGAGATTCTTCTCTCGTTTTAAGACAACCCACCACCCGAGAGAGTTTCCGCTGTTTCACAGGATAGCTTGATTCTACATCTTGCTATAGGCGTAAATCCTACATGACAACAATAACAAGATGAAATATTACTTCCTCCTAGTCAAGATATGTGAGGTAACCTAAATACAATGAAACAAAATGCTAATATATAATCAAATTATGAAAGAGTGCGAGTGAGTGCTGAAGTGTTCAAGAAATTAAGAATAAAAATGACAACATAACACTACCATGAAGACATGGGATATGAAAGAGTGAGGAGAGAGCCTTTCTTTTAATGAGATTTGGACAGTCAAGAATAGGAGGTAAAATCAATGGTGGAGTTTCGTTCTTTAGTTGATCCATGTGCTCAAGATTATCAAGAGACAAATGGGATGGATGAGATTAAGAGGCAAAAGATGAGTGGTGGAGATAAAAAACTTTTTAAAAAAGTCAAGAGATTCCACTCAACTTGGAAAGTGTGCATTTAAGTTGTAGATAAATTGCTTTTCTTTTTATTTTTAGATTAGGAAATGTCTTTTCATGTGCACATAGAATAAAGGGGATTTTATTTACTTAAAAGGAAGCATATTCTTCTAATTAAATATAACTTAGGATAAGATGGTCAAACCATGTGATAAAATTGAATAAATAATTAATTGATGATTTCATTAAGGATTAATGATTATGTAAAATTGATTAAGTTCATAAGGTGGTCTAGCACAGATATTAAAAATGTTGAAAAGGGGGCTTATAGTTTACTAGACCAATTTTAGGCGATTATGTTTGACCCTCTTTGAGTCAATATGCAAGTGATCTAAGTAAGCACATTATTGATTCAAAGAATGACTATGTCAAGATGACTAATAAGATATTTGACTCTGAACTAGCAATGAATGATGTGTAGTGAGATAACTAACCCTATATAACTAATCCTAAATTGGTTGTGGACAAAGACTAGCAAAGAGTTGATAATCATAAATGCACAATAAAACAATAAAACTAAACATTGGGACAAGGTTGATAAGACAATATCATAACTAATGAGAAGGGATAAGAATTGATATGTCTAAGAGTGAATAGATAGATCAAATATCTACCTCAAGAAGAGAGTTTGAGAGACCTCAACTTGATGTGAACTGATGAAGTTGAGATGCCCCTAGTGATGATAGCATAACATAATCAATTTAAAATGGTGAAAGATCAATGATAGATTATTCATGCCCCGTTATGATTAAAATCATAATGATATAGAGGAGATGCAAAAGCAAGATAGGTTTGATCAAATCAAGCAAAGAGAAGGTCCATGATGATAGATAAGCAATTCAAAAAGCATAAAACTGAGTTTGACCACCAAACGATGAGAGTATGTCATAGTTTGATCAAAATAGATAAAGCATTAAAATTAGGTTTAACGAAGAAGAAATGTGATGGAAATTGTTAGAGTAAAGGGTTAATTTAATTTAATTTATTCAATTACCTTTACTCCCTTCTTAATATTTCACTTTATGCACTTACGTTTCCATTTAATAATTAAATATTAATTATTAAATATCATTTACCTCTTAAGGTTTTACGATCTCCTTCTATAAGGATTGATCAATTGTAAATTTCATTCATTTTTCTTTTTAGCTTGATAATATATTCTTCCATATTTTTAGAGCCAAACCCTTGCCTCTTCTTTGTCTTTTCTTCTCTGCGATAGGTTCTTGCATGCAAGTGTTCTTCGAGTTTTGTGGATTTGTATTGCTCAAATCCTTCATGGTATTAGAGCCAAATCTACTGTAGCTTATTAAAAAAATTTAAGAAAGTGGGAATGAGGGTTTGTTGGATCAATTCTAGAATTTTTTTTATATTTTTTGTGCAAAGAGGGGGGTCTCTAAAAATTGGAGTTGTTTGAGTCCAAGTGAACATCATGATTGGATTTGAAAGATGTCAAAACCCCTATTTTCATATAAAATTTTGTCAATTTTGGAAAACATTGATTAGAGAGGCAAATGTTTTTGCATACTAGGGTCGTACGGCCCTAACACACATCCAAACACATGTACAATTTTTTATTTAAAAAAAAAAAACAAACACCACCCCTTTTACAAAAAAAGTGGCATTGAAAAATTCATTAGTTTACAAATTTAAAAAGGTGCATGCAAAAGTATGCCTACATCAACAAGTACATAGGTACTGACAGACCTGCACAAATGTTGATGTCAGTAGGGTGCAAGTGTTGACATTAACAATTTTGGCCCAAAATTTGATGGCCTTCAAGTTGTCATGTGTTTGATTTGTTTTGTTCTAAAGACCTATTGGTGGTTTTTGGCTCTAACTGGAGCATACCATATCGTTTTTTAGAAAATGAAATATCGTCGGAAAGATGATTCCAAGACAAACATAATAATGAAGGTATTTTTTGGATTTTTTTCTCCAATTTGGTATCTTTTTTTTCACTTGAACTCAAATGATGCTTTCTATCTTCCAAGGTGCATAACTTGCTCATTTTAACTTCATTTTCCAATTTGAAAAAAAGCATCAAAAAGCGCTTCTTGAGCACTTTCCAAATTCTCTATTATTTCACCAATATTTTTTACCAAGTATTTGTGAAACTCAATTGAAGTGTTTTTTTTCTCTTTTCTTGTATACGCATTCCTTCTAGCAGTTGGGGTTCAATAGTGTTGAAAGAAGGAGACTGTTAAAAATAGATTGATACATATATGATAAATATGTTTCAGTAATTGTTTTGTCACTGATGTCAAACCTACTATTTGATGGTAAGACAACTGCTTATATGATTTAAGTATTATCACTTGTTTGATTGATGAAGATTATTTGATCGAAAAGATGTAACCAAAGCACCTAGAGGAAAGGTTGAGTTATGTTATACAAAGGAGTACAAGAATCAACTAAAATAGTGATATCATAGTGCATTGATAATGTACTTAAGGTTGCAAAGGTTGGCTACACTAAGAAAATTCAGAAGAACAAGTTAAACAAAGTTTGTCTGCAAAGCTTGACCGAGTGGATAGTAGGTGCCAAGCAAAGTCAGTGCAAGCCGAGTAGAAAATTAGTTGGAACCAAGTAAAAGTTCATTTTAGTGCAAGCTGAGCAAAATAGTGGATGTCGAGTAAAGTTTAGTTAATGCTGAGCACTAGTAAACTTTAGTTCGTGCCAAGTGATTTTTTAGTGGATGTCGAGCAATGCAGTATGTGCCGAGCATCAGAAGCAAGTTAATGCTGAGTGGCTGCATTACTTGAAATATCGTGAATTCAATGGATCTGAGCTAACAAGTTTGTTTTCTTGGATTACGTAAACTAGGTGGAAGATACGACTGATGAGCTAGTGGCATATAATTCATGGTAAATTTTTTTGAGGCAAATTCAAAGAGGAATGAAGGAGAAGTTTCTAGAAGTGATATGGAATTAGGGGTAGATTCATTGAATCCTACCTAATCTATCCTAAACCGTAAATTAGACGAAGGAGAATGAACGAAAAAAGATCTTTATTTCCTATTTATAGGGATGGTTGGTTAGAAGTAAGGGTTGTCATGTGTGAAAACCTAAAGGAGACAAGGAGTCGCATACATTGCTTCATGAAGTGACCTAAGTGAAGAGTCTGCATTGGCATGTTAAGCAAGAAGGATTAAGGGTATGAATGCTTGAAGGGTGGACAAGTTATCAGAGTTGAAGAGTGTGAAAGCCAAGCAGAATGGAGGACTCAAATAGAGATCTATAATTTGCAATGGAGTTGTAAGTTATTATCAAATCAAACCTTACTATTACTCTTTGACAATTGTATCAGACTAGGGTAAATCCTTTGGATTAAGGTTGACCTAACAGTCATTTGTAAAATCCTTTAATCAGGTGACATTCCAAGTGAATGGTCTAAAGTCCTCTAACATGGCTCACTCCTAATAGGGTGATTGAAATCCTTTAACAGGGTCACTAATAGTGTGTATTGCAACCTTTAACAGGGTTGGCCTTTCACAGAACATCACTTTAGAAGAGTGAAAAAGAGTAGCATGTTACTGGTGGTTTTTCCCAATTTGAGTTTCCACATAAATCATTATGTCAAGTGTGTTGCTAAATCTACTATGTTTCCTGTTTACATTTATGCAAATTGATTTGACAGTAACCTACAAGTTTTAAATGATTGCATGACCTTATAGATACATGCATGATGATAAATGTTTTATGGGTTCACTAAGCTATGAAAAGTTTTATTTATTCATCTGGACCTTAGATAACTAATTCAGCCTCCCCGCCTCTCAGTTATTCTAAAGAATTCCAACAATTGGTATTAGATTCATCTGCTTAAGAGGACTAGTTTGAAGGTACTAGAAGCACAGAGATCAAGATGTCAAAAAGAGAAGTACCTAAGCTTAATAGAGATAACTTTCCTGCATGGAAATTATGATGAAGCTACACCTTGGAGGACTTGGAGATCATGCATAATCCAAAATCACTATTGAGCATGTTGATCTTGTTGGAGCCCTAATTGCTAAAGATATGAAAAAGAAGAAAGATTACAACCAGGCAACGTTGGAGATTGCCTCTGCCCTAAGCTACACTGAGTTTGATGATATAAAAAATCTTGATAATGAAAAGAAAATGTGGGATGCCTTTTTTACTATCTATGGTGGAGACACCAATGTTCTAAGAGCCAAAGCTAAAAGTCTCAGAGGTAAGTTTGATGATATGAGAATGCAAGAAGGTGAAAATATTGCTCAATATTGCTCAAGGATAAAAGATGTTGTTAATGCAATAAGAGGGCTAATGGAAAAATAGATGATGATATTGTACTAAGCAAATCTTTAAGAATACTACTGCCTATATATGTTGTTAGAGTTTCTGCAATACAAGAACTGAGATGTATCCAAAGAATAATCTATCTCTTGAAGGTTTGGTAGGTAGGATCACTACTTTTGAGCTATCTAAATTTGATAATTATAAACCTGAGAATATTGAATCTACTTTTAAAGCTAAGGTGTCACTGAAGGAACCTGGTGAGAAGAAGAAGAAGAAAAAGATAAAGTATGTGTCTAGTGATAGTGATATAGACGAGGAGGGTGCAGATCAACTTGAAGCACTACTAGCAAGAAAATTCCACAAAGATAAAGGCAAGTTCAAAGGTAAATTACCTATCATTTGTTTCAATTACAATGAGGTTGGTCATATTGCTGCTAGATGTCCAGAGAAGAAGAACTACAAAGGCAGTGACAAGTACAAAAGTAGAGGGGATGAAGACAACAAAGATTACAAAGACAAAGGCAAGAAGTCTTTCTACATTGTTGAAGAAGAAACAAGAGATGGATCTAATGAACATGATGATAAAGTGGTGTATGTTCCAATGAAGGACGAATCTGATGAAGATGAGGCAACTGCACTAGTGACCTATGTGAACAAGAATGACAGGTGGATCATTAACAATGGGTGTTCACATCACATGACTGGAGATAAAAGTAAGTTCATTACCTTGAATTGTTATGATGGAAATAGTGTAAGATTTGGTAATGATGCACCATGCTTGATAAAAGGAAAAGGTTCTATCAAACTCACATATAAGATTTTATGTAAAAATGCATACTATGTTGAAGGACTTAACTATAATATGTTGAGTATGTCACAATTGAATAATTTGGGATGCAAGGTTGAGTTTGAAAACAAAATTGCTAAAATATATGATACTGATGGAAAATTAATTGGAAAAGGTGATCAAACTAGGAGTAATCTATTCTACCTTGACATAGAGGATGCTACTTGTCTAATTGTAAAGTTTGATGATGTGTGGCTATGACACAAAAGGTTACGCCATGTTAATTTTGATAACTTGGTTAGTATTAGTAACATGATAAAAGGTAGATGTTTGCCTAAGTTGAAGAAGCATGATAACATAATGTGCAAACAATTTTAGTTAGGCAAAATGACTAAGTCAAGTTTTAAGAGTAAAAATCTTACCTCTAAAGAAATACTAGAGATTGTTCATACTGACTTATATGGACCAATTGAATTATATATGATACTCTAGTTGCATAGAAAATTCTGTTTTAAAGATATTGTAACCGCACCGACTTCTATTGAAAAGAAAGAAAAAACAAAAATCGATAAACATTATTCAAAATGGTAACATATTTTTTTTTTCTCTCAAATTATTCTTCGTCTTCTTCCTTATAAATAAAATCATCCATCATTGTAGAATCCAATTCCTCTAATTGATTCCTTACTAGCTGTAAGTAAAGAATGTTTGTTATTAGCTTTTGTATAACAAGGCTTAGTGGTTTTAATTTAAATGAGTTATTTCGGTACCTTATATCATCTTGAAGTACAAAGCTACAAAGGAGATACGTACATTATGTTATTTGTTGATGATTATTCTAGAATGATGACAGTTATGTTTTTGAAATAGAAATCTAATGCTTTCTAAATGTTTAAGTGGTACTTAAAAAGAGTTGAGAAGGAAATAGGTAAAAGTCTGAAATGTTTGATATCTGACAGAGTAGGAAAATTTACATCAAATGAGTTTGAGATAATCTGTAATGACAAAGGTACCAATATGCTCCTAAAACCCCTCCACAAAATGGAATTGCTGAAAGGAGGAACAAATCTATAATGGACTGTGCTAGAGCACTCATGATGGAGAAAAATGTTGCTTTGAAATACTTGAGAGAAGCTATAAGTACAATTGTTTTTATCTTGAACCATGTACAAGATGAGAAAGGTACGCATTCAACACCTTTTGAACTATGGTATGGATACTCACCCAATGTAAAATATTTTAAGGTATTTGGAAGCAAATGTTATATTCTCAAAGACTTCAGGAATGGTAAACTAGATGCAAAAAGTGAAGAAGGTATATTCCTAGGCTATTATACAAGAAGCAAAGCTTACAAGTATTTAAATACTAACACTAACAAAGTTGTGGAAAGTGCAGATGTAAACTTTGATGAATATACACAAGTATGTGAGGCTAAACCTATGAAAGAACCAGAAGAATACAAATCATTTGTATACTTTTATGAAGGAACATCTGCTGAAGAAGATGTTGCAAACCAACAACAAGTTTCAGTGACTGTCAAGTCACATACTATGAATGTCGAGTTGTATTAAGGGACCGAGTCACATTCATATGTCGAGTTACAGAGTGAAGTTGAGGTACATTTTGATTCTAAGATTAGTGTATATGAGAGAGATGCGGAGCTACCTGACAGAGATGTACATAGTGACTCTAAATTTGAAAGACCAAATGAAGAAACTGGAGTTGAACTAAGATTACCCATAAATGTCAAGAGACATCATCGGCTACACAAATGATTGGAGATAAAGATGTTAGACCAATGAAAAAAAACAAATTGAGACATGATACATGTTTGCTGAGCATGAAAGAACCTAAAATAGTGAAAGATGTGTTGGAAGATGTGGACTAGAGTAAAGCCATTGAAGAAGAGATTGAACAAATTGAGAAAAATAAAACATGGACTCTAGTTCCTAGACTAGAAGACAAAAATGTGATTGGCACCGAGTGGGTATTCAAAAACAAGCTAGATGAAAATGGTGAAGTCACAAGGAAGAAGGCAAGGTTAGTCTACAAAGGTTATGCACAAGAAGAAGGTGACTATGGAAAAACGTTTGCTCCTATTGCTAGATTAGAAGGAGTAAGAACTCTACTTGCTTATTTTGCATATAAAGGTTTCAAAGTTTATCAAATGGATGTTAAATATGCATTTCTAAATGGCATACTAGAGGAAGATGTTTACATAGAGCAACCAGAAGGATTTCTTGATATCAATAATAAGAATATGGTATGTAGATTACACAAAGCTCTATATGGTTTGAAACAAGCACCAAGAACATGGTATGAAAGACTTCATTAATATCAAGTGAAGATTGGATTTGAAAGGACTGATGATAACAACAACATGTACATGAAAATAGAGAAAGGCAAAGGTATTTTGTTATTTGAAATTTTTGTTGATGATATCATATTTTGAGGTTAAGATGCTTTATGTAAGTCTTTGACAAACGAAATGAAGCAAGAATTTGAAATGTCTATGCTTGGAGAGATCAAATTCTTTGTGGGTTTGCAAGTATATCAAATGAAATATGGTATATTCATCACTCAATCAAAATATGTCAAGGAGATACTGATTTTTTTTTGGATTGGAGGATTCCAAACCAATAAGTACACTTATGGTGATAGGACTTAAATTGTCAAAGAATGACGATTCAGTTGAGGTGAACTAAACATTGTACAGGTCTATGATTGGTAAATTACAATAGGTAGTACATAGCAGACTCAACATTGCATTATCTATAGGGATAGTTGTAAGATTTTTTGCTAATCCCAGGGAGAATCATTTAATGGTTCTAAAGAGAATAATAAGATATCTGAAAGGAATAGAGGAATATGGTCTATACTATAAGAAAAATGAGAAAATTGAATTAAGAGCCTATACTGATGCTGATTGGGTTGACAACATTGATGACAGAAAAAACACCAATGGTGGAGCATTTTTTTTAGGCAAGAGGTTGGTTACATGGACTAGCAAGAAACAAAATTGCACTTCACAATCTATTGCTAAAGCTGAATATGTTACTACTACTATAAATTGTACAAATATTGTATGGATCAAACAACTACTTAAAGGCATGAAGGAAGAGATCACAGAACTAGTGATAGTTTATTGTGACAATACAAGTGCTATAAACATACCAAAGAATCATGTGATGCACGTAAAGACTAAGCACATTGCAATTAAGTATCGTTACTTGAGATAATTAGTTCAAGAGAAAGAGGTGAAGATAAGATATGTTAACACAAAAGAGTAAATTGTTGCTATCTTCACAAAAGCTCTACCTAAGGATGCTCATGAGTATCTAAGAGCTAAACTAGGGGTGATACCCCTATCAAAGGCTATGCAAGTAACGAAAGGAGTGCCCTACATCAAACAAGTTGATTTTCATATGTTACAAATTGATGCAGTGGATCTTACTTTATGAGCTGCCTAAAGTAATCAAAGAACCAAAACTACAAGTCAGTTGCAAGCAAGGTGATAGAGGGAGAAACTGAAGAAGTTTATATATACATGTTAAGATGATGATTCTTTGGCATTGTTGTTAAAGAGGGAGAAATACAAGAATTAAACTAATCCTAGAGGGAGAGATTTACTGATCAAAGGGAAAAATAGGAAAGAGGAAGATATTTACTGATCAAGAGAAATACAAGAGGTTGGAGATTGAACATAGAGGGAGAAATCCTAACACATCTACCTAGTAAGAGGGAGATATTGTATCTACTAATAACATCTACCTAGCAAGAGGGAGATAATTGTAGAAGGGAGATATAAGAAGTAATTCAGAGGGAGTTATATGAATGAAACAAAAAAGTTTTCTAACCTATTTAGAAAATGACAGTTGTTGATAGAGGGAGAGATTTCAATATAAGGAATTATTTTCTTTTTGGTATTTTGTTGGTCTTACTATTCTAACCTAGGCAGTTTAGTTGATCAGTTTGGTTTGCCATCAATGTTAAAGAGGGAGATTGTTGAAAGAATGAGACTATTGAAAATAGACTGATACAAGTATGATAAATATGTTTCAATAATTATTTTATCACTAATGTCAAACCTGCTATTTTTTGGTAAGACAACTGCTTATATGATTTAAGTACTATCACTTGTTTGATTGATGAAGAGGATTTGATCAAAAAATTGTAACAAAAGCACCTAGAGGAAAGGTTGAGTTATGCTATACAAAGGAGTACAAGAATCAACTAAGACAGTGATATCATAGTGCATTGATAATCTACTTAAGGTTACAAAGGTTGGCTACACTAAGCAAATTTAGAAGAACAAATTAAACAAAGTTTGTTTTCAAAGCTTGATCGAATGGATAGTAGGTGCCAAGCAAAGTCAGTGCACGCCAAGCAACAAATTAGTTGGAACTGAGTAAAAGTTTATTTTAGTGCAAGTTGAGTGAAATAGTGGATGTTGAATAAATTTTAGTTGATGCCAAGCACTAGTAAACTTTAGTTCATGTCGAGTGATTTTTTAGTGGATGCCGAGCAATGCAGTATGTGCCAAGCATTAGAAGCAAGTTAATGTCGAGTGGCTGCATTACTTGAAAGATCATGAATTCAATGGATCTAATCTGACAAGTTTGTTTTCTTCGATTATGTGAACCAGGTGGAAGATAAGATTGATGAATTCGTGACACAGGATTTATGGTAAACCATTTTGAGGTGAATTCAAAAAGGAACGAAGGAGAAGTTTCTAGAAGTGATATGGAATTAGGGGTAGATTCATTGAATCCTACCTAATCTTTCCTAAACCCTAAATTGGATAATGGAGAATGAACATAAAAAGATCTTAATTTCCTATTTATAGGGATGGTTGGTCAGAAGTGAGGGTTGTCATGTGCGAGAACATAAGGGAGACAAGGGTCAAGAACATTGCTTCATCAAGTGACCTAAGTGAAGAGTCTGCATTATCATGTTAAGAAAGAAGGCTTAATGGTATAAATGCTTGAAGGATGAACAAGCTATCTGAGCTAAAGAGTGTGAAAGCCAAACAAAATGGAGGACTGAAACAAAGATCTATCTGCAAATGGAGTTGTAAGTTGTTATCAGATCAAGTCTTACTGTTACTCTCTAACAATTGTAGTAGTCTAGGGTAAATCTTTTTGATTAAGGTTGACCTAACGGTCATTTGTAAAATCCTTTAATCAGGTGACATTCCAAGTGAATGGTATAAAGTCCTCTAACAAGGCTCACTCTTAACAACGTGATTGAAATCCTTTAGAAGGGTCACATTTAACAGTGTGTATTGTAACCTTTAATAGAGTTGGCCTTTCATAGGGCATCACTTCAGAAGAGTGAAAAAGAGTAGCATGATACTGGTGGTTTTTCCCAAATTGGATTTCCATGTAAATAATTGTGTCAAGTGTGTTGGTAAATTTTCTATGTTTCATGTTTACATTTCTACAAATTGATTTGATAGTAACCTACAAGTTTTACATGATTGCATAATCTTATAGATGCATGCATAGTGATAAATGCTCTATGGGTTCACTAAGTTGTGAAAAGTTTTATATATACATTTGAACCTTGGATAATTGATTCACCCCCACCCCCCCTCCCTCTTAGTTATTCTAAAGAATTCCAACAATGAGGTGTGTTTTTTTATTACTTTTTGTTACAATATCAATATATCAGAAAAATTCAAACACTTTCTTAAAACAATGGTCAAGACCTCTTCTTTTCTAGTTCTTCTAAACCCACATAACTATCACACATGGAAATCTGCTATGCAATGACTTCTTTGTTCAAAGGGTCTGTAGTCTTGTTTAGATACAGTGCAACCAATTTTTTATAGTCAATACCAGACTTTCCAACATAGGAATAAGATGGAAGAAGCCATTGGTCTAATTTCTTTAAGTGTTTCAAACAGCTTATAGTTTCAACTTGATGAGTGTACCACTCCTCAAGAAATGTGGGACAAGTTCAAGGACTTGTTTGGTACCATCAATGAGTTTAAAGCACTTCAAATTGAGGCAAAGATTACTTCACTTATACCAGATGATTTTCCCTCTATTGAGGACTTTCTCATGATGTTTAAACAATAAAGAACTTTTCTACACTAGTGTAGGAAAGTGAAGATAGATAAGTAGTGCATCTATATGATTCTATCAAAGCTTCAAGGAATCTTTCAAATTTTCTCTTCTACGTTCCATTCCACTATGGATGCTTTGGGTCCTATATTTACCATGCCCACTTTTGAAGTTTTTTGTGATCAATTGACTAGAGAGTAGTCCAAGCTTACACAATTGGATACTATCACAAGATCAAAGACCCAAACATTGGTTGCTCTAACATCTCCAAGGAAGCTAAAGCCCAAGATAGATTCAATAGGCATTGAGAGTTCATCCAAGCCTACTCCTAAATCAGATGCTTAGAAATACACTCTGAAGGGTAAATATTTTAAATCTAGTGAGTCTTCCTCCAAGACTAAGAAGTTTACAAGTGTTCCTTGCAATTTTTGTGGTAAGGAAGAACATCTAGTTTCCAGGTGTTAGAAATGTTAGGAATAAGGTGTCTCAACCTTGGATAATTCCTATTCTTATTATTTGTTTTGTAAATGTATTTTTTATAAATAATGTAATTAAGTGTGAGTGTACATGTCTAGTTGACATGTTTATTTGTCACTCCACTTGTATGTGTCAACATCTTGAATTACGTGCAAGGAGATCATGGTTGAAATGGTTATGATAGATTCCTATGATGCGCAAGAGCTATTTTTGTAAGATTTGATGATGGATTAAGACGTGAAGACATGTGGCAATTGATCAATGAGTACTAAACACTCGAGTCTGCAACTCACGTGCAGGGTTTAGGGCATCGACCCAAAAATTTGTTTGGGTTCCTATTTTTTTGAAGAATGGTAAAAACCTAATACGGTTATTCTTTGGAAGTTTCCCTACAAGGGAAAGTGCATGATATAAGAATTTTTAGGGTTGCAGATATGAGAGAGAGAAAGTGTATTGTTGGTATGGTACATTGCTACTAGATTGGTCTTCTGTGTCCTGAAAGAACTTGTATTGCAAGTGTCCTATAACCTTCTATGTTGAAGATAATACATTGTGTAGGTTTGGGAGGGGTGGGGTTGTTTTACTGAAAGGTATTTCCCCACTAACATATCTTTGTGTTTATGTGTTTTCTTTCTTCATTTTTTTTTGTATTCATGGTTGACTATAATATTATTGTTTACATAATATCGAATCTAAAATTGTAAGGATTTAATGAGAATTTGCACAATACTTTCCTTAAGGGATTAGTGTAGGAAGTTGTTTCTTCACCTGAGTTTCCTTACAGGAAATGTTTTGAGGCTTTAGAGGAGGCCATGCAATAACATAGTATTGCTTCTCTAAAGCCACCACCTCCTCCTTTAGGGAAAGGACATGCTCTTTCTGCATGAGCATTATCTTCTACAATTACTTGGATTCTTGATTCAGGTGCTTCCCACCATATGAAACACCCGCCTGATTTGGTCACTTCACTTGCTTAGAATGTTACAACACATATTCTCATTGGTGACTCCACACAACTTTCAATTTTAGGTTCAATCACTATCTCTTTAGAGGGTGGTTCACTACAAGATGTTCTCTTGGTTCTAACCATTTCTATGTACCTCTTGTCTATCTTTTAGATTTTTCATTCTAGCTCTGGTAAGACAATTGAGTTCTCACCACATCATGTGGTTCTTCAAGACCTCCATGATCCTGACTCGGTTGTTGCTACTGGGAGTGTTCATCTTCAGTCTTACTTATATTAGTTTGATGGCTTTGAGAGCTCTAATTCTACAAGTGTTTCTCTTATTACTCATGTTGACACCGTGAGCAAGCTTTGGCATGAGCATTTTGACCATGTCACCTACAAATATCTACAACAGATGAGTACATAGGAGCTAGTGATTGGGCTACCTTAGATCTCTTGTACTAATGATGTTTGTCAAGGTTGTGCACTTGGAAAACATCATAGGGATCCATTTCTAATAGGTAGATTCACACGTGCTAAGGAACCATTGGAGTTGATACACAGTGATCTTATGTCATTCCCCACTCCATCCTTTTTAGGTGCTTGATATGTGCTTACCTTCATAGATGAATTCTCTAGACACACATGGGTGTAATTTTTAAAGTACAAGTCTAATGTCTTTGATTCATTTTGAATCAATCTTTAAGACATTTATGAAGGAATCTGGTCTTTCTATCAGGTCTATACACACTGATCATGATAGGGAATATGTGAATCAAATTTTCAGAGATTTTTACACTGAGCATGGTTTAAAAAATCAGTTCACAGTTTCCCATACCCCTCAACAAAATGGGGTTGCAAAGTGAAAGAATAGGACATTATGGGAGATGGCCAATTATATAAAATAGTCTTGAGCTATGAGTTCTTCATTTTGGGCTAAGGCTATCAATTGTGCCAACTATATTCAGAATCGGATGCCTCACAAGGCATTGAGACATTTGACTCTTGAGGATGCTTGGACTCATGTCAAGCCCAATGTTTCTACATTTTGCATTTTGGTAGTGAGGCTTGGGCATTTATTCCAGATGTTCAATAGAAATCCATGGAGAGGAAGAGTCAATCACTTATCTTTATTGGCTATTGTGAGGATGTGAAGGCATATAGGTTGTTTGATCTTAATTCCAGAGATGTCTTTTTTTGGTGAGATTTCTAGTTTGATGACCGTTATCCTCAAATGGAGCCTCCATCACCAACTTCTCCCTCACTACCTAGTACTTCCTCTACTCCTCCATAGGATTATGTATCTTTTGAGGAAGATCTTGATGTTGATCCCTCTTCACCATCTCCACCAGTTGTTCAACGAGTGTCCAAGTGGGCTTATGATACTGTTGATGCAGCAGGACCTATGGTAGGTGATCCTTTAGATTCTCGCTGCACTCGTGCTTGAACTTTTGGTACTGGACTATCGAGTCATGTCATTTTAGATGATCCACATAGTTTTTCACATGTGGCAAAACACTTAGAGTGGGATAAGGCTATGGATGAGGAGTACTCTTCTTTGATGAAGAACCACACATGGGATCTGTGTCCTCTTCCGAAAGTAAGAAAGTTGGTTTGGTTCCAATGTGTTTACCATACCAAGTATGTTGTAGATGGTTCTATTGATTGGTACACCGTATGTCTTGTTGTAAATGGATTTTCACAGGTTGAGGGTATTGCTTACTCTGAGACCTTTTCTTCTGTTGCCAAGATGAATTCTATTCACCTTGTACTCTCTTTTGCAACTTCACAGGGATGGACAATTTATCAGATGGATGTGAAGAGTGATTTTTTGCATGGAGACCTACATGATGAGATCTATATGGAGCAACCTCATGGTTTTGTGTAGGACTCTTCTTTGGTATGCATGCTTTAGATGTCTTTATATGGTCTCAAACAAGCCCCTCAAGCTTTGTATGAGAAGATGGATTCCTTCTTGCTTGCTTCATAGTTCACTTGGTTTCATTTTGATCTTATGGTATACATTCAACGTCATGGGGTTGACTTGTTGATAATTATTCTTTATGTAGATGATCTCGTAATTAGAGGTAGCTCATCCTCCATGACTGAGAGTGTTCAACGAGCTTTGAGAAAGTAATTTGAGATGACAGACCTTGGAATTTTGCACTATTTTTTGGGCCTACAGGTTGTTCAGTCTTTGGACGGGATAGCCATACTTTAGCATAAGTATGCTCTTGATATGATTCATAGATTCAACATGCTTGATTGCAAGCTTGCTCCCACACCTTTTCAATTGGGTGTTTCTTATCTACCACTTGCACTACTCCTATAGTGGCTTCCACTTTATACAAACAACTTATGGGTAGTTTATTATACCTAACATACACATGTCTTGATATTTCCTTTATGATTGGACTTGTCTCTAGGTTCTCACATGATCCACATGAGAGTCATTGTAAGATTCCAAATGTATCTTGAGATACATCTGGGTACTACATGTTATGACATTCACTACACATTAGGGGATCCTCATATTTTTGGCTACACAGACTCAGATTAGGTTGGTGATATTCATGATCACAAGTCTACTTCTAGATTATTATTTTTTTCTTGGTTCTAGTCCTATCACATGGTCTTACAAGAAGCAACATGCTCATGCATTATCATCTACAAAGGCAGAGTATAGGGCAGTTGTGCTAGCTAGTTAGAAGGTTTTATGGGTTCGACAGTTGATGACAGAGTTTAGATTTCCTCCTAATAGTTCCACCTTTCTTTGGTGTGATAATCACAGTGTTATACACATTTCCTAGAACCTAGTTGAGCATCAAAGAACCAAGAACATTGAGCTTCACATGCACTTCATAAGGCATCTAATCCAGGATGGCTCTCTTAGCTTGGAGTACATGTTAGAAATGATAATCCACCAAGATAACTAAGAGGGCGGGGGGCGGGGGGTGGTGAATCAATTATTCAAAAATCAAAACCCTTATCTTCTTTAAATAGACTTAATCATTCAACCAAAGTAAATAGCAACCATACAAAGATGCACATAAACAATTACACTGGATATGTTGACTAGGGAAACCCTTTATCAAAGGGAAAACCCTGATGGGAATGATGCCCACAAGATGATGTACTAATATAAATATTCCTCATTAGAGGATGGACTCTGTTAGGAGTCTCTTACAACATTTAGTATAATGAGTCCCTATTAGGAGACTTTGAATCCCTATTAGGAGATTCCAACCATGTTAGGAATTGTGTTACAATGTATGCAAGAAGAACCCACTACCCAAACATGCAATTTCAACTACAAGAAGAGCTCACTACTCAAACAAGTAATTTCATGTTATTTGTCTTCCTTGCTTTTTCTTTCCTCTATCCTGTCAACTGGACCAATCACTATCAGACCTTGTAGACTAGGTCACAAAGCTCAGATCCAAAAATCAAACCTTGGATCACTCAACAAAACCTCAACAATGAAGTTTCCTTCACTTCCGCACTGCTCATCTTAACTTAGCATTCCACACTCTCTACTGCTCTCTAAATATTCATACTTTGCATGTATCCATACCATGATAAAGGAAAATATCCTTCCTTTATACCAAGTCCATAAAACAATTCCTTGAGTCGGTTGTTAGTCCTTCTCAATTAATTATTATAGGACCACATTAAGAATATGTTACACTTAGCGATAACACAAATCTTCTACCTTGCAACTTGAATAACTTTTTGTACATGCCATATTATGACGAGTGAGATTAGCCATGTCATCCTCAACACGTCTTCTCTATTTCCTCAACCTTGATCCTCAAGATATCAACTCTGTTGAGAGATATAACAAGTTTACCAGAACATGCCTCTGTAAACTTTATCTCAAAACAGACATCACTAAAACTTACATAACTTGTTCTAGACTTATCCTCTCTGCTTTTGATGTTAACTACACTTGCCAAATACTCAAAAGTATCTCCAATAACCTCGAGTGGTTATCATGCTGAACTAGCCATCCATACCAACTTGATCTTTTCATTGTTCTTCTGTCAGATACCGCAAAAGACATCAATAATGCTATGTTGACATCAATGACAAACTTAGTTATGAATGTAACATATCATCATCAAACCAATCTTCCAAAAATCTCTCCAATCTTCCAACAATGTCCTCCTTTGGCATTGATGGCAACATAGATGAAAAACATCTAGTTCCAAGAATACCAACAAAAGACTATTCATCTTTAAATCCTCTTCATCAATTATACTTCCCCATTGATGTACTTCAATGTGCTCTATGCCAAACTATTATTCCTCATATTGTGCTTATGTCGAACATATTTCTCAGCATACTACCAAACTTCTCTTCTTAGTATAATATTTTTCTGCAATACTTCTCCCTTTTTAGCATAATGTTTTTCATGTCAAACTTCTCCCCCATTGACATCAATGTCAAGGTTTCTGTAACCAATATCTTTGCATCAAACTTTGCAATAGCTAATACTTATTCATCTCGAGTGTCAAAAGAAATTGTTCACAACAATATCAACAAGAGTCCTAGAGGACTCTATCCATTATAGATACTCCCCCATATAGGAAGCATCAACATCCAGTCTAGCCAAACAATGGTGCTTAGCTACCCTGGACCGATGCATTCTTGCATCTTCTTACTCTAATATAGGAAGGGGCATAACCCCAAGCATACCTCGCAAATACTCAAAAGTTTCTTTGGGAAGAGGCTTAGTGAATATATCTGCAATCTGCTCTTTTGTGCTTACATACTCTAATTTGATTTCTTTTTCTCTCAACATATGATACTTAATAGAGATGCGCTTAGTCTTCAAATGCAACACTAGATTCTTAGAAATATTTACCATGCTTGTGTTGTCACAATGTATAACAACAGGTTCACTGATTTCTATCCTTATATCCTTTAGCATCTGCTTCATCCAAATAAATTGATTGCAATTATTTGCTACTACAACATACTCTACTTCTGTTGTACTTTGAGATGTACAATCTTGCTTCTTGCTTAGCCAAGAAACCAATCTTCCTCCAAGAAAGAAGGCTCCTCCACTAGTGCTCTTTTTGTCATCCATACTGCCTACCCAATCTACATCAGTATAAGCACTTAGAGTAAAATCATTAGATATGTCATACCATAATCCAAATTATGAAGTTCCTTTCAGATATCTAAATACCCTTTTTACTATTGCATAGTGTGCTTCTCTAGGATTAGCTTGGAATCTTGCAACAATTCTAACTGCATTTGCTATATCTGACCTTGTGTGAGTTAGATATTGCAAATCTCTAATCGTTGATTTGTACTTCTTCTACTCAATGGTAGATGTCTCATCCTTTGTAGATAACTTGTGTCTAGTTACCATAGGTGTTCCAATAGGTTTACATGTTTCCAAACCAAAACCTTTTTAGTAAGTCCTTCAAGTACTTAGTCTGAGAAATAAAGATTCCTTCTTTGTTCTATATTATCTGTAATCCTAGGAAATATTTCATCTCTCCTATCATACTTATTTCAAATTCTTTCTTCATTTCTTCTACAAACTTCTTGCTTTCTTTATCATTACCTCCAAATATAATGTCATCAACAAATATTACCAAAATCATCAAACCATCATTAGTTTCTTTCCAATACAGATTGTTATAGATGTCATACCTTTGTTATATCTGAGCTTTGTCAAATTCTTGTCTAACCTTGCATACCAGGTTCTGGGTGCTTGCTTTAATCCATACAATGTTTCCTCAGTCTGCATACTATGTCCTTGTCATCTATCAAAGGATATCCTTCAGGCTGCTCAATGTATACCTCTTCTTCAAGTTCTCCATTTAGAAATGCTGACTTGGCATCCATCTGATATACTTTGAATTTTTTCTATGCTACATGGGCTAAAAATAGTCATACTGCTTCTATTCTAGCCATTGGAGCATAAGGCTCCTCGTAGTCTATTCCTTCTTGCTGTGAGTAAACTTTGCATACCAATCTTGCTTTGTTTCTTACAACTTCTCCTTGTTCATTCATCTTGTTCCTAAATACCCATTTGGTTCCTATCACATTCTTGTCTGCTATTCTAGGGACCAATTCCCATGTTCCATTCTTTTCTATCTGATCCAATTCCTCTTTCATAGCTTGTTTCTTGTAGTCATCTTTGCATGCTTCATTTGCATTCTTTGGTTCAACGTGAGATATCAAACATAGTTCTTTATTCACTTTGCTTCCCGTCCTCACACTTTTGTCTTTGCTTCCAATGATCTGTTCAGATGGGTGATTCTTTATCATGTTCTTTCCTGAAGTAGGAGTTGCCATCTCAACTCTTGGTTCTACTAAAGGTTCTGAGCTTTGTCCCTGACTTGGCTCTCCTTCATCCTACAAATCATTGTTAGTTTCAAGAAATGTCTCATCATTTCTTAGCTTAGTAACAACATCATTATCTGAATTGTAATAAACTATTCTCTCTTGTATTATGAATTTCTCATCAATTCTTACATTTGCACTTTCCATAATAGTCACCAAAGCTATTTCTTTTGATACGTGCTTTTCATTAACCAATCTGGACTCATTAGCACAATCTTTCAAGGATCTTTCCATACTTTCTCTAAATTCCTCAACTTTATCAGAAAGTAGACTCTTTCTAGCTTTCCTCAATCTCTTAGGACATTTACTTAAAAAATGACCAAACTCTTTACATGTCCAACAAACAAAATTTTTCATACCTTTAGGTTCTCTCTTTGTGAGTAGATCAATACATTCCTTTATCTTTATATCATCTTCTGTTCTGGATCTATCTTTTCTTGTGCTACTATTCCTTTGTATACAATAGAAGGATTCTGGATCTATAAACTCAATACTCTGCTCTTTACACAAATCTGATAACTCACCAGGAATTTCCATAACTCGTGTGTTGAAATTTCTTCTATCAGATGTAGGACTATCTTTCCTGAACATATTCATCATGGATCTCCCAAAGCTATTAAATTTTTTCTTCAAGGACCTGATGCTTTAATACCAAATGTTAGAAACAATAGTCCACCAAGACAACTAGGGTGGGGGTGGAATCAGTTATCCAACAATTAAAACCCTTATCTTCTTTAAACAGACTTAACCATTTAACCAAAGTAAATAGCAACCATAAAAAGATGCACATAAACAATTACACCAGATATGTTGACTAGGGAAACCCTTGATCAGAGGGAAAACCCCAGTGGGAATGATGCTCACAAGATGATGTACTAATATAAATATTCTTTGTTAGAGGATGGACCTTGTTAGGAGTCAATTACAACATCTAGTACAATGAGTTCTTGTTAGGAGACTTTGAATCCCTGTTAGGAGATTCTAACCCTATTAGGAGTTGTAGTACAATGTATGCAAGAAGAGACCACTGCCAAAACATGCGATTTCAACTAGAAGAAGAGCTCATTGCTCAAATAAGTAATTTACTATTATTTGTCTTCCTTGCTTGCTCTTTCTGCTATCCTATCAACCAAACCAATCACTGTCAAACCTTGTAGACTAGGTCATGAACCTTGGATCCAAATACCAAACCTCGGATCACTCAACAAAACCTCGACAATGAAGTTTCCTTCATTTCTACACTGCTCAGCTTAACTTCGCATTCCACACTCTTTGGTACTTTCTAAATATTCATACTTCACATATATCCATACCATGATAAAGGAAAATATCCTTCCTTTATATCAAGTCCATAAAATAATTCCTTGAGTCACTTTTTAGTCCTTCTCAATTAATTATTATAGGACCACATTAAGAACATGTTACACTTAGTGATAACACAAATCTTCTGCCCTGCAACTTGAATAAATTTTTGTACATGCCATATTGTGATGAGGGATCTTAGCCATGTCATACTCAACATGTCTTCTCTATGTCCTCGGCCTCAATCCTCAAGTTATCAACTTTGCTAAGAGATATAACAAATTTACTAAAACATGCCTTTGTAAACTCTATCTCAGAACATACATCACCAAAACTTACATAACTTCTTCTAGACTTATCCTCTCTGCTTCCGACATAAACTACATTTTCTAGATAGTCAGAAGTATCTCCCATAACCTCGAATGGTTATCATGCTCAACTAGCCATCTGCACCAACTTGATCTTTCTGTTGTTCTTCTGTCAGATACCATAGAAGACATCAAACATGCTATGTTGACATCAACGACAAACTCAGTCATGAATGTAACATATCATCATCAAACCAATCTCCCAACAATCTTTGCAATCTTCCAACAGTACATTCCCATTGGTAAGCAAGTTGTAGACATTTTCACTAACATTTTGCATCCCAGCGATATCTTCAGTTGATATCTCAGTGATGAGTCCTTGCTTCCTTCTTTTCTTTCTTTTTAGCTTCTTCTATCTCTTTTTGGAGTAGGGTTTTTCCCATGTGATTTTCCCTATTTATTTGTTTCATAGAGATTTGGTTGTGATTGGGTACCTCAATAGGTCTTGTTGTTGGGACCCAAGTTTACTTTCAACATTTTAGTTTCCTTTCTTTTTCATGCATTGTTTATAGTTGCATTGTTGCTCATCTTAAGGGGGGTGTTAGAGTAAAGGGTTAATTTAATTTAATTTATTAAATTACCTTTACTCCTTTCTTAAGATTTCACTTTATGCACTTGCATTTCCATTTAATAATTAAATGTCATTTACCTCTTAGGGTTTCCCTTTTAGGTTTTATGATCTCCTTTTATAAGGATTGATCAATTATAAATTTCATTCATTTTTCTTTTCAGACTAATAATATATTCTTCCATATTTTTAGACCCAAACCTTTACCTCTTCTTTGTCTTTTATTCTCTGTGACAAGTTCTTGCATGTAGGTGTTCTTTGAGTTTTGTAGATTTGTATTGCTCAAATTCTCCAGAAATGATAATAGAAAAGAGATAAAAATGATGAAAAAATGTGAATGAAGTGTGCCTCAAAAAGATAGGAAAGGTTTGCCTCAAAATTTTGGTTAACTACACATAGAAGAAATAAATTTTAAATTGCAAGTTTGATAAGTAAGATGAATCTGGATTATAATTTGATCTCAAAAAATGGATCTAGGACATCAAAATTAGGTAAAGTTATGATTTTTATGGTAATCTAAGATAGTCAAAAATTAGGTCAAAGTCTATATAAGTGGTCCCAAAGGATAGATTAATGTAATGTAAGACTAACCCCTTGATTAAAGGATAGAAGAAAGATAAAAGATGGTGAATGAAAGACTAAGAGACAGTGAAGACAAGATCAAGAAGAGAAGGGATGATATGAAGATGAGCACAATTGACTAAAAAAATTTTTCTCCTCACTCAAGTGCAAATGCAAAACCTAATATGTAAGCAAGAATAAAATGAAAAGTGTAATTTGTAAGGATCATTTTAAGTAGGTCCTTGTTTTTATCATCGAGCCTTATTAAGGGACATCACAAGACCAAGCAATCATTCCTAGTGCACATCCAACTATGAAGATGTGAATTTATCATCTATGCCAGTTTGGGTGTAGGAACCTAGTATAAACATCAAAGACATAGAGGCCAAGATGAATCATTGTTAGATTCCCAGTTAATATGACAAGATTTTGCTAATTTGAGACATAAGTGTCAATATGACCATAAGCACAGTCTTGTGAAACAAACATGATGTAATAGTTAAGGACATAATTCTAATTTTCACCTAAGTGTCCAAATGAATCAGGTTGAGGTATATGCAATGTTATAGCCAAGATGAGGCACTTATCATACACTCCTGATGCATTGAGAAAAAAAGGATTATCAAAATTACAGCCATGAGAAGAAGACAAAGGAAATATGTCCTATGCCCCCCTATCCTCTAATCAAGTGACATCTCAGAGAGACTAAAGAAGGAACATCAATGAAAATCATTAAGTACTGACAACATACAAAGAAAATACCATTAATCATAACTCAATCATTTTATTTTAAGCATATGTGTAAAGATCTTCAATTATATTTCTATGGCTTATGCTTGCAAGTGTGATATATTGCACAATCCTAGACTGCTAATAAGATGTTGGCTCAAAGGAAATTATCTAATAAGTGTTGAGAAATATTCGATTTCAAGGTGGGAAGTGTTGAGAAACACAATTGGAGTGGTGTTAAGAAATATTTTCACTTCCTAGAGACCAAAGATAATGTGATTCATTCCCCCTAGACCTAGACGAAGACTAATTCCAAACCAAGGAAACAAGTATGCATGATGGAAGCCAAGTGGTTCGTGGCAAAGGCGACGAGCTAATAGATGAAAGCACAAAGGTCTCAAGTAGGGCTTGTTTCTAGGTTTTCACCACTTGGCATTTAAAAAAAAAAAAATTTAAGGACTTTTTATGATTTTTTTCTATTTTTTTTATATTTTGATTTTTTTGGTGATAGATCAAAGTTCCTATTGCTAGTTTTTCACTAAGATGATCATTGTTAAGACATTTTAAGATTTTTTGGATTTTTTCAAGATCATATGCCATATATAAGAGCTTTGGATGCAAAGAGTGTCAAGCATATAACTTCTTGAGATGGATTATATTGACAAGCTTGGGGAGTTGGTCTCCCTCTGGTGTTGAGAACCGATACACACTGTATTCAAAAGTAGTAGTAATGAGATAAGGACACATCTATTGCGATGTGGAGCCTTATTAGAATTAGAGGTTTATTTGGTGCAATTTCTCCCCAAATTATTTTTACGGGGTTTTGGGGATAGTGCCCCCAATATGGGGTCTTAGGGCAATGCCCCTACAAAAAATGACCTTATATTGTAATAGGCATCAACTTCAATTTTTCTATTGGATGACTTATTCTACCCTAATTTTGTAACTGATAAAAAGCTTGTATAAAAAGGCTTGGGGTTAGGGATTTTCATAATGTATGGTGATATTGTAGCTTCTTGCTACGGTATTGAGCTGTAAGGGATTGTGGATTGTAATCGCTAGATAATAATAATATTGGACTTGTTGTTGGTGAATGTAGCCCTGGGATTGGGTGAACCATGCTAAATCTTTATGTCTTGTATTCTTTTCTGTGCAATCTATTATTTTCTGATTTTGGTTATGTTTGCATGTAACTATTATTTCTGTTTGAGGTTAATCCTAACAAGTGGTATCAAAGTCAAACGGTCATCATTTTTTTATTTTTTTATTTTTATTTTAGCTAGACCATTTTATTTTTATTTTTTTAAGCTATCCTCTATAGGAATGTCTCACGGTTGAGTGGAAGTGATGATAGATGAGGGTGAGCTGAAGGTTGAGAAGTTTAATGGGCAAAACTTTCAATTATGAAAGAAGCAAATGGAGGACTATCTTTATCTGAAGGGTTTATGGAAGCCATTGCAAGGAAAAGCCAAGAAATAGGGAACTATGATAGATGAAAATTGGAAGATTTTAGACAAAAAGGCACTTGGAAGTATTGGATTATGCTTGGCACCATCAGTGACATTTAACATTACAAAGGCAAAGACGATGGAAGAGTTAATGCAAACCCTAGCAAAACTATATGAAAAGCCCTCCACTTCAAACAAGGTATTTCTCATGAAGCATTTATTTAATATGAAGATGGTAGAAGGTTGATCTATTGTAGATCATTTAAATGGGTTTAATACTGTTACTAGTTAGTTACCTTCTATGAATGTCAATTTTGATGAAGAGATTAGGGCTCTCTTGATTTTTTGTTCTTTGTCTAAAAGCTAGAATGGCTACGAGTAATTCAGTTTCTGGATTCAATACCCTAAAATTTGATGATGTGATTGGTGTTATTCTAAGTGAGGAAACTTGTAGGAAAAACTTAGGTGGATCTACATCAAGAAGTTCTTTGAACGCATAAAGTAGAGCCAAAATGACTAAGAGATGAAATAATTTTGGAAATTGAGGGAAATCAAGAGGAAAGTCAAAAGGGAAGAGGTCTCAATCCAGAGGACCAAGAGATTTTTGGTACTGTGGTAAACTAGGGCATAAGAAGAAAGATTACTGGACTTGAAAGAATAATGAAGGAGATAAACTAGAAGGGAACAAGGAGGCAAATGTGGTAAGTAACAAATTTGAAGAGAATGTTTTATTGTTTTCTTTAGAAAGTATTGATGATTCATGGTTTTAGATTTTAGGGCTTCATTTCATGCCACACCTCATAGAGGTTATTTTATTGATTATATCCAAGGAGATTTTGGGCTCGTTTATTTGGGGGATAATGAACCCTATCAAATTGTTGAAAAGATAAAAGTTAATATTAAGTTATAGAATGAGAATCATTGGCTATTACATGAGGTAAGACATGTTCCAAGGCTGAGTAGGAATTTAATTTCAGCAAGGCAACTCAGTGATAAGGGTTGTGTAGTTACTTTTAATGATAAAAAGTGGAAGGTTTCAAAAGGTTCCCTTGTATTAGCAAAAGGTGTGAAAGTAGGCACCTTATATCTTTGTACAAATCATATTGTTCCTTCTACTTTAATTATTTCAAAGAAAAATGAATATTCAGGAATAGTTGTTGCAATTGAGCAGGGATAACAAACAAATGTTGCAGACTTTGATATGATGCTATGTCACCATGAACTTGAGCACATGAGTGAGAAAGGTATGAAATTACATCATTCAAATAAAGTTATACCAGGTCTGAAATGTGTTAAGATAGATTTATGTGAGAGTTGTGTATATGAAAATAAAAGAGAGTGAGTTTTGTGAAGAGTGAGGAGGAAAAGAAAAAAGAGAAATTAGAGCTTGTGCATATAGATGTATGGGGACTAGGTTAGGTATTTTCTCTTGGTGGCTCTCATTATTATGTTACATTTATTGATGATGCAACTAGAAAAGTATGGAGTTATTTCTTTAGATAGAAAATGCTTGGTTGAAAATGAGACTGGTAAGAGATTAAAATATCTCAAACCTGATAATGGTGGTGAGTATTACAATCATGAATTTGAAGATTATTGCTCCACTAATGGTATTTGTAGACAAAAAATTGTTCTAAGCACTCCATGGGAAAATGAAGTGGCTGAATGCATGAATAGGCCAATAGTGGAGCATGTAAGGAGCATGAAGTTACATACTGGGTTGCCCTTAAACATGTGGGTAGATGATATAAATATTATTGTATATTTGATTAATAAAGGCCCCTCTACTCCTTTGAGCTGTGGTATTCCAGAGGAAGCATGGACTGGTATGAAGGTGAGTTATTCTTTTCCTCAAAACCTTTTGTTGTGAAGCATTGGCACATATAGATTATGAAAATACAACCAAACTGGAAGCTAAGTCAAAGAAATTTGTATTTTTTGGATATGACATTGATGAATTTGGTTATAGGCTTTGGGATTATGAAAATCATAAAATTGTAAGAAGCAGAGATGTCATATTCAATGAGAAAGTGTTGTGCAAAGATTTGTTGCAACAACATGAGAATAAAGAAAATGGTTATGTAGTGCTCGATGATACTCCAAAAGATCATATTCCAACAGTTCCTCATGACCTACAACAACTGCAATAGTAAATATCACACACCCTAGTGAATGTTGGACAGTCAACAAGGCTAAGTAAACCTCTAGAAAGATTTTTCCCTCTTTGTACTCTATTTTATTAATGATGCTGGTGAACCTGGATGTTATGATGAATTTGTGTAGGTAGATATAAAGATTTAGTGGAATTCTACAATGAAATAAGAAATGGACTCTTTGCTAAAAAATAAGACATGGGATTTATGCAAGTTGCCTGCGGGTAAAAGGGCTTTACAGAATAAATGGGTTTACATGTTGAAAAAAGATGATGGAAGTAAGAAAATATTTAAAGCCAGGTTAGTTGTAAAACAATTTGCATAGAAAAAGGGTATTAATTTAATGCAATATTTCTCCTATTGTTAAAATGACTTCTATTTGTGGGTATGTACAGGATCATGGTGTGCCAAATAGTGGCGATGTGAAAAAAGTGGAGTTTGAAAATGTCTAAAAGCATTTCAAAATCTACTCTGACTTTTTTCTACCCATCCTGATACCAAGGCTAAAAGGTTAGGACCAAGCCTTTTTTAGGCATCTAATCGGTAATTAAATACTTGAAACCTATAACATAGATTAAAAAAAAAACCCCTAGAGCTCTTTATACATTGCATTTTTTTGTTTGATTGTTGACCTCCATTCATGTATCAGATAAGGGTAAGGTTTTTTTATTTTTGTTTTGTTTTGTTTCAAATGAATATTATTATAAATTAGTTATTTTAAATTGAATTTGTTAAAAATTAGGTTTTTTTAATAGAATTTTTTGAAATTTAGGTTATTTTTAATAGAAACTATGTTTTGCAAATTAATAAGTATGGTTGACCCAAATGATGATACTAAGGCAAGAGACAAAGTTCCTTGTAACCCTCCACCAAATGATCTAGTACCCCTCAAAATCATCCACCAAATGATCCCCTATCCCCTCAAAACCCTCCTCAAATTGAAGATTTGATATTTGAAAATCTTGCTGAACTGAGGGTTTTGCGAACCACATATAACACTATACTAGCATTGGCTCCCATGTTATCCATGTGAAACACCATAGTGGATAATATTGAAACACTTACCAATGAACAAAATGCCGCTCTTCACTGGTATGACCAAATGCATGCCATGTTTGATGATGGGTTGGACTATGATGAGGTTGAAACCCTAAATATAACTAAAGATGATATAGTTATCCTTTTTGTGGACCCAAAAACTGGTAAACATGTAGAACACACAAAGCCCAAACTACCAATTAAATGGTGCATAAATGAGGCTACGCGTGCAAACTTTTGGGATCGTTGGTGGATGGTTTTTGACATCCCTCCACACAACAATTTAGAGGTGCCATAGATTGAGTAGCCTATTGATATCCCAGGCTAGGTCAATGTTGCCTCCCCGTGTTGATGATACTGACGCAAGTTCATCATTGATGAGCTCCTCACATGTTTGTGTGCCCAATACTTGCATAATGTGCAAGAATATTTGTCTGGGTCCCACAAGGGATCTTTTTGAGTATCAGTTTGTATTTGAGGAGGATAACCAGATGCATGAATAGAAGCTATACACCTTGAAGGGAAAGATAATTAGGTGCTTTTAAAGTGAGTAAATATCGATGCATTCTTGTAAAATGTTTGTGGTAATGAAATTTCATTACATTCTTTATTGTATAGGGCGTGGCTATTGGTGACGAGTCTAGGCAGATTCCACGTCACAGACCCTCTGGTGTTTCCATTCGTAGTGAGAGCCCCCTTGTATGTATAAGTATCATTTATTTTTTATTTTCTTTATTTTCATAAATAAACTCAAAACTGATTTCCATGATATTAACAACTAGTATTTTGTATCTCATAGGAAACACCTAGTGCACAAGAGGTTGGATGCCAGAGTTTTGTATCTTTGCTAACACAACCATTATATCTAGAGAATAAGTTGATAGAGGTAAGTTGTAGTTTGAATTCTTGATTATATGTTATAAATTTAGCATGCTATGAATTATAATGTTATAGTTTAAGTTTTAGATTCATCTAACTAATATACTTGAATATACACAGGCCACAATCAACGAGGTTCAAGCATTGTCGAGGACATACGAGAGGACTCCTGACCAATACAAGAGGTTGACAAGAGAGGTATTTATGATGAAAGTTTAATACTATAAATCTTTACTAAAAAAAGGATCATTATGCATTTCAGTAATTCAATGTTACATACATAAAATCATATAAATTTAGTAGTCTAACTTTGGGTTTTCTTTTTTTTTGTTTATGTAGGAGTCATTCGATCCATCTAGTGCAGTGATGAGGCTACATTTTGATCATCCACTAGCAACATAGGATAATATAATTGTCATAGGATGCGTCATGAGACATTTTGAGATGGCATATGCCACATTGTATACAAAAACATTGATATTATACACATTTCGATGGCATGATAAGCCACTTTTTGTATATGGATCTATGTATTTCGATATATATTTGCATAATTTTTCTATGGATACATGAACTTTGATATATATTTGTGTAATTTGTCTATTTTAGTATAGTATTGCTCAATTTACAATGGATCATGTGTATTGTTCATGTTTATGGAATATCATTCATTTTGATCATGTTTGTTAGATTCGATTCAAATGCAATAATCTGTGAATAACATTGTAACAAACTTTATTATCAAATTTTGATGCAATGTTTAATTTGAAATGCTATCATATATGTTTAATTTGAAATAATCTCTACAATCCCTTAAGATGTCACTATGGTTCACCTGACCAAATGCACTTAGAGCACCTTGGAAATGAGATAGATTATTGTAGGCCTTGACATGACCATCCTATAGCAATTCAACATTTAATCGGTAGCCCCCACAAGCTCTGAGTTACAACCCTTGGAAGATCAACTTCAAAACACACTTAGAACACCTTGGGGACTCTTGATACAAGGTGGCCACGAATGATGGAGGCTCTTTGCGGATGGAATAAGGGTGTCACTAGGGTTCATGCCCATTTAGAGATAATGACATTGATGATTCAATGCCAAGGTTAGCAGTTTCAAAGTTACGCTGTGATGCACCTATGAATTGAGGCACATTGCGAGTTTTGGCATCGAGTGAGATCGTTGTGCCGAATCCAAAAAGAATGTGATCTCTTGAAAATGAGATAGGTTATTATAGGCCCTAGCATGACCATCATATAGCATTTGACATTTCATTGATAGCCTCCATGAGCTTTGAGTAATGACCCTCATAAAATTGACCTCAAAATGCACTTAGAGAACCTTGGAGACTCTTCGGTATGGGGTGGCTGTGAATGATGGAAGCTCTCTACAGCCAAAAAAAGGGTGTCACTAGTGTTCACCTACCCATCTGTAGCTAATGGCACTAACGATTCGATGCCAAGATCAGTGGTTTCAAAGTTATGTTGTGATGCACCTATGAAATGCGACACACTTCAATTTTTAGTATCGAGCGAGATCACTATGCCGAATCCAAACAGAATGTGATCTCTAAAAAATGAGATAGGTTATTTTTAGCCTTGACATGATCATCTTTTAGCATTTGACATTTCATCGATAGCCCCCACGAGCTTTGAGTTATGACCCTCAGAAGATCAACCTTGAAAGCACTTAGAGCACCTTGGAGACTCTTTGGTACGGGGTGGCCACAAATGATAGAAGCTCTCTACATCTAGAACAAGGGTGTCATTGAGGTTCACCTACCCATCTAGAGCTAATGATACTAATGATTTGATGCCAAGGTTAGCAGTTTTAGAGTTACGCTATGATGCACCTATGAAATAAGGCACACTATGAGTTTTGGCATCAAGTGAGATTGCTTTGCCGAATCCAAAAATAATGTAATCTCTCAAAAATGAGATAGGTTATTTTAGGCCTTGGTATGAATATCCTATAGTATTTGACATTTCATCAATAGTTCCCATGAGCTTTGAGTTACGACCCTCGGAAGATCAACCTTGAAACACACTTAGAGCACCTTGGAGACTCTTCAGTATAGGTGGCCACAAATGATGGAGGTTCTCCATGGCTAGAACAAGGGTTTCACTAGGGTTCACACACCCATCTGGAGCTAGTGGCACTAACAATTTGATGCTAAGATCAATGATTTCAAAGTTACACTATGATGCACCCATGAACTAAGGCATATTGCGAGTTTTGGCATCAAGCAAGATTGCTGTGCCAAATCTAAACAAAATATGATCTCTTAAAAATGAGATAGGTTATTTTAGGCCTTGACATGACTATCTTGTAGCATTTAATGTTTTTTTGATACCCCCCATGAGTTTCAAGTTAAAACCCTCAGAAAATTAACCTTGAAATGCACTTAGAGCACCTTGGAGACTCTTCGGTACGGGGTGGCCACGAATGATGGAGGCTCTATGTGGCAAAAACAAGGGTGTCACTAGGGTTCACCTGTCTATTTGGAGCTAATGACACTAAAGATTTGATTCCAAGGTCAATGGTTTCAAAGTTACGCTATGATGCACTTACAAACTAAGACACACTGCTAGTTTTGGCATCGAGTGAGATTGTTGTGTTGAATCCAAACTAAATGTGATCTCTAAAAAATGAGATAGGTTATTTTAGGCCTTAGCATGAAATCATGTAGCAATTAAAATTTCATTGATAGCCCCATCAGCTCTGAGTTACAACCCTTGGAAGATCGACCTCAAAAAACACTTAAAGCACCTTGGAGACTCTTCAGTACAGGGTGGCTGTGAATGATGGAGGCTCTTTGTAGTTAGAACAAGGGTGTCACTAGGTTTCATTTGCCCATATAAAGATAATGGTGCTTATTATTTGATGCTAAGATCAACAGTTTCAAAGTTATGTTGTGATGCACCTATGAACTAAGGTACACTATGAGTTTTGGCATCGAGCGAGATCGCTATGCCGAATCCAAAAAAAATGTAATCTAAAAAATGAGATAGGTTATTTTAGACCTCTACATGATCGTCTTGTAGCATTTGAAATTTCATCGATATACCCACGAGCTTTGAGTTACGACCCTTAGAAGATTGACCTCGAAACACTTAGAGCACCTTGGAGACTCTTCGGTAGGGGGTGGCCGTGAATGATGTAGGCTCTCTATGGCTAGAAAAAGGGTGTCACTAGGGTTCAACCACCAATATGACACTAATGGAATTGATGATTTGATGCCAAGATCAACAGTTTCAAAGTTACGCTGTGATGCACCTATGAACTGAGGCACACTGTGAGTTTTGGCATCAAGCGAGATCATTGTATTGAATCCAAACAAAATTTGATCTCTAAAAAATGAGATAGGTTATTTTAGGCCTCAACATTAACATCCTATAGCATTTTACATTTCATTGATAGCCCCCACGAGCTCTGAGTTACAACCCTCAAAAGATCAACCTCGAAACACACTCAAAGCACCTTGGACACTCTTTGGTATGAGGTGGCCGTGAACGATGGAAACTATCTGTGGCTAAAACAAGGGTGTCACTAGGGTTAGTATTAAGTAAAAACATTATTTTTTTACCTCTCTCAAGTTTTTGGCATTGGGCACAATGCAAGTTTGGTGTTAGTATGTATTAAAATCATCATTTTTAGGTCCCTCCACATAAATTGCATTAAGTAAAATAATCTTTGTTTCTAACATTGAATCAACAAGTTTACATGTACAAATCTTAAGTGTTTCATCATTGTAAGAATTTTCCTTAGGGAAAAATTCACCCAAGACCAAGGAGCTCAAGCACAAGCACAATTGTAGACCAAAAGAGTATATAATTAGAATGACAATATAATATTCATTCAATATAGATGTAAGTACACTAGGAGTGTCTATATATAAAGGCCTCTGGAATGGTTTTAGAATGCATATGAATCAACAACATGATAAGTCATACAACCAGGCACATGTCCACCAGATATGGGTTATCCTCCATTAAGCACATGAGTCAGTGTGGTGATGAGAGGATGAGCCTACAAAGGTGTAGCATGCAAAATAATGTTGTAGACACCATGTGCTAAATTAAGAGTGCAAATAACTATGTTGTCTACATGAAAAATTAGTTAATTATGCAAACTCTAGTGTTGTAGACACCATGTGCTGAATTAGAGTTGCTTACTCCAGTGTTGTCAACATGATAACTCATAAGAGTACGCAAACTCCTAAGTGTCTCACCTAAGAAATAGTAAAATAATGTATAATAATAAAATAATGCATTAACCTAAGTAAACTTAAGTAAAGTGCAAATAGTAAATATGTATTTACACCAACACCTCCCCTTAAGTGCAACTTAGGGGAATGCACTTAAGCTTACGAAAGCTAGAATGAAATGCATGATGGGTCCTGGCTACTAGGCCATGTTAGGTACCCATGTACATAATGAAATGCAATCTCTCATAAGGTGGAGAAAGAGAGAAAATCTCATGGGAAAAAATCTCTCCCAAAAAGAGAGATAAAAAAACAAGATGCATGGATGGATGGAGTAATCAAGACCACCCCCAATTATGACATACATCAAGTATGTACAATAGAGAAATATGAGAAGAACACAATCCCAAAAGAGGAAAAGGTCCCCCTCCCCACAAGAGAGAAGAAAAAGAGAGACAAGATAGTCCCCCCTCCCCCCCCCACCAAATGTAGTGTGTTGATCAGTGATAGGTGCTTCTATGTAGAAGCTAATTCAGGACTGTAGAATAATGTTCTTCCCCTCTGGAAGAAACAATATCATAGGTACATAAGAGATGATTCCCCTATGTGTAGAAAGAATCCCAATGATCAATGATGCTTCTATAACCTGCTCAACTATGTCTGTATCGATACTGACTGTTGCCCATTCCAATGCTACTGAAAAGAACAATGTTCGATCTAGCAAGGATGTATGTAGAACCATCTCCTCAAATGATAAAGAGACCTCTTACAATTGTTGTACATAAGGATCCACAATCACATCAACCTGTGAAGATTGATCATGTAGAGAATGGACATGAGGGTTAGAGTGAGCCCTCGAAACAATTGAAGAAGGATCTTCTCCATCAAAGAGAAGATGTATATCATCAATGATGTCTCCCAAATCTGCTATATATGACTCCACAAACAAACGTAAAATATCTACTATGTAGTCATCCTTTGATGTTGGAGCTAGAAGACAAGGTGTACATTGTTGTGTTGGACCTATCACTATGGCAATATATGCATGTGGAATATGCTGATGTCATGACCTCTCATTGCAATTGTCGATAGAACCCCACATATCTGAATCTGTTGAAGCACTATCACTGGTGTCACTATTAGTTTCCACAATGTATGAAGTGCAGAGATGATTAGAGGATAACCTGGGTGAAATTTCCTCAAAGTGTACATTCCTCTCTACAAAAATCTCACGTGTCTCAGGATCCATAAGTCTATATTCCTTAACATTGTCTTCATATCCAATGAAAATACAAGGCCTAGGTGTTGGTGCCTTGCATCCCCTGGAAGATATGTTTGCCCATGCTGGACAACTGAAGACTCTGAAGTGACTCATAACTAGTTTTCTGCCACACCATGCCTCAAAAGGAGTCTTTCCATCTAAGGCATTATGAGCAGACCTATTAAGTATGTGATTGGTACTACTAATTACTTCAACTTCAAGTGATGGATCTAGAGACTTGGCTTGTATCATGCAACTTGCCATAGACTTAAGAGTTCATATCCTCAATGTTGCAATATCTGTCTTATGTGGACTAAATGCTGGTGGATTCTGAAGATCAATACCCTCAAGTTTTCAAAAGTCTTTAAGTCTTTTGTTCACATATCTGCTTTCATTGTCCATCCTTAGAACTTTGATGGCTTTCCTTGATTGCTTTTCAACATGACTCTTGAAGGCTAGGAATTTGTCCAACACTTGTGATGAAGAAATTAGACCCATGTGTAGCGTGAAAATTCATTAATGAAAGTGAGTATGTAGCGACCCTAGCTAACTGATGTCACTGCAAAAGGACCTGCTAGTACCATGTGAACCAACTAAAGAACAACTGGTGCTCTTGAAGACTTCCCTCTAGTAAACTTCTCCTCTAGATGCATATCCACTGAACATGTTGAACATTCACCTTTGGAAAAGTTGATTGTAGGTAGAACTTTGACCATATTGTTTGAGAAAAGTTGCTAAAGATAGCAGAAGGCTAGATGGCCATACCACTCATGCCATAATTTGATTTGTGGATGAGATTGAGTCAACAAGGCATGTGAAGGAGATTTAAGCACAAAGTGAGAGAGAATACAACCTTGTGTCATGATTAACTTTCTCGACCGCAACCAATGAATCATCTTTGAGAGTGCGCACCATTACTGCATCTAGAAGGAACTCAACTTTATTTCCATCTCCAAGGTGAGTGATTTGATAAATTGAGAGGAGATTAGAGCTTAGGTTAGGAATATAGAGAACATCTTTGAACTCTCCATTTTACATTTCCACATTTCCTTTCCCTTCAACTTCCATTTTTGTATTATCTCCTACAAAGATGTGCGGTACCTTTGACTACTTCAATGAAGAAAAATCTCCTTTTGAAAAACCCATATGATATGAGGCACCTGAGTCAAGAATCCATTCCTTTGAAGAGCTTGAGTTTGCCATGAGTGTTTTCCCTTTGCCCTTTGAATATGAAGATGAGGATCCTTTCTCCTTATAAGCATTAGGCAATGGAACATTGTGTTTCTTTATGATGTTCGTTAACTCATCAATCTTTTTATGATAACACTCATGTTCATCATGACCCATTTTCTTGCAATAAGCACACTTTTTCTTGTCCTTATTATTGTCTCCCTTCTTATTTAAATTTGAGGAAGACTTGCCTTGTTGATTTGATTGTGGTGTTGTCTTTTCTGCATCCTCTGATTTGTTATTCTTACACTTCTTATTCTTGCCCTTTTCTTTATTTAAAGATTGACTATCTGAATTTTGAGAACCCTCATTATTTTCCACCAATGCCTTAGGTGAATTGAGAATCCCCATTGATTTCAACTTGTTTTCTTTTTCATCTAACAGTATAGCATAGTGATCAAAAGAGACTTTCTGATAGGTAGACCCTAATGTAGTCTTTGAGGTGTTATTAGAAGAAACAAATGTGGAGTACTCAGATGGTAGCTTACTATGAATGAGATAGATCAACCTATCATCTTTAATAAGACTCCCACAATAATCAAGCTTCATTCTTAATTCATTCACCTTTATGATAAAATCCTGTATGGAATCAAATGTCTATGGATCTAAGGAGACAAGTTCATCTTCAATTTTGAAAATATCTTCCTTAGACACTTTACCATATAGGTTTTGGAGGGTACCCCAAGCTTCCTTGGATGTACGAGACTTCACAATTTGATATATGATCTTGTCTTCAACCCCCAAACAAATATCACCTAGGGCTTTCCTATCCATTGTTTCCTAAGCTAACATTTTAGTTGTAGATACTTGATCACCTATTGGTTTAGGAAGGGTACCATCTACATATTGAGAAATTCCTTTATGCATTAAATGACACCAAATTTTAATGGACCATGTAGCATAGTTATGTGGAGTTAATTTTGGAAACTTAAAATTTTCCAGGATGCAAGAATTGAAAGAAAACAGTAGAAAAAGAGGAACACAACACCAAGAACACACCCCTTTCCACTTAATCAAGAAACCCCCCAAAAAAGGATGGTTTTGGTACTTTATATGTAGTGCGTTTACAATGGCCACTTGGCAATTTTGGCCTTAGTGGACTTCTAATTTTGCCTTTTTACAACCTCCTTATGTAGTTCAAAACTAGAACATTACAATCTATCTCAGATATACAATAGTTCTGAAGATATATCAAAGTATTACAATGTAGAAAATGACCTAATTTTGAAAGTGACAGTTTTGTCCACACAACCATATAATCTAATTATAGATATGGAAAGTAGACAAAAAATAACACACTTTCAAAAAAAAATGAAACCTATTTTCATGTCCAAATGAGCCCATACGGAGCATTTGAAGTTGCAAAATGTAGGATTGGATAGGTACAATTGGTAAAAGATGCAAATTGTGACAAATCCTTGCACCAAAACTAGAAAAGAGCTACACCACTAAAAAGTTTAAGAAATTCTACCCAAAATAAAAAAAGCTGCACTTGATTTGGAGTCTAGATGACTGAGCTATGGCCTCCCAAAGTTGGACTGCAAAATCAAAAAACAATCTCAAGAGGGGTTGGATCAGCAAAAGATAGGGTTAAATTTGACAGTCATACGACTATATTAGTAGTTCTAATTTTTCTCTTGATGATGGTCAAATGGTCATCAAATTTAAGATATCGATATGATGATGTCAACATACTCGAGCCCTTGGAAGATGTCATGCTAACGTGTCCTATACAAATGATGACATCAACTTGTATGGAACCATACAGATGAAGGTGACATGGTCGATTGACTTAGCATACAAAAAATGATGCACAATCAGGTTGGCGATTTGACACATGTCCTTGTCGCTAACAGGGCACTAATTGTACTTGTTACTGATTGAGAAAATTTGATGATGTGGCAGGTTTAACATGTCCACCTATGGTGATGCCATGTGGCATTAAGGTGTTGATAGGGCTCCACTAAGGCTAGCACATGGGCGAATCTAATTTTTGCCATGTGTTGGCCTAGATTCTGTGCTGTCACTTGAACAAGGTTTTACAAGTGCCACATTTTCAAAAGTTGGCAGAGTGTTTAGGGATGTTTAATCCCACATTGAGTGGGTGAACAGTCCATTATTCAAATAACAAAGCTGCCAAGAAACTGTCGGGGTTGAGGCTTGTGGTCGCGCCAAGAATAAGGAATATGCGCTAGGATGTTCACTGGATTTAAATGCCATTGGGTAGGTATTAAACCACTGAATAAAATAAATAATATTATATGAATATTCTCTACAGGGGCTAGGGTGTCACTGCCCAGTACCTACAAAAAAAATTATCTGCAGCCCTTGATGGGCTAAAAAAAAATTCAAAAAAATACTTCAATTTTTTTTTGCAGAGAATAATTAAAATTCAGATTGGAACAATAAATTAGTAGATCAAATAAATGACCATAATTAGTTTACAAATTGAGCCTTCAGGTGCCAGTTTGCAATTTTTTTTTGCCTAAAAAATGACTTTGACCCAATATAGGCGAATTTATAGCTCATTTTCACTGGATTGACATTCTAGATGCAATGGCAAGGTCTAATTTGGCTCTAGACACTCCCAATGTCTACAAATTCTCTGGATTTAGGCTGAGGTGCTAGAGCAAGAATGGTCTTGAATGACTATGTGAAGGGAATATCCCCGAGCTATGATACCATGTAAGAATTTGCCTTAGGGCAAAATTCACCCAAGACCAAGGAACTCAAGCACAAGCACAACAATAGACCAAAAGAGTATGATTAAAATGACAATATAATATTCATTCAATATGAATGTAAGTACACTAAGAGTGCCTATATATAAAGGCCTCTGGAATGCTTCTAGAATGCATAGGAATCAACAACATGATAAGTCATACAACCAGGCACATGTCCACTAGATATGGGTTATCCTCCATTAAGCACAGAAGTAAGTGCGATGATGAGAGGATAAGCCTACAAAGGTGTAGCATGAAAAATAATGTTGTGGAGACCACGTGCTAAATTAAGAGTGTGAATAGCTATGTTGTCTACATGACAACTCAGTTAATTATGCAGACTCTAGTGTTGTAGACACCATGTGCTAAATTAGAGTTGCTTACTCCAGTGTTGCTAACATGACAATTCATAATAGTACACAAACTCCTAAGTGTCTCACCTAAGAAATAATAAAATAATGTATAATAATAAAATAATGCATTAACCTAAGTAAACTTAAGTAAAGTGTAAATAGTAAATATGTATTTACACCAACAATCATTATTACATCAATACACATCTATCAAAAATTGTACTATCAAAAATAGTTATGTCAAAAATCATAGTGTCAAAAATAGAATAGATTTTTCTTCATTCTACTCCTTATTTAGTTTTTCATCTTCATGCATGAATACTCTTCATGATGTACCTACATTCCAATATCATAAAAAATATTAGTAACTTATTGCATTAAACAAGATAATCATCAATTCACCAAATCATTATGAACAAAATAACATAAGAAGTAAATATACCTAATCGAGTGTTCTAGTAGGGTCCCCTCTTTGTTTTAGGGTCTCCAATAGGGCTTCATGATCGAAATTACTAATAGTAAAAAAAATTTTGGTCTTCCTTGATGCTTCAACAACTTCAATTTTTTTGCTATAATAAGATGTGAATATATGAGAATTATTTTGTGCTTTTGATAGTCTTTGAATGCAGGAATTCCATTCCTTCTAAGCATGTATGTTTGCAGCCATGTTCAAGCAACATCCACTCAACCAATAGGATATGTGAATTCATCATCATCTATGATTGATTGTGCAAGATTTTGTTTACCTCTTACACAATGTGCTAACCAATAATCTGATTTCTCATCATTCACCTGTGGTGCAACCAATGCAAAGACATGTCCTGGTTGAAGAAGATTTGATAGATGATAATGCTCAAGTGAACTTTTCATGTCATCATTTTTGATAGAGGGTATAATAGAAAATGGAGTAAGATAATGTGGAGCCCATGTGTCCACTCACTCACTTGACTCACAGTGATCCCAATCACGCTGAAAACAACTAGGACAAAAGCAAGCTAGCTATCGTGTCCAAATGGTCCATGTACTAGAATTAGAGTTCCAAAATGAATACATTTTTGATGAGTCTCCTACTATAGCACAATATGATCTATCACCTATGGACCCTTCCTCAACCAACCAAAAGAACTTGCGTACTATTGAATCAAGAGTCCCCCCTGTGATAATGTTGAACTACACCAATCAACAATGCTATGAGCATGAAGAAGCTCAGCTCCTGAAATCTTCAATTGCTCCTTAACTAGAGATCTCTTCACACATGCCTCTACTCCATCATGTTTCCCATGGCTGGAATCAAAAAAATTTCAAATATGAGGCACCCCCCTCTTTATGTGCATCATACACAACTAATAAAATATGTGAGCATTTTTTAATTGACCTAGTACAATTATCTGACCAAATGATATGTCTATCCATAGAAATGTCACGCTCCTCTAAGAAATCAAAATAATTCTCAAAAAAATGTTGCACAAACTTGTGAGAGTGAGATCTATCATCACTCATATAAAAATGGTACTCTCTAATAATATTCTGATTATCTTTCGCACTATCAGGGGTATGTCTATATGTTATGTGGACAAAAATAACAATATGAATGGAGTTGTAATACATAGATTTTCTCATTTTGAGGTTGCAATGTGTAGTTTTCAGAAAAGTCAGCAACTGATATAATACTGCCAATGGGAAGTCTCCTTACACATTCTAAATTGTTGATCCAAACATTGAGACCTGTGACTATGTCTTGCATACTTGTAGAAAAGATTTGTCTTGAAATTTGAAATAAAACTAGCCATATTAATTTATTTTGCAACCAATTCACATATAGAGCCCTCACCCCCACTCTTCAATGTGTATTTCACCATTTCTTATACCATTTTTTTACTATTGTCTTCCCAAGATCTTGTTCACACTCCTCATGGAAACATGTGTCAGACTTGGATAAGCCACCATATTTTGAACACTTCTCATTTAAGCAAGTGTTTCTATAAAAGAAACAACCACCAACTCTATGACATAAAAATTGATCTAGCAAGTCTCTTGATGATTTTGGAAGCCCACTAGCACCACAATTCTCCAACATTTCTTTACTATGCAAAGTAGAATAGATGGAGCGTAACAGTTCATGGTGCATAGAAAACTCGGCATGATATTCGCAACAATATGTATTTCAAATTTTAAGTGGCACACAATAAAATGGCTTCAAAGATTCAAAAGTCCTTTGTGATATATGCAATCTTGGATGACTCTTTATAAATTCTTTGAACAACACAGTGTGACTTACCTCCAAATAATATTTAGGATGTGGCGTGCAGTCTTTGATGCCAATTCTCAACTTTAACACATCTTTAGCATTGGGTGATACTCTTGAGCTAGAATACAAAAAATGTGTAATTTCTTCCTTCACATCATTGGATAGCTTCTTATCAAAACGTAGAAGTCTCACACCAAAAGCCCATGTTTTATTTTGAAGAGGATCATCAATTCTCTCTCATCTACTAAATGCTATTCTCAAAGTAGTATGATTTAGGTTCAAGTCAATATAAGTTTGTCTCGTATATCTACCTTTTCTCAAATGATGACTTGCCAAAGAGGTTGTAATTACCCTTTGAGAAACTCTCTTATCCTTCTCCTTGCTATTTTTTCCAATGTTATTGAGAGTACTAAAAAGATTCTTCACAATAATGACATTTTTTTTCAATTTTTTAGTGACACAAATCTTCAATTTGGAAAGCATAGGTCTCATCTTTTGCATCTTTAATAAGTGCATAAAAAGTTGACATTGCTCCACCACTGTCGTGTTGTCGAAAAACATCTTATATAGTCTTGAAGCCCATAACCGAATAGTTCTTTGTGATTTTTAACCTTCCAAATTGGTAATAATCATTCATCAATTTCAATTATGTATTTTGGTGTTCTAGAACCTTCATGTCAATTATAATTAGGAGATATGTAACGTTCTTGTGCATTGTCATTTTTGACATGGTCAATCATACAATTTACATTATGAACTCGTAAAATTTCATTCTTCAAATTTTCATTCTCTAAATTTTCAATCCTGACATTATCATTATCAATTGGTACATTTTCATTCCTCAACTGTACATATTCATTATCTGACTCTATGATTTCACCTTCGATCAATACAACGTCAACTTGACTCACATTTAACATACCTTGTCTCTTCCTTTGGTGATTTACCTTGTCCCTTTCCCTATATATTGCAATGTCTTCATTTGATTCCTTCATTTTGCATTTAGCCTTTCGACAACTACTGCTCCCCATTCAGAAAACAAAACAATATCGAACATCTAATCGTACATTATAGAACCTTTTTCAATCACATGGCCCTCAAGAAATCATTTTTTCTCCAAATCCATGAAAATGGCCTCCAAAAATCGTGATTGTTGGGTCTATAGTGATAGAATATTGTAGAAAAAGTATGTCAGTATTTTGGGTACCCAATCTCATATCGGGTACTCGAAATGGATGCCCAAATTTTAGAGGGAAGTCAAAATTTGAGAAGTGTGGGCAATGTGAACAAATTTGTACATTATTATTTATGAGTATTTTATTAAATATAATATTTGTATATAATAATTATTATGAATATTATTATTAAATATAATATAGTAATATATATTATTATTGTTATTATTATTAAAATTAATTATAATATTATTATGACCTATAAATATAATATATTAATATATATATGATTACTATTATTATATTTAATTGGATTTTATATATGATTTGATCGAATGCGTTGAAAGGGGTCATGACATTTCATGATAACATATGCCCCTAAGGGCCCTAGGACCCCTAGGGACCTATTTGGTTGGACCCCTTTGATGCATTTGAACCAACCAAATAGGTCCCTAGGGGTCCTAACCTATGACCCCACCCTAGGGCCCCTAAGGACTTATTTGGATGGTTTGAATGCATCGAAAGGGGTCATAAAATGCGTCAAAAGGTATTTTATGACCCCTTTCAACACATTCAAACTAGCCAAATAGGTCCCTAGGGTTCGTAGGGTGGGGTCATAGGTTTAGGACCCCTAGGAAACTATTTGGTTGGTTCGAATGTGTTGAAAGGGGTCATAGGATAACCTATGACCCTTTTCAATGCATTTCATGACAACATATGTCTCTAGGGGCCCTAGGACCCTTAGAAAGACCTATTTGGTTAGTTCAAATGCGTCAATCCTATGATCCCTTTCAATGCATTTCATGACAACATAAGATTTGGTTGGTTCAAATGTGTTATCCTATGACCCCTTTCGACGCATTTCATGACAACATATGTCCCTAGGGGCCCTAGGACCTTTAAGAAACTATCTGATTGGTTCGAATGTGTTGAAATGGGTCATATGATAACCTATGACCCCTTTCAATTAATTTTATAACAACATATGTCCCTAGGGACCCTAGGATGTCTAAGGACTTATTTGGTTGGTTCAAATGTGATGAAAGGGGTCATAAGTTAACCTACAACCCCTTTTAATGCATTTCATGAGAATATATGTCACCAGGGTCCCTAAGACCCCCTAGGGACCTATTTGGTTGGTAGGAACATATGTTCTCATGAAATGTGTCGAAAGGGGTCATAGGTTATCCTATGACCTCTTTTGACGTATTATAACCTATGAACCTATGTTCCCTGAGGATGCGTACTTGGCCTAAAACTTGACATTTTAGGGATGAGGTGATGGGTATGGGACGTCCCCCAGCCATCCGCAAAAATCCATTTTTTGTCGGGGACATTTCAAAAACTCGGGGATGTGGGGGGGGGGAAGGGGACGACCAGCCGTACCCGGTACAGAAAGGGGATGTCTAGCCATCCCTCGACCGTACCAAGTATGAACAACCGTCCCCCTTTTTTGTGTGCATGAAACTTAAAAAAAAAAATATTAAAAAATGTTTAAAAGCCTCGATCTTGGTTGGCTAGTGGGCCCCACTCCTCCAAAAACCCTAAAATGTTAATACTCCACACATTTAAGTTGTTTTAACATATGTTTGGTTTTCATTTTATGTTGCAGTCGGCTGGAGTTTTCATTTTGGAAGTAGAGGAGGTAATATTTTTGCTTGCAAGAGCTTGACCAAGGGTTTGATCTTCTATTTTGTCCACCAAGTAAGTATAAAACTCTTTATGCTTCCATCTATCATTTTTTAAATAGTACAAGTAGTAGTAGTGAAGAAGAAAATGTAGGGGTTGATGTTGCTAGTAGTGACACTAGGCAAAAACTCAATCCTAAAGCTGATTTGTTTAAATGCCCTTCTGCCATTATGAAAATTTTTGCAAAGGGTCCTTTCAACAGGAAAAAAACCTCTTCTCCAATATATCACACCTCGGCCAAAAGATAAAAAGAATTTGGGAGGGACTAGGGTGTAGAATTGCCATGTTTGTCTTGATGATTTTAGGGGCAACTATACAAGAGTGAAGTCACATTTTTTAGGTGTTTCATGCCAAGGAGTGAAAGCTTGTCCTAACTTGACTGATGAACAAAAATTAGAATGCCAAAGATTGCACTTAAAGGCTAAAATGGAGGGGAAAAATTTGACAGTGACATCACCATCTATTCCCTCACAATCATCTAGGCATATATCATTTGCCATTGGTACTAGTGGCAACCCTACTAGATCTAGAGGGAAGAGAAAGATGAGTAGTGGTGAGAAGGGCTCGGTGGAAAGTATGTTTAATGCATAGGCAAAGGAAAAGTGTGAGGCATCCATTGGTAGATTCTTTGTTGCTAATGGTATCTCATATAATGCAACCCGTTCCACTTATTATAAAAAAATGGTGAAAGATATTTTGAGCATGAATTCCTCATTTGTACCCTCTGGTGAGCATAAGCTACGAATTGCTATCATAGATGAAGAGTACTCAAAAGTTGCTTTATTATTTGAGGATATGAAACACACTTGGGTTAGGACGGGCTTCTCTATTGTGATGGATGGGTGGATCGATGTTAGACATCAGCCACTCATCAATATCATTGTCACATCCCCTGCCGGCTCTTATTTTTTGAGAGCCATAGATTGCTCAGGAAAGAAGAAGGATGCAAAATTTCAATTCACCATTTTGCGTGATGCCATAGAGGAGATTGGGTCATCTAGTGTTGTATACATTATCACAGATTCTACATATGTGTGCAAATTAGCTGGTTTGATGATAGAGGGTGCTTATAGGCACATATTTTGGACCCCTTGTTGTGTTCATTACTTGAACAATGCATTGAAAGACACAGGAAAGATTGAATGGGTGAAACATGCGATGCTAGAAGCTAGAGAAGTGCAAATATTTATTTGAAACCACCACACTTCACTTGCTCTATTCAGGTCCTTCTCTAAGAAGGAGTTCCTCAAACCAATTGAGACAAGGTATGTCAATTATAATTATAGTTTACTTTTAGTTTGTTTTAACTTTATCTAAAAAAATTATTTATAATTTTACTTATATGTGATGCTTTTAGTTTTAAATTTTAATCATTAATGTTTAAGTTTAAATTTATAATTTATAATTGTTGCTATAGGTATTGCACATATTTCATCTTGATGGAGAGGATGATTGAGGTGTATGAGGCCCTTCAATTGATGGTGGTGAATCTAGAGTGAGGATGATGTCCTTATTCTAAGTCCTTTGAAGGAAAAGTGGTGAGGCAAATGATCCTTGATGAGAGTTGGTGGTCCACAATGAAGTAAGTTGCTGATTTTTAAATTTACTATTAGTATTTTACTCGCTAATTTTCTTAGTAATAGTCTTAAAATTCTTAAAATTCTAATTTTGATTTTGATTTTTGTTGGAATCTTGATTTTGTAGATATATTTTCTCTATCATAGCAACTATTGTTGATGTCATTAGATATGTTGATACTGATGCTCTTAGTTTGGGAGAGATCTATGAGACTATTGACAACATGTTGGGTAAGATGAAGATAATTGTTGTAACAAAGGATCCTACATTGGGCTTTTATGAGGAGCATATTAGGTCTATTGTGATGTAGAGGTAGAACATGATGAATGCCCCACTTCATATGGCAACCTTTGCTCTAAATCCCAAATGGTATGAACAGTTGGGTGGAAGGAGCCTCCTAGGTGATGATCCTAAGGTTTTGGATGGCTTCACAAGAGCAATTGATAAGATGTATTCAACTCAAGATGCCTCTACTCTTCGTGCACAATTCCTTGACTTCACCAACCTTCATGGCCTAAACTTGGGTAAGCCACAAGCAAGGTTGGATAGAATTGTTTTGGCACAAAAAGATCCTATTGGATGGTGGACCTAGCATGGGAGAGATACACTTGAGTTAAAAATACTTGCCAGTTGCCTCCTTTCATAGGTTGCTAGTTCCTCAGCTGTAGAGAGGAATTGATCCACATATTCATATATCCACTCTATCAAGAGGAATAGACTTACTTCTAAAAGAGCAGAGAAGCTAGTGACAGTGCATCATGCTCTTCAACTTGCCGATCGCTAGACTCCAAAGTATAGGCAGATATCAGCTCTGTGATGAGATGTTGAGCCTAAGGATGTGGCCCAGATAGATGAGGATGACACAACACTAGGATTGGTTGGGGTTCCATTAGATGAGACTATGCTTCTTGTGGAGGATGATAGTGAGGAGGACTCTAATTTTGATGCCATAACAGTAGAGGTAGAATAGGAGCAGCAATTTGCTTCATTTTTCTATGTTTTTCTTTTTATGTTGAACATGAACATAATTATGATACATTGATAATTTGATACTTATTACTTTATGGCAGCCCTCTACCCTTTGGGCCTATAGCTTTGGGCATATTTTGATTTTGATTTTTATATTTATCATGCTTATCATTATGACATTAAGATATTGACAATTGTTAATGTTCATTGTTCAATGTTCATTGATATTGATATGCATTTTGACAATTGGGTACTAAAATTGGATATTATTTCTTAGATGGCATTCAAATGTTGCATGTTATGGTTCTATAATGTTTAAATGACATGCTTTGTGCTTAGTTTCATATGAATGACATGTATATTTGCAAATTTCAATGTATATTTTATAATCCCCCCCCCCCCCTCTCTCTCTCTCTCTCTCTCTCTCTCTCTCTATATATATATATATATATATATATATATAACTATCCCCTTTGCCGTTCCCCCCGTCTCCAAAATCACCAAAAAAAAATACCGTCTTAGAAACCTATCCCACCGTCCCTTGCCGTCCCCATACTAGAAACTTGGGGGAACATAGTTATGAACTTATGACCCCTTTTGACGCATTATAACCTATGATCCCTTTCGATGCATTTCATGACAACATATGTCCCTAGGGACCCTAAGACCCCTAAGGACCTATTTGGTTGGTTCAAATACATCGATTGAAACATTTCATGACAACATATGTCCCTAGGGGCTCGAGGACCCTTAGGGACCTATTTGGTTGGTTCAAATGTGTCAAAAAGGGTCATAGGATAACCTATGACCCCTTTTGACGCATTTCATGATAAAAAAAAGTCCCTAAGGGCCCTAGGACCCCTAGGGACCTATTTGGTTGGTTCGAATGTGTTGAAAGGGGTCATAAACTGTGACCCCTTTTGATGCATTTCATGAAAACATATGTCCCTAAGGGCCCTAGGACCCATAGGGACCTATTTGGTTGGTTTGAATGCGTCAAAAGAGACCTATTTGGTTAGTTTGAATGTGTCAAAAGGGGTCATAGGATAACTTATGACCCTTTTGATGCACTTCATGACAACATATGTCCCTAGGGTAGGGCCCTATTTGGTTGGTTCGAACGTGTCGAAAGAGGTCATAGGATAACCTATGACCCCTTTTGATGCATTTCATGACAACATATGTCCCTAGGGGCCTAGGATCTGTAGGGACCTATTTGGTTGGTTTGAATGCATTGAAAGGGGTCATAGGTTAACCTATGACCCCTTTTGACACATTTCATGACAATATTATATTTAATAATAGTAAGATAATACTATATATTTTAATCTAGTAATAATATATTACTAGATTATATAACAATACTAATCATATATATTACTATATTAATGTAATAGTAATAATAATCATATATACTACTATATATAATAATAATCATATAATATTATTATATATATTTAATAATAATAATAATTATCATATATATTACTATATTATATTTAGTTATAATGATAATCATATTAATAATAATTATATATTACTATATTATATTTAATAGCAATAATCATAATAATCATATATATTACTATATATAATAATAATAATATAATATTACTATCTATAATGATAATAATAATAATAATCATAATAATCATAATCACATATAATAATAATAGTTAATAATAATAGTAATAGTTAATAATAATAATGCCCACACTTCCCAAATTTTGGTTTCTCTCCAAAATTTTCAAAATTCGGGTTGGGCTATGAATGTTTGAAAGAATTTTGGCTGCCACTTTTTGGGTTACCGATTTCATATCGATTACTTGATCTAGTAGCGGGTACTTGATTTGAAATTGAGTACTCAATTAGGCTTGGTATTTACCAAACTTGTTTTGTCAACTCAAAAAACGTGTTTGAGAAAGGTTTCACTGACATTCAGACTTTGAGTAGCCATCTGGCAAAATTATTTTCACTAAAATTCAATGAAACAAAAAGGGTTTTTCTATAACACTCTCAAGATTCCATCGATATAATTGCTGTCAAATTTTGAGTTCAATAAGTATTTATTAGTCGATTTTTAATGAAGATGTCTATAAAGTGCTAATTAAAAAATAACTATAACTTTCAAACGGTATAACATTTTTGAAATTCAAAAGCTATGTCACATTCTATGCTTTGCCTAGTATAAGAAAAATTTAAAAAAATTAATTTGGTAAAGTTTTCAATTAGTTAAGGTGGTTAGTCACGATATTTTTTTATTCTGGAAAAGTTATAGTAGAAAATTCATATTTAATTATTTATTTGGAATAAAAATACCCAAAAATATGTGTCACATCTGGCCATGAGTCTAATTTTCTTAAATCTATAATTGTACTAAAAAATATTATCATTTGATTTTGATTAAGGTGGTTAGACATATGCCTACTTTTCATTTTCGCCTCGAAATTTTTGTAATACTACACTAAAATCCAAAATTTTGACAAATCAAATTATTTTTTCTTCAGATAAGGCCTAGTAGTTTAGAAATTACATTCAATTTCCTATAGATTCTTTTCTTACAAAATTTTGATATAAAGCCCATAACTACTTTAAAATTACCTGTCAAATTAACATAACCTTAATTTGCTATTTTTCACTACCACTTAAGGCCATAATTTGGTTGACCATGATATTACACATACCCGTGTACTATTTTTAAGTATTGTGGTTACTGAAGATTTGCATTTGAAGAAACTTGATGTTAAAATAACCTTTCTTCATGGTGATTTGGATGAAGAGATATATATGGCACAACCACATGGATTTGAGGTCCAAGGTAAGAAGAATCTAGTGTGTAGATTGAAGAAAAGTTTACATGGCTTGAAGTAAGCACCTCGACAATGGTATTTGAAATTTGACAGTTTTATGCATGAGCATAGATATAGTAGGTGTCATTCTGATCATTGTATTTACTTTAAGAGGTTAGATGATGATAACTACATTATTTTATGTTTATATGTTGTTGATATGCTTGTAGTTGGGTCTAACATGGATCACATTAAGGGGTTAAAAGAAAAGTTATCACATTTATTTGTTATGAAGGGTTTAGGGAAGCAAAGAAAATCCTTGATATAAAAATTTAGAGAGATAGGAAAAACAAAAAATTAACATTATCTTAGGCTGATTATATTGCGAAGGTGTTGCAATGTTTCTCTATGGAGAATGCTAAAGTTGTCAGTATACCTTTACCTAGTCATTTGAAATTGACTAAGGAGATGTGTCTAAAGACACAAGAAGAGGAGGCTAAGATGTCCAAGGTACCTTATGCTTTAGTTGTAAGAAGCTCAATGTATGCTATGGTATGTACTAGGCCAGATATTGTACATGCAGTGGGAGTTGTTAGCAGGTATATGAGTTATCCAAGAATTGAGCATTGGAATGTAGTTAAATGGATTCTCAAATATTTGAGAGGAACATCTAGTAAGTGTTTACATTTGGAGGGCTCTACTACTAATTTATAGGGCTATGTTAACTCAAATTTTGCAGGGGATATTGATACCAGGTGAAGTACCATAGTTTGTGTATTTAGTATTAGTGGGGCAATAATGAGATGTATTTCTCAGTTACAGAAGGTTAATGCTTCATCCACTACAAAGGTAGAGTATGTTGTTGCTGCAAAAACAACCAAGGAGATGTTATGGCTTCAGTTCTCCATGGAAGAATTGGGACACCCACAAAGGGATAATTATTTGTTCAAGATCACCAGAGTGTCATTCATCTTGCAAATAATTTTTCTTTACATTCAAACACAAAATACATATAGTTGTGGTACCATTTCATTCAGTCAGTTTTGGATAACGGACATTAAAAGCTAGAGAAGATAAATATAGATGATAATCCAAAATATATGTTGATCAAGATAGTAACAAGGGAGAAGCTAAACTCCTCTTCAAATTTGGTTGGTCTTTTAGACTAAAAAGAATAAAGGAACAACAGAGTCTAGGGCGGTTTGATATTCTAGTGGAAGCTGCAAGTTTAGTAGTGCTATGATTAGTCTCCAAGTGGGAGGTTATTGTTGTGTAGTCTAATTAGTCTCCAAGTGGGAGATTGTTGTGATGTGGATCCTAACTAAATTCAAAGGTTTATTTGGTGTAGTATCTCCCCATATTATTTTTACAAGGGATTCAGGGTAGTGCCCCTGTGGGGTCCTGGGGCAACACCCCATGTGCGCTCCCTATCACAATATAGGGTGGGGTCGAGGGCCAACACCCCTGTGGGGGTATTTGGGGGTAGCACCCCCAAAGCCAAAAATGACCTTATATTATAAAAGGTGTCAACTTATATTTTTATATTGGATGACTTATTCTAGCCCTAATTGTGTAAGTGGTAAAAAGCTTGTATAAAAAGGCTTAGGGTTAGGGATTTCATAATGTATGGTGATATTGTAGCTTCTTGCGGCAGTATTGAGCTATAAGGGATTGTGGATTGTAATCACTAGATAATAATAATATTAGACTTTTTTTTGGTGGACGTAGCCTAAGGATTGGGTGAACCACATTAAATCTTTTTGTCTTGTGTTCTCTTTTGTGCGATCTATTATTTTCTGATAGTGGTTATATTTGCATGTTACTATTATTTCTGTCTGAGGTTAATCCTAACAATATCCAATTAGGTTCAAATTTTCATTTCTGTTATCACTTTTGTTGATTCTTAGAGTTCTTTCTCAAAACCAAGCCACAAACCTCAAAAGCTTTGTGATGAACTTTCTTGTTGTAACTCTTAGACATTCATTTTTGGTAGACTCTCATGTGATCAAAGGAGGATTGTCTACATTCATCCAATAGTTCTAGTTCTTGCATGTAGGATATGCGATAGTCCTCATAGGTGATAAGTCCTTTGAGGGAGACTCAAAGTGATGGTATGTCAACTTCAATAGATAAAACAACATCATCTCCATAGACAAGGGTGAAAGGAGCAACTCCCATAGGTGTGTGTATGCTTGTTTCGTAGGCCCGTAAAGTGAGATTGATTTGAAGATGCTAATCCCTACTAGATCTACCAAAATTTCTATGTAATATCTTAAGAAAAGTTTTATTTGAAGCTTCAACCTACCTACTTCCTTTAGGGTAGTAGATAGAGGATAAGTGTTGCTTAATCTTGAACTTCTTGCACAGTTGTTTCAACTCTTTTTTCTTGAATTAACCTCCACTATCAATAACTATAAAGGATAGCACATCATATTGACAAATAATATAAGTTATAATGAAAAGTGGCACTTTCTTTCTTGTAACAACTGAAAGAGGTACAACCTCAACCCATTTAATAAAGTACTCAATAGCAGTGGTGATGAACTTATATCCTCCTGATGAGTTGGGATATATTTGGTCTACTGGATGAAAGGCCCACTGCTAAAAAGGAAAATATGAGATAGAAGAAATGAGGTTCCTTCCTAAAGCATAGATTAAGTTACCATGCATCTAACATTTCTTATAAGACTTGACATATCTAACAACCTCTATCTACATAGTACGCTAGTAGTAACCAACCCTAAGTAGTTTTTGAGTTAGTACAAGACCATGTTAGAGTGAGACCCACATATGTCTTCACAGACTTCAACTAACACAAGACCATGTTAGAGTGAGACCCACATACACCCTCATAGAATTTAGCTAACACACATTCAAATTCTTCTCTTTCTAAGTGCCTAAGAAGCATTCCATTTTTTGACAATTTTCTAAGTAGAGCTATCATAACTAAATCTTCATGATCTGTCCTCTTTACATAAATGATATGTTGCCATAAATGACAACATCAAATGTATACCTTAGACAAATTTTCAACAATCTCCCCCTTTGGCATTGATGACAACATGTGGGAAAATTGGTGAAGTTCCAAAAACTTACAACTTCAAAAACTTTATAAAACTGGCCTTATCAATATTTTCAAAATTCAAGAGTAATACAATTTTGACTTGTAAATAAATTTTGGCACCTTTGTCATTGATGTCAAAGTAGGAGAGAAAGGTAAGGAAAATTGTATATGTATAAAGGAGAAATAAGGTATAAGATAGGGGGAATAATGTATCAACTAGAACTATATTCAAAGGGGGATTTATGAAATGTAATTAGGAGATACAAAGAAAGATGATTAAAATGCAATGATCCACAAGTTTTGAATTTTGAAATGTTTGATAAGGCCAGTTTTGTAAAGTTTTTGAAGTTGTAAGTTTTTGGGACTTAGCCAATTTTCCCACATGTTTCCATCAATGAAAAAGGTGGAGATTGTTGACAATTTGGCTAAGGTATACATTTTATTTTGTCATTTATGACAACACAACAATTATGTGAAGAGGGAAAATCATGAAGATTTAGTTATGATAGCTATACTTAGAAAATTGTCTAAGTGCCACATAGTTTATTTGGCAGAACAAATAGAGTTTTGGTTAGAATAGTTATTTGAGGTACACTGGACACATATAGAGTTAGGTATGACTACCTAACATCATGGTCATGATATATGCAAGCCCGTAGGTCAGTATAGACAATACAAAAAAAGTTATGGGTAAATTACCAGTTATGACAGTGTACATGCAGAACAAAGCATAATAGGGAATTGGATATTTTGGGTTAAGGTTACTTAGCTAATTAGGTATGAAATCCTAGATGTTAACCCTAACAGGGCAAGAGTTAAGTATGTATTTCATAAAGCGTATAAAAGGTTGTAAGCTGTCTGGACAAGAATAACTTAATTGTAAAGGTATATAAGAAGATTACAATATGCAAAGTTATGTGTGCTTCTAAGGAAGACAATGTGAACTATATGTGATGAGAGGAATTAGAATATTGTGAACAACCAAGGAGATATAAGATATTGAAGATATCAACAATAGTGAAAGAGGTTTTTGTATCTATCTTTTTATATCAAGAAACTACATCGTATATTGCATGTTTGGGTAGTGGGCTCTTCTTGCATACATTTTGTATTTGTATATAACAACTCCTAATAGGGTTGAGGCTTCTAGCAGGTCTTAATTCCTCTAATAAGGATTGAAACACTATACAGATGTAATAGACTCCTAACAAGGTTAATATCTTTAACCAGATATTTTTGATTAGTGGATCATTTTGTGGGTACGTTTTCCCTTGGCTAGAGTTTCCCTAGTTAACAAAATATGGTGTTATGAGTTCTCTTATTGCATGGTTATTTTACTATTTAGAATAATTAGTTTTTTTTAATGTAAGATATACTGTAATTAATAATATCTAGTTTTGGTCTAAAGTTTGTAGAATGCTGATTTACCCCACACCCCCCCACCCCTAGTAATCTATGTTTCTAACACCATCTAGACCCCTCATAAATAGGTCAGTAGAGATGAGGGATAGTGAGAGACATTGTGGATAAGTTGTTATTTTACATTGCAAGTAAGGTTGTCAAGAATGATTTGATCATGAAGGTGAGAATAGATGTTAGCACAGGGGGATAAATCATGACCAGTGATGGTGCAAATAACATGGTTGTCAGAGGAGTCATATGCGGGATAACATAAATCTTTCACCAAAAATTCATAACTTGATTCATGTTCATGTAATTGAAGGATAGAATCCAATGTAGCCATAACATTATCTACTTTGTTCTCAGCTCGAGGGATACATTGAAAATCCACAAAGGTGAAATAATTTTTAAGGTCATCAACCATCTTTTTACAAGGTATTAGATTTTTATCTTTAGTTTGATATTCATTATTTTCTTGATTGATGATGAGATGAGAATCTCCAAAGATATGTAGTTAAATAATGTTCCACTCAATAACTAATTTGATTCTATTAGTGAGAGCCTTGTACTCAACTATATCATTAGTGTAAGGGAACAAAAACTTGTAAGACTTTGGTATAGTGTACCCTTGAGTACTAGTGAAGGAGATTCCAACACTAATGCCATTATGTGTATATGAACCATCAAAGAATATTTTCTAGGTGTGCCCAGTCATGTAAATAATGGAAGAGTCAGGAAAGTCTATCTGCATTGACACATTGTCTTGTAAAAGAATATCTACTAGCTAACCAACAATAGAAAGGATCATCATCCATTTTTCTAATAGACCAGTAAGAGGTCGCTTTTCTTAGTAGACATTTTGGTGGATAAATCTTAGCAACAAGTTATATGGTATGAGCCAACATATAGTGTCTGAGTTTTTGGGATGGAAACACTACTGTAAGACAAGCTTTCTTAATGTTATTATAGTTGATTTCATAAACCACAAGTATTTTGCTGATATAATAAATCACTCTCTCTTTTCCCATCTTATCTTGTCATGTCACTAATGTCCCTAGGGATGTAATTATAGCTAAGATGTATAATATAAGAGGTTTCCCTTAAATAAGGGGTATTAGAATAGGAGGATTAACCAACTATGCTTTAATCTGGTTTAGGCTCTTTTCATATTCTTTATTTCATACACAAATAGCTAATTTATGCAAGTTCTTATTAAATGGCTATGATCTATCAATAAGTTGACATATTAATGCCAAAAAGAATTGTAGATGTACTCAAAGACTTCTTGTTTGACTAATGTTACGAGGAGGTGGCATATCCATGATAACTTGAAACTTTTTGGGGTCAACCTTAATTCCTTTTGGTGAAATGATATATCCAAGTAGTTTTTCTAAGGTGACTCCAAATGCACATTTATTTGGATTATATCTAAGCTCAAATTGTTTCTTTTGATCTAGGATTAAACCCAAATCTTCAAGATTTGTGTTTCTTTTCATAGATTTTTCCAGGGTATCATCCACATAATCTTCTATGGATTTATGCATCATGTCATGAAAGATAGTCGTTGTATCTCTTTGGTATGTAGCTCCAACATTTTTGAGTCCACATGGAATGACATTACAACAAAAGGTTCCCCATGCACATCTGAAAACAGTCTTTTCTTTATCTTCAAGAGCTATTTTGATTTGATCGTAACCCAACAATCTACCATCATTTCATAGTCCAATGTCATGTCCACTATCATATTAATTTTTGGGAGTAGAAAATCATCCTTTGGGCAATCTTTATTAAGATGTCAGAAGTTAATGCAAATGTGAATGGATTTATCATGTTTTGAGATATGTACAATGTTTGAGATCCATTCAACATAGTCAATAGCTCATATCAATCTAGCATTGAGAAACTTTACTAATTTTTCTTGGATTCAACTGAGAGCTATGTGTGCATGCATTTTTCACAAATTTTGCTCAACAAGTTTTTGTGAAATTTGACTGAAAAGATCATTGATTAGAAAGATTTTTATATGGGAGATTGTTATGTGTTTCAATCATTGCTTTGTCACTGATGTCAAACCTCTTATTTGCTAGTGAGACAATTGCTTATATATTTCAAGTACTATCACTTAGTTGATTGATGAGGAGGATTTGATCAACAAGATGCAACAAAAGTACGTAGAGGAAAGGTTGAGCTATGATTATGTAATGAAGTACAAGGATTAGTTAAGACAATGATAACATGATGTATTGATGATCTACTTAAGGCTAGCTACACTTAGAAAGTTTAGATGAATAAGTTAAACAAAGTTTAGCTGCCAAGCTTGACAGAGTGGATAGTAGGTGCCAAGCAAAGTTAGTTCAAGCCAAGAAAAAAGTTAGTTGAAGCCGAGTGAAAGGAAATTCTAGTGGATGTTGAGCACTAGTAAAATCCAATTAATGCCGAGTGATTTTATAGTTAATGCCAAGTGACGTAGTATGTGCCAAGCATCAGAAGATTGATAATGCCGAGCTGTTGCATTGTGACAAAGATCAAAGATTCACCAAATAAAAGCTAACAAATTTGTTTTCTTGGAACTTGTGAACCTGGAGGAAGATAAGATTGATGAGCTGGTGGCACAAAACCTTATGTAAACCATTTTGGAGATGAATTCAAATGGATTCTAAGAGAAGTTTCTAGAGAAGACAAGATATGGGGTAGATACATTGTATCCTACTTAATCCATCCAAAACCCTAATTTAGTTGATGGATAATGAGCGGGAAAATGTTCTAATTTCTTGTATATAGGAATCTATGGTTATGAAGCAAAAGAGTTAGAGAGTTTTTTGTGCAAAAACCTAAGAAGGAGAAGGAGAAAGTGGTTTTGCTTCATCAAGTGACCCAAGAGAAGTGTCTGCAATGGTGTACTAAGCAAGAAGGCTTAAGAAGATGAACACTTGAAGGGTGAACAAGCTGTTAGAACTGCAAAGAATGGAAGCCAAGTAGAATTGAGGACTAAAGAGAGATCTATAATTTTCAAGTGAAGTTGTAAGTTGTATCAGATCAAAGCTCTACTGTTACTTTCTAACAATTGTATTAGTCTAGGGTAAATCCTTTGGAGTAAGGTTGACTTAACAATCATTGGAAAATCCTTTAACAGGGTGGCATTCCAAGTGAATGACCTAAAGTCCTCTAATAAGGCTCACTCTTAATAGGGTGATTGAAATCCCTTAACTGTGTCATATTTAACAGTGTGCATTGTAACCTTTAATAGGGTTGGCCTTTCATTGGGTATCACTTTAGAAGAGTGAAAATGAAGTAGCATATTATTGGTGTTTTTTTCCAAATTCGGTTTCCACATTAAATCATTGTGTCAAATGTGCTGATGAATGTTTTTTATTTTTTATTTTATATTTTTTCAAGTTGATTTGACAGTAACATATAAGTCTTAGTTGATACACAATGAATGCATGCATGGGTATGAATGTTTTATGGGTTCACTGAATTGTGAGAAAAGTTTTATTTGTACATCTAGACCTTGAATAACTGATTCAACCCCCTCTTAGTTATTCTAAAAGATTTCCAATAGTTTTTCACTAGGAGCATAGATAAATAATGCATATTGAGATTAGTGTCAAGCCTTGGCATGTTTGAATATGTCCAAGAAAAGTTAATTTTCCTTTGCACAAAGAAATCTATAAATTGTTTCTTCTCTTCTTGTGATAATGATTGACCTAAGTGAATGATATGTGGAGTCTCTTACATTCCAATGCTAATTAGTTGTGTTGTCTTTATCAAAAGTGAAGACATTTCTTGAAAATAGTTGGGTAGACTATCAAGTATCTTATCCTTGGGCACCTTTGGCAGGTTTTCACCCTTGTATACATCTTTTATTTTTACTATTTTAGGCCTTGACATAGCCACAAAGTGGTTTTTGCCACCAGATCCCTTATTATATTTCTTTTTTATTTTTATTTTTGACTAATATACTTGATGTTAGAGTCATTCATGTTTATAGTAGGTTCACTGGTGGAAGATATTTTAGTCTTAATGACATTTAGGTAGCAGGTGATTTCATAATCATTTTGGAAAGTTGGTATCTTAGGTTGTTAGTTTTGCTATGGCCAATCAATGAGGTTGGGATGCATGAGAGAAAGAAATGTAGAGGGCTCCAAAGTATTGATGTGATATGGATCATCTCTAGTAACAAAAAAATTGGGGCCTATAAGTTCCTATTTAAAGATGCCTACTTTGACCAGTCACCTAGTGTGATCAATGTGGTCAACAAGAGCAATACGTAGGTTTGAATCATTTAACTCTACTAATGAGTCATCTTCTACCTTGGTTTGGTTAGCATAGATATGTATGAAATCAACTCCAAGTTCACATGAGAGGGAATCCCATTCATATTTTGTTGAATCAATACTATCTTCTTTGCCTTCTCTTTCTATCATGCATGTCATGTTTTTGTGGAGTTCTCTTTCTAGCAAGTGTGTCATGTTTTTGCAAAATTTTTCTCTATTAAGCTCCTCAATATCCAAATCATTATTTTGGTGTGATGTAGAATCTTCTACACTATGGTCAATCATTGTTCATTTTCATCCCAAAGGAGAGAAGTTGAAGGGACAAAGTCTTCCTCTTCTTGAGTTATAACATTAATATGTAGAGTTTCTTACTCAAATTCATCTATGCTATCAGGTTCTTGATCAAAGATAGGTTTATTATCAACATTAGAAAATCCTAAACCAATATTATCTCTAGACTTGCATCTATTAGTATGACTTAAGGGCTCAACAAGAGCATGCTTTCTATCACTTAAAGTACCATGACTTGGATAACCCATCTTAGTGAGAAATTCATATCCTTTCCATACTTCTTAGGGTATATTTCAGTAATAAGTGTGACCTCTTTAGGAACTTCTTCTCTATAGATGTTCTTGGCTTCTGATTTGATAGAATTTTAACAACCTCTTAAAAAGATAAAAAAACTTAGGAGTTAGCTAGAAACCATAATGGGTATTTTGAGGAACACAATAAGAGGACCAACTGATAAGACTCTAATGTCTTCTCCACTTTGAACTCTGCAAAATTTAGGTGGGTATACCTAGGAATTCACTCTTTACCTATCAAAATTTACAATCTCAACATGAATTCCAAAATAAAAGATGATTGCCTTAATTCATCTAATTATAGGACTACAAAATAGATGATAAAATGGCTATTCTATCAAACCCTAAAACTCCATGAATCAAGTATAGGCTCACACTTTAGTTCTTCAACAATAGAATAGTAAAATGATTTATTTATAAAAGATTTGTACTGTAGAAACATTCCAAGTAGATCAACTTTTATGGATGGTCTATGCTTTATCCATTGGGTTATTAACTCCATAGGAATTTGACATCTATTATTAGATCTATTCTAACACTTTGTGGTAAGAACATCAATATTCATTTTTAGATCTCATTCTTATCAAAATCTTCAATGACACCAAAAAAATTCTTCTAATTTACATTAAGCATTTACATAACCCATTAGATTATTAACAAAAGTAAATTGAAATATAATTCAAAACAAATTACAATTGAAATTTAATAAACTTTTCTATTAAACCTTAGAGAATTAAATGGTAAGAAAGGAAGAGACAAGATCAAAAAATGAACAACAAATTATCCCCATCTTTGTATTAATTTCTTTGAAAATATACACTTAGATGACACTTCCAATAAGAAAACAACTCCAATAGATCAACAATTGTTGACTTTCTTTTTTCATTCTATCTTTGAAAAAGACATATACAATATATTTAGACCAACTCGAGAATGAACACAACTTAGTTCAACAAAATGAAACTTAGACCCTTCCTCTAGCCTTGGCAACTCATTTATATAGCATGACTTGCAACAAGCTTCAGGCCTAAAGGGAAAATGATAGCTATCCTTAAAGCAAAACAAAAGGTTTACAAACAAGACAAAAATATCACTTTCTTTATTGCATAAGGAAACTGAAAACACTCGTGGCACTTTATTTGATAACAAAGTAGTTTTCTTCTAACTACTTTATGGTGGGGCCTATTTTGTTTTGTCTATTTTTTGTTCCTCCAAAATATATGATGGTTGTTCTTCATCTTTTTACTCTTCTTTAGGTTGTGGGGCCACCTATTCTTCTTCTACTCTACTTGGATTTGATTCTGTAGTGTTTACAACAAGTAAGTGGCTTTCTTTTTCTTCAACCAGCTCTGATATCCTGTCATTAACTTCCTGTGATGGTTGAGGGCTCATCTCATCTAGCTCTGCCACGGTTACCTCGATAGCCTTGTTAGAAATTTCTCTCTCCTCAATAGTAGTGGATTTATCAATGAATTTATCCTTAGATGCTAGTTGTAAGAGTTTTGAAGCTAAAGCACATTTTTCCACCCATTTGTTGAAAACAATGTCATCTGGCCAATTGAAATTGAGAATTTCATGTTTTCTCTTTAATATATCTTTTCCCAACTTCTTTATTTCTTCAAAATCTTGTTGGAAAGAATCAAAGAATATTTGGTCATTAATCACTTCCTCAATAGTTCTTGAAAATCAAATATAATTGTCCTTATTAACAATATTATTCATCATGATACTCATTATTTCTTTCAATTCATTTCCCCATTCCTCTTTATCTTTTATAATGCCAAGGCCCTTTAGCACTGGAGGGAAAAGATCAAAATTCATATCGAGATATTTAAAAAAACATGTTCTCAATTTTCTCTGTAATAACTCTCTCTTTAGATCAAAATCTAGTATGTGACTTGCTTGATCATATGTTTTCTCAATATGATTATCAATCTTGTCATTGATATTAAAACATAAAGTAGTGATATTATCCTCCCTACCTTGACATCTCCAAATAGAGTAGAGGCAAATTTATTCTATCTACTAGAAAAAAAATTGTATCTCTAACCCTGTCTTCATATTAGATTTGCACCTCTACTTGTGCTACTTTGAGTTTAGTCTTTTCCTCATTCAATTCATCTAAAGTGTAAAACTCTTGATGTTGAGGAGTATCATGGATTTCAATGATTGGCCTAGTGGGAGGTGGTGGAGTAGGGGAGGTTGCAATCACAAGCTAGTCAGGTCCTTCCCCTACCTTTCTCTTACCTTGTTGCTTCTAAATTTTTGAAATGATTTTCTCCATTTCATAAATATTCCTTCTCCTTTCATCATAAGCTTCTAATACCTTTTCAAACCTAGAATTTAACTCTAGAAACTTATTTTGTCTTTCATAGAGATCTCCACACCAAAATCAGCTACCTTGTTATTTATGCGGGCAACTTTCTCATAGTCTACTTCCCCTGCTTTGTACACTACTAGGCTCCCTATGTGTTCTGCATCTAAAAATTCCTGGAGTCTAGATTTATTCCTTTTTTGAATAGACCATATTACTAAGGCCTTATGATAATTATTGTATTTAACTCCTTTGTGGACTTCTTTGACCTCTTCTTTTGTATTAAACTCTCTTTGACCTCTTCTTTTGTATTAAACTCTCTCTCTCTCTCTCTCTCTCTCTCTCTCTCTCTCTCTCTCCCCCCCCCCCCCTCTCTCTCTCTCTCTCTCTCTCTCTCTCTCTCTCTCTCTCTCTCTCTCTCTCTCTCTCTCTCTCTCTCCTTCCTAATGACATTATAAACCATTGCATTAGCAATGTCCCATTCTGGGAGTATAAATACACTTGAATCCTTTAGCAATTGCCTTCCCCCTTCAGAGATTATTTTATTGAAATCCTGCATTAACTCAACTTTTATTTCTTCCTCTATCTCAGAGTCTTGTTTGTTGGGTTCCTTTGCCTTTACCTTTTTTCACTTTGCCTCAAAATTGGATATATTGCTTCTCCATAAAAGATTAATAAAAGACCTAGAATTTACAAAGTCATCATAATTCAAAAATTTCTTATCATCCTATTCTACTACAAGATCCATCTCTTTCCCTTTTAAATCTTCAATAGTGAGGGCTCAGAGTGGCATTGGGGTTTCTTCAGGCATTCCCTTTTCTACTTCTAATGTTGTTATTAGTACATCATCTTAGCCTCCATCTACTTCAATTTCTCCCTCCAGGAGTCTTTATTGTCAAAATGAAAGTGGGTCTGGGAAGAAGAATACTCTTCCACCTTTGATGAAGATCCCTCTTCTAGCTTCTGTCTTTTTGATGTTGGTTCTTAGGGTGGGCTTTCTAAATGTTGTCTCTTATAAAATGGTACAGGATGTGCCCCCACATTCTTAGCAACTACATACCCAACCTTCCTCTAGAGGTATTCACTATTCTCCTTTCTACTTCCTTGGCTTGGTATGGGTATGCTTTTATCAATGATCTTTCTTTTAGCACCTCTTGTGACTAATGAGTCTTTACTGCTCCTTGTAGACCTTGCTGAATATTCTGCTCTTCTGCTGATTCACATTTACACTTCAAAACATTACATGCCTCTCTTAGTACTCTCATGCATGCATTGTAAATGATATAATACATTACATATATATCATTCCAATAATTACAATTGCAAGGTCAGCTAAAACACAAGTGAACAAAACATTACTAAGTCGGCCAAATAGTAGAAAACTTGGGTTCACTGAACTGACTCGGTGACCTTCTAATACTCAGTGTCCATTGCATTACTCGACATCATCATGCACTTGGTAGAAGTGAAGGCTCGGTCCATACTAATCACTTAACATAGTTTTGAACTCGATAACCATTGGAGACTCAATAGATATAGTATCACTGTTAGAATTCTTTAGAATAACTGAGAGGGGGGGGGGGGGGTGGTGAATCAGTTATCCAATGTCCAAATGCCCTATTAATATTTTTTTACTACTTTTAATGAATCCATACACTTTTAATCCATCTAAACTTAAATCAATCATATAAGCAAGTTACAGTAAATCAATATGCAAAGATAAAACATCCAAGATCAACACATGACACAATGATTTACGAGGAAACCCAATTTGGGAAAAACCACTAGTAACATGCTACTTGATTCTCACTCTTCTGAAGTGATGCCCTATTAAAAGCCTACCCTGTTAAAGGCTTACAACACACTGTTAAATGTGACCCTGTTAGAGGATTTCACCAAACTATTAGGAATGGGCTTGGTTAAAGGTCTTTAGAACATTCACTTGGAATGCCACCCTGTTAAAGGATTTATCTTATAGATATTAAACCAACCTAAGTCCATAGGATTTAAACTTACTGCTACAATTTCTAGAAAGTAACAATAATGGTCTTTTGATCTGATATAACTTACAACATACTTTGCAGATTTCATATCACACTTTCAGTTCAATCCTTATGCTTGGCTTCAATCACTCCAGCTCTGACTACTTGTCTTCCTCTCAAGCTTCGTCTCCTTGAGTCTTCTTACTCATTCTACCAATGCAATCATCCTTGTGGTCATCTATCCAAAGAGAGTTCACGTGCTTTCTTCTCCTTAGCACCTTCTTCAGTACTTCATGCTTTTATGCTTGACCACCTCTCTCCTTTTTTTCATTAACTTATGTCTTCTTAAATAGAAATCTGATTTTCCTTTACCACTCAATTCTCCCTCTCCAATTTTAGGGTTTCAAAATGGATTAGGTAGGATACAATGTATCTACCCCATATCTTTTTCTTTTCTAGGAACTTCTCCATTTGTATCCTTAAAAATGTTTTACATGGTGTTTTGTGCCACCAGCTCATCATTCTTATCTTCCTTTTAATTCACAAATTTCTAGATAACAACCTTGTTGGCTTAGATCTGGTGAATCTTCTATTTCCAAAATAATGCAGCAACTCGGCATTATTGAGTTACTGGTGCTTGACACCTCTGTGTTACTCAGCACCTATACTTGCTCGGCACTTGATTCTACTCAGCACTTGATAAACTTTGTGTCACTCGACATCTGAACTTGCTCGGCATTTGAAGTTTACTCGGCATCTAAAGTTTACTCGGCATCTGAAGTTTACTCGGCATCTGAAGTTTACTCGGCATTAACTAGGAATTTTCTCGACTCTTACTAGCTTGCTCAGCTCCTTCTCTCTAATGAACTTAGTTGAGCTTTACAAAAGACTTAGCTAAAACCTTAAATCTTTGATATGTTTCAGTGTGCCCATTCTTTGTATCTTATAGTATGTCATCAAATACACTTTTTTAATCAATGGCTTAGCTGATCCTTGTACTTCATTACAACATCATAACTCCAACCTTTCTCTAGGTGTTCTAGTTACATCTTATTGATTGCCTCCTCCTTGACAATCAACTAATTGATAGTATTTGGATCACTAAAGCAATTGTCATTCCTGCAAGTAGCAAGTTTGACATCAATGAAAAAACAATGATTGAGGACATTCTTTACCAGTTCCATATATTATTCCAACAACTTTCTTATGATCATTTCAATCATTTCCAACACTCAGTAAAAACTGAATCCTTTGTTTACCTTGCTTTCACTCGGTAAACACTAAACTTTCATTACTCGATAAACATTGCGCTTCCATCACTCAGTATACATTACACTTTCATTACTCGATAAATACTGCACTTCTATCTCTTGGTAAACATTGTGAAGCTCGGTGAACACTGGAATGCTTGATGTGAACTGCAAAGCTCGGTATGAACTACTTAAGTGATGAACCTATAAGGTAACCACTGAATGCTCGATATACACTGTAGATGCTCAGTGTAAACTGTGAAGCTCAGTTAGTGTAGGAAACTGAGTGCTGAGCTCGGTAGCTATACTGATATAGATAATTGTTGTCACTAATGGCAATAATAACTTAATGCCAACAATCTCCCCCTTTGGCATTAGTGACAAAACACTTATAAGCCAAAACATATGTACATTACCTGACTCAATGAATTTTGGTTTTTCAAAATTGATCTTTGTAGAACTGCTGCATATACATTTCTATATACCTTCTTGATGACTTATAATGTATATACAACAATACTTATGTACACATGCTAATTCTAATGAGTGCTAACTCCCCCTATCACTTATAGTGATAACTCTCCTCATTTATTATGCTGAATCTTTGAATCACTACCCCTTTTTGACAACAATGCCAAAGGACTGCATATATACAATTTATATGGCTACACTAAAGTGAGATAGAAATTCTTGATGTACCTTAAGGATAGTTGCAAAAGTACTATCCCAAGTTTACTGCAAAATTTGACAGGTGAAGAGAGCAATTTGAACTTTTGCTGATAATTGGATCAAGTGATCAACCACTGAGAAGTTTTAATCTTGGACCAATGTTTTGCAATGAACAAGATGTTTCTACATTGTGTCCATGATAGGAAGGATCATATTTTGGATGTCTATGAGTGTAGACCAGATCCTAGCTTCCTCTCTCAATAGTTCTGCCTATACATCTGCCAATTATCTAATCTTGGTGTGATGGGAGGTTGTGGAGGAGGAGTCCACCTTCAACTTGGATGCACTTTATTGCATATCAATGTCAATCTTATTTAACTTATCCTTTATTTCTTTGGTAAAACCAGAAACATCACAAAGCTTAGCAAAAAGTGATGCTGCATTATTAAAAGAATTTTCAAAATTTCCCAAAAAAGTTGATAATTCAACTTGCTTTATTGCTATCTTTTGAGCAATATGCTCTAGCACCTTATTATCAAATTTCTTTTCAACTTTCTCAATAAGTTTCTCTTGTCCGGAAGAATCCTCATTAAATTTCTGTACAACCTCTTCTAACTGAATCAAAATGTGTTGAGTAGAATCTACTTCAACACCTATGGCATGTATAATTATATTCTTGGCATTTTCAATTATTCTATATTCCTTATCCCTTTCTGATCTTAACTGTTTCTGCGTAGCTTTCATCTCTATGAGTTGACTAGCTAACCTCATCTCTTCAATGGTAGCATTTTCATAATCAATCTTTGGAATCACTATCTCTGTGTCTAAGTCAATATCTTTTGCAATTTCCTTTTCAGTGATCAAAAGTTTTAATGGATGCTTTTTTTTTAATTCTGTGATGACTGGTTTGACCTTAGGGATAGACACAATAGTGGAGATAGAAGGGCTAGCAATGAAAACTGGGATAGGACTTGAGGATTGAATGCCAATAGAAGTATTAACCAGATCAAAAACACTTCCCAAAAATGGTATCATACTTGCTAAAGTACCCATAGTAGAATCTGAGCTAATTGTAGTGGAAGTGGATACAGATGATGCTAACAAAAACAAAATTGTAGAACTTATTGGAATTGACGGAGACAAAATTGTGGAACTTACTGGTACACTCATTGATGGTGAAGGAACTGAGGAGGTTGGCTCGGTAGCTGAAGAAGTGATAGACAGATCAGTAGATGAAGTGCTTGGCACATCTGTTTTAGATACTTGGAGCTGGGAGGTGGCCGGTAAAGATTGAGCAATTGATGTGGCAATTGTGCTCACAATCTTGCTTGCAGAAGCTATCTCCATAATGTATGTAACAGTCTTTGGTGGAGAGTGAGGAAGGGATGCAATCACTTCTACTACAATTTTAACCATATCCTCTTCATATTTTCCTTCCTCATGTGCTTCTTCCTCCTTGTCTTTTTCCTCTTTTTCTTTCATTAGTGCATGCAGCTCTCCTGGAGTAACTGTGATGGATGGAGTGCTATCAAAATCATCACTGTCACTACTATCATCATCCTTGATTTCAATAGGGTCATCACTTGGCTTTTGCAGATGATAGATTTTCTTCCACATGTTTGTTGCATCATTTACAACATGCTCAATGTCCTTAATTAAAATCAAACATGTGTGAAATCTGATCATCATTTTACCTTCATGTTTCTTCATTGCTACCTTTAATTCTGCTTCAGTAAGACTCGGTAGAAGATTCCTTAAGGATTGCTCATATATGTCTTTGGCCGTTTGGGTGGCTAACTCCCATCTTTGTTGCAATCTCTCCAACATCTCTTTGGATATTTGAGGGGCGAGTTTGTTCGGGGAGTATTTCCATTTACCCATCTTATTGAGTACCAATTCCTTAATTTGCATTTTCTCAGCATCAGTTCTTGTTTCAAATTTCAATTCCTTGAAATTTGTGATGCCAGCTCCCTCTTCCAATTGTTTAAGCCTTTCCTCAAATGTGAGTGGAGGCCTAACAAGTATAGGTTCCTGCTTGCCTTTTCTGGTTCTTCTAGAGAATACTGCAGTAGGCTTCTTCTTAGGTTTAGTAATAATTGCCTTACCTTTCTTCTTTGGCGGTTCCTCTTCAGATTCATGTTCTTCTTTTTCTTCACCTCCTTCTTCTTCTTCATCATCTTCTTCATCCTCACCTTTTCCTTCTGTAAGCATAAGAGGGCCGCTAGTAGTTTTCAACTTAGCTATCTTCCTCTTGCCTTTGCTTATAGCCTGGGGTAGCTTGATTTCAAGCTCAATTCTGGCCTTTGCCTCATCATATGTTCCAAAAATTGGTTGCTTTGGGTCTACTAGCTCATTCACCAGTGCTTCAATAATGTCCCTGGCCTCATCGATATTAACCTCATAAGGAAGAGGTTTCACCCATGCAACTCGGGGTTTGACTGCCTGAATGTATACTTTATCACAATCAAACATAAAGCATACATCATCTTTGTAGTCTTCAACCAATTTTGGTGGAATTCGAAACCTATTATTCATCCTTTCCTTAAAATCTTCAAAATAATTATCCATGATGCTATCAAAATTTTCACCCATTTTTGCTACAAACTCATTTATTTGATAAAGAATGGGAATATCTTTTCTCCATACTACAATTCCTTTAGACAAAAAGAATTTCTGAATATAGAAGAATAAACAAGTCAACAGAGAACCAAATTTATAGGGATTGTTCTTTGAAATCCATATGCTATCCATGTTCTTGTTTAATTTTTTTAATTAATTTTTCTGACAGGTTAAATTCAAGGTTCTTCTTTACAATTTTGAAGGCCAAATCCATAGCCTCATAGGGTACACTATTCAGTCAAATAGAGCTATAGATTTTGTGGGCAATGACATGAGTGCCAAATCTTAGTTCGACATCAGATACAGTGCTAACCTTCAAACCTCTATCATCCCATTCAGCTAGGGTTTTCTTTTGTAACTCATCCCATCCTAAGGTTTTGGTAACCTTCACTTTATTAAGCATAGGGAGACCCGTGATTTTGTGAATCATCTTCTTTTTGATTAACACTGGCTGCTCTAACCATAGTTGCCCATTGTGCACCTGACTCAAAATATATCTAATCCACTTGGTTTGGAAGCTTCTTGGCATATGCGAGATATGAGTCAAGCCTTTGGTTTCAAGATGCTTATGCTCGGGTTTCAAAGAGCCATCAACACTCATTTCTCCTAGGGCATTGTCCATCTCTAGGTTTCCAATCTCTTGAACAGAACATTTAAAATGTGTACGAATATCATTTATAAGGAGTACCTTTGGTGGAATTTGAGATTGAGCACCATTAGGGTCAAGTGATTCTGCAATGGTCGAAACAATTTTGAAGTTGGGCGCTTTCCATTCTGTAGCCTTTACCAGCATCTCTAAACCCTTCTTTGCCTTGGTGCCACTGTTGCTCCTGGATGCCATTGATGCTCGGTAAAAGATAGAATTTTTTTGAACAAATATGTCGCTAGAAAATCACTTGGAATTGCTCGAAATTTCTTGAATTGCACCTGAAAATTTCTTAGCTCTGAAATCGAGATGAAGAATGAAATCAAATTCTGCTCTTTTGATGAAAATTTTGTCATTAATGCTTGGTATGAAGGCAATTGAGATGACATAGTGGTTGACAAGTTGTCATTCACTTGCTTAGTAGAAGCTTGTAACCCAATGATTTGAAAAAAACTTTTAGTTACTCTTGACCTAGCTCGGTAAGGTCTTCAACTGACTTTCCTCGGTAGATGCAACTTGGCAAAAGATATTCTTTTTTTAATCCTTTTGTATTTGGAATACTGATTTGATCATTTTTCTTTCTTTTGTTTTGGAACTACTTGAGATATTACTAGAAGATGTAGTTCCATATCCTTATTTATGGATCTAACTGGAGATGGTGGAGTCACCCACTTCTTGAGTGACATTGCCATCATTTGAACTATTTTGCTTGGTAGATTTTAGAATCCACTGTTGCCTCATCTACTTTCAAATGTTATCAGCTTTAGTTTTCTTTTCATCTTCGATTCTTCCTATGTTCATGCAGTTTTTAGCTATATGACTGAGTTCAGTGCATGTAAAACACCTTACAGTAGTATCCTTCTTCCTTAGGTGATGTCTTGCACAGTCTTTTCCAATGTGTCCATATTCTCCACAATAATGACATTTGCACCAATTATTGTAGTCCCATCCAAATATTGCTTTAACAAGTTGTTTAGTCGGATTGAATGATTTGGATCTGCATTGGAATGCCTTGTGACCATGCTTCTTGCATTTGTGACAATTTCCTTCAAATTTTGGTTTCTCCTTGCATTCATTAGCTTTATGACCATGCTGACTGCAATTATAGCATTTATCATTGAATTTAGCTTTTCCATTACTCCATCATTTGTTTGATGTATGCCCTAACTTACCACAATGATTGCAAGTAGGTCTTTGATTCCTTTGGGCACCTTCTTTGGAGGTTTCACCTTCTTCCTTATAACCAAGTCCATCTTTACCTTTTTGTCTATGAAGATTATGCTCACTTTGTTGATTTAATTGAGTCATGTTTGCTTTAGATTTCATCATTCTCTCATTGATTTGTTTTTTAGTGATTAAGTCATTTTCCAAACTTTCATTGATTTGTCTTTCAGATCTCAAGTCGCTTTGTAAGCTTTCATTGATTTGTCTTTCAATGATCAGATCATTCCTCAGGCTTTCATTTTCAGATCTCAGATTCATAATTTTTTCATTTGCATTAGATAGTTGATCCACAAGATTTTCATGCTGAAGGGATTGATTATTTCTTGCTTCTAAGTCTTTAGTTGCGCTGTTTCTTTGTTCCAAAGCTTCACATAGCCTGATTGATTGAATTTCTTGTTCTCTTTTAAGCTTTCTTACCTCTTCCTGCAAAGAGCCATTCTTTGCTAGGAGTTCCTTGATAGCCTCATTTGCATCATTTGAGCTACTTGATGGTAAAAGGTCTTCAATCTTTTCTTCAGCATATTGATGGTCATTCATTTGTCTTGCAAGTTCCTTTCTTCTCTTTAGGGATTGAGAAAGATGCTCCTTTGCTTCTTTGAGTTGAGCCATGGCTATTTCCAGATCTAGATTTTCATTTTCAATAGCTTTGTCAAGTTTGAATATCTCCATTGTCCTTGTTCTTTGCTCAAGCTGTTAAACTTTATCCTAAGAACCACAAAGCTCTGATACCAATTGTTGGAAATATTCAAGATATGATATGTTACTGAGAGGGGAGGGGTGAATTAGTAACTTCAATACTTCAAAACAATTCAACACTTTAACCATATATACTATTCTCAATTCATTCATCTAATCTACTGCATATATGAGAGAACAAACATTTATAACACATGTACATAGTGATTTGGTGACCCAAAAACTTTCCAAATAGAAAGTAAAATTGGGGTGGGGATGATACCCACAAAACTTCATTCCTACAGTATGAAGTTGGTTTGTTAAGGCTTACATTGACCACTTCTAGTGATCTTCCCTATTAGGAGCACAAAGGACTGCTAGGTCCACCTTGTTAGAGGATTTACAAACATACACTGAATTATGCACTCTATTAGGAGATTTATACAAAGACTGTTAAGTCTACCTTGTTAAAGGATTTACAAAACTGATTCACCTGTTAGGATGAAATAGTGGATCTACTTACAAACTTGATTTTCTGATTAGATCCTTGAATTATAGATCACCTCTTGTGACTGATGAATCTTTACTGCTCCTTGTAGACCTTGCTGAATATTTTGCTCTTCTGCTGATTCACATTTACACTTCAAAACATTACATGCCTCTCTTAGTACTCTCATGCATGCATTGTAAATGATATAATACATTACATTTATCATTCCAATAATTACAATTGCAAGGTCGGCTAAAACACAAGTGAACAAAACATTACTGAGTCAGCCAAACAGTAGAAAACTCGAGTTCACTGAACTGACTCGGTGACCTTTTGATATTCGGTGTCCACTACATTACTCGACATCGTCATGCACTAGGTAGAAGTGAAGGCTCGATCCATACTAATCACTTGACATAGTTCTGAACTCAATAACCATTGGAGACTTGGTAGATATAGTATCACTCGATAAAAGATGAATCCTTTGTCTACCTTGCTTTCACTCGGTAAACACTACACTTTCATTACTCGGTAAACACTGTGCTTCCATCACTCAGTAAACACTGCACTTTCATTACTCGATAAGTATTGCACTTTCATCACTCGGTAAACATTGTGAAGCTAATGCTCGGTGTGAACTGCGAAGCTCGGTATGAACTACTTAAGTGATGAACCTATAAGGTAACCACTAAATGCTCGGTATACACTGTAGATGCTCGGTATAAATTGTGAAGCTCGGTTAGTGTAGGAAACTGAGTGTTGAGCTCGGTAGCTATACTAATATAGATAAGTGTTGTCACTAATGGAAATAATAACTTAATGCCAACAAGATCTTCCCACCAACTCCTTGTTGGCAATATTGCTAGGTAGATATATGAGTGTTGCCATTTATGTTAGACAATTTGGTAGCAATGCATAGACATATATAGTATGTACCAATGACAGACTTTGAGTTAGCTCATGCGTAGTTGAGGAATGATAGATGATAATGTCATGATGACATATGTTAATGTGCAGATCTGTATAGATAGTACGACGCAAGTTATAGAAGGATTACCAACACAGGTAATTAACAAAGCAAAATAGAGCATGTCAGTGAATTGAAGTGTACGACTTAAATAATTATTTTGGAAACAAAATAATTACTTAATCATGATGGATTGACATCCTAGATGTTTACATTTTATAATTAGTCAAGCATGTGAAAGCATCAAGGTCGACTGATCAAGAATTTTTATTATTTGCAAGGTATAAGTAAAGATCATATCTTGCATAGCTAAGATGTAATATGATGTGAAGCAATCAAGTGAATGTGAAATGTATGCAAACTGTTATGAAGGATATATATGTGATATTTTTATGATGTGAGCAAGTGTGAAGTACAATAGTAAAACACTATTGTATGTATATCTATTCTTGTAAAGAAACTGAATTGTATATTGCATGTTAGGGAAGTGGTCTCTTCTTGCATTCATTGTATTTTCTCTAACAACTCCTAATAGGGTTGAAGCTTTTAAAAGGCGTAGTTCTCTAATAAGGACTCCAGACATTGTATGTATTTCATAGACTCCTAACAGGGTCAATATCCTTAACATGATTCTTTTATTTAGTGGATCATCTCATGGGTATCATCCCCACTGGGGTTTTCCCTTGGCCAAGGTTTCCCTAGTTAATAAATAATGGTGCTATGAGTTCTCTCTATGTATGGTTATGTTTACTATTCAGTATGGTCAGTTTACTTTCATATGCAAGTTATAAAGTAATTAACAATATCTAATTGTGGGAAAAAGTTTGTAGAATATTGATTCAACACCCCCCCCAATATTATCTATTTCTAATTATTGGTATCAGAGAACAATTACTTAGAGGAGGATTAACAACTTGAGTAAGATCCCTACGAATATGGAGCAGTTGAAGAGAAACCTTGAAGAAGCTCTTGAGAAAATTGATCTTCTTACTAAAGAAAGAGATAACTTGAAAGATAGGTATGAGGATGCAAAAGTTTACATTGGAAAACTGAAAGACAAGATTGATGATCTGATATCTAGAAAGGAATAAAAAGAGTAGACTAGTGACAATGATGAAGTGGTAAGCCTAAAGAAAGAAAATGAGATTTTGAAGCACGAGTTGAAAATTGTTGAACTTAAGTTAGGTCTTAAGAAAGATGATAGCAAAATTGAACCTGATCTAAAATTTGAGAATGCAAACCTTAGATCCCAGTTAAGTCAAGTAACATCTAAACTAGATTCTATCAAGATAGAACATGTAGAATTAGAAAAGTACAACACTATTATAAAAGGAGAATCAAAACAAGATAAACAATAGTTAGAGAAGCTTTATACCAATAGTGAGAAAATTGATGAACATATATTTCACCAGAGACCCTCTTATGATAAGCTAGGCCTTGGATATCTTATTGGAGAAAAATCAGCCAAGAAAGTTGAAATTAGAAAAGAACTAGATCCAATAGTTGAGTCCCCTAAAGAATCCGATCTCAATAAAATTGAATCAAGCATAACTATAGAAGTATCTAAAGAAGTTGAACTAGTTGATCTATTTGCAAAACATGAAGAACCAAAGAAAATAAAGCATTGATGAACCTAAGAAACTTGAATCATCTAAGGAAGTTAGACATTAATTTAGAGGTAGATGTTTCATATGCAATGAAGTTGGTCATATGGAGAGAGATTGCACAAGTAAGTATTTTAAACCTATTATTAATTTCTATTGTTATAATTGTCATGGTTATGGACATAAAGCAGTAGATTGTAAGAAACCTAATTTTGATAATAATAATGCAAATAAAAGAATGTTTAGGAATACTAACCCTATAGGTGATGAGAGAGGAAGATCACAAAGCAGATCTAATGATGGAGATAAATCTAATGGTGAAAGGAAACAATTTGTATGTTTATAAATATAATAATCTTGGAGATTTTGCAAGGAATTTTAGAGCACCTGAAAGTTAGAATGGAACCAATCAGAGAAGCAACACACCTGTATGTCACTTATGCAATGATTTTGGACACACAACAAGATTTTGTAGAATGGATAGAAGGAACTTCAACATGAATCCTAATTATAGAAGGAACAATAATATAAATTATAGAATAAATGATAATGGTACAAATAATAGTCAGAAGGAAGCAATTAAAGAATATGTTGATGAATTCAAGGAAGCATTTGTGAAAGATATTAATCCAAAAAGTTCTCATATAGTTTTGGAAGAGCAGTATTTTGATGCACCTGATGGAATATTGAAATCAACAGTTGTTTGTGACTCATCCTATTTAAATTAAGCATTTCCAATAGAGGTAGAGCATTATTTAATCAAAATTGATAATAGAATATGAATTAGAAGTTGCATAGTTAGTAGAAGGTAGATGACATAGGGAGGAAGCTATGGTCGAGTGCGCAAGAGTTTTGATGATCGCAGTTACAGAAGAAAACAAGTTTACTAGTAATCAGTGACAACTTTTAAAGATGAAGCATATACACATTTAATACAGAGTTAAATTTGAAATGACTTAAGGATTATGAGTAAGATATTTAGTACCATTTGATTATGTGAAGAGTTTGGAGCAGTTTGAGAGCGATTAGAAAAAAAACTCAAGTGCAAAGCGAAGTGTTTGAAGTGTGAAGTTGCAGAAGTTGTAATACATGACATTAAAAGTATTTTATGAAGCTTTATGTTGGAATTCTTAGTATCAACAGTTAGCATTGTGGAATTTCAATCAATTTTTGATATAAGTGAGAGATCTAGGTACAAATTCAAGAAGCATCTATTTGTTTCTCTTATTGATGATCCGTTAGGAGCATTTTCTCAAATCCTACCAAATGTACTTCACATAGAAGACATTCAAAGCTACATTCACTATAAATTTGAGAGTGTTGGAGATGAAGATATTCATAAGGATTTAGGAGTTATGTGTAATGGAGACCTAACCCTAAAATCTGAGTACACATCTGAATGAACTACACCTGATTAAGTATGTGTTTTATACAGAATTTGATAATCATAAGTGGAGCAGAATTATTCTAAGCAGAGTCCATGAAGAAATGTTTTGGATAGGTAATGTACCTATTATAATTGACAATGACCTAATCCATAAGTTCACATGTTTAAGAAATGAAGGCTATAATCCAGTAAATGATAGGAATGTAAGGAAGTCTATCGAGGTAAACTTGATGACTAAGTTTGATGGAAGGAACATGAGAGTTGACCTGATCCAGGATAATGAAGTCAGAGCATTGAGCAAGATTGCAAAATATAAATAAAATCCCAATTCCAGATTGAACTCTATGCTAATAGGATTTCTACATGCAGCCTATGTTATGGTAGTTGAAAAGAAGAAAGTAAACATATGTGAAATTATTAGAGTGTAATTGTTGGACAACATTAAAAAGTTGAAGAAAACTAAGAATGCAATTTTTAGATTTGAATCTCTCTTAACAAATTTGTTTTTCCATGTAACAAAGAAGTTTCCTAGAATGAAAAATTGGGATAGTAATGAATCTTCTATGAAGATGATCACCTAATGTTATAGGACAAGACTTCAAGATGTCAGAGATAGAGACATTGACAAGATGATGAAAAGCTTACAATAAAAAATGAAACAAAGATATAGAATCCCTCCCTCTATAGTGGATAAATATAAAGATGAAATAAGTTTTATGGTAGAGATTGAAACAACTTGTATGGAGGCAGTCAAACCTATAGTAAATTTTATTGAACCCATGGGATATGAAATGAGTGAAGAACTCATTGAAGGTTACGATAAGATTATATTATAGTTTGAAAGGGACACTGAATGTCCAAGATGGGGTACTTATGAAGAGAAGATAAGGGAAGTTCATTTTGAACTTAATAGTAAAGAGATAAAAAAGAATGTGGAAAAGAAGATATAATCTATTCTTAAAGAGTTAGGCATGACTAGAAAATAATTCAATAAAATAAAAGGAATAGTAATGGAGATGAAGGCCAATGGGAAAACTGAGGTGTTGACAACCACACCTATTACTATTGCAACACCATCTATGGATGTGATAGTAGCAGGGTCTACTTTACAAATACCTACTACACCTAACTAGAGAATAATTCAATAAAATCAAAGGAATAGCAATGGAAATGAAGGTCAATGGGAAAACTGAGGTGTTGACAACCACACCTATTACTATTGCAACACCATCTATGGATGTGATAGTAGCAGGGTCTACTTCACAAATACCTACTATACCTTATGAAGCAATTGTACAAGTACAATTAGTCAAGCTACAAACTAGTCAACAAAAGAAGAAATCTAATAATGTTGAGGTGATAACAACATTTGAATAGAGGAAATTTGAGAGATTGGTGAAGGCTAAGCAAGAACTAACACTAGGCCCCAAGAAAAGGGTCAAGCAGACCTCTAGTGGATCCAAAAAGAGAAGGAAGACAATGTAAATCAGCGAGTCTAAGGAGTCTGATGAAGAGACTAAAGAAAAACTAGTGTAATAGGTAGTTGGAGAAGGAAGGACACAAACTAGTAAGAAAGCTTGGAAACCCAAGATTTAAAATCTGAAAATGCAAATTATAAATAATGATAATTTTGTTCAGTTGAATAAGTATTATAGCAAGTATAGTAACATGGATAGGAGACAATTAGAGAATGCTATAGTAAGAAATGTGATTTAGAGAAATAAGAGGTTTGGTAACATTCAAAATAAGATACTAGAAGATTTTTACAATAGATTAATAAATAGAAAGAAAAGAGTAGTAGAAGAAGATACAAAATTAAGAGAGAATATGATTCAAAATTGTGTGAAGTTAACACTAAGGACATTAAAAGTATTTTGAAAAGAATTGAGCCTTTGTTAAGAAATAAAAGAAGAACAATTCTTCTTATGGGAGGCAACTATGAAGAAGTAAAGAAGTAGATTGAAGAGGTTATAGTTAAGTACATGACTTCCATGCCTAAGATCACCAAAGAAAGTGCACAGTCAGAGACATCAAGTCTAGTATATGTTGAGGCTAGTACTCCTACTAATGATGAAGATGAGATTGAGGAAATTCAACAAGAAAACCTACCTCCTCACATAGTTATTGGTATTGAATCCATGTAAGTGGATAGTGCTCATATAACTGTCGATGGTAAAAAGAATCCTTTTGCAGGATATGGGAACAACATTGTTGGTAATATTACTACTTGCTACAACTCAGATGAAGAGGATGATGAAGAAGCAAAGAATAATGTAGAGAAGAAGAAGTTAGAGGAAGAGGAAAGAAAGAGAGAAGTAAAGAGAAGAGAAAGAAGAAAAGAACAAGAAATAAAAGGAATAGAAGATGCGAAGCAAAAAGCAAAAGACAAAGAGAGAAAGAGAGAAGAAAATAATAAGGAGAAAGAAATATTAGAGAAAAATAAGGCTAAGGAAGAAAGAATAAGAGAAGTAGAGAAGGAGAAGAAGAGACAAGAGGATAAAAAGAAAAGTACCAAATTAAAAGCAGTCTCACTCATTCTAGCAGTAGCAACAGTTACTGTATTACCTATAGTATCTGATGATGATGATCAGAAATGTTTAATGAGATCTTTGAGAAAGCTACTTGAGAAGAACAATTCTGCAAAGACTTTGGAGAGAACATTGGCAAAAGTTCTGGACAAAATGTAGAAGACAGTGCAATCCACTATTATAGAACTAGACTTGTAGATGAAGCCTAAAGAAATGATAAGATCTTTTGATGTAGAGTTCATCACCTTGTCTGATGTTGCTTTAGTACAAGCACAAATAATGCATGATGCATCACTATTTGATACAATATGTAACAATGTCATGAATGATTTGCAAGTATTAAATGTGTGCATTAAAGAGCTAAGGAAGAGCATTGATGAAGGTAAGAAGTTGTATGGACAATGCACAATATCATACAATCATCTATCAAAATTTGATAATTTGATCAAAGGCCAAATGAGTGAGCTTCAAACACTCACTATAAGATTACAACAACAAGTGGCAAGCATTGAAGATATTTGAACAAAGATAGAGAGAATTCACAATGCTATCAGAGGTATTAGATTTGGCAAGGAGAAGGTAATCAAGAGATTCTCTATCCTTACAGAATATTTATCTCCCAAAGTTATCATTTTGTAGAGGCAATTAGAGGCAAAGGCATCCTATGACAATTTTTCCTACATTGACTTGAGTGCAGTGGAAGTAACATCCTATGCACTTTGTGCACTCATTAGTATATTTGATACAGTCAAGGAAAAATGGAAGAAGGATATTGACAATTTGGCACATGATTTTACAGATTGCATATCTAGAATGTCAAGGTGATTAGAGGAGGGCAACATAATTTTTTTGTGTACAGATTTTTGACACCTTTTCCATTGATGTCAAAGGGGGAGAAGTATGTAAGGAAAATTGTATATGTACATATTTGTATATGTAAGGGAGAAGAATGTAAAGTTGTATATGTATATCTAAGGGGGAGCTTAGCTATGTATTTAAGATATCATTATAAAGGAGTGATAAGGAATATAATGATCCATCAAAACATGAATAAAATTTTCAAGTTTTGAAGGAAAATATTTTTGTTGTTATTTTGTATGACATCATTTTGGGACTTAACCAATTTTCTCAAATGTTGCCATCAATGCCAAAGGGAGAGATTGTTGGAAATATAGCTAGGTAGATATATGAATCTTGTCATTTATGGAAACATATCCATTTTGGTATTTCATGATTTAATCAAAACTAGAAAATTGTCTAAGTGTTAGACAATTTACAACAGTACAAAGGCATATATAGTATGTACGGATGATAGACTTTGAGTTAACTCATGTGTAGTGCCTCTCCCATTTGACTTCTATAAGTCATCCTGATGGATGCAACTTTGTTGATTTATTATTGTGTGGGATCATGATTGTGACCATGAGTGGTTTACACCATTGAGGTGATTGGATTTATGTTTATGTATCATTTTCTTTGATTATGTTTGTGACTGTGTTTGCTTATGTGTTTTAAGTGCCTTGTTATGTTGTTTAATCAACCTTTATTAAATGATTAAATGGTTAGAAATGGATTGTTCATGTTGGATTATTTGGTTATGTGCTGCAGACATTTACCTTGTTATATTTTGATCTGAGATATATTTTATTACTTATGTTATGTTTTACATTTGAGATGACCTGAGGGTCAAATGTTATACCTTGATTTTAGTATTATAGATTTTAGACTACTATGTTGTTCATTTGATCATATTTGCATGATGATGCCATTGTGAGATGATAGTGTGTTTTTATGATGATATTTGGTTATCCAATATTTGGAATATCACTGATTATGTTAGGTGATGGATTTAATGCTATGGTTATTTAATTCATTCCTGCGTTATTATGCTTAATGCGAACGTGAGTGATGTAAATAAATTATTTCAATATAATTAAATAAATGGTTAAATTAGGTGATTTAATGCATTTATTGTTTCGGCTATGTTATTATATGCAATTGCACTTGATTGTGTTGTTTAGTGTACAGGATTTATATCCTTGACAGGGGCACATGGAGTTAATGATTCAACCATTCATATTTTACCAATGTCATCATTATATGGTCGACGTATCCTTATTTTTACTTATTTAATTAAAATTTTTGGTGATTATTAAATCTGAACTCATTTGCATTATGTGATTAGACCAGTGAGCGTGTCTGTCCATTTAGAGTTTTGCATTGTCGTGAAAGTTGTTAAGGAATTTATGTTTTTTTGGGTTTTCAAGCTTTTTAATTGATTTATTTTAATTTCTGTTAGCTTTTCCATAGATGAATTCCTATTTTGAGGAATAACTTGTTTTTGTTTGGGTCGATTCAGGGTTTAACTAGGTTGGCTAGTTATTTGCCCTAATCGATTATTCACTTGAGAAGTGAATAAATATCCAAAAAATAATTTAATTCCTCACTTCTCACTTTTGAATTAGAAAGTTGGAGAGTAAAACCCAAAATCCTCTTCATGAGGATTTACTATTTTTTTCGTTGTGGGAGCTACGAGCATGGGATTGTTGTGAGGTTGAGCTCGTTGAATCCAACTTGGGGAAACCTTGGATTGCCGCGATTTTCAGCTACTTCTGTGGGCTATTTATTTTATGGTTTAGATTCTCATTTTGCCCTTTTGGTTTTGAGGTAGGGCTTTCTTGTTTTATTGTTTCGGCTTCATTTTTGCTTCTATTTTTGGTAGCCATTTGTTTGGAGGTTGAGAACTAGTGTTCCCCTTTGTTTCTGTATGCTAGTTCTAGGCGGTTGGGTGGGTAAGAACATTTTCCTATTTTCTAGGATGAGGGTTTGGGGTTTTGCACCATTATGCTGGCCATTTTTGCATACGGTGTCCGAACTTGTTTATTTTTGGATTTTTGGGATTTTTGTATCCAAAGGCCAAATGGGTTTTGTTTTTGAAGTTTTCTTAAATTTTGGGGTTTTTACCTCGTTTTGTGTGCTACCCTATTTTCTTAGTTTTCTTGGCACAATGTGAGTTGTGGACTTGGATGATCTATTTGGATATCAGTCAGACCACTATTGCACTTTTATGTTGCATTGGGATGCATGTCACATCCGTACTTGTGACATTGTGTTCGGTTGAGTATTTTTTATACTTGATGTTATTGTTTCCTTTGGACCTTTGCTTTTGTTTCATGACATTAGGATTCATGTAGAATCCATACTCCCAGATTGAGGCCGGTTGAGTAAGTTCATTATGCTTGGTCTTGTTGCATCATTGGGATTCATGTAGAATCCATACTCCCAGATTGAGGTCGGTAGAGTGATTTCATGATGTATGATTTTATTGGCTTTGGGATTCATGTAGAATCTGACCTCCTGAGTTACTTTTGGTTGGGTGTTATATTTTTGCATTGTGCTCTCATCCTTTCCTTGTGTTATGATCTTCATGATGGTGGTGCACCACAAACAAGTACATGCACGTACATTTGTCGGGTGACTTGCAAGTCTCAATCTTCTGTGGTACTTTTGAAAGTTATGATCATTGGGGTTGGGATGGGATTATGCATGCCCACGAGCACTTGTCATAGGATGAGCATGGGTAGAGTAGGGTAGCATATGGAGGGGGCTTCTATCTCTACAGCCCAATGCCTATTTCTCGAGGGTTGGTGTGTAGAAGCTTTGTATTCAAGTGATAACTAAATAAAATGTGTGAGTGTTAATAAAACTTAAAGATAATAAAAAAGGATTTGGGATGTGCTCATTCTAGTGGAAAGTGGAGAGTTTCTAGTACCAACTTGGGCTTGTCGATGCCAAGTGACTCTCCATGATGTCAACCCCTACTTAGTAGCCTATTGAGTGTCTGACCAGGACCTATACTCCTTGCATTATCTTAGGTTCTTGGTTACAACCATCATACTGTCTAGCATGAGTGTTAGCCATGAATGTTGTTTTGTGTGTTTGTGGTTGGATCATTGTCTCCATTAGCATGGTAGGTGTGGACCTGCAGGTACCATGTGGTTGGGAGGCATAGCTACCTATACCACTGCTAGGGATTGGTGTACAGAGATGGTCTTTTATCCTAGTGCGACCATTGCTGGATGTTTTCACTTGATACTTCAAGTTTCAGAGTATGGTTCCTTCTAGTTTATGCTTTCATTGGAATGCTTTGATATCATGTTTAGATGATGTTAGTTTATTTGATTCATTCCCATATTATGATATTTAGCATATGACTAGATGATGTGAATTGTTGTATTGGATTATCTATTGCTTATTGGTTAGCATGTTAGATTTCCTTATTATGCTGATTAGCATGTGATAGGTGATGTTATCTACTCGTAGGATTATCTTATGCTTTACTACTAGCATGTTAGATTTCTTTATGCTTATATTGTAGCATGTTTTAGTAGTGACGTCCCTATTACAATAGTATTGATGATTTGATCGGTGGCTTCAGATGTTATGTGCAGGGGATGGCTAGGATCCATGATGGTCTTATGATGCTATTGACAGTTGGGAGGAACTGCATACTTAGTCTGGTTGTTTAGTTATTGTGATGTTATTTCTGTACATTGTGATGTTACTTTTGTTCATTGCCATGTGCATTCAATATGTTCTTACTGCTATGGTTTAGATGGATAGATGTTCCTCTTTCCTTGTTGTTTATGCACTTGAGTTTTCATTCCTCGATTTATATGGATCCGATACTCCTCAATGTGGAGGTTTTAATGTTTATATGCCTTTTGTTCCTTTTTTTTGTCGCATCGATGTCTTTTCTTGCATGGATAGGCATCTCCTCGTGCGAGAATGTACTTCTTCATGTGAGAATGAAAATTCTCACGTGGTGTGCAGTGAATCCTCATGCGAAGCCATGCACTTTCTTGCACACAGTGATGCAAGATCTAGTGCAGAACTCGAGACTAGTGCACTTTCTTGTGTGAGAAACAAGGGGCAATTAGGCTTGGCCGAGGAAGGTTTGAAAGTTGGTTTTGGACACCTTATTGGATTTCACACCTTTCTACTTCAAAATAGTCTTTCTTCGGGGTTTAAAATATATCGTCTAAGTATAAGTTCATCAACTTATACTTAAGATATATTTTAATATATGTGACGAATCTTTTGAGATAGGTTTCAGACCTCTTTGAGATAAGATAAAGATTCTAAGAAATTTCAGGGCTTCAGGATTTCAGGCTTAGCCAAATTTTAGGATTCTGCATTTTACCCCAGCTTGGTGTTTTGTTGATGAGTGGTCATTTCTTCGAGCCCTCATCATGTGCATGGTTATTGTTGGCTTTTGTTTTTGTGTGTTAGTTTGTTAGTGGCATTCAGAGATTCGTTGGTTGCCAGGATTGGTAGTGAAGTCTTCTATTGTGATCTTTGTGATCCCTATATGATGTTGTCATGTGCATTCATACTTGCATTTTTTTAAATCTTGGCTTGTATTGAATCCTTGTTCCAAGGATCTCTAGGTGGGGCATTACATCATGCATAGTTGAGGAATGATAGATGATAGTGTCATAATGATGTATGCCAGTGTATAGATCTATATGGATAGTATGACATAAGTTACATAAGGATTACTAAAATAGATAAGTAACAGAGAAGTGTACGACTTAATGAATCATTTTGGAAACAAAATAATCATGATGGGATGACATCTTAGATGTTTACCCAAAGTTCTTTTATAATCAGTCAAGCATGTAAAAGCATCAAAGCTGACTAATCAAGAATTTTTATTATTTGTAAGGTATATGTAAAGATCATATCTTGCATATCTAAGATGTGATGTGATGTGAAGCAATCAAACGAATGCGATATGTATGCACACTATTTTAAAGGATATATATGAAAGCTTTGTATGATGTGAAGAAGTGTGAATTACAATAGTAAAATAATATTATATGTAAATCTATTCTTGTAAAGAAACTCAATTATATATTGCATGTTAGGGTAGTGGGCTCTTCTTGCATTCATTATATTTTCTCTGCCAACTCCTAATAGGGTTGAAGCAACTCCTAACAGGGTTGAGGCTTTTAACAGGGCCAATTCTTCTAACAAGGACTCGAGACACTATATGTATTTCATAGACTCTTAACAAGGTCAATATCCTTAACAAGATTCTTTTGTTTTGTGGATCATCTTGTGGGTATCATCCCCACTAGGGTTTTCCCTTGGCTAGTGTTTCCCTAGTTAAAAAAATGGTGTTATGGTTTCTCTTTGTGTATAGTTATATTTACTTTTCAGTATTGTTGATTTACTTTCATATGCAAGTTATAAAGTAATTAGCAATATCCAGCTGTGGGGAAAAGTTTGTAGAATACTGATTCACCTCCCTCTTAGTATTATCTATTTTGAACATTCCCTCTCTTCAAGTCCTTCAATCTTTCAAAAGAATTAAAAAATTTCTACTTGCAAAGGAACCTAGTAGGGTAGGACATGGGGCTTCCTTTGGAAACCACACACTCTGAAAATAGTAGAAACTGAATATGGGACGATGTCTTTCCAGTTGTTACTAACCTTCAGTGCCTTAGCATTATCCTTATGCCTAATCAGCTCTAGTAAGGGTTTAGGAATTTGAGGGTTGTCTCCACTTAAAAAAATCCTCATCTTGGAAGAAAAATATCTATCAAAATGAACAAAACTAGCATTTGTGACTTCCCAAGTCATATTTGCACTCTAGAGCTATACTGATAGCTTCTCTTCATCCCTTTCTCACTCTAGTTTCATTTCATTTACAAAGACATAAACACCCTTATATAGATACATATACATCAGGAAATAATACCAGCCAAAGGGCTTTTCAACCTTATTATTGTTTATGCCAATTATCCCATTATATATTTCTTCAACCAAATGGGAGGAAAAATAAAAAATAGAGCCCATTCCATACTACAAAACTTGAGCCATCATAAAAATCAAGGACCTTGGGATGTGCTCTTGTTCATCCATGCCAAAAATCTTGCAGAGGGAGATATAGAGGGCTTGTTCCCTAGGGTTGAAATATTTCCTTAATAAGGGCTCTGGGGTAGAAGGTGTTACTAGTGTCAGATGCCCTACCTTTACAAAATTCTCTTGCAGTAGTCCCCCTCGAAGGTATATTCTCTGAGCATCATACTGTTGGTATCTCTAACCATTTTTTTCCATTAGTGTTAACCACAGTCATTTACAAGGAAGAGTCAGATGGTCATCATTGCAACCGAGCTACTCTACATAGGCCGAGTCATGTACATAAGATAGTATGTACCAAACAAATTCTATAGAAGCTAAGTAAGTGTATGGTCATAGAGTAATTTTCTGTATGTATCGAGCTCATCAACAACCGAGCAAGCTATCAACGACTGAGTAAATTCCAAGTATGCATGTACTGAGTGATATATTATGTGTTGAGCATTAGAAGGTTAACAAATGCCAAGAAATAGGAATGTCGAGCATCAACAAATAATAGAGATCGAGTAATGCAGAGTTTAAATAAAAGTTAGGAATGGAACAAAGTTTTAAGCAAAAGTATTATCAGACCTACTTGGAAGGTTTATTTAAGTTTTAAAGAAGTTGTTACAAAATATTTACATGATGTGGATCACATATCCCTATGTGTATGTCCAATGATTAGGATGAAGAGACAAAACTTAAAACCATCTAGAAAACTCTTTATGAAAATCTTTAAATAGCGACGATCTTAACCTAGATCATATACACAATGAAGGAGAAGGATAAGAGTATATGTGTGAACATGGAACATTATACTATGATGGATTAAGAAGATCAAAAGCCATTCAAAGGTTATGTTATCATTTAATAGAGCAAGTGACCTACTCATAAGTAGTGAAGTGAAAGGGAAAGAAAAGTGTTATTAGATCGGAGGAGAGGATTAGCTAGTAAGGAGAAGACTCAAAATTAGCTTGTAGAGAAAACTAAGAGTTAGGTACTAAATTAGTTTTAATAGAATTGAATCAGGGTAAATATCTTAATAGAGTGGTCTTAGTAGATCTTTGTAAATATCCTAACAAAGTCTTTGATTAGTTGTAAGTATTAAATCCTCTAACAAGGTGAAACCTAACAATTTCTTAAGTATTTAATAGGGCTGACACCTCATAGGGTAGATCATATTTTATGGTCAAACATTGTAACCTTAACTAGTTAACATTATTACTGCAGTAGTGAAGATTTATGGGTGTCATCCCCACCCTAGTTTTACCTTCACCTTGGAGGGTTTTTGGGTAACAAATATTGTGTTATGTGTTATTACTTCCATGAATGTGATTGAACTAATTTACATGTTACAATAAAGTTTACATTTATAGTTTTGCATGCACAAGTTATTGATAGATGTGGATGAATATACAAAAAGTATAAATTGTTATAGATTCTGATTCACCCCCCTCTCAGTATCTAGTTTACACCTCCATAAATCAACAATTTTTATCAGAGCTTTAGTTCTCTAAAAGAAGCTTAAAGGCTCAGAGATTATATCTTGGAAGAGGGAGGCTTTCAAATTGGACAAGACTATAGACAATAAGGTGATTGACATCCAACTTACACTGCAGAAACCTGAGAAGGCAAGAAAAGATCTAAAGGATTCCCTAAAAAGGAGAAAGGAAATTTCCATCCAAATAAAGCAATACTCTTGTGAAGAAGTTGAGACTAAAGGACTATTTGAACCAATCAATCCTAATGAAAAATCATATGCTAAACTACTTGAAAGGAACAAACTCCTCAATTAAGAGATAAGGGCATTGAAAAGGGAATGTGAAATCCAATCAGTCAGACTATGCGAAGTGACCAAACAAAAAAAGAAACCTAAAGAAGATAAGACTATGGAAGAAGAAGAAAAAAGTGTAATGGCTACTAGACTTGAAGAAAGGATATCAAATGTGTAGGAGCTCACAAATACACAAATGGATCTGATGAATCAACTGATGACTACAAATCATAAACTAAATTACAAGGATGTGAAAATTGGAAATACTAGTTCACACAATGAGGTACCAAAAAATGAATTGAAGAATGAGAAGGAATCTATGGATAAATTCAACAAATCAAAGGGAGCTATGAAATATTTTTAAGAACTTATGAAGTCATCAAGATGTTCTCATGGGCTAGGAAATTCATGCAACGAGAAAGGAGAATCACCTAGGAATGGAGAAAAGAGAAACCCAAAGCCAAAAGACAAACCAACATGCTACCACTATGGAAAAATTGGTCATATTGCAAATATCTATTGAAGAAAACATGGTATGCAAAATTCTAAACCTAAGTTTATTGGTTACTATTTTTACTGCAAGAAACAAGGACATCAAATACATGAGTGTAGGTCAAGATTGAGGAATACACCTACTACACCTAGATTTGAAGGATACTGCTACAACTATAAAAAATATGGGCAGATTAGAGACAAAACCCTACTAGCCAAATAAGAAGAATAACAATTATGCATCTAACAATACATGTTCCAAATCTCACAAGTTTTGACATCAAAGAAAGAATTGTAGGATTCAAGTACATTTAGAAAATCAGATAAAGGACAAAGGCAAAGGAAAAGTGGACCTTGAACAAGTGAGGAATGAAATGAACTAGAAATGGAAAAAGAAAATCAAAGATGGGAATAGTGGAGCTAATGGAGCTGAGGTCACCCAATCCAATGGAGAAGGTGATCATGTCATCTATAACTAAGCAAAAGAGGTATGCATGGAACTATATACCTAAATGATATATCGTACATCAATTCCTTACATAAATGTGTGCCAAAAGTTCATATCTACATATATAAGATGGATGAGAACAAAGTTTTTAAAAGGTTGTCGAGTATAAGTAAACTATCTATGTTGACCAAGCATTGCAACATAGACCAAGCACTTCAATAGAGATTGAAGGTTATGGAATAGATCGAGTTATTGTGCTAGCTGACTTCCACTCAATGAAGTACAAAATGTTAATGGCAAACCTAATCAATCAAAAGAGAGGTACATAAATCTTTTTGAATACATTAATTCATACCTTGCATCCATATTTTTGAGGAGCTTAGAGAAATCTCAAGCAACCAACAGAGATTTCAAGGATTTTATCAAGAAGATTGAACAAGTAAAGAGCATGAATGAGTGCTGAGTATCCAGAGAAGGAAAAATACTAAAACCTAGTTATGATCATGGTGTTGGAAATATGTCCAATCAATATATTAAGGGAAGTTATGGTTGTCATTTATAGCAACATATTTCTTTTGCAAATTAACCCCATTTAGTTGTAGAAGAAAATTGTCTAAGTATCAGATAGTGTTACAACAACACAATAATTTTGATGATAACAAAATATTCCCTTGGAATGTTCTCTTGTATAGTAGACCAAAGATGCATGAAAAAATAAGGATGATGTATACCAATGCGCATGTCCGTACAATAAACCAAACTCAAGTTATGATGAAAATAGTGATGCAGTACTGACATAATGCAGAATAGAGCATATTAGCAGAATATTGCTAACAATTTGATTTATTGTTTTAAGTTATATTTTCTTGTTGAGCCAACTCTAATCATGTTATATGAGTCAACTAAAGAAGAATTCACTAATATGTTCCATATAAGTAAAGTATTTTATTTGTGAAGTGAGTTGTAAGTTGTGAAAGTAAAAGTGAATGTTTTAGTGATGTGAAGTTGATATGATCTTGTGAAATGAGAGTAACAAGTGAATGTGACACTTTGATATGTGATGCAAAGATCTGATGCAGAATGATATGTGCACAATCACTATTGTATGAAGAATAATCAATTAGAAGGTTTGCAAAGTACAACAAGCAAATCAATATTGTATGTATACTTATTTCTTGAAGAACTTATTGTATAGTTGCATGTTAGGGTAGTGGGCTCTTCTTGCACACATTTGCACATTTGTATATGATCCACCAACTCCTAATAGGGTTGAAGAAACTCCTAATAGGGTTGAGGCTTCTAACAAGGCCTAGTCTCCTAATAGGGACTTGAGACACTATACATGCTTCATAGATTACTAACATGGTCAATATCCTTAACCAGATACTTATATATAGTGAATCATCTAGTGGGTTCCATCCCCACTGGGGTTTTCCCTTGGCTAGGGTTTCCCTAGTTAAAAAAAATGGTGTTATGATGTCTCTTTGTGTATGGTTGTTTACATTCCTCAACACTATTGGTTTATTTTATTATGCACATCATAAAGTGATTAATAATATTCAGTTGTGGGTTAAAAGATTGAAAATATTGATTCACCCCCCCTCTCATTATTATCTATTTCTAACAATTGGCATCAGAGCCTCATTATTCAGAAAAGGCTTAACAACTTGAATAAGATCCCTATGGATATGTAACAACTGAAGAAAAATCTTGAAGAAGCACTTGAACATATTGATCTTCTTACTGATGAAAGAGATGGTCTCAAAGATAGATACAAAGGTCCTACTAATCAATCTAGTGATGATGACATTGAAGAGCTGAAGAAAGAAAATGAGATTCTAAAACATGAGTTGAAGATAGTTGAACTTAAGCTGAGTCTTAAGGAAAATGGAGGTAAGATTGACTTCGAATTAAAAGCTAAAAATGTAGATCTAAGATCCCAGTTAAGCAAGGTAACATTAGAACTAGAATCTATTAAGTTAGAACATGCAGAATTAGAAAAATACAACACTATTGTGAAAGGTGAGTTGGTACAAACCAAGCAACAACTTGAGAAATTGTATACTAGCAGCGATAAAATTGAAGAGCAAATATGTGTACAAAGACCTAGTTATGATAAGATTGGACTTGGATTCTTTCTTGGTAAATCCACCAAGAAACTTGTTGAAACAAAAGAACCTGTTACTCCTGAAGTCAATAAGGATCTAAGTAAGACAGATGATACATCTAAGGACAAGGTGAATGTTGCTCACTCAGAGAAGGACAAAGAATTTGATCAAGATATGTTTAGAAAGGAATCTTTTGCCTAGTGTGATGAACCTAAAGATATTGAATCCAATTGTGAAGGTAAGTCTTTCAAACTTATTTCAAAATTTTATTGTCATAACTATCATGGATATGGTCATTATGCAGTAGATTGTAAGAAACCTAAATTTGATAGTGATAATTCAAATGGTAGGATGCATAGGTACACTAACCATGCAGGAAATAGGAGAAGATCTCATAGTAATGAAAGTGGAGAAAGAAGACAGATTGTTTGCTATAGATGCAAAAATCCTGGACACATTGCAAGGATTTGCAAAACACCTGATGACAAGTTGAATAAACACAAAAAGGATGTACCTGTATGTCAGTTATGTAATAACTTTGGACACAGAACAAGGTTTTGCAAAATGGACAGAAGAGATCTAAATAGGAATTAGAATTACAAAAGGAACAATAGAAGAAATGAAGTAAAAGAGCAGACGAATGAATTAAATGAATCATTTGTGAAAGCAAAGGAACTAGAAAGTGCTTATATAATACTCGACAGGACAATGAAGTCACTTATTATCAGTGACTCTTCTCACTAGAATTAAGCATTCCCAGTCAAACAGAGTATCAGTTATTGATAACTAATGCTAGAGAAGGTATTAAGAGTTGTGTAGTTGACAGAAGGTAGTAGACATTGAGAGAAGTCTACAGTAAAGTGCACATTTCTTGATATAATTAGGATGAGGAGATATGAAAGGATCAAACTCTCGGTTACATAGAGATAGTATATTGAACTAGTGATAGATACACATTTATTGCGTAGTATAGATTATAGAAGATTTAAAGGACACGAACTGACTTGCACACATCATTTGTTTGTGCGAAGTTTGTGAGCAAGATTGAAGCAAGATTTGAAGAATTAAAGAACATTGCAAGCATGCAAAGTCACCATAAACCCTAGTATGCATAATTGAGGTATTTTTCTGAATTATTGAGCATAATCCTTCAAGAATGGCAAGGCAAGAAGTTTATAATGTAAGTAGTATACCTAGGTATAATTTTAAGAAGTACCCATTTGTTTCTTTGCTCGATGACCCCATTGGAGCATTTTCACAAAATCTGGAAAATTTTCTTCATGTGGAAGATATTAGAGGTTACATTCATTGCAAGATTGAAAGCATAGGTGACTTTAATATTCACAAGGAATTGGAAAAGATGTGCAACAATGATTTGTCATTGAAATCTGAACATAAGTTTCTGGAATGTCTTAACCTAGTTAAGCATATGTTCTATACGGACTTTGATAATAACAACTGGACAAGAATAATTCTTAGCAGAGTTCATGATGATCTTTTATGGCTGGGAGACTCTATCATTAGCATTGATAATGACCTAATTTACAAGGTCACAAGATTAAGCAATCAGGGTAGCAATCCAGTAAATATAAAGAATGTGCACAAGCTTGTTGAGGCAAATCTCAACACATATTTTGATAGAAGGAATATGAAGGTCAACTCAAGAAGCCATAGTTCCTTTCATGTCTACTATGCCTAAGAATAGTGCGCAGTCAGTGGAGGCAAGCCAGATGCCTGGAGTAAGTGCGCATATGACTAGAGATAGTGTGTAGTTAGTAGAGGTAAGCCAGATGCCTGGAGGAAGTGCGCAGATTCCTAAAGTGAGTGCATAGTTAGTAGAAGCCAAGGAGAGTGTGTAGACAAAGGAGGATAGTCCAACATCTTATAGCCCTCCTCACAGTACTGAACCTATAGCTACACCAAGCTCTCCTCCTCACATCACTATTGGTAGTGACTCTATGCAAGTAGAAAACACAAAAGTGATTATTGAAAAATTAGAGGACCCATTTAAGAATTATGGTGCCATTATTGTTGGCAATATTGTAGATTATAGTAGCTCTAACAATGAAGAGGATCAAAAGACTACTGAAGAAACTACACAAAAGATGGAAACTAATACTGTAGTAGGTGCCACAAGTGCACCTTTAACAGAAATAATAGTAGTAGGAACTTCCACTCCTCCTACCCAAACAACAACAACAACAGATCTAGCTCAATCTAATGAAGAAGATGAGGCAAATAATCTTATATCATCTCTAAGCAAACTCCTTGAAATGAAGAAGTCAATCAAGTCACTTGAGAAGACTTTGACCATAGTTTTGGATAAAATGGAGCAGGTAGTGAGCCATGTTGACACCCCAAAAGACATCCAATAGTGCACAACAATTTTGTGCTAGGCCTTTGATGATGAGTTCTCAACACTTATGAATGTGGCTACCATACAAGCATAGGCTGAGCATGATGGTAAACTCCTAAACACCATGTGCACTAATATGAGAAATGACATAGAAACCCTGAACATATGTATTAAGGCATTGAGGCAATATATACATGAAGGAAAATAGGGATATGCTATGTGTAACTTAGCACACATTCATCTAAAACAATATGATGACCAAATCAAGGATAAAGTGACTAAGCTTTAGATAGTCATCGACAACTTTTTGAAGTTAAATCAGAAAATAGACACCATTGAGCCTAAGGTATAGTCACTTTATGATAATATAAGGGAAATACAAGAGGAGAAGGAGAAAATCCTAAAAAGGTTCACTCTTTTGAGAGCACATTTATTCCCTCAGATAACATTACTGGAAAACCAATTGAAAGAGTGCTTATCTACAAAATCTTCATATGACAAGTTTGTGGCTATAGACTTGAACGCAATAAAATTGGCAGCATATGCTCTATATGCACTTATTGGTGTATTTGATGCACTAAAGGACAGTTGGAAGAAACAAATTTGAGTAGTTAAAGACAAATTTTAGTGATTGTCTTTCCAAAATTTGACATGTAGCAACTAGATTTTGACACCTTTGTCATTGATGTCAAAGGGGGAGAATATATGGAAAATTGCATTGTAAAAGAATTGAAATATGTATGTAAGGGGGAGAAATAAGTTGTAATAGGAAGTGATAAGAAATGTAATCCTTCATAAACATGAATAAAAATGTCTTTAATGTTTTATGTTATGATTATTTGTTTTGATTGGCATGACAACATGTTTCGAACTTAGCCAATTTTCCCAACATGTTGCCATCAATGCCAAAGGGGGAGATTGTTGGCAATATGTCCAATCAATATATTAAGGGAAGTTATGGTTGTCATTTATGGCAACATATTTTTTTTGTAGATTAACCCCATTCAATTGCATAAGAAAATTGTCTAAGTATTAGACAATGCTACATCATCAGGACAGTTTTGATGATAACAAAATATTCCCTTAGAATGTTCTCTTGTGTAGTTGACCAGAGATGCATGAAAACATAAGGATGATGTATACCAGTGTGCATGCTGGTACAGTTAACCAAACTCAAGTTAAGATGAAAACAGTGATGTAGTACTGACACATTGCAGAACAGAGCATATCAATAGAATATGATTAACGATTTGATTTATTGTATTAAGTTATATTTTCTTGTTCATCCAACTCTAATAATGTTATATGAGCCAACTAAAGATGAATTCACTAAGATGTTCCATATAAGTAAAGTATTTTATTTGCAAAGTGAGTTGTGAGTTGTGAAAGTAAAAAGCGAATGTTTCAGTGATGTGAAGTCGATATGATCTTGTGAAATGAGAGTAACAAGTAAATGCAACACTTTGATATGTGATGCAAAGATCTGATGCAAACTGATATGTGTGCAATCCCTATTGTGTAAAGAATCATCAATTAGAAGGTTTGTAAAGTACAAAAAACAAGTCAATATTATATGTATACTTATTTCTTGAAGAACTTATTGTATAGTTGCATGTTAAGGCAGTGGGCTCTTCTTACACACATTTGTATATGATCCACCAATTCCTAATAGGGTTGAAGCAAATCCTAATAGGTTTGAAGCAACTCCTAATAGGTTTGAGGCTTCTAACAAGGCCTAGTCTGCTAACAGGGACTCGAGACACTATACATGCTTCATAGACTCCTACCAGGTTCAATATCCTTAACCAGATACTTATATATAATGAATCATCTAGTGGGTTCCATCCCCGTTTTCCCTTGGCCAAGGTTTCCCTAGTTAACAAAATATGGTGTTATGATCTCTTTTTGTGTATGGTTGTTTATATTTCTTAGCACTATTGGTTTATTTTATTATGCACATCATAAAGTGATAAATAATATTTAGTTGTGGGTTAAAAGATTTAAAATACTGATTCACCCCCCCTCTCAATATTATCTATTTCTAACACATGGCATCTTCATTGACCACTAGAATTATTCAAAAGGTTAGTAAATCTTAATTGGTGAAGAGTGACACTTTTCCTCCACCTAAAGTTTGTGCTATTCTAGAGATTGTTGTAAAAGGAGATTCAATGGGTGCGTTATCTTTGATACCACCTAAAGTCATTATGATTCATGATGTCAGAAGTTTTTATATGTGCAAAATTGGAGAAGTGGGAGATTATGAAATTAGGGAAGGTTATGAGAAGATGTTTAATCAAGGAACTTTGAAGGATGAGCTTCAAATTATTGAGAGGAAAGGGTTACTCGAGCACTATAATTTTTGATAAATTTTAAAATCGAATGAAAAAAAGTTATTTTGAGAAGAGTTCATGATATGAAGTATTGGTTATAGAATGGACTAGTGGGGATCACAAAGAAAATGATACAAAGGGTTATAGTTTATCCAACCCTAGATAAGAAGAAAACCATGTGATGCTTGAATTGAGGAGAAATTGAGGTGAATATAGGAGCTAAGTGGAATGGACATGGACTGTCCATTACAAGCATTTCTAAACCACTCATACAATTTTCAGTGAGTCATTTCTTACAAATTCTACCAATTGAGTAGATTGAATAATGTGTTGTGTATGGCTGTGGACCAAGCATGGAAGATTGTAATGAAAGATCATGAATATGATCTTACTGAGCTACAAATGTTACAACTGGTAGAAAAAATATCATCAATAAGGAAGGAAAAGAATTCAATGTGTAAGTTTGGTTCCTTAATTGTTTGTTTATTCTTTTATATTCAGAAGTATTTTCCTAGTATAGGTAATTTTGTATGGGAATAAGATAAACCCGTGATAAGGAAAATCACTGAGTTTATTACTCAGTTGGGAGACAATTTTGAAAATGCAATGAATACATATTTTGATGAATTCAAGTTGAGGATGAAAAGGAGAATGAGAATTCTAGAGGAATTGGTCACAAAATATTTCAGTGACATATGTTTCCTTGTTTATAAAAACAACACATTTGTACAAGAAGTTAAGCCAAGGACGGTGTGGTTATAAAGCTTTAAATATGAGATAGATAGTGATGTTGTAAGTGCAAACATTGATGTACTATTAAAAGAAGAAATAGATGTTGAGGCTAAACCATTTGGAAAATATGAAGAACCAAAGGCAAGGATAATAGTAACATCAAGATAATTTCCAAGGAGAAGAAAAGATTGAAGATGATTGAAGACCTCAAAGCTAAATTGGACACCCTAGGCAAGGGAAATAGCTATTACAAATAACACAAGGTCTTGGTGAAGATAAAGAATAAGATAATGGTGACAAGGAAGATGAAGTAGAAGAAGATGACAAAGGTAAATCCCTAGCTATTGTCATGCCACCAAACAAGAAGGCTCGAAGAATAAAGAAGAAGAAGGCAATGACACCTCTACCACCAAACAAGCCAAGGACCAGGGCAACTTCTATTGCCGGGAAGCCTACTAAGCAAAAGGTAATAGAGACTATTGATTTGAGTGAACCTCTAACTAGAAGAAGGAGATTGGTTAGAGGACCACCTATTAGGCATGTCAAGACTATAGAAGAGGTATGTGACAACTTAAGAAGATCTGTAGGTTTATCTAGTTTCACATATGTGAGATATAATACACTAGATAATGAAGACAGAAATAAAGTTGAAGAGGCTATGGTAGAAATGATTTCAAAAAAAAAAAAAGACCCTAGTGAAATAGAGAAGAAGATACCCAAGGATCTATATGATAGATTAGTGAGAAGATGGCAGCATGTAGATAAAGTAGAAAATCAGATAAGAACTAACACACTAGTCAGAGTTATGCTTGATTTGTCACAAGAGCAACATGAAACATTTTTGAAATAGCATAGGAGAAGATTTTTTCCTAAATAAAGAGTGTTCTTGATACTACAAAATAAAGAGGAAGTTGTTCGATAACAAAGTGAGTTATTGTGGAAGAGCATTATTGGGTTAACTACAAATAAGGTAGAGACTATGAATATTGATGATGAACACGGTAGTGGAAAAAGCTTAGGTTTGCCAAGTCTACAAGGAAACATGTCTCCTATACATGTTGATACCTCTGACACTCTAGAAGTCAAGTAGTCAAGGCTTACAAATGAAGATGGCAAAGATGGAGAAACTAATGAAAATGACAAGATTGTTTCAGCGAATGAAAATGACAAGATTGTTCCAGCACCTTAGATTGAGAAAAACAAAGAATTAAATAAGGATAAACCAATTACGACTGTTGCTATCTCAAGAATAGATGCACAAGCAAGACCAAGTGGTGACACCCCCTTGCCTACTCCTAAGGTAGTGCTGAGAAACAACACCCCTTCACTGAATAGGAAGAGAAAAGAGATAAAAGATATTTCACTAGATATTGAGGTTAGTCTATGCCACAATTTGATCTAGAAAATCTCACCTTGCAGCAAAATTTTTTTCTACAATTAAATTTTGATGAAGAAGAATAGACAAAAGAGCTAAGGAGAGAGAAAAAGAAACAATAGACATTATAGGATGTAAAGCATATTTTTGTTGATGCTTTTGACATAAGAAATTTAGATGAAGAGACACCAATCATTGACCAACTTGTAAATATAATTGATCAAGTAATTGATAAATTTTTTGAATCAAATGGGAGGCTAATGGATTGATCAGCAAGAAGAATTGAGACCAAGGTTGTGGACAAAGTTTTCATAACCATAGCTGAGCAAAAAGTGCTATTGAAAGAGAAAAAACAGTTTATGATGGAACTTATATAGAGAGTACATAATTTATACACAATTTTGTTAGATGTGCCAAGGTTTATAGACAATATTTAGGGAAGATAAGACTCAAGCTAAGATGAAGGCATCCAATAGTATTATTTCAGAGTTAACAGGATCTAGAATTGACCACTACAATATTCTACTAAATACTCAAGACACATTGGCTGAGCTTTAGGCTACTGATAGCACCATGAGATCCAAATTGATCTCAATTTAGCCAATGATGATACCTCATTTGGAGGTCATGCATAGAGAACTAAAGACATCCCATGATCTTATCACAAAAGATCATAACTTATCAATGATTGAGAGTTTGATTGCTTTAACTACAAAACTACAACTACAAAATCAAATTTTGGAGGTAGCAAGAACCACATGAAATCATGCACTGGCCATGATTATCAGAGTTCACAAGGAATCCATTGAAACATATGGATTACTTCAACTCTTTCAATCCCAACAAAAATGACATAAAGTGTTCAAAAACAAGGGGGAAATGTATACAAGGGAGAAATGTATATGGAAGAGGGAATGCATTAAATGAGAGAGGAAGATATACAAGTATAGTATTTATTCATTATTCATAATTTATAAGACCTAGTGGGATAGCTCATTTTATCAGATTATATTGATATAATAAAGTGATGTAAATATGACAAAGTGTTTTTTCCACTAATGTCAAAAGGGGAGATTGTTGGTATCTCTAACCATTGTTGTCTATTAGTGTCAACCACTTAGTCATTTACAAGGTAGAGTCATATGGTCATCACTATGATCAAGCTACTCTACATAGGCCAAGTCATGTACATAAGATAGTATGCATCAAATAAAATCTATAGAAGTTGAGTAAGTGTATGGTTATAGAGTAATTTTCTATATGTACCGAGCTCATCAACAACTGGGTAAATTCCAAGTATGCATGTACCAAGTGATATAGTATGTGTCAAGCACAATATATGTTGAGCATCAGAAGGTTAGCAAAGGTTGAGCAATATCAATGTTGAGCATTAGGAAACAATAAAGATTGAGCAATGCAAAGTTTACATAAAAGTCAGGAATGGAACAAAGTTTTAGGCAAAATGATTATCAAGCTGAATTTGAAAGTTTATTTAAGTTTTGAAGAGGTTGTTACAAAACATTTACATGACATGGATCATATATCCTTATGTGTATGTTCAACTATTAGGATGAAGAGGAAAAAACTAGAACCATCTAGAAAAATCTTAATGGAAATCTTTAAATAGCAATGATCTTAACCTAGATCATATACACTATGGAGTAGAAGAAGGAGAAGAGTATATGTTCTAACATGAAACATTATTCTATGATGGATTGAGAATTCAAAGGTTATGTTATCATCTAACATAGCAAGTGACCTATACATAAGTAGTGAATTTGAAAGGGAAAGACAAGTGTTATCAGATTGAAGGAGAGGATCAATTAGTAAGGAGAAGACTTGAAACCAACTTGTAGAGAAAATCAAGAGTCAGGTTTTAATAGAAAGGATAGATTTTTATAGATTTTGATTCACCCCCCTCTCAGTATCTAGTTTGTACCTCCATAAATCAACAAATACCTTGACTAAAAATCATCCAAATCAATCTTCTCATGCAAAGAAAGGTTAGGGTTTAACATAAAAACCTCTCTGATCACCTCTTTTGTTACCCTATACAAATGATCTCCAACATGGTTCTTCACAACCCACAACATAGGGTCATACCCATTTTCCAATATTGCCACCTAATCATCATCTATGAGGACACCTAGCACAACCAACTTTCTGATGTCAAATTCCTAAACATTATCCAATGGTGTGTCATGGTTTCTTTGCAAAAACCATTTTCAGAACAACTCCAAACCACCCATTGATGTTTTTGCATCTCTTAACTAGTTTCCTTTTTCATAGAAACTCTCATCAAATTTTAGTCTAGGGATCTTTGGGACCAAATCCTTTCCCTTCGCAATTTTGTTTGTGGAGGTGGGAAATTATTCAAGGAAATCATCATGCACATTTCTGAGTTGATAGTTTGTCTTTCTAGAAAAGTCTCTTCATGGAGGCATCTTATCAATTCAATTTTTTCCAAAACTGAATAAGATAAAAATATATATGATTGGATGATGATATGTGTGAATAGAGTGAGATGTGTGAGTAGGATATACGAAGGGGAATATAGTACCTATCCTTAACCCAAATTCCTAAAAGGAAAGATCCAATTTGATTAATCACAAAGAAGTGATCAATACACAAATGAATCAAACGATGGAGAATATGAAGAAAGGAGGAAATCCTATAATCTATTATAAAAAGCATTACTTGAAATCTTGGATGAATAGAAGATGAATACTAACCTCAAAGTAGGGAAAATTTGGAAAATGATGATTTCTGATGTGTGCATAGTTTTAGAAAATTTTGTAAGCTACTTCGGATTTGAAATGCTAAGACAAAGAAAATCCAAATTTTTTTTGTCCTTCTAAGGGTAGGTCGAACTTGACCTGCACTACTCTGACAAAAATTCTATTCATAGATCTTGGAAGTTTGGCAAAAAGGGTATCCAAATCTGCACTTTAATTTGTTGTCGTATACCTGTATTTGCAAGAAAAATGTTTTTTTTTTTTGGTTTGGATGGGGGGTTTTCCTTGGTCAAACCCCAGTTTGGAATCAACCTTAAAATGTAATTGAAATTGCAATATGTATACACAAAGTAAATGGAACTATTCACCTTGCTTATGTTGAAATCCTTGTGGAGGATTCAAATCCTTGAACCCACAAGTATGGATGCTCCAAATGAATGTAGAATTGTGTGTAGGATATCTCAAATAAAAAGTATTAGATCTTCAACACCAATCTTGAATAGATCTTAGTATAGGAAGAGGCTTGAATGAATGTGAATGGAGAAATCTTCAAGAAGAGGGCTCCATAGAGATTGAATCCTTTAAAGCCAACAATGAATCTCCTTGATGAATTGGATCTTAAATGCTTGAATGCTTGATAATAGATTGTCTGGTATAATGTCTCCTCACAAAAAGTAGATAATAGATAGATGTGAAAATGAGAGAAGAAGGCTTCCTTATATAGTGATCCAAGGCACAAACTTCTAAAGAGGCTGACATTGGAGAATTAAATCCCAATTAACCCTAAACCCTAGAAATGGACCTAGATTAAATGCAATTTAAGAGTTTACCATTTTGAAACCCAAAATAGCCAACCCCAATGTGGGAAAATGAAACTTTCTGAAGCTTGATATCCTGAAACCAATGGAACTTGAAATTTGGACTTGGGGGTTAGGGTTGAGGTTAGCTCTACCCTAGGTTAGGGTCAAGGTCATCCTTGACTTAGGTCAAGATCAAGGTTGGCCTTGACCTTTTAGGTCATGATTGACCTCGAAAGACAAAGTCTTTAGTTTCTTAGAGAAAGTTATTAGAAAGAGGTTGGAAACAGGGGACAAAAGTAGAATAAGAGGGAAACAACCAGATCCATGTAAAGACCTATTCAAGGTGCTTGACATGACCCTACACCACTTACTTAGAGGGATAAATGCTCTTATCATGGAAGTTCTTCCAATTTAAGATGATATATTAAGCCCCCACTTTAGCAAGAGTATGGATTCGATGCAAACTCTTGGTAAAGGAGATCATACTGAATAGATAATCTTATTAAAATCAAAGGGACAAAGAGATCCTCAAGCCCCCAAGGATTCAAGTCTTCACCAACTCCAAGATCACAATAAGAGAGACATCTCTAGAAAAAGAGTAAGAGAAAAAGAGTGTGATTATCTCGCCCAATGAAAACTTATGTCCCATTGTGAACCACACAAGGAAACAATGCAACTGGAAAGATGGAATTGAAACACCTAGTGAATGTGGCTACTCACTAGTAAACCTATCAAGGATTTGCCCTCACAAATATTCTATTCCATAAGAGTAAAACCAAAAAGCAAAAGAGATCCAATATTAAGGATACCTTTGACCTTAAGGGATCAAAGTTTTTCAAACTAGAGGGATCAAGAGATCCTAAAATATAAATCCATGCTTTAAGGGTTAGTCAATAATCCAAAAAGGGAGAAAAGTCATCTTGAAAAATAATATATGTATATTGAAAAGTGCGTGTGTACAATAAGTGAATAGAGTGTATGTACCCATGTGAAAGTCATTGCTAACACCTTAACATAAGCAATGGCTTTAACAGAAACATAAATAACTCCACTGATTATGTTTCCACTATGAAATTTTCCCTAGATGAAGACAAATCAAGGGAAATACCACATAAACATACAAAGAACACATAAGGGATCTACCTATAATGGGGGTCAATATGATCATAAGGTTATATATATATATATGATATTATTGTAAATGAATTGACGTCATTCCCCAAAGAAAGTAAAACTACAATCACAAAGTAGGAAAAATCATATAAGAGATACAAAGAAGAATATTTTCAGACCATAACTTGGAGACCAAAAAGAATTAGTGCTACCAAGTCACGAATCCAAGAAGATTACACAAGGAAACATTTACAAACAATAGCACAAGTACAACATAACATAAAAAAAACATATGGAAGAATGAAGATACATATAGAGGAACAATACAATAGGTTTGATTCTTTTATCACCTTGCATCAATAGAGAAACAAGGATCATATAAAAGAATCTAACAACCTTTACCAAACACATCATAAGAGAAGAACAATACAATAGACAAACACACAAAAGGGCTACCATAAAGGACAAGACAATCAAGTATGCCACCTATTGTCCCCATATTTTTCTATATCATTTAGGAAGGTGGGTAACTCACAAGAGGGACTATATCCAACATAGTAGGAATAATAGCCAATTCCAAACAAGGATCCTCTTGAGAATCACAATGTTCGATACTACGTGTAAGTATCAATTGTGATGAAAGCATATTAGGTAGATCAATGTCAATGTCAATAGTTTCATACTCATCATTAATATCATTAGTATCATCATCAGTATCATCAAGAGTATCTTCTTCATCTACATTAATCAAAATAGAATCTAAGATAAGAATGGAATAATCAAAATCAAGCATCTTAACATCATTATTAGCAACAAGTTCTTCTAACACATCATGCATAGTTGTATCCAAAGTAGGTAAATATTTTTGAAGAATAGAATTATGAGCTTTAGCTTGAGCCCAATGCTTCTTATGAAATTCATTATCAGATTGATTATGTTTTGTCTTGTTTGAAAAGTTTTGAGAACTAGGAGGAACAATTATTGGATCCTTCACAAGTTCTATAGGAGGATTAATAGGATTATCAACAAATAAACAAGAAATAGGAGGAGCTTGATTAATAGATGTAGAAGCCATAGATAAATGAGCTATGTAGGGTGTAGACAAAAGACCATGATTAAGATCCATAGGAGGTAAGCTTAACTCGAGAATCTTACCATGCTTATCGGCTTAATATGAGAAGAAAAGATGATTAGGTCAAGAAGGACATGAATTAGGAAATAAAGGCCAAAAGACGGCAAGGGTAGCACAATCCCTAGGCCTTAAAGAGTGATATAAATTATGATTAGCCATCTTCACTTCTTCATCATGAAAAAAATTAAGATATTTATGGATAGGTGAAGCAACAACATGCATGGTGTTTAACCACAAAAAATCAAGCTTAACTTGAAATTGATTAGAAGTAGGAACAACAACAAAGGTAGTGTTCACAAATTTTTCACAAAGTTCAACCAATAAATTAATAGATTCAAATGGCAGATAAAGAAAACAATTACAAGTTTGAATCCACACATCAGATATATCATAAGAATCACATTACAATATTTTCATAAAAAGATTTTCTTCAGTAATAACATTGACTAAGGATGTAGGATCTGTTGGCTCCTGATTTAACAGTTTTGAAAATGGCCAAGAAACTAGATGAATGCATCTAAGGCTAGCCAATTCCTATGATGAATGCACCAGACTGCAGTCCTGGGCCAACTATAAGGCTAGACCCTTCTTCTATGTTAGGCTCTACAAGACCTAGGCGCGTGGACCTTAGATTCAATTGATACCATACCAGTGAAAAAAATATTCCTAAATCTATTTACTACAGATGTAAACCCCTTATATCTCCTAATAACTCATGAAATGACATATATCTACAGCAGCTGAATGCAAATCTATGAATCACATAAGTTGAGTGAGGATTAATCCTTTTATAGCTCTTCAACATAAAATGGGTAAAACATGTTTGATTAATAATGTTGAATTCAACAAACCCTCAGATATTCAACAATAAGACCTAACGATCTTGTAACTGATCAATGCCTTAACCATTGGGCAATTCCATGAATCAAATGCATACATATGGATACTTGATACTTATTTATATATTTAGATATTTGATCTATCCATCCACCTTATGAATAAACATCTATGCTCAATCCAAACCTCATTCTTACATGATATCCGTCTCAATAAACCTACAACCTTGTTGATTCACTGAAGCATTTACATAACCCCTTGAGTTACAAGCAACAATAAGACAACATACAGCCTTAAGGGACTGCAACTACGATCTAGGCTCTTTGTTCAAAGATCATAAAACATTGAAGCTCACTGAGATAGGAGACAAGATTCAATATGAAACTCAACTTGCTGTTCTTTGTATTAATTTCTTTGAAACAATACAACCATATGCATGAAATGAAAACATAAAAACACCTAACAGATTTGAACTATCTATATTATCCTTCCTAATTCTGTTCATACAAGAGAATTATGTTGAAAAATGGTGTCACAGTAGTGGGAACACATCAAAAATTGGAACCAAAACCTGGTATCACAGTAGTGAGTGGTTTTTTCTCCAAAAACTGGAACCTCTACAATAGATGAAACAAAGAAAGATATAGGAAGAAGTTGAATTCCTGGATCTGTTATTCAACTCACACCTGTCCACTTGAAATTCAATCTTCTACAACTGAATAACCTCTCTCTTTCTTCTCCCATTTTGATTTGATTTTGTTTTCATCATTTTTCTGTTACTGATTTACAAATATCTTTCTTGAAATGATGAAAACTTGTTGAGTCATCAAAATATCTAATCTGCCATGAAAATGCTGGTGAAATCTTAATTCAATTGACTTGAAAGTAGTTAAATTCTTACCCCAACTACATTTTCATTGTATGTTACTGATCCTGTAACTGCATTCTAAATTTTAGCTCATCCCACTGAGAAGGCCCCAAATTTCACGTTTCTCTCTATAAGTTGAACCCATGAATTCCTATGCAAAAATGAACTCCATAATTAGAAAGTTTGTCTTCTCACAATTTTGACGATATATAATATTTCTATATTAGCCTCTTGAAAACCCCCTGAATCTCAGTTCAAAAAATACCCCCCCCTGGTAGAAGACTCAGGCATGCAACTTAGCTAGTTTAAAATTTCAAAAATTTAAAACCTTCTAAAGTTAAAACTTTAGATTTAAGCATTCTGAATTTAAAAAACTCAATGTGCATATGACATATTTGGAAAAATAATAAAAATTTGATATTTTAAATATTCTATTTTTCCCTTTATCCTTGCATTTTGGGGTCAACTGACTTTGACCAACTGCCACATGTCAGCCCCTAATTGGCTCACCTAATAAGATCATCTACCATGTCACCAGCTACTCTAGTCTCGATGGGCCCGATGCCATGTGTTGTATGCCTGCTCACTTGCATTTTGTAACTGGTGTGCATCTTTGAAATATGGGCACGCGCTGATGGTCAGATTGTGACACGTGTCATGATTTTGAGGCTCCATCTCAATCTGCTCCTGAGCGCCACATCAGCACACTTGAGACTCAATGCCACATGGCACAATCCCACATACCTGCATTACTTATCTCTCAGGCATCTTGGTGTTGCGGGTATGCCCCTGGCATTCGATCGGACATGTGGCATTATTTGAGCCTCCATCACCACCTCACCACAAGAGCATCTTCATTTAAAATATTTCATTTATAACCTCCAACTGGTCGACCAAGGTGGGTCCCTCCTTACATAACGCGGCTTCCAAAAGCCCATCCCTTTAAGACACAACATGAGATGTGTTGAAAATATTTAAACTTTAAAAATATTTGCTGTCCGCCCAATGTGGGACATATGTGTTTCCTTTGTGCTGCATTTTTTCTTCCATCTGTACGTGGGTTTCCCTGCCTCAACATCTACATTATCTTTTCTTTTGAAGATGCCTCCTTATTGCCTTTGTTTGCTACTTCTATGGTGGATCCAACTTTTCTGATGCTAGTAGCTTCAAACTTGTTAGAAACTCCTTTGCTTAGCATGATCTGCTCTTCAACTTGGTATGCCAGTTGCTGCTTGGGATCTTTGCTGTTCCCTTTTTAATTTGGCATCTTTGATTTATTTCCTTATGTATTGGACTCCTTTGTTAGGTGACTACTTCTTGAGCTACTCCTCATTGTTGCGTGAAGTGCCCTGTTCTTTGTTATGCGTGGGTGCTATGGCTTTGTTTTGATTTATTTTTTAATTGATGCTAGATGTCTTATGCATAGCTGGAAAGTGAATCTTGTCTTTCTGATTCGCTATTTGCATTTTAACATTACCAAATTTCTTATCCCCTTTGGTGAGTAAGGATGAGTAGGCGCAGGTGTCCATCATAAGCTCTAACCCCACTGACCCCCCTTCAATTGAATTTAGTAGGCGAGAGTTATCATTGCTAATGACATGGATTTGTCTTTAAACTTGGAACCTCTAATAAATTCTAACCAGTGGCTTCCTCTTGTATGCACGGGAGTGCTGTTCACTTAAAACGTGACCACTTTGTTTATATGGCATAGAACTTTGATTGGCGCTACTAAAAGCTTAGCTTTAACATTTGCTCTGGCTCACATGAATCTCCCCTACTCTAGCTGACTGCTTCATGATTGGCGCTTTACTTTTCATGCAGAGGCTCTTCTTATGGCATGAAGTTCCTTTTGACATGCTCTATCTTCCATTTGGCATTTTTCTCTTTATCCATGGGTATTGTAGTTTTCATGCCCTTATTTGGAGGCCGTGACTTCTTTTTTGAGCATGGTCTTCATTTAAACTTATGATTCTTTCCTTTATTGACATTTCCTTCTCCCACGTGGCACTAAAAGGTCAATATTGAACCTTTTGTAATAGTGGAGCCCATATACAACACATATAAAGCTACACATAGCATTTTATTGTAGGGGAATGGGCACATAGTTAGGAGTTGCTATATGTATACCCGTTATGTACAAATAGAAGAATTGTCATCATGTGAAGCTAGATACAATACATGGTTAAACTTCCAAATCAACTACACGATTCCATTTTAAAAAGAATAAAACAAATTACACTGCTCTTGCTTCTGATTCATCAAATATCATCATCTTCATGTTATTTTTCTTATTTTAATTTCACTACTGACATTATTTTCCTTTCTTTGGGACTTCCCTCTAAGTGCTTGCTTAAAAGTTTGTCCTCAACACTATCTTCATAAATCACATCTTTTGCTATTCTCCCTTTTAAAACACTCTGACTCCCAATATCTTATCAATCGAATGTGATTAGTCGGGCCCCAAGTGGGTCTGGCTAAACAAATTTTCATTTTTAGAAAATTGACAATTGTAATTGATCCATTCATCACCTGATACTGATCAAAATCAAACTCAAACAATGAATCCACATTTGAAACTCATTCTACCATTAATCTGCAAGCTATCAATTCAATGCCAGAGGGTCTTTTGACCGGCCTTAAAAATTGAACCAAACATTTGACCGGGCTTGAGAATCTAACACAATGACTCTCTGCTCTGCACTCTTGCACCTTGTCAAATTTTGTCTAATGACAAATTCGAGGTCAAAAGATATTCACTGTCAAAGTTGACGTCTCAAAAATTCCTGCAAGAAAACATGTCAGAAAGCAATAAACTGGGTTCAGATTCGACTTTGAAAACTGGGCAAATGGACACTTGGGAGGATGAAAACTGGGGCATTGGTTCTCTGTCATGAGGTGAATATAAATTTGTAATTTAGGCTCATGATGAATAACAAGATGCATTTGAAAAATAGTCAAAGTGGGCTAGGATTTTGCAGATTGAAACAATGACAGAAAAGTGATTTTTGCAAATAGAATTGACCTAGAAAAGTGTGCAGACGAATTCGTCATGACTTGCAAACTGACACACTTAAAGTATTTTTAGAAGAAAACACAGTGGTATAATCCATTCAACCTCACCTATCATAGATTTCAAGATATGACATCACGAACAGGGGTTCCAACAAATCTGCAAATGTTGACACCAGTAAAAACTTATAAATTACGTTTGGAATCGTGTTTGAAAACTAATCAAATGAAATTTTCATAAGCTAAAACTTGAAACATAACAAGTATCTGACATTTTTAATAAAATTCAAAAGGAAATTCAACAATTGGGTCAATTGGATCAAAGTTATGGCTCGTCAAATAGGGCTTCCTAGAATTATGCACAAATACACAAAAGCATGAAACAATAACTAACCAACTTTGAGGGATTCAAAACTAATCAAACGAATTCAAAACGACTCAAAATTTGAAACATAGGTTCTCAGGTAAGGACACTAGATACTTCCAAAGTGGTGAGTCACAAAATTTTCTGGGTGCAAGATATTCACTTGCAAACACAGCCTCCTGTCGCTATTTGACACTTAGGTGAAAATGTAGATTTGAAATGGAACCTCACAGAATAGCTCAAAATGTCAATTTAACTTCATGGGATGCTTAGACAGGTTGAATGGAAGGTGCTAGAAGCATCGAACACCTCTTAGGCCTCAAAGGTATAATTAGGTACACATGAATTTTTGAGCATTTAAAGGGCTTGAATTGACTCAAAACTTGAAATAAATGCTCAAAATGAGAACACAATTTTGAGTGCCAATAGGATCAACATGAAAACCACAAGTAGGTATGTGAGAATCTTAGCATAAATATAAAGGGGACCATCAAGAGCTTTAATAGTCTTAGAATCATCAAAGGTAAGCAAAAGTTCTTGAGGTCTTTTATTATTAGGTTGTTGTTAAGGTTTAGGTTGAGTCTTCAATTTAGGCTTACGTTTTAGTTGAGATTGAGGTGGAGATACAAATTGAACAACATGGTCAACTTGATTAACAATGTTATTAAGATCATCCTAAGATCATCCATCTTTGAATCATACACAATATCCATAGAAGATTGATGAGTAATGGTATTAGTATCATGTTGAGGTAAATGATTCATATAGATTTGAAGAATTTGATTAGGAGGAGAAACATATTTGTTCCCACTACCATACAAATTATCAACAGATAAGGTATTAGAGTTGATTAAATCTTGAACCTTATGTTTTAAAGAATAACATTTCTCAATATCATGACCATTCTGACGATGATATTGACAAAAAGCTTTTAGATCAAAGGATTTAGATGCAATCATAGTAGGTAAAAGAGGTCGAATAGGAGGTCAAATAATCATATTAGCAATTAACAACCTACTCATAATAAAATATAAAGATTTATAAAGGGAAGTAAATATACGATTTAATCGAAAGCAATGGATGTAGAAGTGGCATTGTGATATGCAAAAACAACTTGATCAACAACTACACTTGCTTGTTTTTTTATCTTGACATAGTAGCTGAATTTTTGAAATTTGTTTGGCTTAGGAGAAACATCACTTTTGTCAATAGGAACATGAGCCATTTGAGTGTTGCTCTAAAATTGACTCACTTGTAATTAATAATGATGAAGCACTGACAAAGTTGTTGAAAAGAGGTAAATTTAGTAAGCAAAGTCTTATATCTAATATCCTTTTGTAAATTTGAAATAAATATACATTGAATATAAATATCAAGAATAGGATAGGAAATATGAGCATGTAAATGATTAAATCAACCAAGCAATTCAATCAATTTTTCCTTAGAACTTTGTTTCCAATGCATCAAATCAACCAAAGACACTTGCAGGCTAATGTTGTTTTGAAATTGTTGAATAAAAGCATTGGCAAGTTGTCAAAATGAATCAATAGAATAAGGAGGCAAGGAATAGAACCATTGTAAGGCCTTGTCGTGAAAGGTTCCAACAAAAAACTTGGCTAAAATCCTATGGTCATGAGCATAATCACTACAAAGGATTTGAAATGTTTTAACCTGATGAATAAAGTCTAACTTACCATTGTAATTGTCAAGACAAGGCATATCGGCTTGTTGATGAATGTGAGTATGAATGATATCTTAGGACAAAGGACTTCCCATGTCACATGTAGGAATACTAAACTTGTTTTGAGTCAAGGATGTAAGTTGTTACTATAAAGATGACATAGTTTGATCCAAAATGATTATGTTAAATCATTAGAGGAAATGGGAGGAATAAAATAGTAGAAACACTAGGTAAAGTGTATGAAGCTATAGGAATGGAAGACACAACTGAAGAAACACTTGGAACTACAATTAGTAGAGGATTAGAATAAATAAAAGGAACATTATGATAAGAAGGTTGTGACATAGGAAGGAACATAGGAGGAACACTCATAGGAATAGAGGAAACTGTCGTAGTCACCAATGGAGTATAGGTATGAATACTAGGTAAAGGAATAGAAGAAGGTTCTACACTAGTGATAGGTGGAATCAACCCTAAATCTTGAGCTTCTTTAGCTAAAGGTTTAACATTTTAATGCACAAGGTGAGTAATACCACACAAGATATTAATACCTTGATCACTATCATGAAGAACTTTTTAAAGAGCCTATGTAGCTTGAATATAATCTTGATTATGGTTTTCTTGAATAAGCCAATTACCCATTTTATCAAGTTCAGTTCAAAGCTTTTGGACTTGTTTAGGAGGAACTCTTAAAGCATCATCCTCATCATGAGATGAATGAGAAGAGTTTTGCTCCATAATAGGATTGAAATCACAATTAATCAAATTATCACCTGGAATCCTAAGAAAAGGAGAAGAAGACTCAGGATCAAAGGCACCCATAAATCTATGACTTTGGCTAACCAAAATATTATAAGTAGGAGTAGAAGTAGTAAAGCACATAAACTAATGCAATACAAATGAACTAAACTTAAAAAAATATAAATGTAGACACCTAAAATTGTCCAAATCAAGTATCTTGACCAATTAAATAAATATTTATTATTTATTTAATTCCCTTACCTTTAATTAAATAAATCTTACATTTATTTAATTATGTTCACATTTTCTTGATTTAAACAAACTAAGGTTTATTTAAATCCTAACCCATCCCCTTTAATTAAGTACTTTGTTTACTTAATTAATCCTTGCCTAATCCCTCTTGGAATTAAATATTAAATTTAATCCTATTTGAGCACATGGCTCCTACCTTTAACCCTCACCTAACCTCACTTCCCTAACCTAACCCATCCTTCTAACCTAGGTCAACCTACTTATCCACTAATTAATCTTAGTTCCTCATCTCATCACATCACTAATCATTTGCACAATCCTAATCAAAGGATTAGCAAACCCTAGTCACATGTGACATGTGACTCTTACACACTTAAAACCTTGTCCCCCTTCACATGTGAACCAAGGTGTCTCACACATGTGTGAGAAACCTTGAGCCTCCAACCCTTTTACACATGTCATTGACCCATCACTTTCAAAGGTGTATCACACATGTGTGAGGAAACATGATCTTACACACCTCTTACACCTATCATTGACATGTCACATCAAAGGTTGCTCACACATGTGTGAGCATCTTTCCCCCTTTGAATGGTCAAAACCCTAATTTACATGGAGTCTACTTGGCCTCCACCTCATGGACACCTCATTGATCCTAAGAGATCCTAGCCATCCATCTTGCATTCAATCTTAGCTGTCCATAGCATCCTTTTTCCTATAAAAGGAGAGCCCTCTCCTCATTTTAAGAGGCACTATCTACCTTATTGTTATGCTGCTGGACTTGTGAGCAACCACATCCCATGGGCAATGAAATCATCTAGACTTGATGGTTTCATGAGATTTTCATAGTGCTATTTTGATATTCATGTTATCTTTATTTTACATTGTTTTCTTTCATATTTTGAGGTTTTGCATGATAATGCAGGAATGTGCATTAGTTGCTTAGTGTTATTTCCGTTATTACATTTTCATGCAACACAATAAAGCATGAATATTTTTGTATTTTAAAAGAGATTTTGTAATTTTTTTGTATTTTTGAAATATAGATGCAAGAAATCTAATGAGCATGCAAGATTTAACATAAAAGATAAATCTAACACCAACAAGATAATATAAAAATAAATCTAACACCAAAAAACACAATAGGGCATCTAATTCCACAAAAGAAAAGAGGGTAAGTGTGTCGGGTTCACCAAAATGAATAGTGAAGGTGAACACACAAGATAATATGAAGGGAAATCTAACACCATAAAATACAATAGGGTATCTAATTTCACAAAAGAAAAGAGGGTAAGTGTGTCAGGTTCACCAAAATGAATAGTGAAGGTGAACACACAAGATAATATGAAGGGAAATATAACACCATAAAATATAATAGGAATCTAATTCCATAAAAGAAAAGAGGGTAAGTACATTAGGTTCACCAAAATGAATAGGATAAAAAATATATGATCAGATCATGATGTGTGTGAATAGAGTGAGATATGTGTGTATGATATAAGAGGGGGAATATAGGACCTATTCTTAACCTAAATTTGAAAAAGGAAAGATCCAAATTGATTAATCTCAAAGAAGTGATCAATACACAAATGAATCAAACAATGGAGATTATGAAGAAATGAGTTAATCCTATAATCTATTATAAAAAGTATGTACTTGAAATCTTGAATGAACAGAAGAAAAATACTAACCTCAAAGTAGGGAAGATCTGGAAAATGATAATTTCTATTGTCTATGCATAGTTTTGGGAAATTATGCAACTTGCTCTAGACTAGAAATGCCGAGACAAAGAAAACCCAAATTTTTTTTTTCCTTTTGAGGGTAGGTCAATCTTGAACCAGATAGTGGGGCACAATCTTACCCCCAAAAGTTGACCTTGACCTGCATTACTTCAACAAAAATTCTATTCGTAGATCCCAAAAGTTCAGCAAAAAGGGTATCCAAATCCACACTTCAATTTGCTGTCCTGTACCTGTACCTACAAGAAAAATGGTTTTTGTTATTTGTATGGGGGGTTTACCTTGGTCAAACCCTAGTTTGGAATCAACATTGAAATATAATTGAAATTGTGCAATATGTATAAACAAAGTAAATGGAACTATTCACCTTGCTTAAGTTGAAATCCTTGTGGAGGATTCAAATCCTTGAATCTACAAGTATGTATTGGATGGGTAGCAGGAAAAATAACAAAAAACACAGAACAACACAATGTGCTACCACACAATAAAATATATTATATTTCATTCATCGTGATCTCAAATGAGTACATAGTGCCTTTTTATAGGCAACCATACGATATTCTAGAGAAATCTAGCATTAGCCGAGAAGACAAAATATTTATAGACTTCTAGAAAATATTATAGCCTACTGAAACTTCTAGAAAATACTTTAACTGACACACCCTAAACCTAAACCTCATAATCTAGAAGCATCAGACGATTAGTAGAAATTAATATTTCTAACACTCCCCCCTAATTTCTACTATCAAAATTTGTAGCATATAAATTCCAATGTGCCATGTAATCTTCAAATCTGTTAATGCATGAGTAGTGTCTTCCAAGGTTGCGACCTTTAATTTCTACAAGCATTTTGTCAATAATTGGCTTCCAATGATTTCCTCTTTTCGTAGGATCCACTTATAATCTTGATAATCTTGCCTCATCTGTCACAAATGTCAGTGACAAGATTTACTAATAACCTTTTTCCTCTTTGGTGCCTTGCTCTAATCTATTTCCCAATGCTACTACATTCCTTCTTATACTTGAACATTTGTACCTGAATAAACCTTTGATCATTCCTACAATTCTTTACCAATTTGATCCATAGCTCCATCCACAATCCATTTTTATACAACCTACCATAAAATCTTTATTGCATTCTTTATTCCAAAATGTCTTATTAGGGTGATTTTTCAAGCCACAAATATTGCAAGGATTCAAATCCCAACATCTATCCTTTGTATGCCCTTTCCTATTACAGTGTGAACATTGCACAATCTTTATGCTTTCAATTGATTCTCTTGAACCTTTATTCATCTTTCCACTGCCAGCATCATATCCAAGACCTGCATATTTTGGCCTGACTATAGTCTCAATCGAATTCCTTAATCCCTTTTCATCCTTTCCTATACCTTTACCTTTGAAACCCATTCTTTCCATAATCTTCAAGCCAATATTATTATTATAATAAAAAACAAAATCTACAAAATTCTTTTCATTTACTTTCTTACACTTTTCATCACAAATGCTTTCAACTTTAGAAAAATCACATTTCTCAATCCCATAATCATTCAAATCATTTGTGTCAAAAGATACATCACATACAAATGGTTTTACATTCAAACATTCTTTCTCTTGTTTCAAAGAAGACAAATCCTTCTTTAGCATACTATTTTCCTCTTCCAATTTCTTCACATTTTCTTCTAAAACTTTGTTCTTTTTCTTAGCATTATCAAACAAATTTAAATTTTCTTCTAATTCTTTATTTTCTCTCTAATCTTACATGTTTCCTTCACTTTCCAATTATGTATTTCTTCCACAAATTTTAGCCTATCCTCTAGCTCTTCAATTGCCTCTATATGGACACTAATTTCATTTAACAATTTGGACTTTTCTTCTCCCATTTCATTTCTTACTTTTTCCAATTCCTTTTGGAAAATATCTTTTTCACACAATAATCTTGCATTTTCTTTCTTCACCATCACTACTTTTTCTTCTAACTTATTTGTCTTCTCTTTTTGAACTCTGCTAACTTTTCCCATTGAAATAAAAGAGATTAAACACACTTTATCCTTTTCAACAACCCACTATTGTATCCTTTCAAAATTTCTTTATTAACTTCTTCAAATCTTTTGTCACAAATAAATATTACCCCTTTCAACAATTAACACATGAAACTTCATTCATTCATTTTCTGCAAACTAGTATAATAACACATCTGAAACAAATCAAGTCACACATTTTTCTCTTCATAGAATTATAACTTTAAACAACCATTCATTTTCAGCCTTATCTGCATTTCCATTTGCTATCTTAACTTCTCAACACAAAATATTAACAAAGCTTCCCACAAGCTCAAATCTTACTAGCATTTTTTAGCCATTGACTTTGTAGTCCAGGATTTTGATCCTAGTGGTCTTAAATCTTTATCTTTCCATGATCTTTGACCTTGGGCTCTAATACCAATTTGTTAGATGGGCAGCAGGAAAAATAACAGAAAACATAGAACAACAATGTGCTTTCGCACAATAAAATATATTATATTTCATTCACCGTGATCTCAAATGAGTACATAGTGCCTTTTTATAGGCAAGCATACAATATTCTAGAGAAATCTAGCATTAGTTGAGAAGACAAAATATCTACAAACTTCTGGATTTTTTTTTGATCGGTAAACAGCCGAAGCCTAGATTAATTATTATTGTTTGTTAGAATTAATTATTGTTATATGTTAAGTGAAGGTAGATTTGAACCCAAGACCTCCCACATGAGAGGCTCACAAGTTACTATTGTGTTGTAGGCTTTTTTCCTAAACTTTAGAAAATATTACAGCCGACTCAAACTTCTAGAAAAAAATTTAACTGACACATCCTAAACCTAAACATAATAATCTAGAAGCATCAGATGATTAGTAGAAATCAATATTTCTAACAGTATGGATGCTCCAAATGAATGTAGAATTGTGTGTAGGATATCTCAAATCAATACTATTAGATCTTCAACACCAATCTTGAATAGATCTTAGAATAGGAAGAGGCTTGAATGAATGTGAATGGAGAAATCTTCAACAAGAGGGCTCCATAGAGATTGAATCCTTCAATGGTTAACAATGGATCTCCTTGATGAACTAGATCTTGAATGCTTGAATGCTTGATAATAGATCATCTAGTATAATGTCTCCTCATGAAAATTAGATAATAGATAGATGTCAAAATGAAAAAAGAAGGCTTCCTTATATAGTGATCTAAGGCACAAACTTCTAGAGAGATCATCATTGGAGAATTAAATCCCAATTATCCCTAACCCCTAGAAATGGACCTATATTAAATGCAATTTAAGAGTTTACCATTTTGAAACCTGAAATAACTGAGCCAAAAGCGAGAAAATGAAACTTTCCAAAGCCTAATATCTTGAAACCTCTAGAACTTGAAATTTGGACCTAGGGTCAAGGTTGAGGTTGACTCTACCCTAGGTTAGGGTCGAGGTCAACCTTGATCCTTTAGGTTTTCATTGAACTAGAAAGTCAAAGTCTTCAATTTCTCAGAAATAGTTGTTAGAAAGAAGTTGGAAATAGGGGAGAAAAGCAGAACATGGGGGAACAACCAGATCCATTCAAAGACCTATTCAACACACTTGTCATGACCCCATACCACTTACTCAGAGAGCTAAATGCTCTTACCATGGAAGTGCTTCCATTTTAAGACAATACAAGAACAAAAGAAAATTTTCACAATAAATGTTTGGGTACTTTGTTATAGACATCTGATCACAACAATAAAACTTGTTCACAATAATTCATAATATGAAGGCTAAGAAATTTGGGCTCTATTCACTCTACTATAATTCTATTTTGTGTTATTCTTGATCATGGAATAAATTGCAGACTTAATGCCAAATGCATTCGCATGAGGTTACCTTGAAACACCATTTATGCTTTAATAGTCGAGTTGTGCATGCAATGTGAAAAATTTGAAAACTAGTTATTGATGCACAAGAAATCTGATGGCTATGATTCAAACTTGATACTGTTCACCTTTTTGTTTGGCGGGACACGTGTTAGCTTCTCCTATTGTCACTTTGGTTAAAACCTTGCACTTCAAATTTGTGAGATCACAAAAACCCTCGATCAACCTTACATCAAACAATCATGAAATAACCATGCTTTCTCAATAATCCTTTTAGAAAATGGGCCCACTAAGATATGTGTCACTTCTTTGCTTTCTCACTTTGGTTAACCTTCTTGCATATTTCTTTTGCGAGATAAATAGAAGCGTTGATCATCCTTCAATCTAACAACTTGGAAATTTTTCTTAATGTTGTTATGCATAACACTTAAACTCCTAGCCCCATAAATATGAATTGCACAATCCATGAAGAAGATGAGGAATGCATAATTCATGAACATGCTACTCTCTTAACAAAGGTTCCAAATTATCTTTTAGATGAATTAACAAGAAGCTGAAGAGATAGGCCTTGGAACTTATTATACAATCAAGGAGGGTGCCCCTATTCCCAATCTCATGAAAGCACAAATGGATTGTGGAATATGTTCTTTGATGGCTTAAGGAACAAGAATGGTTCAGGTGTTGGTGTAATGCTTGTTTCCCCTAGTTTGGAGAAATACTAATTTTCATATAAAATCCAATATAACTACACTAATAATGTGGCTGAGTATGAAGCCTTGATTTGAAGGTCTCCAACTTGCACAAAGAAGAGGTATACAACTCTTGAAAGTATTTTGGGATAGTGAGTTGATCATGAATCAAATAAAAAATTAGAATGTCATAAAGAACAACCTTCTTAAGTCATACAAGCATAGAGTTTGGAATCTACTTGAGGGCTTCCAGGCATTCAATATTTAGAGTGTTCCTAGAAATAAAAACAAACATGCTAATAGACTTGCAAAAATTTGTGCTCACTATGATATGCCAGAACATGTTGTTGATGTAAAGGAACAACATATTAGATTGGTTGTAAGGCCTGTCGTCCCAGACAATTGCACAAATTGGCAAGTCTTTGATTCTGATTTGTAAATTATTAATTTTTTGCAAAATGAAGCAAAGTTCTTTGCTAAAAATTAGTCTAAGCTACAAAGTCAGTATGGAGATTAGATTGTGAATCTTAATTCCAACAGGTTGCCAAATGGTTTGGTCACTTTAGAGGGCATATTTAATTTTGATGATCAATCAAGAAGCAAAGGATCAAACTTGATTGCAAGGAGGGATGACTACATACCTACCACCATTGCTGATGGAAATACTCTTAACTTGGAAAAGGGACGCTTTGAGACTGAACAAGAAGTTTTCATTAATTTATATCAAGAATTCAATGATGTTATTGCTTGGATATATAAAGACTTAAAGGGTTTTGACCCAGGCTGATTTCAACACACCATAGATTTAAACCATGATGTAAAGCCTATTAGAAAAAAGAAAAGACCAGTCAATCCCAAGATACCCTTAATGAGAAAATATTTCTCCAAACTTATAGAAGCCAATATTATTTTCCCTATTAAGCACTCTTCATGGGTAGCCAATCTTGTTCTAGTTAGAAACAAGAATGGAGAAATTAGACTATGTGTAGATTTTAGGGTCCTTAATAAGGTTTCTCTTAAAGATCACCATCCCCTTCTTTCTATGGAACACATTCTATCCAAGGTTAGTGGCTTAGAGAGGTTTCCTTTCTTAGATGGTTTTTCAGGCTATAACCAAGTTTTAATCTAAGAGTAAGACCAATACAAGACAACCTTCACTACTAAATGAGGTACTTATGCCTATTGTATTATGCCATTTGGACTAACCAATGCAGGTGATACATTTCAAAAAGAAATGGAGATGGATTTTAAGGGTGTATTGGAAAATTTTGTGCTAACATATCTTGATGATATAACTGTCTATTCAAAGCATACAAAATACCACTTTGATCATCTAAGGTAGGTGTTCATCAAATTTAGAGAGTATGGTGTATCTCTAAATCCAAAAAAATGCGTGTTTGCCACTAATCAAGGAAATATCTTGGGATGCAATGTGTCAAGAGATGGGCTAATCATAGATCCAGAAAAGGTGGGAGAAATTCTCTCTCTCCCAATTCCCAACCACAAGAAAGGATTGCAAAGTTTTCTTGATAGGATCAAATTTGTGAGAAGATTCACCTTGATTTTGTTTATATGGTGAAGCCTCTTACAACCATGTTGAAGAAGAATATTATGTTTATTTGGACCAAGGAAGGAAAGGTCAGTTTTGAGGAAATCAAGAGATGAATTGTGTCAACTCCCACTTTGGTCAATCCAAACTTTGACAGGGATTTTATCCTCTATTCTCTTAGAGGAGAATCATGTATATCAACTATTTTAACACAATTAAATGAAGAGAATTTGGAGTATCCCATTGCTTTCTTTAGTGAATGACTTAAAGACTATGAGAGAAGATATAGGTATATAGAGAAGCATGTTCTTGCTATTGTAAGGGCTCTAAATTTTTTTAGACATCTGCCATCTGATAACAAAGTCCACTTTTGGTTCCACATGCAAGTGTAAAGGAATTCCATTTAAAAAATATGTCAATGAAAAGAGAGCTAGATGGATCACCAAGGTCATGGAGTATGACATTGAAATTAAGATCATTAAGCTTGTGAGAGGCAAAGGATTGTGGGAGAAATTGGTCTTATCTTTTGAGACAATTGGGAAGGCCACCCTCTTGATACAAGATGAGAAACTAGAAGATAATGAAGATCATAATGATTAGTTGCATGATATGACTACCTTCTTGGTAGAAGGAAGATATCCACAAGGCCTAAATAGAGCTAAGAGAAGAGAGTTTAGGTTGTAGTCTATTCCTTATGTCTTAGTGGATGGAATATTATTTAGGAGAGATCTCAAAGGGGTCCTATTAAGGTGTATCAATACAGATCGGATCAACATGTTGTTAAAAGAATTCCATGATGGCCCTGTTGGTGGTCATTTCTTAGCTAGGATCAGAATAATAAAGATAATGAGGGATGGTTATTATTGGCAAACCTTATTCAATGATTCTTATAAATTGGTGAGGAAATGTGAGAAATGTGCCTTCTTCTTAGGAAAATAAATATTGGCTTCCCTTCCTCTTCATCTATTCAATCTAATCAACCTTTTTCTCAATGGGGTTTGGATTTCATTGGTCCCATAAACCCGCCCTCTAGTTCTAGTTATAAATGGATCTTGGTGGCCATAGATTACTTCATGAGATGGATAGAGGTAGTAGCTCTGAGAGATACAATAGAGGTTTCAGTGGTTGAGTTCCTTGATGGAACAATGACCATATTTGGAGTTCCTTCAACTATCATATTAGATAATGCTGAATCTTTTGTTGGAACTCATATATGCTCTTGGGTTGTTGAACATGGAATATATTTAAGCACTTCTTCAAATTACTATCCCTAAGGGAATGGCTTGGCTGAGTCCTCCAACAAGAACCTCATCAGAATAATAAAGATGAGAATTGAAGAAAATAAGAGGTGTTGGTATACCAAGTTGAGGAATTCCCTTTGGGATGATACAATTACACCCAAGAGAGCAATTGGAAACTCACCCTTCATGCTAGTATATGGACGGTAATAAAGACATCCTATTTCACTTGAGTTCCCATCTCTTGAAATAGATCATTAATTTGAGGTAGTTGAAAATTATGCTATGATAGTCAGGCTAGCTAAGGTAATGGAACTGGAAGAAAAATGACAATAAGCTATGCATGTGCTTGAGGCACATTAGTAGAATGTCAAAAGGATCTTTGAAAAGAAGGCTACTATTATAATCTTCAAGGAAGGAGACCTTGTCCTCAAGTGGGATGTTGATATGGCTAAACTAGGTAGGCACTCCAAATTTGGTGCTATGTGGAGTGGTCCATATATTATCACCAACTACAAAGAGGCTAATACTTTTCAGCTATCTAGGCCTCATGGTGAAGTTATTCCAATCACAATCAATGGGATCCACCTTAAACCTTGGTTCTAGAGGGGGTTATAGGTTTTATGTACATATTAGAGTACGTTTCTTGCTTTCTAAGAAGTACACATGCACAGTTGTTTCTGAGTTGTCCGAAGCTCCCTAGAGCTTTTTATATTTTTTGCTGGTTGCAAAATTTTGTGAAGTTGCAGGTAGGATGATGTGTCATTGTTTTTGGTGACTCCATGACTAATGGATTTCTTAAGGCTATTGATCCATTCTTAGTAGGCAAGCATCCCCTTTGAGTCACCAAGAATATTGGCCATTTTTGCCCCCCATTCAGCACATCACTGATATTTGATTAGAGAGACCTCAATGGGATAATTTCTTTTTAGTTGGTCATCACACTAAGGTTGGTGGCTAATATTTCATGTTATCTTAGTCCCTTCTTGACTGAGTTGATTCGATTGTTCTTTTGCTGAGATGTAGTTTGTTCTTTTGACTGAGTTAGCTTGATTTTCTCTTAGTCAAGGTAATTGTCTAAAAGATCCAACGACTCTTGTGTTTTCACAAGCTATCTGCCAATCTTCATAAAAGTACGAGATGCTAGCACACATCTCTATTCTAGAGTTTCTTCACACTGCAATGCTTTAGCAAAGTCCTGAAGTCTAAAATTATGCCATGTAGTCAAAGGTCCCATCTCCAGTGATTGTTTTTAACACAACATGCATTGCACAGATTGATGACAAAGATTCAATGGAAGATTAAAAGATCATAATCCATTCTATCAAATGGAAAAACACATCAACAACCTCCAAGTTTTTTGAGACGGTCTTCTCATTTTGTGAGGGTGCAAGATGTTGCCAAGTGTCACCTTTCTATCATTTCCTCACTCTGCAATGTCTCTATGAGGCTCCAAATTCTACAACTATGCCACATGGAAAGGGTCACCACTTTTTGTGCTATCCATTTTCTTTGTTGGGAGAAATCTCTTCACTGCATCTCAGTCGTTTGCTGGAAATAGAGATGATCTTCATCAATAGCTGTGACTTAATCTCTTGTTGGGGAAATTCCTGTGACATCTCGACCATCCTTCCCAAGGGGAGGGTCTTCATCAATGACCATTATTTAATTTTGGGAAAATTAGAGCCCTCCATGGTCAAATCTGCATGTTATCCTTCTCAACAGATTTTTTTGTCCATGGCACACCATTAGGGTTAGTTATTCAATGCCCAGTTACTTCATGGGCCTTGATTGGCATAATCCCATTGCATTCCATGCCTCTTTATGCATGAAATGATCAAATTTTAGTGATTTAATCTCTTGTAGATGGGTGCATTTATTTTGGTCTTATCTTGTCACTTCTAGCATGCAATTGCACCTCATGATCAAATTTTCTTTCTAGTTCTTAGTTATTGCTCTCTTTTGCACCTCAAATCCATGATTGTTGGAGTTTGAACTCATGGTTGTCTATGGGTTATGCTTGGACCCCATAAAGGTAAGTTTTGTTGCTATTCTGGAGATCTCTTTTCTCTAGTCTTTTGTAGATTTGTTCTCTATAAATGCTTCTGCCTCTTATTCAATAGAGATTACTATTGTTTCATTCATTCTCAGCCAATTAAATTTGTGCAATCTTCTATGCATCATTTTCTTGGATGTATTTTGAAAATTACAACACCTTTTGATTGTGTTCATTTCAATTGACTAATCTGTTAAGTGAATATGTTGTATCCCTTGCATGGTTATGTTGATTTCTTGGCTTATTTTATGGTGTTAAGGTTGAAATAATACAAATAGTGGTATGTCTTGTAGGGTCTATTGGATTTTAGTGCAGTTATTAGAAGAAGTAGTTCAAAAATCTATCTGGTGCGTCACCCCCCTTTCCCCTTATGCATATTGAATTCTAGTTCTTCTTCTCCCTTTTCATCTCAAGCTATAGTTTAGGTGCTTCTTGACAGTGAGGAAGCCAACCTTCTCTAGAGATTCAACCTTAGAGCATAAGTCCCACACTTGGAGGTTATTTCCATGTTACAAAAGGTCACTTGTGGGTCATACCTCAAGCAAGGGTGCAACATTTTGTGTAAATAGTTCCTAGACCTAAAAATAAGAATATTATTGGAACTAAATGGGTATTCAAAAAAAGATAAATTAACAAGGTAAAGTTGTGAGAAATAAAGCAAGACTGGTTTGTAAATGTTATTAAGAGGAAATAAGGAATTGATTTTGAAGAAACTCTTGCACCTATTGCTAGATTAGAAGTAGCAAGAATGTTTCTAGCATATGCAACTTGTAAGGAAACTTGGCAATAAAGAATATAACCGTTTCCACATAATCCATAATAGATCTGAAAATAAATACGGAATTAAAATCCACATGCAAGAGAATAGACAACATACCCACAAAATTGTGACACAAGATATACCCTGGGAAACCCTCATTGAGGGAAAAACCCAGCCTCCAAAAGCATCCATCACCATGTATTATTTAGCAAAAATACCATTGCCAATCAACCATGGAAGCCTTCATGGCCATAGCCACAACCGAGAAAACTATGTGAACAAGCATGAATCCACACATCGCATGCCATGCTCTCAACCTTCACAAATGCTCCCTTGGCTAACCTATCAAGCCTTGTCCTGCTCGACTCTTGCCTTTTGTCTTCTCCTTGTCACTCTCTCACTCTCTCTACAACTAACCTTGTGGCTGCTTATATAGTAGCAAGTACCACAAAACCACCAAGTGGTATTACATAAGCCATGTGCTACCTAACCCACTGACCCCACATTTAATATTGGGTATTTAATTCTTTTCTCCAATATTAAATAATTACACAAAATATTATCACAATGTTACAATACAACTCATCAAGAATATTTCATGAGAATCTTTACATGTTGCACGTCCATCTAGGTACAACATTACATAATAAAATAAAATAATAAAATAACAATATTATGCAATGTGTGCAACACTCATTATCTCAACAATCTCCCACTTGTTGTATACATTGCATAGGGTCAATCCGTAGCCACATAAAATGAACAAGGGAACAATCCCTCCCAGCACATCCACCATCATGGATAAAAAATACACCAAGTGCTCCATCCTGGTACCCGCAACAAAATCAAAGTATCCAGCATCTTGAACATGAATGATCTCACCTCCTATTATGCCACTCCCACTGGACATACATAGAAGCCATCCAAAGAGAAAGCCACCCAACCTGTCGCATTAGAAGATCATAAAATCTTGTACCAACTGAAATTCCAAGCACAAATAACCTGATCCAAAGGTAATCACATGTATCCGTATTTGTCAAAATATCCATAGTTGAAATAGCACCCACAACAAGTGCCAAACCCATTCAACTATCTATACCTCAAAGGTATAACAAGTGAATCTTATATCACCGACATATCCAATCTATAACCTGCAATCACAAGCCTCAAGAGCAATACCTGCTACATATATACCAAGAAGCTCCCACTGCAAAAGATAATGTCAAATCTATAACCAATCCACTCAACACATCTCAAAGAAGTGAATCCATGTAGTATCAAGGACATCCACAATACATAAAATAATATCCTGCAACTCTCATAACAAGTCTCCAATGCTCTCCCAAGTTCACCACAACCAACAAAGGAAAGAGATAAAGGAATAACCATGTCATCTCTCACATGACATACATGAGCACAAACCAGTGATCACAATCTCCAACCAATCTCAAATCCAATGTAAGCAAAATTGAACATCTAGGAAGATAACCAAGACCAGAGAAACCATGCAAATTAAACCTGTATCATGTCCTTCTACACACACCTCTAGATGTAAACTGTGCAAGTATGATCTCCTCCATAAAACCCCAACAAGAAGCCTCAACAACACCCAAACCATATCTTATAACTAATCATGGATGTAAGCCTCTCACAAGAAGATCAAACTCAATAAAACCATTCCTAAACCAAGGAATAACCATTCCTAATCCAAGGAATATGCCCAAATATAAAACCATCTCCCAAACTCAACCAGCATAACAACATATGCACATGGAGATAACCAATGCTAAACCATCTCTCAAATGAACCCTCCAGAACTAACTCATATACCATAGCTCAATATCCATATCCATGAAAGACAAGCACAAATATAATGCAACTGAGAGAAACAATGGGCTATACCTCTCAAGTAGCAAACTGCCGAGTAGACCAAGAGTGGGGAATGAGAATTCTCATCATGATAACCAAGTCTCCAACCAAGACTCATCTAAGAACAATCTCCTCTCAAGTCCATATCAGGTGACTGCCCCTTGGACTTCCTGCTGAAACCATCAACCGTCCCAACAAATACTTCTCTAATCCAAGAGAAATCAGCATCACCACCGTCTCTAAGTATCCATGAGCACCTATAACCAATTAATTCATGCCAACTCCAAATGCAACATAGCAATATCATGGAGTATCCAGCTTATTATCAGTGTACTCAATACCAAGAAACTAAACCAAGATCAATGTCAAAGTTCCAACCATGGCCTCAAGAACATAAACATGACAACATGGTCTTACCATCTCAACTAAAGAGATAACATGCTCCACATGAACACACCATAACATGTCACAACTCTAAACGCGTATCAAGAGTATACCATGACATAATAATGAAACCATCCTCACACCAAGGATAACATGCCAAATAAAAGCATAAACCACACCTTTACCAAGAACCCTATGTGTCCTTAAGATGCAACCATCTCCATACACCATGAAGAAAACCAAGAACTCCATGAGTCCTCAAGATCTAACCATCTTCAAACACCATGAAGATAACAAGTGCACCATGCAAATGTCAAAGATGCTTCTGCAGCAACAGGATCTAAGACAAACCTCCAACATCTACAAACACTCAATAAATATATCAATGCCAACAATCCCACTCAACTGTGGTACCAAGTCACCTATGGCATCATAAAATCCATCTCCTATATGAAGATCCAAATCAAACCAGGAACTAATCCTGCACTATCACCTCATCACTGTCACAAGCTCCCACTAAACCATGTATCCAAGCTATCCATGACATCATGATGAAAACCCATCCTCTAACCATGAGAATCAACCAAGGCATCAAACTATCAAAGAACTCAAAGTGCACATCATGAGCTCCTCAAAAGAAACCAAATAACCATGATCCTCAACCAAGAAGATATACCACCATAACCAAATCAGAAATCCAAGCTAATGAACATGAAGGATGTACCTGTATAGCCAATCATGTCATGCCAAAATCCATGGCACCATGATCACATCCATGAACCGAGCATCTGGCTCTCAAAGTGTCCAACCTGTCAGCATAAAATAGTCAACCACAATTCTCCACCATGACTGTACCTGGTAACAACATCTCATCCCTTCTACATGAAGAAAATAGTAAATCATGTGACTTAGGGCATAGACAACCCAAATCCAAGCCACCAATCTGAATATGCATCAATAATGAAAGATCAATGGGCAAAGACAACCCATAACCAAGCTATAAATGCAACCTGTAAGTATAGACCGCTTACAAAATTGCACAACTTGTAGATCTAACAAGTCATCATGCTATCCAAACCAAACACTGATTACTATATCATCATGAGACCAATCTAAAATATGAACTGAGTATATAATGACATCAAATCTTAAATCTCCAATACCATAAACTCACAATGTTACCATAGTCAAAATATACCTATAAGCTGTTCAGATCAATATATCAAAAAATAAATCATGCCAAACCTGCACCAAATCTAAACCAATGTGTAGAGCTCTCCAAGAGCTTTCCGTTGACTACTCGAAGTCCAAAATCTGACTCCGTATGCCCAAGTTATGCCCTAATCCGTGCTCAAAATAAATAAAATCTGACTTTAGGGCTCTTAAAACCTGACAAAATTTTAAAATCACAGAACCAAACCTATGCCATGTTGTAGTGCTTTGAATTAGCTTTCCAACGCCTACAAGAACTCTAAAATCTGATATTCTGAGAGAAAGTTATGACCGTTTTACTAAGATAGTCTTTTTACCATTTTCAGTACGATTTTTTATTTTTTATTTTTTCAGTGATGAAAATTCCGACGGGACTAAATTTGACAACCATCATGGGCTGAAACTAAAAAACTCTTTCATTTCCTCTAAACATGGCCAAACTAGGGCATATTATATATCAAAATTTATGGAAATGTCGACCCGAATCCAATGGTGAGGTCTGTTTTTATCTAGGAGGTCATTTCTGCAAGCTACCCCCCAAAACCCTCATTTAAATGAAACATCCAAAAAAATCCTTTTGTCCAACAATTTCACATGCCCAAATCTTTTAACATCCCATCATAACAGCAAACCCAAAAACCCTCAGATCTGCAATAAAAACTCATATATCTTGCCCTTTCTTTTATCCTCTCATGCATTCCCATGGATTCAATCTAGGGTTACAATAATAAAACCATAGCTTACAATAATAAAACCATAGCTCTGATACCACTTGTAAGGAAACTTGGCAATAAAGAATATAACCATTTCCACATAACCCATAATAGATCTGAAAATAAATACGGAATTAAAATCCACATGCAAGAGAATAGACAACATACCCATAAAATTGTGACACAAGATATACCCTAGGAAACCCTCATTGAGGGAAAAACCCAGCCTCCAAAAGCATTCATCACCATGTATTATTTAGCAAAAATACCATTGCCATACAACCATGGAAGCCTTCATGGCCATAGCCACAATCGAGCAAACTATGTGAACAAGCATGAATCCACACATCCCATGCCATGCTCTCAACCTTCACAAATACTCCCTTGGCTAACCTGTCAAGCCTTGTCCCGCTCGACTCTTGCCTTTTGTCTTCTCCTTGTCACTCTCCCACTCTCTCTACAACAACTAACCTTGTGGCTGCTTATATAGTAGCAAGTCCCACAAGACCACCAAGTGGTATTACATAAGCCATGTGCTAAAACCATGTGCTACCTAACCCACTGACCCCACATTTAATATTGGGTATTTAATTCTTTTCCCCAATATTAAATAATTACATAAAATATTATCACAATGTTACAATACAACTCATCAAGAATATTTCATGGGAATCTTTACATGTTGCACGTCCATCTAGGTACAACATTACATAATAAAATAAAATAATAAAATAACAATATTATGCAATGTGTGCAACACCCATTATCTCAACACAACTAACAAGAACTCTAAATTTTATCAAATGGATGTTAAATCAACCTTTCTAAATGAAGATCTTAAAGAAGAGGTGCACATTGAACAACTTGGTGGTTTTCCTTTGACATATGAGAAGGGTATGGTTTGCATATTGAAGAAGGAATTGTATGGACTAAAATATGCACCTAGATCCTGGTATGCGAGATTGGATAAACACTTGATGAATTTGAGTTTTGTAAAAGGTAATGCTGATAAAAATTTGTACTTGAGAAAGAACGATGATGACTTGCTGATTGTTGTAATATTTGTGGATGACATTAATTTTGGAGGTGCTAATGAAGCTAGTAAGACATATTTAGAATAAATGAAGAAGGAATTTGAGATGAGTATGATTGGAGAGATGAAATACTTCTTGGGATTGTAGATTGTGTAGAAAAAAGATGGATTTTTCATATCACAAGCTAAGTATCTTAGATATTTGTTGAAAAGATTTGGATTGGAAAATTGTAAACATGTTAGAACACCTATGATAAATGGATGTAAATTATCTAGCAAAGATAAATCCCTAGTGTAAAATAAACAAAGTACAGATCTATGATTTTTGGATTGCAATATTTGGCACATACAAGACCTAATATAGAAAATGCAGTTGGAATTGTGGTAAGATTCTAGAAAGATTCTAAAGAGACACACCTTGCAATAGTAATAATAATTTTCAAATACTTGAAAGGCACACCTAATTACAATTTATGGTATGACATATCACATTATTTTACATTATGTGCATACATTGATACTAATTGGGTAGGAAGTGTAGATGATAGAAAAAGCACCAGTGGTAGATAATTCTTCTTGGGAGGAAGACTGGTTTCTTGTCTGAGCAAGAAATAGGATTACATTTCACATAGTACAACATAAGAAGAGAATGTAATAGAAACACATAATTGTAATTAGATTACTTGGATGAAGCAGATGTTGAAAGACATTGGAATAGAGTTTACTGATCCTTTTATTAAACATTATGATAAGACAAGTATAGTATGTCAAAGAATCTAGTTTTACATTAAAAGAAAAAGCATATATCTATTAAGTATCACTTTTTGAGAGAGAAAGTTATAGAATAAGGAATCAGCTTGGAATATGTTAGCATAAAGGAGCAGATAATTGACATAGTTACAAAACCTTTGGCTAAGGACACAATTAAGTACTTAAGAGGTATGCTTTGGGTCATGTCCCAACCTAGTCTAGAGTAGTTGATGCAGGGGTTTATTTAGTCTAGTTGGTAGAAGAACACTATTTATTTATTTGGACTAGATACTTGATGCTTCTCCTATGGGGGAGTATCTTTGTTTAAGCTACGTCATTGAGGACTCTTGGTATTAGTATTTAATAGTGTCTTTAGATACTTGGGGCCTATTACATATTATTTTGGAAATGATTAAACTTATAAAATTAACACAATGATACCTTATTCATTGATGTCAATGGGTAAGAGAAGTGTACATGAAAAAAATCCTTGTGGGGAGAGATGAGTACATGAAAAACATTTTACTTGATGGAGAGAAATTATTCCTTATGGGGGAGAGTAATGCATTGATTGATATATGAGGGAGATTAACACCTTCCTTGTGCATGATGGTTATTGTATGGTTGTAGTTTTGACATGAAAAACTCTTTACAACTCATCTGAGATTGATATTACATTCATGGGCAACATGAATAGGGGAGCAAAGGCAGACAAGGAAGAGATATATTTGGTATTCATCGAACTTAGATGTTTTTCATATATGTTGTCCTTAATAGAAAAGGGGAAGATTATTAGCATGAACAATGATGATATTTCTATGGGGCATAGGCATTGCTAGAGATATGATTCAAAACTTATTTGTTGCAATCATGACAGTGTTTGTCATTGATATCAATATACACCTTCTTCTGTAAAGAGTTTTAGAGTTATAAAGGAAGAATTTTTTGGTGCGATCAATGGTCAGCGTAATATGTTATCTTCACGTGAAGGTACATTAAAAAGTCTCTCTAGATTCTATGTCTATGTTTGCAAAAAGAGATATCCAATTGAGATAAAGCCATGCGATGTTTTCTGGAAGTTTCTTTCAGAGAGAGTTTCTGGAAAGAAGGTACTTATAAATTGATCATACATTTTAATAGACATGGAATTTGGTTTAGCATGTTTAGCATATGGTTAGAGATATGTTGAAGATGTTATGGTTGAGATGGAGAAATCAAATATGCAGTTTGAGCCAATATATTGAAGAATGTTCAGAGTATTATTCATGTGAACTGACTATTGTAAAAATCATTGTAAAAAGAGTTTAATTATAATGTAACATGTATTCTAATATCTTAAGAATGTCCTATATTATTATTATAAATTGAGAAAGCCTTAAGGCTAACTCAACACTTGGTTTTAGGACTTGGTATAAAGGAAAGATCATTTCCTTGTGGTTAAGTTTGAACTATATTGTTTTGATAAGTGAGATCATTGTGCGATCTTGAATGTGAATTCAACTAAGTCACAATAGAGATTGATTGATGTATTTTTTGGAAATATTATGAAAGGCTAAGTTATTAAGAGGGGAGGGGTGAATCAGTAACCAATAAAATTTAATCCTTAATTAGCAATTAATTCTTCATGTTAGTTTTGATCTAATTGCACACATGAGACATTGAAAACATCAAGGCATACAACACTTTTAACACACAATTTCATGACCTAGAAACCTTCCAAATAGAAACTAGGGTGGGGATGATACCCACAAGCTTTAGTACTATAGTATAAAGTTGGCTGGTTAACTCTTACAATGACCACTTCTGATGATATTCCCTATTAGGAGCAATAAGGACTGCGAGGTCCACCTTGCAAAAGGATTTAAAAACATACAATGAAGTATGAACTTGGTAAAGAGATTTACACAAGACCGTTAGGTCTACCTTGTTAAAGGATTTGACTAATCCACCTATTAGGATGAAGCAGTGGCTGATCTCTGATCTGTAACTTGGTTTGTTAAATATGATTCCTCTAAGTGTACAAATCACCTTGCTGTGATAGATAAATCTTTGCTACTCCTTATACTACTATAGCCTTTGTAATTCACTCTTCTTCTCTTCTTTGATTATTACATTACTTCATCTCATGTTATTTTGGATGTCACATAGTACATTACATATATACCAATTCAATTTACAAATTACAAAGTTGACTGCAATACAAGTTTACACAAGAATCACAAAGTTGGCCAAAGTGTAGAAACTCGAGTTTTGAAGATTGACTTGATGAGATTCTGATACTTGGCATCCATTGTCAATGCTCAACATCATCATGCACTTGGTGGACATAGAAGATCGGTCCAAATTACAAAGTTGGCCACAATACAAGTTTACACAAGAATCACAAAGTCAGCCAAAGTGTAGAAACTTGGGTTTTGAAGACTAACTCAGTGAGGTTCTGATACTTGACATCCACTATCAATGCTTGACATCATCATGCACTTTTTAGAAATAGAAGCTTGGTCCATACTAATCACTTCCAAGTAGTCTTGAACTTGGTCTACACTGGTGACTTGGTGAATATTGTGAAACTTGGCATATAAACTGAATCATTTGATTCACATTGCATAGCTCGACCAATGCTATCACTATGATCTTGATATAAACTGAGTCACTTGGTTAACATTGAGTAGCTTCTTTAACACTAGACTTGCATCACATCAACTGTGAACTTGGTAAGCACTACACAAATTGGTTTGCATTGGTAAACTTGGCGTACACTAAGATGCTCGATTTACACTACTGATCATCTCCATAGTGGTAAATACTCAGTGCAAATTGAAATCTGTCCAAAGTACTTGGTAGAAATTGGAGAACTTGGTAGCGACTAAAATGCTTGGTTAACACTGTTAACTATACAAAATGCTCGGTAGATACTTACAATCTGAATAAGTGCATGTCACTAATAACAAACATGACTAGAATGTCAACAATCTCCCCCTTTGGCATTAGTGACAAAAACACTTATCAGTCAAAATTGAATTCAAGAATGTTCAAGAATATCTTTATCCATCACCTTATGTCTCCAACTCGGTAAAGTATACTATTTTTGAGATTTTTCAAAATTGGTATTGTAAGAGATATATTCCTGTACATGGTAATGCTCCCCAAAATAGTATACTATACATCTGATATATACATTTAAATACATCTCCTCCCCTGTATAAAATATACATTTTCTCTACAATCTTTTAATCTTCTTCCCCTTTCTCCTTACATCTTCTTACATCTTCTCCCCCTTTTTGACATTGATGCCAAAGATTTATGCTATATGTACTTTACACAATAATGCCAAAATGTGATAAGAAATCTAAATGCACCTTCAAGATAAGCACCAAATTATTGTCCCAATTTTCTTGCAAAACCTTGCATGTGTGCAATCCAATCTACACTTTTGCTTCCAATTCTATCATATGGTCTCCAATGGAGAAGTTGTTTTTATGGATGAGCATTTTTGAATGTGCAATGTGCTTTTGCAGTGCACCCAAGTTTAGGAGAATCATGTTTTGAATTTCTATCAACATAGATCTTATTCTTGCCTCTTCTTTTAGCAATTTTTCCTACTTATTTGTCAAGAATATGATCTTGTTGAAGTGGACAGAGCTTGAACTTGGGTTCAACTATAACTGTTGTGCACTTGCCTTTAGATCCTCATCAATCTTTGACAATTTATCTCTTATTTATTTTGTGAAAATTGATGTATCACAAAGTTTACCAAAAAGTAAAGATACATTAATGTAGGAGGTCTCTAGAGAGCCTAGAATAGTAGATAATTCTACTTGATGAATAGTAATTTGTTGAGCAATCAATTCTAAAACTTTATTCTCAGCTTTCTGCAACAATTTGTCTTATCCATCCAAATCTTCATTATATTTATGGACTACCTCTACTAACCGATACAAAATTGGTTGAGAAGTATCAACCTCTATGCCTAGAGCCTCTGCTAGAATATTCTTAGCATCCTCAATTATCTTAAATTCCTTGTTTCTTTCCTCTCTAAGCCTTTGCTACTTGGCTTTCTTTTGAAGAAGTTCCCCAAAAACATGCATCTGATTTGGATTTAGATTTGAGATGTTCCATTTAGGAATGAAAATCTCCTCATCAAGATCTATATCTTCTTCCTTGTCTTTTCCTTTTCCTAAAAAAATTGTGCTTGGTTGAGACTTGGTTTCAGTTGTCCTTGCATGGTAGGAATGGAAACAATTGTAGAAACTCAGGTTCTAAAGACTAACTCGATGAGGTTCTAATACTCGACATCCACTATCAATGCTCGACATTGTCATGCACTTGGTAGACATAGAAGCTCGGTCCATATTGATCACTTCCAAGTAGTCTTGAACTCGGTCTACACTGGTGACTCGACGAATACTGTGAAACATGACATATAAACTGAATCATTTGATTCACACTACATAGCACAGTCAATGCTATCACTAAAAGATCGGTATAAACTGAGCCACTTGGTTAACACTAAATAGCTTGATTAACACTAGACTCGCATCACATCAACTACGAACTCGGTAAGCACTGCACAATTCAATTTGCACTGGTAAACTCAACATACATTGAGATGCTCCATTGGTAAACTCAACATACACTGAGATGCTAAGTTTACACTGCTAATCATCTCCATAGTGGTAACTACTCGGTGCAAATTGAAATTCGTCCAAAGGACTTGGTAGCAACTATAGAACTTGGTAGCAATTGAAATGCTTGGTTAACACAGTTAACTGTACAATATGCTTAGTAGATACTCACAATCTAAATAAGTATATGTTACTAATAAAAAACATGACTAGAATGTCAACATTACTGTGAGCTTTAAAGGACCTGTATTCGAAAAGGAGTTTTGGTTTTTTTAGTTTAGAGATCTTGTATATGCTTATTTGAAATATTTTCTAGTGAATATTATTTTTGGGGCTATTTGAACACTGGGTTTAGTGGTCCTCCTTTCAACTCTTAATAGGGTTGGCACAACTCCTAATAGAGTTGGAATCTTCAAACAATTGGAATCTTCAAACAATGATTCAAAGTTTCCTAACAGGTATTTATATGTACTAATTATATTTCATTGGCTCCTAATAGAGTCTATCCTTTCACAAGGAACTTTTATATTAGTATATCATCTTGTGGACATCATTCCCATTGAGATTTTCCCTTTGATTAAGGGTTTCCCTAGTTAACATATATGATGTTATTGTGCATTCTTATTTTTCTATGGTTGTTGCATCTATTGTTTACATGTTTCAGAATTAATAAATATATTGAGAGTTATTTTAAGGATATGATTGATTCATCACCCCCTTTCTTAGTTATCTTGGAATACTTTACTTTCTAACATATTTTTGAAAATAATGTGGTACATCATTGGTAAGGATGTCACTAATACTGTTAATAATTTTTTTGGTACTTGAAGTGTTCTTAAGGAGATTAACTCCACCTTCATGGTGTTGATCCCCCAAAAGTTGGGTATTGATTCTATTGACTAGTTTTGGCAATTTTTTGTTTTTTCAATTCATTGTATAATAGAAAGTTCGTGTACTCTTAAGTTATTGAAAATCCTACTTGGTTTGATCTCCTTTTGGAAAAATGGTTTTGTGCTTGGGAGAAAATTTTGGACTCAATCATTGTGGTTCATGAAAATGTGCATTCCTTAGTCAACTTTTAGAAACAAGGATTCCTCACGAAACTTGATTTTTCCAAGGTGTATGACATAGTAGATTGAGAATTGCTCACGAAGGTCTTGAAGCCTTTTGGTTTTGGCAATAGATGTATCCAACTTATCTTCTGGTTGATTTCCACTCCTTTTGTTGTGATTCTCAATGGATCCTCTAAATTATTTTCAGTCCTCAAGAGGGTCGAGGAAAGGAGATCCAATTTATCCCATTTTATTTACCATCCTCATTGATTACTTGGGAAGATACCCATCTAAGTTGGGTTTTGAAGGTTCTGTTCATGGTCTCAATCATTCATCTCAACCCCAATCTTGCATTCACAAATAATTTATAGACGAAACTAACTTTATGGGGGAGATTTTTGTTAGGGAAGCCAGAAACATGAAGGCTACTTTAAATACTTATTCTTTACCACATATCAATTGATAAACTAGAATAAATGCTCCCTTTTTTTCCTTAACACTCTAGATGTTAGACAACAAAGAATCTCGAGATCTTAGGGTGTTTTATTGATAATGTTAGAGTAATAAAGTTCTTTCTTATTAATTAAATCACATTAATTTAATTATTAAGTCACTTATTATCTCTATTCTACTTAAGTTAAACTTTGGGCATATAATAATTAATTCCATGATTAATTATTATCGCGCAACCTAGGTTTTACCTTTAGAGTTTTGATCTCCTTTATAAGGATTGATCTTTTTGTAACATTCATTCACTTTTGATAATAACAATTTATCTTTTTGCTCATCATGAATGTCTCATCTATGGATCCAGGATTTCCAACCTCCATAGCTTTTGCTTCTCTCTTTCTGTGATAGTCATTTGCATACAGGTGATTCTTGGGAGAGGTGGGGTTGAACATTCATCAACTTCAACATGGTATTAGAGCTCCAGATCTTCATGCCCCTATTCTATTTGTGAAAGATTTGGCATTAGTTTTTATATTTGTGTCTTTTAGAGGATTTTGTATTGGATCTGGGGAGGACCTACTTTTTGGAGCACTTTGAGTCCAAACAAACATCCAAATAGACATCATTGTTGAGCTCAGAACAATCGAAAACCCCCACTTCCATATAAAATACATCCATTTTGGACGTTGTTAAAATTTGAGGTTTTTTTATACCTAGGCTGTACAACTTGGGCACATATTCCAAAGTGATGATTTTTTATTTTTATCAATTTTATTTATTTTATCAATTTTTTTTTGATTTAAAATAAATATTGAGATTTTTGATAAGCACTAGGGGAGCACATTGATTAGTTTTTGTTAAGAGCAGTGCATGTTTTACAAAAGGCAATTTAAAAAGGTGGAAGCAATTTTATTAGTCTATAGGTCCTTTCTTTAGGATGTACTATGACTTGGTCAACATTCTTGATGTAGGCCCTTTCCTCCATGCTCTTGGGCTCTTTGTGAGTCATCTTTTCATACCCCATGTTAGCCTTGGTTGATCCCTGCCCGTGACTTGTTTCAATGGGTCTTCAATTTTTGGGAAATGTCATTAGTTCAACTTGGATGAGCCCCGTGCTTGGGAAGTGCTCCATGATGTTGCTTCTTGGGGACATTTTCTTTGTGATTGGAGTGGATTTGGCCTTGGATTGTGTGCCTTGGACTATGCACCAATACCTGCAGTTTTGGGAGGATATGTCAGTTTCTTTGTGATTGAAGTAGATCTCTTTTTCCTTCCTAGGCAGCCCCACTTGGAAATAACACCTCTTTTTTGGTGCCATCTACCCCCACTCTCATTTATTTTGGAGATTGTGCTCAAATTTTGGGGGTTAGCCCCCACTTTTGTCGATAACTTTTGGAAGGAGGACCAACATTTTTTTCTTGACAAGCCTAGTCAATGACACCTTTTTGAATACACGTGTGATTTGAAACAAGGCATTTAAGAGGAAAAATACTATGCCATATTTTTGGGATCTACATCTCCTTCGCTATGATTTTGGGACCTCCTTCCTAGGCCATGTGGCATCTACTCAACCCATCTTTGACTCCTGTGCATTGTGTGGAGGAAGAAGTTTTTTTTTTGGGGCTGCGTTTATTTTAAGGCCTATGTGGATGCATGGGAAAATTTTTCTGGAGTAGACATTGCTGATGCATGTGAATGGGTGCCTCGTTCTCACCTCCATGTACTGCACTTTTTGAGAAGCTTTGGTGGAACGCTAACTTGGCACATGACTAGAACTTGGAGGTGTCATGCAAATTCATTTGAGCATTTTTTTTCATAATGGGTGAGTTTTACCATGTGTACTTGCATCAACCTCCCATGTCTTCAGATTGCTTGCACTTTTTTGGTTAGCACATGCACATGTTTTGCATGGTAAATCTCTATCTTTGCTCACAATCAACACTTAGTCTTGGGTTTGTGGATTTAAAAAAAAATGCAAATTTCTCGAGCACTTGTAATTTGTTTTCTGTCTCTTCTCGTATTGCATCATGGGATATTTTTTGGAGACATACCATGAGAAATCATGGTACCTTTTTTGGTAGACTTTTTGGCAGATTTTCACTTTATTTGGCATATGTTTATCTTGGCCACCAAATTTTTCTTCTGGCATCAGACCTTTGATCCAACATAGTATTTCATGTGATTGGATATTTTTTTGGTACGAGTCTTTTTTTGGATTTTTTTTCCCTTGACAACCATTTGACCATCAAATTTATGCTTATCATCTGCTCATGTCAGCACTACATCATCAACCTATTTGCCCTTCTCGCCTTGTTTGGACATACCTTCAATTTTTTGCTCATATCTCAGGCATACAGACTCCATTTAAAAAAAATAAGATATCACTAGAAAGCTGGTTCTGAGCCCATTATAGTGGTACATGTATTTTTAAGTTTTGATGCATTTTATGGCATTTTATACTATCAAAATTAGGGGTACAATTTTGCACTTTGGGGGACATATCTTGGGCATCTAATCTTTGATTTGAGAATTCTTTATATCATTCGAAAGGTCTTTCACAAATCTTTTGAGAAATGCTAGTTATTTTTCCAGATTATACTCCAAGCATATTTTATTTATTTTTTACCATTTTGCATTATGGTGGATATCTTGGTTGTTTTAGGTTTGGGTATTAATTTTGTTGCTACATATGTTTCTTTATATGTTGTATTATCTATTGTATCAACCTTATGTCTCTTCTAGTCTATTTAGACACCATTTGTATGCATTCGTGCAAATGCACTGAGATAAAGTGCCATATTGTATCTGTATTTTTCTTTTAGTTATTTTTCCTTGTTTTTCCTTCTAATTCAAGTCGTGTCATCTGAGGAAAATCGTACAAATTATTGTATTCTTTGGATTCACCATATCTTGTGCCTTATTGTACATGCATTACTCCGATTAAAGTGCCATGGGGAGTTGATGTTTTGCCTTTTTTTTTGCCATATTCCTTTGTCCAGTGAGTTTCCCTTCTATGATATTAGCCTCATGACATGTCTAATTTTGATCATCTAAGTACAAACATATGTATTCATTTGTGTATCTTGATCATGGTTATTTTGGCCGACTCTTTCAGTTGCCTATCACCTCACCCTTGTCTGCATTAGGGGGGTCCTTCTATTGTTTCTCATGCTTGGTTCAGTGGAGTGAGCTATGTATTTAGTATTTGTTCCTCTGTACTAGGTGGATGTAGTGGCTAGGTACCTATTCATTTTGGTAAGATGGATCATTTACCATATAGACACTCTTCTTTTCATTCCTACTTTGGTTGCAGCCTTCCATGTTCGATTGATCAACTCTTTAGGCTTTGGTGTTTCATGCCATTTGTATCTTTGGGTTTAGTTGCTTACCTTTGTGTGCCTCCTAATTCGACACAGATTATAGTCTTCTCTACCTAGTTAGGTTCTATTTCAGTAGAGGTTCTTTAGATCAACAGTTACTTTTTACAGAGCTTTGCAACTTCTACATGCTTCAGTGGTGTTCTTCAAGATCATCTTTTGTTCATATCTTCTAGCACATTCCCTAGTTTGGAGGCTTCTTCAAACCTTCACTAGTTCTTTCAAGATAATTTCCATCTCTTTTTGGAGTAGGGGTTTTCCCATTTTAGTTTTCTCTATTTCTCCTCTTTTTCGAGATTTGGCTATGCTTTGGTACCTCATCAGGCTTTGTTTCTAGGACCCAAATTTAATTTCAGTTGTAGTTTCTAGGTTTTAGCTACTCTCTAAGTTTATCTTAAGGGAGGTGGTAGAGTAATAAAGTTTTTTTCTTATTAATTAGATCATATTGATTTGATTATTAAGTCACTTATTATCTCTAACCTTCTTAAGCTAATCTTTGAGCATATAATAATTAATTCTTTTCTTAATTATTATCATGCAACCTAGGTTTTACCTTTTAGGGTTTTGATATCCTTTATAAGGATTGATCTCTATATAACATTCATTCAATTTTGATAATAGCAATTTATCTTCTTGCTCATCAAGAATGTCTCATCTATGGATTTGGGATTTCCAGCCTCCATAGCTTTTTCTTATCTCTTTCTGTGATACATGCTTGCATACAGGTGATTCTTGGGAGTTGTGGGGTTGAGCTTTCATCAAATTCAATAGATAATCTTCCAAGATCCTATTTGGCCCCTCCTCTATTTCTTAATCTTCTAGTCTTTTTGGAATTGTATTATTGATAAATTTAATCGTAAGATGGTTAGTTGGAAAGGGAACCTCCTTATAAAAGTTGGAAAAGTGACCCTTGTCAAAAGTTATCTTCTAAATCAATCGATGTATGATTTAAGCCTCTTTAAAATTACTAGCAAATATGCAAATCTATTAGAAAGGATTCAAAAGAACTTCTTATGGTTGAGTGTGGAAGAATGGAAAAAGGATGCCCCTTATTTCTTGGGACCAAATTTGTAGGCCAAAATCAATAGGGGGCTTGGAAATTAGACCCATAAAAAGGCTTAATAAGGATTTGCTAGCTAAAAAAATTTAGAGGATGTATTGTGATGATAGGGAATGGAATTTATTGTGGAAAAGAAAATATTTATATGTTTTTCCAACTACTAGAGACTCTTTAGATGTGCTATGGAAGGAGGGTCTCATATTTGGATATTTGTTCAAGACAGTAAATAGGTGGCTCAAAATGGTATAAGGTAGAAAATTGGAAATGGTAGAATGATTTTCTTTTGGGATGTTACCTGGATGATGGATCATCCCTTAAGGAATATGATCTTGAGGATCAGGAGATTATTGATCAATGTAAAAATATCTATGGTAATATGGTTTCAAACTATTAGATTAATGATAAGTGGGCGAGCCTCGTTCTTTTTAATCCTAACTTTTTGGACAATTAGAAACATTTCAATGCATAGAGATTAAATGTGGATATTCCTAATTCAATTATTTGGGGCTATAGTCCAAATGGTTTTTACTCTACTTCTTTAGGCTTGCCAATACTTATCATTAAGGAGGATCCTCCTTTTTGGGCCTCCTGCTAGATCAAATGTATTACTTTGAAAGTGGGCATCTTTTATTGGATAATGGTTTAAAATAGAATCCCATCTCTGCAAAAATTATGTAAAAGAGGATTCAATATGGTTAATAGTTTCTTTCTATGCAAAAAATATGAGATATTTGCTTATCATATTTTCTTCTCTTGCCCCTATGCTTGGGAAATTTGGAATCACCTTCATGCTGGCTAGAATCTAAATTGGATTTTCCCAAGAAATATGGAGGAATTCCTTAACCAGTGGGTTTTCATAGCTTCAAATAAAAATTCTAAGATCAATTGAAATATCTCTCCTCCTATATATGTTGGAACATCTAGAAGGAAAGAAGCCATTGCATCTTTAGAGATAAAGAGGCTCCGACATTCGTGATCATTAAAAATGCTATAAGATCTATTAAGAATTTTTTTTTTACTATAAAAAAGAAAGACAATATTACTGATGATGGATTTTCCTAGGAAGCTCCTCTCTTATGTTAGCTTAATATTAGAAGTGTTAAATAAAATATTAGAGATGAGATTGTTTGGTGTTGTCCCTATAATGCTTGGGCTAAGGATAACTTTAATGGGGCTGCCAAAGGCAACCCAGGTCAAGATGAGTGTAAAAGACTCAAATGGTAATTGTATTGATGCGATGGCTTTCCCTTTAGGCATCCAAACTAGCCACATGGTAATTGCTAAGGGTGATCTCATTGTCATCAAGATAAATAAAGATACTAACCAAAAAAACATTTGGTTGGAGGGTGATTCAAATTAAATCATTAAGTATTTGAATGATAGGTCACTACCGATGTGGAATATTGAGATCATCATAAAAGAAGATAGAAGTATTCTAAACTCTATTGAGCAGGTCATTATTTATCATAATTATTGCGATACTCATATAGTAATTGATTGGAGTGAAGCATGAGATTTTATGGCATGATAATCTTGCCCAAAATTTTATTCTAAAGGAAATAATTAATGAGGATAGGAAACATAGTGTCATTGGCAACATAAATAAATATGATGCATATGATAAGAAAGTGTGATCATTACAAGTTGAGGTGAAGGAGCCATGCCTTATGAATTATTGTTCAGTGACATGTTTTGTGGGTCTTTTTGGCCTTGGTTTCTATAATCTTTAACATCAATATGAGAAAATCTTTATCTTTGAAGACTTCAATGAAAAAATTCAAGTTAGTTGTAGAGATATGGGGAGGAGCAAGAGCTGAAATCATGCAAAGAGTGGAGAGATATCCCACAAGTTTGGGAGTAGCTTGACAAAGGATGAGTCACCACCTATCTCGAGAGGCTCCATGACTTTAATCTGGAGGCTAACTTGAATTCTACAAGGGTTGGAAATGGTACATTGTGGCAATGTATGGGATATATAATGTCCCCTTTTCAATACCACTAAATAAGAATCCAAATATCTCCATAATTTCCTGGTAGAATAATTTTCTTATAATATATGTATATATATATATAAAATTATGAATAAGTTTATTAATATATTTATCGCTTCATATATATAACCATTCAACATATTGATATCATTACACTAATGATATATATATTTTATAATAATAATAGATCCATTGTTATCATTTTTATTTATTCTTATTATATTTATTCGAATTATAATCAATTTAACATTATTATTAATTTTAATTTATTTAATATTTTTATATTTAATTATTATTAAAATCTTACATTAAAATGGGGATATTACAATCCACCCCTCTCAAATTTGCTTTTCCTCAAGCAATTGATGTGATACTAATTTATTCATAGCTAAGAATCTTTCTTTCCTACATATGTGCTAAACACTTGCAAAAATACACATTGGCCTATGTAAGAGTATATTAACAAAGATACAAAGTAGACACATTAATGCATGAAGCCACAATGAAAACATGAGGTAGACATATGAATGCATGAAGATGCAAAGAAGACATAAAGAAAACATGTTGATGCATGAAGACACGATGTAGATAAAGAGTATACATGATAAAAAATTAGTTGGATTACTTTTCACAATTTTAAATAAGAAATGGCTAAGGAAATGTTTTACCAACTTGATAATAAATATTGTGCTCCTATCCCTTGTCTAGAAATTCAAAGTTCTTGGAGATGTATCTTATAGCAATTTTCCTTTAGCTAGTACTACAATAGGGTGCCTGAGTAGTTCTCCCTTCATTACAAACTTTCTCTCACATGCATAATTCCATAGTGGATGGTAGATTTACAGCCACTCAAGTTTGGAAATGATCTATGTGGGGTTTCCCATATTGGGAGTCTCTTGCCCCAACATGAGATATTTACTCCTCTCCCTACATGCACACTCATTATCCACTCAGTATGTACTTAGTTTTGTAGTGGATGGTAGATTAAAATTTCCTAAGTTTGGAAATGATCTACATGGGGTTCCCATATTAGGATTATCTTGTCCCAACATGAGTGATTTATTTCTTCCCCTATGCACACTCCCCACCCACTTGGTATGTGCTTAGTTATGTGGTAGATGGTCTCGAGTTTAGATATGATCTATGTGGGATTCCCATAATGAGATTCTCTTGTTCCAATGTGAGCAATTTAATTCTTGCCATGTGCACACTCCCTAACCACTTGGTATGTTCTTAGTTCTGTAGTGGATGGTATATTTACAACTTATTGAGTTTAGACACGATCTATGTGGGGCTCCTATATTGGGATTCTTTTGCCCCAATGTGAGTGATTTATGCCCCCCCCCCATGCACACTCCCTATCCACTACATACTAATACGAAAGGTCTCATAGACTTATCAAAAAATTATTAATAACGTCAATTATTATTATATTAGAGTTAAACTATGCTCCCTCTAGATAACATTGTACTTAAAATTGAAGATAATGATAAATCCTACTCCCGATGTTATTGGAAACAATAAACTATAATGATAGTAATATTTACATTGATAAATAATATCATGACTTTCCTCATAATACAATTATCATTCTATTCTTAATTTAATAGTAATCATATTCAATATTTATAATTGTATTTAAATTTCATTTCATTTTACATTTAAAACTCAAAATATTACTAAATTATTTAGATTATAATGTTAAACGTTAACATACTTCTACTTACCTTTGTGGTGGGTCCCTTATACCTTCTATGGCGCATGCAATTATGTCTTTTTATATTCTCATACCCAAGTAGCATGTGAACTAGAGTAGTATTTTAATAACTAGCACTTGCACCTAAAGGAGGTGCAAGGGATAAGCTGATAGGTGTTTGATTTAAAAGTATAAAAGGAAATACCGATAATAACTTCTTCCTAGGGAATATACATCATCACGTGATTACTTAAATGAAAGGAGACAATGCCTTTGGTTTAATGACTATGAAGTATGCTCCTAAATTTCTCTTATTGATTAAAGAGAACCTACACAACTATTGTTGATAGAAATTGAAAATTTTGAACAAGGAGATCTCATGCTTCAAGAGAAATTTGAGATCAATTGCTACAGAAGAAAGGTTATGTTAATTTATTGTATTGCAAAGTCCTTCTTTAGACAAAGTTGAATGCACATATTTAAAAATAATAAAAATGAAAGCTTGTTTTTGCCCAAATAATTAGAGAACCCAAGTTCAAGAAAGATCTTTTTCTATTTGTAGGAGGGGAGTATAGTTTGATAAAAACAAGTCTTAATCCAAGTTCATCATATTATTCAACAATAATATTTCAAAAACCTCCTACAAATTCATTCTAAGTGAAGAACTTATTGATATAGACTCTAAACAAATTCAACAAACCCATATTAAGTCTCACATCAACTATCAATCCAATCTTATTATACTTGTAGTAGGTAAAATTAAGTGAATTAATTTTGGATAAATCATAAGTAATAATTTTTTTGTTAATTAAGCATTTCTATTATAATATTTTAAATCTCAAATATAATTTTTAATCTCAAATATAATAGCTTGACTTGATTTGGTGTTATAGGAGGTCTTTTTTGGAGGCTTCCTCCATTTTTTTGGCAAATTTTTTGATGTATGTAATTAATTGTTACTAAAGTATGATTATATCAAGCTTGAATTTAAATTCGAAAGTATTTACTTAAATGTTTGGTTACATATACATATTTTTAAATAAAATGTATATAGTCCAAAGGGTTTTGCTTAGTTGATGAATTTTCATTATGGAGACCTTGGTTCAAATTAGAGGGAAATCTTTATGGACTTCTATATTGTGACTATATACATTCATTATATATGAAAAAGATATATTAAAAAATAATCAATGTTATATGACCAATTAAACACCAATTTAATAAATTAACAATCCACTAATTCAAATAATTTTATCACTACTAGTAATTGTTATTGTTGATTTTTATGGATCTATTGCAATGTATTAAGCACTACCATTGTATGTGGTATGTGTTTTCCAAATGCAACAATCACTTACATTTATATTGAGTAGAAGCTAAGAATATACATTTCCCTTCATGGGACATGTCTATTCGTTAATCAGATAGTCAATATAATAATATATTTAATCACACACACACACACACACACACACACACACACACACACACACACACACACACACACACACACACACACACACACACACATTTTTCTCTCAATCCAACAAAAGCTATCGAACATCAACACTCCCTCTTAGCTAGGGATGATAAACGTGTATTACCTCAAAGTATATCAAGTTAGCAAGATTAAGAATATCTTTGATCAAAAGATATTCATCATTTTGATATCACATTTAATATCAAGAGTATTGGTCCCGTAGAATACCAACATATGATATTCACCAAATACTCAACTAGGTTTGATATCACATCTGATATCATTAGTATTGGTCTATGAGAATACATGATATTCACCAATTACTCAAAAATGTTTGATATCACATCTGATATCAAGAGTATTGGCCTCCCACAATATTAGTGATATTCACCAAGTACTCAAAATAAGGTTTGATATCACATTTGGTATCAATAGTATTTGCCTCCTAGAATATCAATGATATTCACCAAATACTCAAAAGGTTTTGATATCACATCTGATATCAAGAGTATTGGCTTCCCAGAATATCGATGAAATTCACCAAGTACTCTTTGAGCAATGGCCTCCCGAAATGTTGAGATGCAAGACATTCACCATATACTCAATTTGTTTGATCTCATAAGACAAGTTATCGTAAGATCGTCACCTTACATTAACTTCTACAAATACAAGTGACATCATTTGGAAGTCGTCACTTCCTCATGATGTACATAGGGGGTAGGCCCATTAGAATCATAGTTAAACATATGGACTTTCAAACTCCCTTAGAATAACAATCAGTTGAGCTCCTCATCCAATGATGATTCTGAAGGAGCGTCAGAATTCCTCTTTTAAGGGTTGCCTCTAATGAAATGTCAAACTCCCTCTGAATCTTAATCTCCCTCAAGTACAACAATAACATTCTTGGAAAGAAATATCAAGACAAATACCTCTTATAATATAGATAGAAATAAGAGAGAGACTACATTTAATTAAGATAAGATAGTCAAGGATGATAAATATTGATCACACATCAATTTAATAATGTCAAATTTATCAAATGTCATTATTAGATTTTAAAGCATTATATATATATATATATGCAATCTATTTCATAAGAATGTAAAAGAAACATAATTAATATATCATTACTTACCTTGAAGGGTCAGTATCCATCCTTACCTTACTAAATATACCCTCATCATCTGGTATGACTTCTTATTTTGTTGTCTAAACTAAGGTGACAAATATACTTGGTATTTGTAACCCTTTCAATGGTGTGATAGATCATATCCATTATGTGAGGAAATGAGGCATCGATGCAGGTGACATCCTAATTTGAATTCTATATAAATAATTCTGACAATTATAAAACATACTCTTCTTCCTTTCCTAGCAAAAGCTAGTCCAATAGTAGGAAGGTGGTCCTAATATATTATCGATATCATTTCAATCCTTGTAGGAGACATGCCTTGGTCAAAGGTCTTCATCCCTTATTATCGATATCATTCAGAACTATGAGGATGCACCCATGTTTTAAATGCTGCAACAAAAGTTTCTTCCCTTCACCAATATATGGCACCATGAGATTTTCGACATCATCCACAAAGAGCTCTAAGATCTCCTTATGCTTGTGTCCTTCATGCTTGGGAGTTACATGGATACCATGTAAATTTGTGTGAATCAATTATCGACCTTCACATGAGTCTTCCACGTAGCACCCTATCGGCCTCCCAGCTCTCAACTCACCCAATTAAAATTTGATAGGTTCCTCGATCATGGTGACAAACATAAATTTCATCATCCTTCATGGGTAGGAGTGAGGGAAGTAATCCTAAACCACTTCTAAATCCCTGAGACATGTGGAGACAACGTTGTGTGTAAGATTAAAATGGACTGAGAAATATCTTACAAAAGTCCACTTGGTAGACACAACATCGATAAGAGAATGATCACTGGTCCAATAGACATCTGACATATTTTGCAAGATCTAAGACCATCTACATCTGGTTTACATCACTCGTCTATGGCATTCATTGATTTGAAATTCCAAGCACAGAGATAAAGTTGCCCCTTCTCATCACTGTCAGGTATGTTCCAATCTTATTAGCGGGGTTGTCTCTGTGATCACATATGCAAAAATAGATTCCATTTCATCTCAAATAATTTGTGAGCTTCGAAATTTTCTATGCTATCCCAAATTTGTGCGAAGAATTTCTTGAACTTCCAATTTGGGGCATCCCAACAACATATGTCGTGTAGTGTGTACAAACTCTAATTTTCGTCTGCTGGTAATTCCACTTTGCATTTTCATTTCCTATGCCAATCTCACACATACACACAAAGTTATATGTCAAAGTTCTCTAACTATGAAAATGACATTTTCCATAACAAATCCAAAGAATATTTATTTATTTAATGGTGTAGACAAATGTTGCTCACTTTGATGACATTAAGGGACTTGTTATTTAAATGTTGTTATGACTCACAACAAACATCTTACGTGCCAATAACTAAATTGTTCTGAGACACTTACTGTACCATATTCCATAACAAATTGCATAGTGCATAATTATCTGTGAGATTCATTATGAATAGAATGTGCTGAATGCTGAAAGTCAAGTTGATTGTAAAGGTAATATGAGCCTGTGAGCCTGTGCTAGAAACCATGGTTTATTGTATGTAAATTGTTTATTGTAATACAATTTCTTAAGGGTTTTTGGGTCGTGGGTTTTTCTCGAAATGTTTTCCCACGTTAAAAGTACTAGTCTTCTTTGTTTATCTTGTGTGCATTGTATTTTCTACGTTCTTGTTTTTCCAGTGCACCTCAATGTTGATGAAATGGCTTTGAAATCTTTCTTATTTCTCCTATAAATTGGCATTAGGAAGGTGTTTCTGCATGTAGCTTTCCTAACAAGTGGTATCAGAGCCTAGGTTATCCTTGTTGGGTAGGGTTGTTTTTTGTGTCAATTTGGTCCCAGTGAGATTTTGGAAAGTGTTTATCTGGTAATTGAGATGGTGGGTATAGGGAGAGTAGAGATTGAAAAGTTCAATGGCATAAACTTTGAGTTGTGGAAACTTAAAGTTGAAGATATATTGGTTGATCGTGATCTATGAGTTGTTATGTCTGGTAACAAGAAGATTGGGATCTAACATATTAAAAGGTTAGAGAATTAATAAGGATGTAGCTTGTAAATTCCATTTTGTTGAACGTTCACAAGGAGAAAACTATACATTCTTTGTAGAAAAAGCTAGGAGATATTTATCAGGAAAAATCCTTGGTAACCAAGCTCTTCTTGAGAAAGAAGTTGTACTCTTTGAAGATGGATGGAGGAACGATTGTGGCAGATCATTTAAACATGTTCAATATGGTGATTACACAAATGACATCTGTTGGTGTGTTCGCGAGCGAAGAAGAGCATTACATGTTACTATTGTGCTCGTTGCCTAATTTATGGGATAATCTTGTGATGGCCATTGAAAGTACTACCACCTAGTTCAAAATGGATGAAGTAGTTGCTACACTTTTGTCAAAGGAGATGTAGAGGAAATCTTCTGAGATGGATTTTGAGAAAAAAAGAAAGAAGGACATGAAGCTTGAATGTTTTGGAAAGAAATCTATAGCGAAGTGTTGGAATTGTAGGCAAACTGGTCATATCCAAAAGGATTGTAAAGAGAAGAAGAAAGTAAAAATGAAGAGTTCTTTGATTCTGAGTCTTCTAAGAGTGATGATGAAGTTGCCAACAATGTTGCTTTGGCTAATTGTTCATCTAATGATGACTGGTTAGAGTAATTCAACCTTTGTGTGGAAGATGTTTGTCATGATGCCATGTGTGACTTGACACCATTGTATTGTGGGAGTCGTTGGCAGTGACGTAGATGCTATATGTAGCTTGACACCACAGTTTAGTGGGAGTTGTTGGTAATGATGTAGTAATTCATCTTCATTGGTATTGTAGATGTTGAAGGCACGAGATTCTGATGTAGCAAAAGGATCTTTACACATTTGCTGAAGTATTGTATGGAGATGTTAATCTTCATGTAACTGAAGATGTTGACATCTTGAGGGCTCAACAAAGTCTTTGATAAAGGTGTAGTTTATGTTATCTCTCTGGTTGAGAATGTTTAGATCATGTTGTCATTATTATGTTCCCAAGACCATGGTTGGAATTTTGACATGTTGATCTTGGTTTATCTTCGTTGTTTTGAGTACATTGATCATTTGTTGGAAACTTCATGATATTGCAATATTGCATTTGGAGCTCGCATGGATTGATGAGTTATAGGTACTCATGAATACTTAGAGACTGTGGTGATGTTGTTTAATGGAGTCATATCTGATTGACATTACTTGTGCAGTGGGAGCTTCTTAGTGTATATGTGGCAGATTGGCTTTGAGGCTTGAGACTGTAGCAACAGGTAGAATATGTTGTTGATTTTGAATTCATGTTGTATACCTTGGAGGTATTAAAGTGAGAAAAATTGAGTTTGAATGGTGCATGGCCTTGTTAAGTAACTCTATGGATATGAGTACATACTTTGTCAATTGGGAGATTATTGGTTTGTCGAAGCACATATGGTGCTTGTTGTACAAAGAGATCACTGTACAGTGTGTCCACCATACACTGAGACATTGCGGCAAGTCACCTGATGGTGAAGACAATACGAGGCCAAAGTGGTACAATGAAGTCAATATGCTAAGGAAAAGGGAATGATTCTGTGGTGAAGAAAGATTCCTGAGGCAAAGGGAATGTCCCAAGGTGAAGAAAGATTCCTGTGGCAAATAACACAAAGGCATCCTAATGCCCAAAGAAGAAGATAATGATCATAGGCATCCGTGTTGCTGGAGTCGTCTGCATTGTTGGAGCCATCTGTGTTGTCGAAGGCATCGACATCACTAGAGCCATTTGTGTTGCCAAAGGTGTCCACATTGCCAGAGTCGTTCGTGTGATCGAAGACGTCTGAGTGACCGAAGACATTTGATACTTGAAGGAGTGACTGTTGGATAGATGATTGACTATTGGATGGATGAGTTCAAGGCTGCTAATAACCAAATTGTTCTGTGACAATTGATGTACCAGATTCCATAACGAATTGCAGAGTGTATAAATGTCTGCAGGATTCATTAGGAACAGAATGGGCTGAAATGGTGAAAGTCAAGTTGATTGTAAAGACAATCTGAGCCTATGCTAGAAACCAAAGTTTATTGTATATAAATTGTTTACTATAATAAAAAGTTTTTTGAGGGTTTTTGGGTGGTGGGTTTTTCCCAAAAGGTTTTCCCATGTTAAAATTGGTCTCCTTTGTTTATCTTGTGTGCATTGTATTTTCTATGTTCTTGTTTTTCATGTGCATCTCAATGTCGATGAAGTGGCTTTGAAATCTTTCTTATTTCCCTTGTAAATTAGCATTAAGAAGGCATTTCCGTACGTAGCTTTCCTAACAAGTTCTTGACATTCTTACATTGAATAGGCTTTAAAAGCAGCCATGAGCTACTTTGCCAAAGTTCCATTTATGGTGCCTATTTACAACTACTGCTACTACATTCCACCTCTTTTCTTCTAAGAAATTGGATTTAAAGATCGCTAAATCCGGTATTAAGAAAGACAACGCCTCTCTAAGAACACTCGAGAAAAATATGGCTTACAGGCTACCTTTGAGATATCGACTCCAGTTTAAAGTGTAGGATGGGAGGAGGATGAAGTCTCAAAACCCTCCAAAGTCTTATGTCTAACATTTTAAAGAATGTGAATGACAAAATTTCATGGAAAGCTTCAGACTTTACTGTCTCAAAAAGGTCATGCGGTGCCAAGGACACATTAAAATCACTCAATTTCCATCCAAAGTAGTGAAAGTTGTTGCCTACTACTTTTCTTGGGAACTATACTATGGATCTCGTACTTTCTTAACCATCCTTTAAAACCATTTACTGGCATATTCAAAACCATTTACCAATGGAGAAGCCTATCGACTAATTAGATTATAAGACTGATATATGTTTGAGGGGACAACTTCCTTTTAAATATGCTTTCCCGTTTCTTCCACGTGGAATATGGATTATCCATTTCCTATTTTAATGATCCCTTTATACATCAATCGATGCAGATGGTACAGATCGATCAATTGATTTCACCCTCCACAATATGCCTTCGTGCCTATGTTTTTCCCAAGCCTTTCACTGTTTTTCCTTTTAAGAAACCAGTCGAATTGTAAGGCTTATCCACTGCGCTTCGTACTTCACTATTTAAAGTTCTTCGATTTCATTTTCTGTCATGCTGATTGCATTGTGCTTGATAAATTGATACTTGAAATTGTATATGATAAATCATAAATTATCATTTTGTAGTTGATAAAATGATAATGCATGTTGTCTTATGATGAATGAATGAATCCATTTTTGGTGGTTATCAGAATGCAAAATAAATTATTATCAACTACTACATAATAATTTATATTTCTATTGGTTCATACATAAGCTGAATATGATACTATTCAAGCCTCAAACATCAATTATTATGACCAATCACTAATCGAGAGGTATTACGGATTATTCAGTTGCATATTGTATGTTCCATAACTTACCGATGCTAGATTGAACTCCTGGATATTATTGCCTTATCTTTCCAATCAGATGCAAATGTATTATGATATTATCCATACGGATGGTGAACATCCTCTGTGCGACGACTCTGTAAAATTCGAAGTCAAGAAGAAGATAAATAGGGGTTCTTGCGAGGAACCACTTGAAGCACTTACTAAAATGCGGAATCTCAAAATATGGTTCTGGTTTCATGCATTTTGCTGAATTATTTTAAATTTCTATTATAATTGTTGTTTCTAATATTATTAAACAAGGATTCAAGGGTGGATTTATTTTTATTATGTGTGACATCCCTGTCGACCATTGGTACTCTTAATGGTTGTTATGCTATTTTCAACTGTTCACATCAAGGTCTTCAATGCTTAATCTATAAATTTTTTTTTAGAACTTCTAGTGTATATTCATAGACTAATATTTATCTTATTATCAATGATTTCATATGCATGTACGTAGGCAATGATTTTAATTTAGCAAATATGTTATCACTTCTTGACATACCAAAATTGTTATTTGAGGATTTAGAAGATGTCAAAGATAAATTTTCAATTTTCTAAGTAGTACACAATCTTATTTCTTATCATGAACTCTTATTTCATTTCTAAAGTCTTCAAGATATAAATTAATTAGAATCATCACACAAATTTTTATTGTATTGGTGATATCCATAACAAAAGCACCAAGATTTATGCATATGTTAACATAAATTAACACAATTTATTTAAATAAATTACATTACTATGACAAAGGAACTACATTAAGAATTCATGATGCATTGTGCAATCAAGTTGATAATCAAAATTATGATATGTTGAATCCCTAAAACTAGGTTGTCTCTTAATTGTTAGACCCAGTGGTGTCAAAATCAAGATAAACTATTTGAATTATGATCAAGATAAAATATTTAACTTATGATCAAGTAAGAATAACCATAGACAAATATTGTGAGTTGCATTACTCCTTTGAATAATCCTATAGTTTTTGGAGATACAACATCAATGACCTATATTTATCTTTCCCACATCTCTATGAATGGAAGTGAATGAGCTGAAATCAACACATTATTTAAAAAAAAACTTTTATATGAGTTTGAAGGTGCAATGGGAGTTTGAATAGGAATTAGATATCTTCTTATATATATTTATAAGATACATTTTAGTCTCTTAGAAGCCAAATGTTAGAATTTTTAAAGCCATTGTATGATATCTTAATAAATTTTAGAAATTATTATGTTCATAATTTAGCTTAGGATCATATCATTAATTTATAAATTAGAATGTTTAATTTATTTTACTTGAATTGAATGGTAATAGTTAAATGTCGATAGTTAGAATGTGTAAAGTTAGTTTTGGGAATTATTGGGCCATCTCTTCATTCACATGTGACTGTTATTATGTGCTCAGGATTTTTTTAAAATCTATTTGAACCTTTTTTTTTTACATTTATAATTTTTTCATGAGACTTCTTGGGTAGTTTTGAGTCTATTAGAATGTCTTTGTGATCCTACCCTATCTATAGTTTTCACATTGATCTAGGCATCGATGTTCCATTAGGACTGTACAACTTTATCAATGCTATAATGCTAACAAATAAGTCCAAGCAACACTAGGTCTCTAATGTTATATTCTAATTCAATGCATTTCAATGTCTACTCTATGCTCTAGTGTTCTATAGAGGTGATAGCTTCTTTAAAATCTTTAGGTTTTTTTTTTGCCATATAACGCCTCACTTGGGAACTTAAGAGAAATAACTTAACATGATTCAATGTTTACTAAACTATTTTTTTAGAAGTTTAATAAACATCAAAGTAACAATGTAGAAGCAATATAGACATACACACCAAGTACACAAATAATTACATGTATAATTTTCCATTCCTCAAGGTTTCCTTCACGTTGAGTCGCATTTAAGAAGTTTGTATTAATTAGTTTAAGTCTCAAGTAAATGTTTATGATCATAAAGATATTAACAAACACATTATCTCATAAGAAAATGCATAAGCACAAATGAAACAATGAAAATACATCCAATGAATAACATCCATTGTACATGTCATAGGGTACACAATAATAGATACAAGTACATTAGAATACAAGATGCATTATAACACATATACACCAACCAAATAGAAGTCTCCAAGATAGGAATAAGAATGATACTGGTACAATTGCATCAATGAGCATCCAACATCTACAAATATGAGAGGGACCCAAATGGTAAGAAGATGCTACGTCTTGACCACGTGGTCACCTAGTCAGGGTTCCACTTTCATTATGCAGGGCAGATAATGAACAATCCAAAAATAATTAATTAATCATAAAACGTTCCTAGGCAAGAAATTCTAATAGCCAAACTACCTCAAGGCTAACACAAACTAATCAAGAAGATGAGACAATCAAAATTGAAAGACACTCATTCCAACACCAATGCCATATACCAAATCAACGTACAAACACCAAGTGTAAATTGAGTACCAAAATCATGAGATAAAATCAATGAAATATTTCTACCTCAAGTCAAAGCCACATGCTAAGGATAATAACTAATAGATAACAACTATCATCAATAAAAGTAAATCACCCCAATAAGTTAAACAATAAATAAAGCATTCAATACACCATTAAATAAAAATACAAAATCTATAGAGGGGACTCAACCTACATTCTAGGGAGTGACATTAGATGGTCAAACTACTTGAGTTATCCTAGTCTGGTATCTCATTAGACCCTAGACTCACAAGCATCGAGTTACCCTAGACTGGTTTTTCTAGACCCTAGATCCTCAATGTGATCCATGCGGAGCCAAAATACCCTCTCATGAAGATGATAAAAACCTAGTCATATCTCTCAGTAGGGACCATCCCATTCCCATCCTTAGTCTATACAAGTACTCAAGGCATGGACGAGGAAATAACTCTAACTTATCTTTTTAGTGTGTTTCCTAATTATGAATTACTAGATTATCACTTATTACATAACTTACAATAGGTTACACTAGTAATGACCACTTTGGGCCCCATAACCCTACTGTAAGCAACTCCCAAAGACATGCACCTAGACTACTTTTCCTAAGCATACATATCACAATTGTGTCCTATACCATAACACCCATAATGATCAAACTTAGTTCCTTAATAGGCAGCCTGAAAAAAAGCTGGTTCTCCCCACCCAAGTAAACATAGATGCACCATATATAAAATCTCATAAAAACAACTTTCAATTTAAGATACAAGCTCATCATAATATTTGGAACATATAAAAATTATAGAAGAAATTACAGAAAGAAACCCTCTGGTGTACGTCCTACTTGGCCAACTAAACACTCCTAAGAAAAAGAGCCATCAAGAAAAGAACAACATATGAGTACAAGTAATAAATGGATAAAACATATAAATTTGAGTCACATGGTAAAAAAAGTCATTTGTTTCCGAAGTCTAGTTGGACCTTGAGGACATTTTCTAAATATAATGGTACAACTATTTTCTAGAAGTCAAAAGATATATTCATGACTAATTATTTACAATTTTTCCATCAAGCATTGTTGAGGTTCTAAATACCATGTTGATGTTATAATCAGAAACAAGCATATTTGAATGTCACAATTACATTTAAATTTTAATAGTATCTTAAATATATTGGCCTAAATATAAACAAGTCTATTTATACGATTCCCTTTTCTTAAAAAAAACTAAACATATCTAGCTCATAAATAATAATAATCCAATATTATCATATCATATTTTACTAAATTAAATTGATTTACACTAAATAATAACCTCCCCTTTCTTTTTAAAAAACAAACTAGATTTATAAATATTAAACCTTAAAATTTTAATATTTTAAAAATGTTTAAAATTTAAAATTTAAACTATAGCTATAAAAATGGTTTAATAACAAAAATTACCCTTAAGGTAGCCACACATTGTCATTTGGACAACTGTGTAGGGGTGGGGGTGGTGGTGTATAACCCCTTCTCCTTTTATATAAACATATATTTTAAATAATTTTAAGTTTATATTTATTGAAAATTTTAATTAAATATTAAAAATCATTTGCAGTTAAGTCAGGAGGTCAAACTTTTCCAACAAGATTTTAAAAATAAAAATAAAAAATGACAAGAATTTTAAAACAAATTGTAAATTGAATCTCATTAGATTTCAATCAAACTCTAGCCCAACAAATTTGTTTTCTCCCTAAATTTTTCTTCTATAGAAATAAACAATAAATTAATTTTGTTCACACAGATCCGAGCTAATAAACCAAAATGACAAATCAAGAATTTACAATCATAAGTCACAAAGAAAATATATATTTTCAAATGAAATGTACTCTTACAAGTTTCAAACTCTACCTCATGCTAATCCTAAAATCTGGCAACCTAGTGAAACCCTTGCTAAACCAAAACCCTTCAAAACTTCCAAAATTCCTCTTGCCCAAAATCTAAAAATTTCTCCCCAAAAACCTCTATGTTAAATAATTATTTGAAAACCTCTAATATAGAGCCCTAACTCCCTTTTAGGGTTTCTATCTCCAAAAAGCTCTAAATATAATTATTCAATTTAATTTTTCTTTTCAAGTACTTTTAACTCACTTTTTAATCAAATATATATTTTTATTTTTTATTTTCCACTTTATTACTATTATTATTATTATTATTGATCGGTAAATGACCGTAGCCATGATTAATTTTTATTAATTAAATCAAAATTACAAGCTATCCACTATTCTAACGGGCATTGGTAGGAAAGAATGGGGCAAGAAAACCTCCAATTTTGCCTGGGACCAAAGTCCTATATTATACATAAGAAAAAGGGACATACCCCAATTAATTACAATTTTGAAGATCAAATTTCTAATTTTTGTTTATCATGCCTGCTTGAGAATAAAAGGAAATATGAATCTCAGCTCTGTATACATATCACCACATCCAAATCAAACATTAAGGGTTAGTCAAAATAATAAAAACCATCAATTCCTTAATGATAGATTAGGATGACCCAATCCATGAAGGTCTTATAAAGAGTAGTTAGTATTTAATGGATTACCTTAATTTTAGAGTTCGAATTTAAATTACTTTTCCTAATTTTACAATTTTCTACTTTATTATTTAATGTAAATAGTTGAAAGCAATTATTTATTATTTTAATCAATAAAGTAATTAAAGTGCATTCTTTAAATGCAACTCTAATTTCAATCAATAATGATTAATTATTCACACTAAAGCAATATTTAATATTCAATTTTAATATTTTTAATTTAATTTTCTAAATTAGGACTTTGAGTTGAATATTTTAATTTAGCCAACTATTCAAATAATCCAATAAATGAATATCATCTTATTTTAATATTTTTACCTCTTTAATTAAATAACATTTAATGATTCAAATATCAATGATTAATCCAAAAATTCTAAATAAGCATTTTACCAAGAAAATTGCAAAGTCCAATCACATGAAATGCATAAGGAAATCAAATAAAGCAAAATTAAAATAACCCACACATAAAAAGACTCATGGGCTTAAAAAGGGTAGATAGTCAATTCCGAGTCCTCCTTGTAGGATAAGTATTTAGGCTATGGATGAGATTGGACCTACTCATTATCTTCCCATCCTTAGCATTGAGTTATAGCGATAGGGCATGCTCATCCTACTAGTTTTGGGAAGTTGATGCCTAATACTTGCATCTTGCATAAAAGACAAGCATTTACATGTGCACATACACACACACACACAAAAAAAAAACTAAACAAGAAATGATAGGGAGTGGTACATCTTGTAGATCCCAACTAGAAAGTGACTATGACTCCCTTGCTTAACCACATCAAACATGTTAGACAAAAAAGTAAAATAGACATGTACACCATACACATGCAAGTATGGGATAAGTCCGATAATACATCAGGAGTTGAATCATCAAATGCACGAATATAACAATGCAACACTATGAATTATAAATAATCATCATTAAAGATATATCTATTGGAACAATTGATTAATTGTGTATTATCTTTAATGTTACACAAAATGTCATATCATTGTCAGTCAGTGTATGCTGAGCACACTCAGGCATTGAAGACAGTTTTCTGTGTCTACCAAGCATTCCAGAGTTTGCCTAGTTTAGAAAATAGTATCTAGCAAGTTCTCTCGAGCATCAAAGGAAATTTTGTGAAAGTTGAGTGTTAACCAAGTTCGCTCAGTTAATGAAGAAAATATTGGATGAAAACAATGTTAACTGAGCTCACTTGGTTACCAAAGGAACTTTGTGAATATGCAATATTAATTGAGTTCACTTCATTAACACAAGAAAATCATTTCTAAGTTACTATCTATTGCGCAGGGTCAACTACCAAAGAATTTTATTGTTTTAACATATTGAGTTCCACTGATTTATCTGTTGGTTCTAGCCAACTAACGAAATGAATATTAATTATTCTAAGTTATATTCTAGCCAACTTGACAATATGAAATATATAAATATAAGGTCAAGTTCAGAATTAGAAAGAGTGAAATGCATAGAAGAAAATTGAAGATTTAGTGATGCTAAGAGGAAGTGAATCAGAAGGATAAGCAAAATATCCTTATGAAGCTAAAAATATACATTCGGTCAAGAAGGATCAAGTATACAAACTAGAATTGAGATCTGTAATTAGCAATTTAGTTGCATTAGGAATTAGGTCATTTCATTGTCACTCTCTAACCATTGTAGTAGTTTTTAAATCTCATAATAGAGTTGGTTTAACAACTATTTGTAAATCCTCTAACAAGGTGGCATTTCTATTGAATTGTCCAAATACCTCTAACAAGGCTACTCCTAATATGGTGATTAAATCCTCTAATAGAGTCATAGCTAACAATGTGTTTTGTAACCTTTAACAGGGTTGGGTCCTAATAGGGTTCACTTTAGAAGAGTGAAAATCAGTAACTAGTTGCAATTGGTGGTTTTTCCCAGATTGGGTTTTACGCTAAATCTTGGTGTCAAATGTGTTCATTCTATTTCTCTTATGTATTTGAACCTAAATTAAAGTAATAGTAATCACAGATAATATCTTAAGATTTTCATGTTAAGTATTTGCTAAGCATTTTCAGTATTTACCGAGTTGCAACATTTTTCTGTGTGTTTGCTGAGCATTAGCAGAGTTCAATTTTTAGAGTTTATTTTGTACTGACATCTAAGGGATCTGAGATTTATTTTTATGGTAATGATTCACCCCTCTTCTCTCAGTTACTCCTCTTATATTTCCAACAATTGGTATTAGAGCTTTTGGTGCTTACAAAGAAGGTTTCAAGGACCTAAGCTAAAGTTCAAGATGTCTTACAGATGGAGATTCCCATGTTAACCTAAGACAATTTTGTAGCATGACAAGAAATTATGAGGTTACATCTGGCAACTACCAGTGATTCAAGTTGCAAGTATCTTGATATTGAATACAAGACTCATATTGTAACATTATCAGTTGAAGATATTTCTGAAAAGAAAAATCATAACATCATGATGATTGACATTGTATATGCTCTTAATTATGCTAAATATGATGAAGTCAAAGACTGTACTACAACTTATGATATGTGGGTTAAATTGAAAGATATCTATGGAGGAGATGATAATGTAAGAAGAGCTAAAGTAGAGAGGCTCAGAGGACAGTTTGATCAGATGAAGATGAGAGAAGAAGAAAACATTGCAAAATATGTGGAAAGAGTCAAAGTAAGTGTGAGCACAATCAAAGCATCTGAAGGATACATTAAGGAAAAAATAGTTTTAAGCAAGATACTCAAAACCCTTCTTCCTATCTATGCAATTAGAGTGTAGGCTATCCAATAAATGAGATGTAATCCAAATGGAAAAATATCTTTGGATGTTCTAGTTGGAAGATTGATAGCTTTTGAGTTGGATAACTATGATAAATATGTTCCTAGTTCCAAGGGTATTGAGTTTGCATTTGAAGCCAAACTCTCACTCAAGTAAAGGAGCAAGAAATCAAAGGCCAATCAATTAGAAAGAGAAGATGAAGAAGAAAGTTTTGATAGTGATCTTGAAGTTGTTAAATCCCTACTTGCAAGGAAATATTCAAAAGGCCGAGGAAAGTACAAAGGTAAGATTCCTCTAATTTGCTTTTGTTGTGAAGAAGTTGGTCACATTTCTGCATAGTGCCCAAATAGAGAAAATAAGGATGAAAAGAAAAATAACAAGTACAAATGCAAGAAGGAATTCAAAAAATTCAAGGACTACAAGGACAAAGGTAAGAAATCTTGTTTTATGGCTAAAGATTTTGATAGCAGTGAAGATGAAATGGTATATATTGGTGTAAAGATGAATTTGATGATGAAGAAGATAAAATGACACTTATCTCTCATGTTAGCAAAAATGATACATGGATTATTGATAGTATTTTTGCACATCATATGATTGGAGACAAAACAGAAATTGAGCACATGGAATATTATGATGGTGGTAGTGTGAGATTCAGAAATAATGAATCTTGTTGCATAAAAGGAAAATGATGCATCTCATTGACAAATGAACTTACATGTGATAATTCTTATTGGGTTGAAGGACTAAAGCACAATCTACTGAGTGTGGAACAGTTGAATAACATTGGATTCAATGTAGAATTTATGAATGAGAAGGCCAAACTACTGGATGAAAAAGGAAATATGGTTGGATCTATGTTTTATTGCTTAAGTAGAAGAAAGCTGGTTATGGTACAAAATATTATGTCATGTGAACTTTGATAATCTAGTTAAAATAAGCAAAAATAGAAGAGTAAGAGGTATTCCTAGGTTAAGGAAATCTGATATGGGTCTATGCAAAATCTATCAAATTGATAAGATGGGAAAGTCTAGTTTCAAAAGCAAGAACTATCATACTAAAGAAGTCTTATAGCTTGTGCATACAGACTTATGTGGACCTATTGGAATAGAGAGTTATAGTGGAGATAAGTTCTTCATTCTTTTTGTTGATAATTATTCTAGAATGATAACTATAATGTATCTAAAAGAAAAATCAGAAGCTTTTCAAAAATTCAAATGGTATTTGGCAAGAGTAGAAAAAGAAACTAAAAAGAAGTTGAAATGTTTGAGATCAGACAAAGGTGGTGAATTCATTTCCAATGAATTCAATAAATTTTGCATTGAAAAAGGAATTAAAAGACAAGTATCGACCCTTGGTACACCTCAACAAGATGGTATAGCTAAAAGAAGGAACAAATCCATCGTGGATTGTGCAAGAACATTGATGATAGAAAATAATATTACAATCAAATACTGGAAGGAAGCAATCAACACTATAGTACATACCTTGAATAAAGTACAACTAAAGAAAGATTCAAACCAAACTCCTTATGAACTATGGTATGGCTAAAAACCTAATGTAAGTTACTTGAAAGTATTTGGTAGCAAACATGTTATATCTTGAAAGAATCTAGGAAAGGTAAATTTTATGTCAAAGGTGATGAAGGCATATTCCTAGGATACTCCTATAGAAGTAAAGCTTACAAATTTTGAATTTTCGTACTTATAAAATCATAGAAAGTGTATATGTGAGAATTGATGAGTTTGTAGAAAAGAATGAAGAAGAAAGCAACAAAAAGCCTGGGGATTATAGAATTTGTTTATTATGAACTTGATACCTTGCCAAATCTATTTGGTAGACAAGAGGCTTCATCTCCCAAGTCCCCAAGATCTCCAACAGCTACCGAGTTGTAGACAGTGCAACCTGAGTCACAGTTTGAAGGACCTGAGTCGTAGTCATAGGCTATTGAGCTATTACTAGAGAAAATTGACTTTGATGGACCCTAGTCATGAATAATGGGACTTGAGCTTAATAATGAAGTTCATGAAGAAATCAGTAAAACAAACTCCAAATCCAAAGAACCTGTGCTAGCAAGATATATCATAAGGTATCATGCACCTGACCAGATCATTAGAGAAAAATTAGATGGAACAATGACAATAAATAAATTGAAAGGTACATGTTTACTTGATGAATTTGAACCTAGAAATATTAAATATGCTTTCGATAATGAAAGTTGGATTGAAGCAATAAATACAGAAATAAAACAAATAGAAAAAAATAAAACTTGGACTCTTGTTCCTAGACCCAAGTATAAAAATGTAATTGGCACAAAGTGGGTATTCATAAATAACCTAAATGAAGATGGAAAATTTTCTAGAAACAAAGCAAGGTTGGTATGTAAAGGCTATTCTCAAGAAGAAGGTATTGAAAATGGTGAAACTTTTGCTCCTGTTGCAAGATTAGAAGGTGTTAGAACTTTACTAGCTTATGCAGCTCATAGAGGATTTAAAGTTTATCAAATGGATGTAAAATCTACATTCTTAAATGGAATTCTTGATGAGGAAGTTTACATCAAACAACCTAAAGGTTTTGTAGATCTTAGTAAAAGAGACATGGTCTACAAATTACACAAGGCATTATATGGTCTCAAGAAAGCTCCCAGAGCTTGTTATAAAAGACTTCATAACTACTTGGTACAGATTGGTTTTCAATGAATAAATGATAACAATAGTCTATAAAAAATAAGATTGTGTTGGAAGAAATATTCATTGATGACACTTTATTCACAGGAAATGATGATTTGTGCAAGGCATTTTCAGAAGAAATAAGTAAATGATTTGAAATGTATATGTTTGGAGAAAAAATTATTGGTTGGATTGTAGATCCAATAGAAGAAAGATGGTATCTACATTATTGAACGTAAATATACCAAGGAGATACTAAAGAAATTTAGAATGGAAGATTCAAGACTGGTTGGAACCCCTATGTCTACTAGACATAAACTTTCCAAAAATGACAATTCTAAAGAGGTAGATCAAACCACATATAGATCAATGATTGGAAAATTACAATATGTAGTGCATACAAGGCCTGATATTTCATTGGCAGTTAGTATTGCAAGATTCTCAGCAAATCTTACAGAAAATCACATGATGGCAATCAAAAGAATCATGAGATATTTGAAAGGTACTAAAGAATATAATTTATCTTACATAATAGGAAGCAATTTGGATTTAAAAATATTCATAGATGCTGATTGGGCAAGAAGTATTGATGATAGGAAAAGCACAAGTGGTGGAGCGTTCTTTCTTAGTAAAAGACTAGTGTCTTGGACAAGCAAGAAACATAATTGTATCTCTCATACACAATAGAGGTAGAATATGTGGTAGCAACAATCAATTATTCTAATATTGTTTGGTTCAAACAACTATTGGAAAGTATGTAAATAGAGATCAAGGATCCAATTTTTATATAAAGTGACAACACTAGTGCAATCAATATATCAAAAAATCTAGTGATGCATACCAAAACAAAACACATTGCTATAAAATATCATTTTTGGAGAGAATTGGTACAAGATAAAGAGGTAAGATTAGAATATGTGAATACAAAGGAATAAATTACAAACATATTCACCAAGCCATTACCTAAGGATGCATTTCTATCTCTAAGAGGTAAGCTAGGGGTCATTGCTCTATCTTTAACTCACTAAATGAAGGTTAGTGATGCATCAACTAGAGCATGTTGAAGATCAATCAGTTGGTGCAATATTGACAAGGGCATATTGTAAATAAATTAGTACTAGAGGTACATTGACATTAATTGAACATTATCTTTGGCATGAGATGTCAAAGAGGGAGAAGTTTGCTGTCATCTCATAGAAATTTTATAAGAAAAATACTAAAATATGTAAAAAAGGGAGAATGAACTTGGTCTAATATCAAAGGCAGAGTTTGCAATAAGAAGTTGTTGTAGACAAAAGTTTTTTGAAAGAGGGAAAAAAAGGCAAAAAGAGTTCACACTAATAGAGGAAGTTCTCATGGGTGAGAATAAGAATGAAACTAAGGATAATTTCTTACTTTATTCTTGCTCTAAAAATTTCATTGCATAATGACATGCTGTGTTTCCATCAATGCCAAAGAGGGAGATTATTGGAATAATTGATTAATTGTGTATTGTCTTTGATGTTACAAAAAATGTCATATAATTGTCAGTCAGTGTATGCCGAGATCACTCGAGCATTGACGACAATTTTCTGTGTCTATCGAGCATTCTAGAGTTTTCCTATTTTAGAAGACAATATCTACCAAATTCTCTCAGGCATCAAAGGAAAGTTTGCAAAAGTTGAGTGTTAACTGAGCTCACATTATTAATAAAGAAAATATTGGATGGAACTAGTGTTAATTGAGCTCACTCAGTTACCAAAGGAACTTTATGAATATATAGTATTAACCAAGTTCACTTGGTTAACATAGGAAAATCATTTTGGAGTTAGTGTCTATTGAGTAGAGTTAGCTATCAAAGAATTTTCTTGTTTTAACATATTGAGTTCAATTGATTTATCTATTGGTTCTAGCCAACTAAGGAAATGAATATTAATTATTCTAAGTTGTATTCTAGCCAACTTGACAATATGAAAGATATAAATATAAGGTCAATTTGAGAATTAGAAAAAGTGGAATGCATGGAAGATAAGTGAAGATTTAATGATGCTAAGAGGAAGTGAATTAGAAAGATGAGAAAAATATCCTTGTGAAGCTAAAAAGATACATTGGATCAAGAAGGATCAAGTATACAAACTAGAATTGAGACTTGTAATCAACAATTCAGTTGCATCAGAAATTAGGTCATCTCATTGTTACTCTCTAACCATTGTAGTAGTGATTTAATCTCTTAAAAGAGTTGGCTTAACAACTTTTAGTAAATACTCTAACAAGGTGGCATTTCTATTGAATTATCCAAAGACCTCTAACAATGCTACTCCTAATAGGGTGATTAAATCCTCTAACATGGTTACACCTAACAATGTGTTTTGTAACCTTTAACAAGGTTGGCTCCTAACAAGGCTCACTTTAGAAGAGTGAAATTAGTAACTAGGTGTAATTGGGGGTTTTTCCCAAATTGGTTTCCACATTAAATCTTGGTGTCAAATGTATTCATTCATTTCTTTTATGTGTTTGCACCTAAATTAAAGTAATAGTAATCATTTAAGTAATATCTTAGGATTTTCATGTCAAGTATTTGTCGAGCATTTTCAGTGTTTACTGAATTACAATATATTTCTGTGTGTTTGCCGAGCATCAATAGAGTTCAGTTTTTAGAGTTTATTTTGTACTGACATCTAAGGGATTTGAGATTTATATTTGTGGTAACTTATTGACCCTCCCCTCTCAGTTACTCCTCTTATATTTCCAACAATATCATCTAACATCATTATGAAAGAAACCACATTCACTAAGAATCATTGTAACATCATTAATATAGAACTAATCCTAATCATTAATCATCACACCAAATATAATTAACTAAGTAATTTTATCTCTGATATAGATGTAATTTAAGTTATGAAACAATATTATATATTTGTAAGTTAGATATCTCTAAAACTAATAAAGACATGAATTAGGCCTAAAAGAGTTTGATAAATCGAAAAAAAAAGAAACATATGGGTGGGCATTACATCCACCCCCCTTAAAATTAGGCTTACTCTTGGAAGCCTACTAAAAACTTACAAAACTCTAAATAAAACCTAAAATTCAATGTACAACACATCTTGACCCCTTCCTACTATAGGAGGATGAAACCTCACTGCAAACACCCTCTAAGATTGTAATGGGCACCCCTGGATGTCCCAAAAAACTAAACCAAATTGCTGAAAGGAATTATGTCAAACAGTTTGCATTCAACTTCTTATTTCTCTGTTTAATGTTTTAAACCCCTTATAATTTCGAAAATCAAACATTTATTGTTTGTTGTGTTTCGTGCATGGAATTGGTATCATACAACATAAACAAGAAAGCAACTACAATGATATGCAAAGTGGAAATGAACTGCTGCTAATAAAATGTTATTTTAAGAATTCATAAAATCAAATACATAGCAGATTTATCAACTCACTAATTACTTCAGCAATATTGTCATAATACTCCAGCCCATGCTTACGAACTTGCTGCTACAATACTTTGTCCTCCAATCAGTCCACTACCTTCATAATACCATTCCCTCCAAGCGGCATAAGCGTCGGACAAGTAGTGAAGAAGATATGAGCAAAATATCAAATCTGCCTGTAGCCGGAAATGCAACTAAACTACCTGATAATGAAGCCAATAAGAAAGAATTCCAAAGGCCAAACCCCAAGGGAATGACGTCTAGAATGTTACAAGAGAGGATAGACGTCCTCAAATGCCAAAAACAAAACTGCAACTCACACACCAATTTCTTTTCATATTCAACCTGTCTAATGAAACCACAAATGCTTCCTTTTATTCTATTCCCACAGGTCCCCTCAACTCATATGGGCAATGTGGGATAAAAGATGTGTAATATAAAACATATATTAAAATACCCCTTATGTCTCCTTTGGGTACACATCACCATAAAATAAATATTAAAGTAACACTTTAATATTTTACAATTAATTTAGACGTTACTTTAATAAAACTTCAGGCATTAAAATGTATTAGCAATCGGACTCCGAATAATGCGAGTGATAGCTCATCGGAAAGCTCTCACCGAGGAGTATCGAATCCAATCACCAAAATTGACCTGCACTATGTCCTGCCAACTTACTAAAAATAGTAAGTATGCCTGAAACTGAGTAAATCAACTTCGTTTTGGCCCAAACTGGAAATGACTAGGCCAAAACACTCCAAGATCCCATTAAACCCTTCGTTAGCCCTCGGGACCATGTAGAACAAGGCTAACGTGCACACACTTGGTCAACTGCTAAAATGGGGACATTACAGTCCGCCCCCCTTGAAATTGCTTGTCCTCAAGCAATCTCAGTCCAGCCTGCTGAATAACCTGCTCACTCTCCCATGTAGAATCTTCCTCCGACAGGTCTTTCCATTTGACCAAATACTCCTTCACTATCTTGTTTCTAAGCTTCCTCTCTCTGGTATCCACAATAGCCTCAGGTACTAACACAAGCTTCCCCTCCTCATCCAAAGGGGGTAAATCTGCAGAAGGCACTACACTCTGACCAATGGCTTTCTTAAGCCTAGACACATGAAACACATTGTGCACTCGATTGCCCTCTGGAAGCTCAAGCTCATAGGAGACTTTGCCCACTTTGCGAATCACCCTGTAGGGACCATAAAATCTAGGTTTCAACTTTTCAGCTCCGCTCTTCTTGAGCGATGACTCTCTATATGGTTGTAGCCTCAAGTAAACCATATCCCCTACCTCGAAGCTACGCTCTATTCGGTGCTGATCAGCATAGAATTTTTGTTGATTCTGGGCCTGTTGTATATTCTCTTTGAGCACTTTCAGGATGTCCTAACTATCCTGCAATAAGTTTTTGGCTTTGGGCACTCTACTGTCCCCCAAAACTAAATCCATGAAGCTAGGTGCTTCATAACCATAGAGTGCCATGAAAGGAGTCATCTTGATGGACATATGATAAGTGGTGTTATAACAATACTCTCCCATATGCAACCATCTGATCCAAGCCTTTTGTTGTGTAGTTACATAGTTCCTCAAATATCCTTCCGCCCATTTATTCACAATCTCTATTTGCCCATCTGTTTGCGGATGATAACTAGTGCTAGGTGTAAGATCTGTACCACACAACCTAAACAACTCTTGCCAAAAAACACTCATAAACTTACTATCCCGGTCGCTGACAATAAATCTGGGCAGCCCATGTAACCTGAATATCTCTTTAAAGAAAAGATCTGCCACCTGTGCTGCTGTGTAAGTGGACGGAATAGCAAAGAAGTGAGCAAACTTCGTCAAGCGGTCCACCACCACATAGATGCAATCCCTTCCCTGCACTCGTGGTAAACCAGTGATGAAGTCCATCGAAATACTTTCCCATTTCCTATCAGGAATGGGCAAGGGCTGTAATAAACCTGCAGGAAATGTGTGTTCTCCCTTATTCTGTTGACAAACCATACACTCCCTGACATACCTCTGAACATCATCCTTGAGCCCTTTCCATGAAAACTGCTCTCGGATCTGCCTGTAGGTCTTGAAGACCCCCGGATGTCCTGCTGTGGGTGCATCATGAAATGCCTTCAATATCGCCTCTCTCAAATGTGATGACGGAATCAAATAAACCCTGTCCTGAACTCTGATCAATCCATCTATCACCTCATAGCGATCATCCTGTATGGTACCTGAAATCAATCCAGAAGCCCAAGCATCTCCGACATACTCTGCTATAATTCGATCTCTCCAATCTCCTGAAATCTTTGCCAGAGCACATAAGTGAGGTCTCCGAGATAAGGCATTAGCCACCACATTTTTCTTACCTTTGACAAACTCTATGTCAAAGTCATAAGCCTGCAATTTAGTCACCCATTTTTGTTGCCGGTCATTAAGATCACGCTGGCTCATGAAGTATTTAATACTTTTGTGATCAGTCTTGATCACAAAACGTCCACCTACCAAATATGATCAAAATTTGGCCAATGCATGCATTATGGCCAACATCTCCCGGTCATAGACAGAATAACTTTTCTCAACTCCTCGGAGCTTCCTACTCTCGAATGCAATGGGATGCTTCTCCTGCATCAATACTGCTCCAATCCCATCACCTGATGCATCACAATGAAGCTCAAAAGGCTTTGTGAAATCCGGTAGAGCTAGAACTGGACATGAAGACATTACCTGCTTGAAATGCTCAAAACACCTCTGTGCTGCCCCTGTCCACACGAAGGCTCCTTTCTTGGTAAGATCTGTCAAGGGTGTAGCAATCTATGAGAATCCCTGAACAAACCTTCTATAACAACCACATAAACCAAAGAATCCCTTAAGCTGTGTAAGGTTTGTGGGAGTAGGCCACTCTACAATAGCTCTAATCTTTTCGAGATCAACCCGAATGCCATCTGCACTAATGATATGCCCCAGGTAAAGGAGCTCAGTCATGCCAAACTCACATTTAGATTCCTTGGCATACAATGACTCTCTCTCCAGAATAGATAACACATCCTCCAGATGATGTAAGTGCTCCTCCCAGGTCTTACTGAAGACCAAGATGTCATCAAAGAAGATCAAGACAAATCTCCTCAGCTGCTTCCTGAATACCTGGTTCATACAACTTTGAAATGTAGCAGGTGCATTGGTTAGACCAAATGGCATAACCATGAACTCAAAGTGGCCATAGTGACATCGGAAGGCTGTTTTCTCAATGTCCTTTGCTCTCATCCTGATCTGATGGTATCCGGATCGCAAATCAATTTTGGTGAAGAAGCATGCCCCATGCAACTCATCAATCAGCTCATCAATCCTAGGAATGGGATACCTGTTTTTAATTGTTTTCTTATTCAGTGCCCTGTAATCGATGCACATGCGCATTGTCCCATCCTTCTTCTTTACCAATACTACTGCTGAAGCAAAAGGGCTCTTACTGGGCCTGATATGCCCCATCTCCAACAAATCCTTAATCGCCTTCTCTATCTCATCCTTGTGTTTCTTAGGATGACGATAGGGAGTAATCATAACTAGTTTGGCTCCCTCCTCGAGCTCAATAACATGTTCCATCCCTCTGTCAGGAGGAACCCCATGAGGAATATCGCTAAATACTTTAGCGTGTCTATCAAGTATCTTCTGGACATCTAGTGGATGACTCTTTTCTTGTGGCTCTGGTGAAGTTGGCATAATGTGGCACTCTGCCGCCCACTCTATGTCATCATGACAAAAAAGTCTCTGCATTCTCCTCAAGGACACTATTCTGCAACCTCCATCTGAAAGCCCTCTAAGTACCACAGTTCTCCCCTCATGCTGGAATCTCATCTCCAATTTCGCTAGATTGAGTGTGAACTCAACTAGTGAAGCCATCCATGTCATGCCGAGGATGACATCATAATCTCCCATGTCCACAACATAGAACTCATCTTCCAACTCGTAGCCATCTCCAAACCTGATGCGAAGATTAGATATCTTCCGAGTGCATAATAACTTATCACCGTTAGCCACCATGACTCTAAACCCATCATGCTCCTCTGTCTGTAACCCTCTCCTGGCTACCAACTGTGCATCTATGAAGTTATGTGTAGCCCCAGTGTCAATAAGAGATATCACTTTCTGCCCCTGGATAGTACCCCTGACCTTAAATGTGATTGCCTTTTGGGCCCCTGTCAAGCGTGCCAACGATCTATCATCCTTAGGAATGTTGCTCTCCTCTATAGTGTTACCCTCATCTGAATCGGAGTGCTGATCCTCCCCTTCTGACTCTGACTCTTCTGCTGAAAAATACTCCATTTGATTTGCCTTAGCCTTGAGAGAACATTTATGAGATAAGTCCCAAGGCTCTCTACAATGGAAGCACAGCTTCTTCTTTCGAAGTTCATTCAAGGTTTCATTGTCTAGTCCTTTTGATCCTTCTTTGGGTTTGCTATACTCTTTCTGAAATGATTTTTTGTCTTTGTCCTTGCGGTAGGAAGAATCTGTTGAATGGTTTTTTCCTTTGTATACAGAAGGGGCTAAATCTCGTGCCTTTTTAGTTGCTTCAGCTAACGTGAGTGGATCATGTCCCTTCACCCAACCTCGTAATGGATCAGCAAGACCATCACAAAATAACACCACCAATCTCCTAGGAGAGATATCAGTAACAAGTACAGACAAGCGCTGAAACTCGGCAATGTAAGCATCCACAGAACCTGACTGTTTTAACTGTGCTAGCTCCTTGAAATGTAACTCGGGATCCTTAGTGTCAAATCTCCCAATCAATGTTTCGGTGAATTCCTCATAGGATGTAATCTGATTATGCCCCAAAGTCACCATGCCATGATGCCACCATTCATGTGCAACGCCATCCAAGTGCATAGCCGCATACTTGATAGCCTCCTCCTCAGGCATAGGATTAAGTTGCAAGTATGTATCTACCTTCTGCACCCAAGCTCGTGCAGTCATCTTCCCTGAAGCATCATAATAAGGTAAAGAAAGTTTTCCAACTTTCTTCCTCAGCTCAAAGTTTTGATTCCTCCCTCCTGCTTTAGGCATGTGTCTCATCCTCAAGTCCATATAATCTCTAAGAGAAATATCCGCCTGAAACTCTGGTCCACTAGCCTCCCAGTCCCTCCTGAACTGATCCTGTAACTCGGTAATCTACGGTTCGTTTACTGGATGAACCGGATCTCTGGGTGGAAAAGTGGGTAGAAGAGGTCTCGAGCTCACAGTTCGTGCTGGGCGTGCAACGTGTCTAAAGTTATCAGCCTCATTCCCATTGTTGCCGTGTCCATTATTACCATTAATGTTATTCTCAGGACCATTGTTGTTGCCTTGGCCTTCATGGTTATTGTTTCCCCCGTTGTTATTGTTTCCCTCGTTGTTATTGTTTCTGTTGTTGGCATCACCTGGATTAATATTGACACCCATCTGTCTAGCCATGAGCTGCAACATCATGTCCATTCGCCTATTCTGCTCCTGCTGCATACGCTGCCCCTGCTCTAATGTATCCAGTAACTGTCGCAACAGTACCTCCCCTTGATCTGGACCAACATTTTTGCCACCGCCTAATCCTGTATTCCTGTCATCTCGATCACCCATATTATTGTCCTGATCACAGCATATCTCCTCTGTGTCTGTATGGTTGAATTCAATGTCCCCCTGCACGGATGTACTAGACTGTTTGCTTTGCAAGTCTGAAATCCTATTTTTTCTTGCTCTGGTATCGCGGAAATTATAAGACCCCTGTCGCATGCTCAAACATAAATGCTTAGCCTGTATTTTTTTTACTTACTTTTTCCCTCTATCCGGCTGTTCCAAATTCCCTATAAGACCTCCACAGGATGGCAGGACTTATAGCTCTGATACCACTGTAATGGGCACCCCTGGATATCCCAAAAAACTAAACCAAATTGCTGAAAGGAATTATGTCAAACAGTTTGCATTCAACTTCTTATTTCTCCGTTTAATGTTTTAAACCCCTTATAATTCCGAAAATCAAACATTTATTGTTTGTTGTGTTTCGTGCATGGAATTGGTATCATACAACATAAACAAGAAAGCAACTACAATGATATGCAAAGTGGAAATGAACTGCTGCTAATAAAATGTTATTTTCAGAATTCATAAAATCAAATACATAGCAGATTTATCAACTCACTAATTACTTCAGCAATATTGTCATAATACTCTAGCCCATGCTTACGAACTTGCTGCTACAATACTTTGTCCTCCAATCAGTCCACTACCTTCATAATACCATTCCCTCCAAGCGGCATAAGCGTCGGACAAGTAGTGAAGAAGATATGAGCAAAATATCAAATCTGCTTGTAGCCGAAAATGCAACTAAACTGCCTGATAATGAAGCCAATAAGAAAGAATTCCAAAGGCCAAACCCCAAGGGAATGACGTCTAGAATGTTACAAGAGAGGATAGACGTCCTCAAATGCCAAAAACAAAACTGCAACTCACACACCAATTTCTTTTCATATTCAACCTGTCTAATGAAACCACAAATGCTTCCTTTTATTCTATTCCCACAGGTCCCCTCAACTCATATGGGCAATGTGGGATAAAAGATGTGTAATATAAAACATATATTAAAATACCCCTTATGTCTCCTTTGGGTACACATCGCCATAAAATAAATATTAAAGTAACACTTTAATATTTTACAATTAATTTAGATGTTACTTTAATAAAACTTCAGGCATTAAAATGTATTAGCAATCGGACTCCGAATAATGCGAGTGATAGCTCATCGGAAAGCTCTCACCGAGGAGTATCGAATCCAATCACCAAAATTGACCTGCACTATGTCCTGCCAACTTACTAAAAATAGTAAGTATGCCTGAAACTGAGTAAATCAACTTCTTTTTGGCCCAAACTGGAAATGACTAGGCCAAAACACTCCAAGATCCCATTAAACCCTTCGTTAGCCCTCGGGACCATGTAGAACAAGGCTAACGCGCACACACTTGGTCAACTGCTAAAATGGGGACATTACAAAGATCTACCTACATCCCCAATTGTAGGCTCCAAAGTTGTAAGCCTATTACTTAAGAACTAAGGTGCACACTTAGGACAATTGGTCTCTTTATGACCACATTATCCACAAGAATAGAAATCTCTACTAAATCCTCCTTGAGCTCCAAGTACACGAGACTAATGAAACCACCGGTTCACTAACATCCTCACTAGTACCTTGAGAAGCTCAATCTGATCTGTTGCGCATGTTGCACTACTAATTGCAATAGTTCCCTTACTGTGAACCACCACTACTACTATGGAAGAAATTTCTACCTTGCTGCTCCTAATTACCTCTAGAGAAGGTAGGAGTGTTCTTAGAGCTTCCAACACTCTAATACTGGTTTCCATTAGGTGGTGCTAAATAAGAAGATCATTTAGTCTAAACACCTGGTAGACCACCTTGACCTAAGACCTCAACCAATGTAGCTTGTAGAATTGAACCCTTAAGCATTTTAGGTTGGAAAACCACAACACCCCCAGTGATGCAATCATTAAGTCCTCTAATGAAATATTGGACCATCAAAGATGAGCTATACACAATTCCTATATAAGGCATAAACTCGATTTTTTTTTTCATTTTCCCTCATGGTCATGGTACCTTGTCTCCAGTCATGAAACTCATTTTCTCTCTACTTTAGCCACTTCTTTGATACGAATCACTCACGAAAGTGTTTGAAGAACAACTCCCATGTGATAGTCTATATATTTACCCCAAGTTTCTTCTCCTCTATCTTTCAAAAAATGGTTGTGAAGACCTCTAAGTGGGTGATGAAATATATTTCTTTGATGTTGGAGTCAAAGTCTTACATGGAAAAACACCTATTTGGTGCGATCAACCAGTTCTTAGCATCATACTTGGTACCTTCTCCATTGAAAAGTTTAATTTTGACCCACAGTAGATCCTTCATCTGACTAGACTAGATGGACTCTCTTCTACCCTCTAGGTTCCCCCTTCTAGGACTCTTGGTCCTATCTCTCTCCCCATGCTCCAAATGATGTGATACCTCATGATGATCTCTAAACTACAAAGGTAAGCACTCTAGGATCTCTTTAAGCAAGTCTCTAGTTCCAGGCCCATCTAACTTAACATGATGCTCAACACTATTTCTCCCTCTATCGTCTTCCTAAATAGGGCCCTCTACATGAACCAAGGGAGGGCTAAAATGACTACCTCTCTCACAACCCCTACCATGTCTAGAGCTATGACCCCTAGCAATAGATCTAGAACTAGAAGCCATTTTTGTTAGAAATGTTTAGAATAATCAAGAGGGGGGGTGGGGGTGGGTGAATAAGTTACTCAAGCTCTATATGTACTAGTTTAATTATTAAACATTAAATACATCAATGTTTAGCTAACCCTTCTTAACTTGCTATTGCTCGATTTGTACTGTAAAACTGTCATAAATTTAACTTGCATTACATAATGAAAAACGTCATCACATATAAAACATTCATAATAAATTCATCATAGTTTAACACTAGGATTTTACTTGGAAACCCAATTTGGGAAAAACCACCAGCAACATGTCACTCTTTTTAAATCTTTCGAAGTGAGCTCTATTAGGAGCCAACCCTCTTAATGGTTTATAATACACACTATTAAATGTGACCTAGTTAGAGGATTTAATCACCCTATTAGGAGTGGCCTTGTAAGAGGACTTTGATCATTCCATTTAGAATGTCACCTAGTTAAAGGATTTACACAGACGATTAAGTCTTCCAATGACTGTTAGGTCAACCTTCATTAAAAGGATTTCAATACAAATTGTTTACAGTGATAAGAACAAAAATAATAGGTTTTGATCTATGTGATTACAACTCACTTTTGCTAGTTTAGATCTCTATTTAGTCCTTATGCTAGTTCACTGATAAGCCTTTCATTGTCATCTATGATCTTGATTTGCTTGGACACCCTTCAAGCAATCAGTCTACTCTTCTCATCAATACTTAAGCCTTCTGCTCAAAATCACTTATCAATAACATCATCACATCTTCAAGCTTTCTCCTTTAGCTTTGCATTAACACTCTTGTGTGCTTCTGATAAACCTATCTCTGTATATGAACTCGCTCATACACACTAGTTGGGCTAGGCTAGGCTTGATTAGACATGACTATAAAAGTTTGATTTAGTATCCCCTTTAAATAGGCAATTTGTGCTTTTCCATTTTCTACATCCACCATAGATTTTAGGGTTTATGATCAACTTCAACTCGATTCAATGTATCTATAAAACTTTTTGATCATCCTTTATAAAATTCTCTAGAAGCTTTTTGTTAGGTATTTACCTTATCACCATCTTGAATTTAATGATCCAACTCATTAATCTAATCTTCAACATGTTTTACATCTCTCAAGAAATCAACTAAGTCAGCTTAATCTTATGATTCCTTTGAAATTGATCTTTTACTGTCACTCAAAAATCACTGAATTCTAACACTCAGCCAACACTAAAATACTTGGTTGCTATTTAAGCTTTCTAGCTTGACTTCAACTAACTTGCTCGGTCGATGCTAATGCTTGGTCAACACTAGATTTTCTCGATACTAACTATGGTTCGATTGGCCCCAACATTACTTGACACTCCTTATTAATTTAATCTTTTTCTCAGGTTGGCTTAACTTTCTTGACATGAACAATTACTTTTTTTAATCAAAGTATATCTAATTAAAATATCCATTGTAACTTCCTTTTCATAACTTCAACCTTTTCTCTAGGCACTATAGTTATGAGAAACTCTCAAACTCTCTTCATCAATCAAATATATATGAAATTTAGATTAGATAGCATTATGTCTCATCCATATATTTGACATCAATGAAAAAATAACAATTGTTCCAATTGTAAGTTTCCAACAATCTCCCTCTTTGGCATTGATGACAACATCTCAAATATCCAAAGTACTAATAATAACTTAGTTACTATACAACCCAAAATATTTCACTTCCATGAGTGACCACTGTCCTTAGTCTAATTTTGATTCTCATCCATTCAAACTGTCAAACTCCCTCTGTTAGTTTGCTCTCTTTTAGGATTCTCTCCCTCTTTGACAACAATGCCACAGATCTATAGCTATCTCAACTTCAGATTCTTCTTATATCTGAATTATGTATATTTTACATGTCTGGCTAATACTTGTCATCTATCTATTATTGATCTTTGTATGTTGTATTGAAGTATTCTACCTTAGGCTTGTCCAAAAGTAGAGCTATATTGCACCACTATGTAAAATATGTCATATAACACATGTGATGCAATGCACCTTGGCTTCTTAGGTAGCCTTAGTTAGGGGAATGACTCCTAATTTACCTCTAAAATATTCATGAGCATCTTTGGGTAATGGTTTGTGAATATTTTAGCAATTGTTTCCTTTGTATTCACATATTTTAGCTTCAGTTCTTTGTCTTGAACTAGTTCTTTGAAGTAGTGATACTTGATAGAAATATGCTTTGTCTTGGTGTGCATCATTGAATTCTTTGAAATGTTAATAGTACTTGTGTTATGACAATATATAACTACTGGACATGTAATCTCTTCTTTCATGCCTTTCAACAATTTCTTAATCCACATTACATTTGAACAGTTCATTGCAACTGCCACCTACTCTACTTCAACTATTGACTGGGAAATACAATTCTATTTCTTACTTGTCCATGACACCAATCTCTTTCCTAGAAAGAATGCACCTCCACTAGTGCTTCTCTTATGATCACTATTTCCTGCCCAATCTGAGTAAGTGAAAACCTTTAGTTGAAATCTATCACTTCTCTTGTAGTATAATTCATAATCCTGTGTACCTTTTAGATATCTCATTATCCTTTTTATAGCCATCATGTGATTCTCTTTAGGATTTTCTAAAAATCTAGCAACAATCCCAACTACTAATGGAATATGTAGTCTATTGTGAACAATATATTGCAATTTTCCTATCATGGATCTGTATGGGGTCTAGTTCACATCAGTAGAATCATCAGTCATAGATAGCTTATGTCCTGTAGACATAGGTGTACTCATTGGTCTTGAATTTTCCATACCAAAAGTCTTCAATATCTTCTTGATGTATTTGGTTTATGAAATAAAAATATTGAACTTCATTTGGCACATTTGTAAACCAACAAAGAATTTTATCTCACCAAACATAGACATTTCAAATTTCTTTTGCATTTCATCAACAAATGATTGACATAAAACTTCTCTTCCTCCAAATATGATATCATAAAAAATATCTCAGATAATAGTACTTCACCATTCTTTCCATTTTTCAAGTATATATTGTTGTTATCATTTGTTCTCTTAAAACCAATTTTCACTAAATAGTTATGTAACCTTCATACCATGCTCTTGGAGCTTTCTTTAATCCATAAAGAGCTTTGTTCAGTTTACATACCATGTTCCTCTTGTCTAGATCTACAGAATCCTTTAAGCTGTTTAATGTATACTTCTCCATCCAGTATACCATTTAGAAATGTAGATTTGACATACATCTGATAAGGTGAGTATGCAAGTAGAGTTCTGACTCCTTTAAGTTTGACCATAAGAGAAAAAGTTTCTCCATAGTCAACTCCTTCTTGTGCATAACTCTTGCACACCAATCTTTCTTTGTTTCTTGTTACTTCACCATTTTCATTGAGCTTGTTCTTGAAAACCCACTTTGTCACAATGAAATTTTTGTCTTTAGGTCTTGACACTAAGTTCTAAGTGTTTTTGTTCTCAATCTAGTCAATTTTTTCATTCATATCATGTATCCAATCTTCATTATCTAAAGCATATTTTATTGATTTAGGCTCAAACTCACATAATAAGAATATGCCACCTTTGAGTTTTCTCCTTGTCATAACACTTGATTCAACATCTCCAATTATTTGATTAGGTTTATGATGTCTTCTCACATATTTTGCTAATACAAATAGCTTTCTTCTTGGCTCTTCTTTAGGTTCATTTGGAAAAATAATCTCAGGTTCATTTTCTCTTCTTTGTTCTAATTTTGGTTTAGGTTTTTAATACTCAAAATTCACTATTTTATGGTTGATATTTCCTATCTATGACTTGACATCTACAATTTGTTGCTTGACACCCATTCTCTACTACTCTACAATTTGTATTTCCACTCGATTTCTTGTTTGATGGGAACTTACAACTTAATTTGTGTATTTATTTTGAGTGCTGGGAGCATCATCATCCACATAGATGAATGCACTATAGTGTTTGAGTTCTTCATTACATGAAGCATTACCTTTTTATGCAAACTCATCAATTCTCACATTTGCACTTTCCACAACTTTGTTAGTGTTAGAATAAATAAACACTTATGAGATTTTCTTTTTGTGCAATAACCTAGGAATATGCATTCATCACTTTTTGCATCAAGTTTTCCATCTTTCTTATCTTTCAAACTATAACATCTACTTCCAAATATTTTGAAATATTTAACATTGGGAGCATAACCATACCATAGTTCATAAGTTGCAAAATTTGTACCTTTCTTGGTTTGAACTCTATTCAGAGTATAGACAACAATGCTAACCACTTCTCTTCAATATTTATGTGATACCCCTTTCTCCATCATTAGTGTTCTAGCATAGTCCATAATTGATATGTTCCTTCTTTTAGCTATCCCATTCTGGTAGGGGTCCTTGGTGCTGACATTTGTCTTTTGATTCCTCTGTCATTGCAGAATGTGTTGAACTCATGTGAAATTAATTCACCACCTCTGCCAGATCTTGAACACTTTAGATTCTTGTGCATTTATTTTTCAACTCTAGCTAAATACTATTTGAATAAATGAAAGACATCAGATTTAACTTTAAGAAAAATTCTAATCATCATTCTAGAGTAGTCATTCACAAATAGAATCAAATATTGATCTCCACAGTAACTTCTACCACCAATGGGTCCACATAAGTTAGTATGAACCAATTCCAAAATATCACTAACAATATATTCTTTACTCTTAAAGCTAGACTTGGTCATCTTTCCTAATTGACATTGTTTACACATCACATTGTCAAGCTTTTTTAGTATAGGCCATCCTCTTACTTTCTTCATCTTACTAATATTCACCAAATTGTCAAAATTCACATGACATAAATCTTTTGTGTCATAACCAAACATCTTCTTCTTGTGCAAACATACATGTCTCTTTTGATAGGTCTAGATAGAATAAGTTACCTCTTGTCTACTCACTAGTTTCAATTAGCTTACTATCACCACCATGTATCTTGGTCTCCCTATTGCAAAATTCAACTTTGTAACCTAATTTGTTTAGCTATGAAATATTCAACAAATTGACCTACCTCACAATAGATGTATCATAGTCATGCACTAGGCCTTGCTTAGGAATAATATATTCAAACTAAGGACTATTTCTCCCACTATGAGGTGCATTTAATCTTATCAACCCAAGGATATATACTTGAAATGGTCAGCACAGTATGTGCACTAGGTCTCTTAATGAGTCACTAAGCTTATGCTACAGGAAAGTAAAAATGCAAGGAAAAGAACTTACACTATTGCTACAGGAAACTAACACACTTAACTCTATGAATACTAGAAATACAATGAAAAGATAACAAATATTTCAACTTGGCTTATCCACTAAAACTATTCTCACATATGCTGCAAGAACATTCACAAAGTGTGATGCTACAAGAAGGAACTCATGACTTCTAACTAAGATACTATGAATGCTTGGAAATTAATCTATTCTTTCCTAATCTAATCCACCTTCCAAGTGGGCCCCCTTGGTCAGCTTCTCCAAACTACTAACACAAGATAAAAGCGGAAAACTATTTCATTCAATTTAGAAATTCATTACATAACATAGAACTGTAAAAGTTAACAGTCTGTTCTCAGAAACTATTTCTTCTAACTAGTTCTAAAACTTAACACACTTGGGTTGATTCCTATATATATAGGAAATCACCATTTATTCCATACTAGAAAAGTAAATGACCTAGCTTAAAATCCGCAAGAGAGAAAATAGGAAAATAACAACTGAAGGCGGGAAGAAGGAATAATGACTTAAGGTGGGAATAATAAAGTTTGAACATTCGCTCGCCATAGAGTAAATGCAGAGAAGGTAATAAGTCTTCATGGTTCCTCCTTACTCACTTCTATGACTTTTGGAACTATTACAACTTCCTCCACCATGGTTGCTCCTTGGCATTCTCTTCTCCTTAAATGTTGTTGACGCTTAGCTTTTGAATTCCTCCAATAATCTTTCAGTCTTCGTTAATAGGTTAGTTATAACACAAAACATGTTTGAAAATAAACATTTATCAAATTAAATTCAAATATAAGAATGGAGATTTTGATAACTATATGAAATATTGCATACTATATATAATATTAGCAAAAGATGGCATAGTTTCTACCCCATAGGTTTATCATAGGTTCAGTAAACATAGGTCCACAAATGTTTTAACAAAGATAAATAGAGTATCAACAAAGTATCTTAAACATCATAAAATAAAGGCAAATTTTGGTCTCATCATCTGCCCCCTGCCAAACTAATGCTTGTCCTCAAGCATTACACTTCCTTGTTAGTGACTTGAACTCTCCAATTTCTATTCTTCCCTTTCTATTGCTCTTAAAAGTGTAGTAAAATCCTCTGGTGCTCTCCCAAACTTCTCTCCTATGACCTTCCTACAACTTGTCAAGTCTATCAACATTAATGTCATATAAGGGCCACAGGAACATTGGAGGCTGCATTGTTAAGGGACACCACAACTCCGGTCTGGGCTACTTCCCTAATTCTAGATATTTTGAAACTCTATGAAGTGCTGCTTCCAAGTTAATAGGGCTGTGTGGTTCTGACTTCTTAAGATATTTAGGTAGTTTGGTCCACCTACTCCTAGCACTGGTCATGGCTCTCTGAAATGCAAAGTAGGGAAAATTTTCATATTCAACATAAACCTTAGTTCTAGCAGCAAAGATCTTCTCCCTCACTTCTAGATTCCTCTTTCCATAGGTCAATGTGAACCAATCCCTAAGCATTTCATCCGGCTTACTACTTTCAACTCTTAAAGGTAAAGGTTCTATTCTTTCCTCATCTGTGTAGTTATTCAACTGCCTATCATAATTCACTTCATTGGACATCCATGACATAAGGGGTTTTAGGTGTACATCTCCTATGTAAGGCAAGGGATTCCATTCAGTCTCTGAAGGAATAACAAAATTATGAACATATAATTCACACAATAAGTTCTACTACCATGGTGGTAGAGTTTGATACAGTCCATAAAATTCCTGTGTTGATTTAAACTCTGCATTTACATTCTTGAGGGTTAACATTAATTGAAACAAAAGAAATTGTTCTTTCAAGCAGAGAGCATAAACTCTAGGTGGTGGCTTACAAGCAAGGGCCTGGTCAACTAGCTTAAGAGCATGGTCCATGCACTATTTTTGGCTTTCTAGCTGTTCCTTTAATTCTACAATTTCCTCATTTTGAGATACTATAATCTTATTCATCTTTTTCTTTTCTTCTTTCCACAATGCCTCAGCAAACAAACACTATCCATACAAGTGTAAGAGGATTTTCTATAGTGTGATAGCATTGTGGTGTTCTTCATGATCCCTTTTGCTCTTTCTTTGTTCCTAACATAGATGTTTTGCTAAACCAATGATCCATGTTGATCTATGTGTAACTAGGGCAGTGTTTAGATCAACATATTTAGGAACTGTTTCATCTCTGCAGCTAGAGGTGCTTGGTAAGTTTGCTAGGGTATCATCTAGATTTTCTTTAATTTTTTCCCTACACTCTTTAGTAGGATTATTAGGAGTGCTTGTAATCTTAGGATGAGGGGGAGAATGATCAGAAACAATTTGCACAAGGGATTCCTTGGTGGATGTTTTAGACAGAATAGGATCCTTAGAAACTTGCCCTCTCATTCTAGGGCTTCTCCTTATAGGGGTTTCTTCCAGTATTACAACCTTTAGCCTACTTTTCCCCTTAGGTTTTTTTGCTATAGGAACCTTCTTTGTTCTCTTTTGTTTTACAATTGTAGGGCTCGGTTCTTGCTAAATACAAATTTCTTCTGTCAATTTTTGTTTCGTCTTAACTTTGTTGGTAGTAGATTTAAGAATTTCTTGTACAAGTGGAGGCACATTTTTTTGAACATGGGTAGTTTCTTGTTCATTTCCTTGAGTTCTTTCAGTTTCAACTTCTTGAATGTTTTGTTCAACAGGCTCACTAGTGGGAGCTACATTTCCCTCACTATGTTGTTCACTAGGGCCAGCTTGGGGTTGCAGGGTTTTTAGTTGCACAAATTCATCCCATGTTAAGGGGGATATATCCCTAAGTGATTGCTCTATTAACAACTTAATTAAAGTATGATGAGTAATAGAATTATCTTTTCCTTTTAGAGTCTCCTCCGCACTAATGCAAAGCATATTATACAAGAAATTTGGAATATTCATAGCAAGATTATGCCTTACACAACTAAGTAGCTTGAAATGATATGCTTGTAGGTATGAAAAGTTGCCTTCACATGTAAACTACCTGATTATGTGCATGGCTAATTCATTGTATGGTGGTAGTAGTGACATTTTCTTGCAACCTTATTTTGTAATGTCCAATTGAGGATCAAGTGGCTTGGTAAATTGGGCTCTCATTGACCTAGCATCATGCGTGCTGGGATAGTGTTCTCCAATCGTAGGTAACCTAGTTACCTTACCGATGCGCTCCTCTATTGCAACTACTATTAAGCCCCAAACAGAAGCTTCTCCCTCGTTGAATGTCCTTGTAAATTCTACAGCCACCTCTTCATCATATGTAGTTAAACTCAAGAAATACCCTAGCCATCCACATGCATTAAACCTTCTTACAGCTTCTACGTCTGAGAGCAACACAATGTGCTCTACTAGCTCTCTCCTTTGCAACTACCCACCCATTTTCTTAACACTTCCTCTATTTTTTCTGGTTTCTCCCTTTTTGGATTCAAGCTTCAAACTGCTGTGTTATTCTTCAGACTCATCACACTTCTTTGTTTAAGGAAGCAATTAATTGTCATAACAAATTGTTATGCACAATAATTAAGTTTTGAATGAATCTAAATTATAAATTTGTGTGAGAATCATCTGGAAATAGGGTTTGGATGACAAAAAAAATTTAAACATAGGTCACATCACAACTTGACACAAAAAATCATTCAAAAATAGGGAGTGCAACACCTCACTTTGAGTACTTATGGCAATAAATTTTTATTAATGAAGGGTAATGCGAAGATTTAGAAAATCATCATGGATAAATAGACATGCCTTTGGATATTATGACCTTCCCTGCCCCCTGTTAATTTTAGACAAGTGTCCTCACTTGTCAAACCTAGTACAGGTAAGGGACTGCATAACACTGCCATTAAATAGATTATGTAGTATTAAATATAATTAACAAAATCTATGGACTATAAATGAAATATAATTTGAAAATATTATACCTATCAATTTGATTGTAGCACGTACCAAAAGGTAGTAGAAATAATATCAGTGGCAACATCCATTAGTATTTCGTAGAATTTTATTGAAAACATGGAAAATTTGATGACATGGAAAGTGGGTGGATGGAAGATAAAGAAATGAGATGAGGTGGATGGGTGGAAGGTAAAGAGATGAGATGGAAAGAAAAAGTGAATAGAAAAAAAAAACTTTATGTGAACATAAAGTCGTTATTATGAGCATGCACGAAAAAAAAACTAATGTTGAAGAGTAGTAGTTGGAAGGTTGACACCTTTAGCTGCAGGAAGAGTTACTTGAGTTGTATTTGAATCCAGCTGTTGGAATTGCTGCATGAAATTCACTTTTTTTTGTGGCCATTTGTATAACTTGAGTTTGTGACCATTGACTAATAATTTGAAATATATCAGATCAATGGTAGTTAGTTGAATAGTTCCATTATCAAAGACATGACTAATTTCATATGGTCATAGCCATCTTGTTTATTGCTTCTCTGGCATATCCTCGAATCGGAAATCATATAATAATGCCCAATCACCAAATTGAAATGGTTTACTGATAATATGAGAATCATGCCAGTGTTTCCTTTGTTTTTGTATCAATTCAGTATGTTCCAAAGAAACTTTGCACATCTCAACCAAAGAGTTAACATGCAGAAGATGTTCTCTTTGTGCTATAGGAAGTTCAATATCAAATGCTAAGGCTGTCCTTAGAGTTTTATGTTCAAATTCAATTGGAAGTATGTCCACCTTTCCATATAGGAGCTCAAATGGTGTGAATCTTGTGGTAGTCTTCCAGTTTATTCTTTAAGCCCAAACAACTTCTTGTAATCTGCTGGTCCAATCTTGATGGTACAAATGGACTATTTTTGTTAGAATATTTTCCAGCTCCCAGTTTGTAACCTCTGCTTGTCCATTAGCTTGTGGATGTTAAGGACTGTATTTCTAGTGCCTGATATTATACTATTTCATCAATTCTGAGATTAGATTAGAGGTGAATTGTGCACCTTGATCAATGACTAGCTCTTTGGGTACACCATAGTGAGTAAAAATCTCTTCATACTGGAATTCAACAACTTTTTCATCACAAGCATGCTTCATAGCCTTAACTTCAACACATTTTGTTAGGTAGTCAGTACACATAAGAATATAAGACTTCCTGTTAGATGGAGGATCAATTGGACCAATGAAGTCCATTCCTCATTTGTCAAATGGTGCTAATGCCATCTGAGGATTAAGAGGCATTTCATCTATTCTAGTTGGTCAGCCCATCCTTTGACACTGGTCATACTTTCTTGTATAGTTGATTGCATCCTTATGAAGTGTAGGCCATTAATAACCAGTTGTCAGGATTTTGAAAGCTGTTCTTTTTGTTGTAAAGTGTCCTCTGCATGGTTCATTATGACATGCATGTAGAATGTCATATGTCTCATCTTCTCTCACACATCTTCTCATAACTTGATCAGGTCTAGTGTAAAACAAGAGATTATCTATCTAGGAGAAATGAAAACTTTTCTCTACAAGCAACTTCTTTTCCTTGTAAGAAAAATGTGCTGGTATTTTATTGGTTGCAATGTAGTTAGCAATGTCTGCATACCATATAGTTTGAACAACAATATGAAAAAAATGCTCATCTAGAAATGCATCATCAACCAAAGTAGTGTCAGCATCATCATGATGGATTCTTGATAAATAATTAGCTACAACATTGGCTTTTTTAGGTTTATCAACAATAGTTATATCAAATTCTTGCAATAATAGTAACCATCTTGCTAACCAACATGTTATAGCAAGTTTGTTCATGAGATATTTAATTGTTGCATGATCAGTATGAAAAAATATGGAATATCCAGTTATGTAATGCCAAAATTTGTTGAGGGCATAAACTACTGCTAGCAATTATTTTTCAGTCATAGTGTAGTTTAGCTTTGGACCATGAAGGCTCTTATTGATATAATAGATGGCATTTTCAAGATTTTGGGATTGTTGTGCTAAGACTGCACCTATGGCATAATCAGAGGCATTTGTATATATGTGAAAAGGTAAATTCTAATCAGGGCCTTGTAAAACTAGGGCTATGGTCAAAAGTTTCTTAAGCTGTAGGAAGGCTTCATCACATTCAGATGTCCAACTAAATTTAGCTTCTTTTGTGACTAACTTATACAAAGGACTAGCTATTTTTTTGAAATCTTATATGAAACGTCTATAATATCCAGCATGACCTAGAAAGGATCTTACATCTTTTAATTTTATAGGTATGGGCAATATTTGAATTACCTCTATCTTAGCTGGATCCACTTGTATTCCTGTAGTAGATATGAAATGACTAAGTACGATGCCCTGCTGCATGAGCATGAAACACTTTTCACTGTTAAGTGCCAAATTATGTTCTTGACATCTTAGCAAAACCTTTTCAAGATTCACCATTGCTTCTACAAAAGTGACTCCAAATGTTGTGAAGTCATCCATGTAGATTTCCATACAATCATGTGATATATCAGCAAAAATATGAATAACTACTCTTTGAAATGTTGTAGGCGCATTGCATAGACCAAATGGTAAAATAGAGTATGCAAAAGTACCCCATTGACATGTAAATGTGATCTTATCTTGATCTTTAAGAGCAATACTAATTTGGTTATAACCACTATACCAATCTAGAAAAGAGAAATACTTATTTCCAACTAGTTTGTCCAAAACTTGGTCTATGAATGGTAAAGGAAAGTGATCCTTTTTAGTAGCCTTGTTCAATTCTCTATAATCTACACAGATTCTCCATTTTCCTCCCTTTTTAGGCACTATAACCAAGGGTGACACCCATCTACTATCAGATATAGGATAAATAAAACCAGCATCAAGCAATTTCTACAATTTAGTTTTAACTATTTCTCTAAGGCTTGGATTTATCCTTCTTTGGGGTTGACAGAGTGGTAGACAACCTTCATTGATGTATATCCTATGAGTGCATAATGTAGGACTCAACCCTTTCACATCACTATAATCCCATGCAAAGGCCTTTTCATGCCTTTGAAGCAATCCCTTTAATTGTTCCATCTGTGTGGGTATTAATTTGGAGTTAACATGAAGTTTATGACCTTTAGTCAATTCAACAGTAGTAGTGGAGTCTATCATAGTGGCTTTAGAAACTGGACTTGCTTCTAATTCACAAGGTAAAAATGGATAAATAATTTTAGGTACTTTGAGAAAAGTACAATTCTTATCACATTCTTCATATGTGATTAATTCTAACACGAAACTTTTAGATACATCTTTTTCTACCACACAAGTGTTAGTGAGGATACTATGAAGTATTGAATCTTCTTTTTTTAATTTTAGAAAAGACTGTCTATGTAACATCGTGAGTTGTACTATAGAATTTAACTCTTCTTCTTCATCTCCTAAATCTAGCCAAACAGATGTACTCAAATCTAGTAATGGTTGGGCTGGAGGATATAAATCCAATTGCTTTGTTGCTTGGCCATTTGATATAGTCATATTCCTTGATCTACAACTTATATTTGCATAAGTTGTGGCTAACCATGGTCTACCTAAGATGATAGGATAATTAGATAGATTAAATTTAGGGGACAAAATCATGAAGTCCGCAGGATACTCTAGAGAATCTAAGGTTACAACTATGTTTTCTATTATCCCATCAGGGGTGACAGTAGAACTATTTGCAAGTTGTAGAATTGTTGGTGTAGCCGTTAGTCCTTCTATTTTCAACTTCTTTATGGTATCTTTGGTCATAACATTTATAGCAGCTCTGAGCTCTATTAAAGTATTTTTAACAAACTGACCATTTATACTGATATTCACTACTAGACTTCTTGGATCAGAATATTTTGGTGTAATCACTTTCCCTAGCATGATGTCAGCCAATTGTACTTCTTCTTCTAGGTTTCTTTAAGTAGGCTTCCCTAATAGCTTTTCCATAGACTGGAATTTCCTTAATAGCTCGAAACAATGGTATTTGGACATGTATATTTTTCAACTGATCAACAATGTCAAAAGGCTATTCCTTAGTTTGTTCAGGTTTCTTTTGTATTATTTTTTTTGGAAAAGGAGGTTCTACTACTGGTTGAGCTGGGGTTGACATGGTAACATTAGGTGAGTCCACATGTTCAGCAACTGAAGGTTCTGATGCTACAGGAGAATTTGGTATTTAGTTATAAGAGGTAGTTTAGGCACTGGTAAAGTTGTACCAGATTTCAGATGTATATCAGCAACATTCAGGGTGTAAGCAGGATACTACTGAGCATCAACACTATACATGGGCTACTGTGGTTGTTGGCTATTTAGAGTTGGCTGAGGTTGTATTGGTAATTGTGTTTGCTTTTGAGGTCCAAGATTTATAGGTGGTGGCATTAAAGCAGGTTGTTGAATTGGAGGGGGTAATTGTGGAGCACTAGTATTTTGGTTAGGCCATTGTTGAGATCCCTTCCAATGGTTTGTAGATTGCCAATTCCCTTGGGGTGGTTGCCATTGGTTTTTCTGGTTTTGCAAGTAGTTATGTGGCCATTGGTTACTCTATTGATTAGGCTAGGGTGGTTGGGAATTTTGAGGCCATTGGGATTGTTGTGGGTTATTTTGCCTAGCATTGTTCCAATTGGATTGATTTTGTGGAGGATCTTGGAAATTACTATTTTTCCATTGATTACCATATGAATTTGAACTTTGCAAGGGGTCTTGAGGCATACCTTGATGTTGGGCCCATGGTCAACATTGAGCAACACAGAATACTTGCTCATCATCTCCATCTATCTTGATGTACTCGGTTGGAAGATGCTGGTTCTCCATGCTTGCGACCAGTTTACATTGGCAATCCTTCTTTTGCTTTTGACAATGAGGACAATACTCAACTAGTTGTAATTTAGCTTCTACTTGTTTCTTCTTTGTAGTCATTGTATCCAGATGTGTAGCAACATCCTTGATGATATCTTGTTTGAAATATGATAATAGGTTAGACATCTCAAGCTTCAAAATGCCTTGAGTGATTTCTTTAGTGACTGTGGAATGAGATCCTCGGCCTTTCTTCATGGTTGACCTTGAATAGTTTTGATAGATCTTCTTGAGATCATCCCAGAAAGCTTGATATACATCACCACCAGCCATTAGGTTTAATTCTTCTAGACAATTTTCATTCACACCTCTCAGAAAAACTAGCTTTTGTGAATCTTCAGACAATGTATGCTGAGGGTTATTTTGTAGTGTGTATAAGAAACGTGAAACATAGTCTTCCAATGTTTCTTTGTCCTTACGTGATATCCTAAAGATATCATCCCCTCTTGAACCATATGCTTTGCAATATTCTTTATATTTATCTAGAAACAGAGCTTGCATTTCATCCCAAATTCCTGTTGCATTGGCTCCTAAGCCCATGAACCATCATAAAGCTAATTCTTTCAATGTTGCTAGAAAAAACTTAAGTTTATGGACATCAGTGTCATAGTCAAAACTATGACAAAGGATATCAAATTCGAATAAGAAAGTATCAGGGTCTTCAGTTGCAAGGCCATAGAAATTTGGAAGAATAGTGGGAGGTATGTTCTTAAGATTAGCAGTGGTTACAAGACTTAGAAGAGGAAATGGAAAAGTAGGTTATGCCATGACTGGAGGTATCAAATTATGAGGTTGCTGCTGAAAAGGGACATAGGGTACTAGATGATTAACAACTAGTGGATTTAGAGCAATGTTTTCAAGAGAACTAGCCAATACTTTAGTGAAGGGTTGAAGACTAGATATATCTATTGGTTCAATTCTTAATAATGATACTATAGGAAAAATAGGGCTTGCATCTTCAAAAGGTAACTCAACTTCTTCTTCTTCAATTTCTTCATTCAAATTAATAGATCCTCATGGAAGAAATCTTCCATATTCATCTTGTCATCTTCCTCTTCAATGCATGCAATTAAACTTTTCACACTAGTAAAAGAAACTTCAAACTAGAGATTTCTAAAAAAACTTTATCTAGGAACTATGACTCAAAAATGCTCCTAGCTTGACACCATCCCTGACAATGATGCCGAAAATGAATTGCCTCACAATAGGTGTATCATGGTCATGCACTAGGCCTTGCTTAGGAATAATATACTCAAACCAAGGACTATTTCTCCCACTATGAGGTGCATTTTATCTTATCAACCCAGGAACATATACTTGAAATGGTCGGCAAAGTATGTGCACTAGGTCTCTTAATGAGTCACTAAGCTTATGCTACAAGAAAGTAAAAATGCAAGGAAAAGAACTTACACTATTGCTGCAGGAAACTAACACACTTAACTCTATGAATACTAGAAATATAGTGAAAAGATAACAAATATTCCAACTTGGCTCATCCACTAAAACTGTTCTCACATATGCTGCAGGAACATTCACAAAGTGTGATGCTACATGAAGGAACTCACAACTTCTAACTAAGATACTATGAATGCTTGGAAATTAATCTATTTTATCCTAATCTAATCTACCTTCCAAGTGGGCCCCCTTGGTCAGCTTCTCTAAATTACTAACACAAGATAAAAGCCGTAAACTATTTCATTCAATTTAGAAATTCATTACATAACACAGAATTGTAAAAACACAACTGTAAAAGTTAACAGTCTGTTCTTAGAAACTATTTCTTCTAACTGGTTCTGAAACTTAACACACTTGGGTCGATTCCTATATATATAGGAAAACACCATTTATTCCATAATAGAAAAGTAAATGACCTAGCTTAAAATCTGCAAGAGAGAAAATAGGAAGATAACAACTGAAGGCAGGAAAAAGGAATTATGACTTAAGGTGAGAATAATAAATTCTAAACATCCGCTCACCGTAGAGTAAATGCAGAGAAGGTAATAAGTCTTCATAGTTCCTCCTTACTCATTGCCGTGTCTTCTGGAATCGTTACAATTTCCTCCACCATGGTTGCTCCTTGGCGTTCTCTTCTCCTTAAATGTTGTTGACGCTTAGCTTTTGAATTCCTCCAATCATCTTTTAGTATTCATTAACAGGTTAGTTATAACACAAAACATGTTTGCAAATAAAAAATTATCAAATTAAATTCAAATATAAGAATGCACATTTTGATAACTATAGTGAATACTACATACTATATATAATATTAACAAAAGATGACATAGTTTCTACCCCATAGGTTTATCATAGGTTCCGTAAACATAGGTCCACAAATGTTTTAACGAAGATAAACATAGTATCAACAAAGTATCTTAAACATCATAAAATAAAGGCAAAAACTTAGGTCTCATCACAAATTATAGTTAAGTCCTTCAACCCAGTAAACATTTTCACATGTTATCTTGTCAGTTAGTTGAATACTGCCTTTACCTTTTATGACACATGGGATGTCATTACCAAATTTAACACATCCACCATTGTATGGACCAATATCTTCAATTTTTTTCTTTATCACTAGTCATACGATTGGAACATCCACTATCAATTATCCATCTATAAATTTTGTTCACATAATAAATTAATGCAATTTTCTATACTTCATCAAACTCTTCTTTAATAGCAACATAAAAAACTTCATCATCATTAATCTTAGATTCATTATCAATCTTTTCTTCATCAATATAACAATATTTCTTACCTTTGTTATCCTTCTTTCTTCTGTAGTCTTTTTCATCTCTTCTTCCTTTGTACTTGTTTTCCTCCTTTTCATCCTTATCTTCTCTATTAGGGCATCTAGAAACAATATGACTAACTTTTTTACATGAAAAAAAATGATAGGTAATTTACCTCTTCCTCTTTCAAACCTTTTGGCAATGAGGGCTTCAAGTTCACCAAGCCCATCATCAGAACTATGACTTTCACTCTTCACATGTTTAAATTTCTTCTTAGTAAGAATCAATTGTGATTTGAAAGCAAATTCAATCATAGTAGGTGTTTAGCTATAAAAATTAGACATCTCAAAGGGAGTAAGTCTACCAACTATGCCTTCTAAGGTAGGCATCTTAGTTCTTGAATTGTAGAGACTCCAATGACATAGATCAGGAGTAGAGCCCTCAATACCTTACCGTTGCCCCAATTTTTACCATAATCCAATTTTGCAAAGTGGAGGATTTAACTCATATTGTGTATAAATTGGTCGAGTCATTTGTTTCTTCTTTTCTCCAAGTGTTAAGTTTCTCCATCGGGTTTCATCTTTTGTCTTTTCCTGTATTATATAGCCCGGTGGGTATTCCTTATCATCATGAGTCATACGAGTAGTCTAGATCATTACTCGATGGATATTCTTGAGTAATTATACATCAAATGAATTTACTTGCAATTCATTTTGTTTTGAACTTATAGAAAGTTGGACTGGCAAAAAATCTAGTTCCATCTTCTCCTTGGCAGTTTTTGCACCCCGAAGTTGAAACTCCGTTGAGATTCCTAAATGCAATTCTTGAGCTTAAATGAAGAGAAGAAAATTATGTTATGGATAAATCGCTCAATTTTTGCCATGTTTTCGCTACAGGAACCTTTCAAAACTCACTAAGATGATTAAAAAGGGAAACAACAAAAAACTCAGAAACGACTTCTCCTTTGCGAGTTTTTGCACACAGAAGGTGAAACTCTGTAGGGATCCATAAATGCTATTTTTAGGATGAAACAAGGAATGGTAAGCCATATTATGGATGAATCATTCAAATATTATCATGTTTTCATAGTGGAAATTACTCAGAACTCATCAGGATGATCAGGATAAGCATCGGCGGAAAACTCAGAAATAGATTCTCCTTTGGCGGGCCTCAAACCAAGAATGTTTGATGGATTTCCCCTAAAGCTGCCCAGATATCTAGATGATATGATCATGCTCATCGAGGTCATCAGGCAAGAAATTCAAGTAAATGTGCTGAGCACCAGTTTGAAGAAAAAGGGATATGAATTTCCCATAAAAGTTGGAGCATACAGTTATGAGTCTCGATCAGATGCGAAGAACATGCTCAAAGCATTCGAGAGAAAATACAGACTAACAAAGTATGAAGTGATAAGGCCCATGTTTGATCCAAATCGGTATGCTAGAGATGTGCTTCAAATTGGAAGTGTCATCAAACGTGTAACTACTATAGAAGATTACTGAGCTGATTGCAAAGATGAGCTAGAGAGTTGAGACCGTGCCTTTGCTAGACTCACAATAGAACAAATAAAGAAATATGACATTAAATTAGAGGTGGAAGGCCTAGAGGATGAGAGGAAAAATATGCATAGTAATACATACTTGACAAAATTGAGAAATACTCCAATCAGTTTTGAGCCATATGTCAATTTGGAAGAAAACCTTGATGCTATGATGGCTCAGATTATCAAAAGAACCGAGAAATGGGTCGAGTGGACAACAAAAAAGGGGTGGAGTAGGAGCAAGACTACTCAAGCTTCACCAGCCATAGCTACTCCCACTTCTTCTCAAAGTGCCATACCTAGTGCTACAACTTCATCTACTCCAGGACCTGCTCAATCTATAGGAAGAGGTGATCAATCCCTGGAAAAGAATATTTTGATAGCTCCAACTTGCCAAGGAGGTTTCCTATCAGTGATTGGAGCCCAGGTTGGTACTAAAGAAAAAGGGACAGTAGAGACGAAGGATGGAACAACCATTCCAGCTCCACCTCCTCACGTGTCTGCTCTAGCTTCGCCTCCTCATGTGGCTGCTACTCCATCTCCTCATCATAGCCTTGCTCCATCTGCAAGCACTCCCCTTTTGAAGCCGACTGGTTCCCCCATTCCAATAGTAGAGGTTAGGGATGAATAGAGCGCTAGCAGTGAATCCATTGAATCTGATGAAGTTGCAAGGAAAAATCAAGAGCAAGAGAAAGTCTTGACTTCTTCTAGGCTTCTATTTCAGGATCCTAAGAATCCATTTTTCGCTACTTCAGCGCCAGTGACTCTGGTGAGGAAGAAGATGTTTAGCATAGAATCACTTGGGGCTACTTCTAAAGTAATCAGCATAGAATCCTGGCTAGAAGATACTCTAGAAAGGAAAAGAAAGAGGAAAGAGGAGAGTATCCCTGCAAAGGATATTGTGTCTCAAGCAGTTCGCCCTAGATCTACAATAGCGAAAGCTAAGAAGCAGAAGACTTTATCAATACTTAGGCAAGATCTAGAAACAAGACACTTAACAATGGAGGTAGCAAAGCCAAATAAATTAGGGAGGATTGAGGACATGACACCTGAAGATTTCACTCTGCATTTGATTGATCTTGGAGAAGCCAGACATGATACAAAGGTGGGCCTATGGAGATCATGTAACAAGGTAATAGAAGAACAATTGGAGAACCTCAAATTGTCAAAAATCAGAATGAAAGCTGAGATTGAAGAACTGAAAAGATTTATCAGGCAACTAGTTGTTCCATTGGCAACCATTACTGGTGTGCCTATTACTGAGAACCCTACTACAAAAGAAGTGCAAGCCTTCATCTCACAGCTTCAAAAGGATAGGCATTTTGGCCAGATCGAAAAAAGAATGGATTGAGAAACTCAATGCAAATGGAGCTATTCTGATTGATCAAATTTGGAATGTTATCCTTCGGTTAGAAATTGATAAGGATAATATTACTTCTAATCACAACACTTTGGTTGCATAAAAGGCAAGGTGTGACGAATGTATTTCTTTCCTGAATATGGTCATCCAAATGAAGGCAAAAGAGGTAGTTGAAGCAAATATTTTGAAGAAGGGGACTGAGCCTCTATTTGAATGGCTTCAAAACATGCAATTCAAGTAGGAGATGATTCAAGAGACTAAAGAAGGACTCACAGAAACAAAGGAAAAGGTGAAGAAGATCTAAGATAGAGAATTTGAACTCATGCAAGGATTACACACTAACCCACAAAACAATGGGCAAGGAAAAGCTCTTATTGGATAGAAGTAATGAAAAATAACTTCTCCACATACTTGAGTAATCTATCTGGAATGACTTCAAGCTATCAAAATAGAGTGGTAGAGTTGCAGATGTTGGGAGGATAGATACATGTGGTGGCTAGAGAATTGACAAGTCATCAAAATGCAGTAAAGGAGTTGGCTCGGGAACATTCAAAGTGGCTCCTAAGATTCACTAATGTACATGTGCCTAGTCACGAAGAAATGATCCCAATTACAGTGGTGTCCAAAACATATAGGGAAAAACATGAAAAGGGGAAGAAGTCCAAGTAATTCATTTGATACTCCCTTTTCATTCTCTGACGTAAATTTTGCAAATTTTGTAAAACAACAAACTGGCATCTTGCCATTTGTCATCCTCAGAAGATGAACCGATTAAAATTCCTATTGTAATGGTCATCTCTCAACTGTATATGTATGAAGTTGAATGATTAATAAAAGGTCGGAAAAATATTGGTGTGAAGTTCTATTTGTTGTAGAGACAATTGAATGGTATTTTGTTTCAATCATTTTTCTGTTCCAGTAGATATTGTGATTAGTTAGTTTTTCCTTTCTGTATTATAGAGAACTAAGGAAGAACAGAGTTTCATTTCCCCTGTTTCCCAGAATACAAATGAATTTAATAAGTATTGTTATAATTCATTTGACGAAAGGATTCTGTTAGTTTTTCCTGATTTATCAGTCGTAGTTTAGATTTGAATTTCAACTCATTCTGGTTTTATGCGAATAGATTTATGGATTCATAGGAGGTGTGGATACATTAATCTGTTTCAGTATTTGGAAGTATTTTCTTGCCTAAATTAAGTTCTAGTTAGGCTTAATTTGGTTTTCCTCTTTTGATCTCAGGTTAAGAGCATACCCCACATTAGTTTTAGGAATAAAACATAATTCCTTGAACATCATTCACATAGGGAGCTGTACCTACCAATTCAGAGAGAAGCCAGTAATCAAAGAATGGCTTTTCAATTGTTGTAAGAAGATATTGCTCATCATTTAGGCGTTAAGAGTCATATCTTCATAAGAAACAAGAGAGGACAAATCTGTTTACCAACAGATTTTTGGCGACTCTGCTAGGGAGATGAACAGTCGCTTGACTAGAAAGCCTATGTCATGAGGGAAAATGGTACTACCTCACGAAAACATAATCCCAGTGCTCCAACCTAACCTTGGTTTTCAAGATGACCAAGAGGATATAATTTCATCTCTTAACACATTTGTTTGGAGGCACAGAAGGAACACTGAACATTATCGGAATGCTAGCCATATATTAGAGGAAGAAGAAAGAAGAGCTGAAGCTTTTGAAAGAGCCGTTCAAAGGAGAGATATCTGGAGAGTAGAAAGACAATTAAGATAGTAAGCTTAGAGTTAAAATACATCTAGCATCTTGGAACAATTTAGGTTCCTCAGAAGTACCAAGGAAAAGGGTGGGCAAGATTCCACCTTTGATAAACTAACAGAGCTCGGTTTTCCTATTTTGGAAGTTCCAAAGCAAAAAAGTGAAGGTAAAAGTCAGAGTAGACCCCCTTCCCCTGTTAGAAATCAAAACGCCAGTACTTTGCATTCCACTTGTTAGGTGTTAGCACTTCACAGAGTTACTGCACCTCTAGTTGTTAACTTTCTACCATACACTACTAGAACAATCATGACTGATCCATGGGCCGTGGCAACAGGGCCGTTAGCACTAAATACTTATCATCCACTCCCAGCTGGTTCAAGGAAGAACTTCCCCAAATTCTTAGGTGATGGGAAAGTCACTACAGACGAACACATTAAAGCCTTCTTTGCGGCTACCCATATATTGGGGGTGGGACATGAAGATGTTGCTATAAGATTGTTCGTAGAGACCCTTATAGATAGTGCAACAAACTAGTTTTATCATTTAGCTAATGGTTCAATAATGGATTGGGACACAATAAGAACTAAATTTGAAGCCAGATTCAAAATTGTAGAAGATGAACATGCCTTGCTAACTTAGTTGACTTCAATTAAGAAGCAATCAACTATCAACATGAGGGGTTTTGTTGCCAATTTCAATAAGATTAATAGCAGAATTTCTATTGCTGATAGACCCACACCTGGCAATCCAAAAAAAATCTTTATTAATGATTTTCCTTCAGATATCAATTATGATTTGAGAAGACCATGCCCTACTGATCTAGCTGACACATAGAAGAAAGCTATTGAATGTGAGGATGACTTAATTTATGCGAGAAAATGGAAATGAGAACTTCAAACTAAAGGGAGTTCTAGTAATACCACATCATTAGAAGAGATGATTCAAAAGTTGTCTAATGAGCTAATAGCGATGAAAAAGCAATTACTCGGATTCAATAACTCTTATCAACGGAATTACCAATGAAAGTAGATTTTCGCAGCTTACAGGTTCACAACCTAGGTTGCAAATCGAAGCAGCACCGAAAAAAGGAAATATGTGCATCTTTCATTTAACCACAGATCATGACAGTGAGAATTGTCTGGAGACTATTCGTATGATGCAATTGCTATCTACTAATGAATTAAATATTGCAGCTCCGTGTTCAGAACCTGATTCTTGTTCAAATGGCGACTCTAGAAATTTATTTTTAGAATATGAATCTGATTTTGAATCAAAAGGTGAGTGTTATGCAACCATTGATGGAACTTCATACATAGTTCTTACCCATGGAAAAAGGATGAAGAATCAAGCTCCTAGTCATACTCCCAGAGACAACTCCAGTCCTTCTATGAGTAAGGTACATAATGATCAAGAAACCTCCACTTCACAAACGAGTAAAGACAAGAAATCTTTTGATTTTATTCAATTTTGTGAAGAGTCAAAAGTTCAAATTTCTACTATTGATTATTTAAAGTCACATCCTTCCAAGTTAAAGAGATTAGTGGATAAATGTAAAGGAGGTACCTCAGACTTGAATCATAATGTGACTATTGAAATTGAAGATGAAACCTTAACATCAAGCTTGTTTAATCAAGAAGATTCTACTGTTTTAGCAACCTTCCTTGGACAAAACCTGAACCTTTTTATATTTCATTGTACATCAATGGATGTAAACTCAGTAATTGCATAATAGATTCAGCTGCATTAGATAATGTTATGCCATATTTTGTAGCTAAAGCCTTGGGACTAAATCTCACTAAAGTGCATGGGAGATGTTATTCTATGGATGCTAAAAAAGTCCCTCTACCTGGACATATCAAAGATGTTCAAGTAGCCTTAGCTTCACATCTAGAAAAGAAACTCCTATTGACTATCCTAGTAGCTGATATTCCAGCAAGCTATGGACTTCTATTAAGTAGAAGTTTTTGCCGAGACTTGGGAGGAGAAATAAAACTAGATTGGTCTCAAGCAGTGATACCTATTGGGAATAAGAAGGTCAAATTAGAACCTGAGGAAAAAGCAAAGTTTATAGTTTTGAAATCAAATGATCCTAAAGCTCAAATTCTATATCAAGAACAGGAATTCGGCATCTATATGTTATTTACTGAGGAAGATATGAATGAACAAATAGATGAAAATCAAGGTGATAAAACCCCCAATGAAAACAAAGATGTACTAGACATATGGACGCTTGAATTTGACAAAAGTTGTGCCTCTTCAAGATCTGGAGCAGGTGTAGTATTGATATCCTTAGAAGGAGAAGCTGAACCTCTGGCTTTCAAATTAGAATTTGGGAATACTAATAATACTACTGAATATGAGGCCTCATTACTAGGAATAATGTCAGCAAAGGAAAGAGGTATGAAGATTTTAAAAGCTTAAGGTGATGCCGAGCTTATTGTGAAGCAAATAAAAGGGCAATATTTTGTTAAAAACCATAAACTTAAAAATTATAGGAACAGAGTTTGGGATGAGATCAAAGGTCTAGATGCTTTTTGTATTGAAGCAATTCTGAGGGAGATGAATACCAAAGCTGACTCCTTAGCAGTTTCTGCCTCTTTATTGCTTCCTCATCTAGATTTCAAAGACAAGAAGTACTAGATCGAAATTGTATATCGATCTGCCGTCCCAGACAACACAGAAACTTGGCAAGTCTTTAGTGATGAAAAGAGTTTGCAGATGTTTTTAGAGAATGACAAGTCAAGTTTTGAGCATGAATCCAGTGTAAGTGATCATGAAAGCTTTGATGTAACTGAGAAACAGGGTCAAAACAAAGAAGTTTCATTGAAAGGTAACACCATTCCTCCATATTTTGTAGCCTTAGAAAAACTATTTAATAGGCATGATGCTTACATAAAGCAAAAGAGAAAAGAAAAATGACCTACCATAGGTGAATATGAAGGAATTAACATTGGAGATATTCATAATCCCAAACTGATTAACATAGCAAAGTGCTATTCTCTTGAAGAAAAAGAGGCCACAAAGAATCTATTTATGGAGTATAGAGATGTTTTTGCTTGGAGTTATGAAGATTTGAAAAGTTATAAAAATGGGAAGGTTAAACATGAGATCCCACTGAAGCCTGATGCAACCCCTTTCCAACAAAAAAAAAAGGAATTATAATCCTAATGTTGCAGATGCCATTTTTCGAGAAGTAGATAAGATGCTAAAGGCACGGATAATTTATGCCATTCACCACTCTACCTGGGTAGCCAATATAGTACCTGTCAGAAAGAAGAATGGAGAGATAAGGATCTGTGTTGATTTCCACAATTTGAACTAGGCATCCTTGAAAGACAACTTTGCTCTTCCTAATATGGATTATTTATTGCAAATAGTGGTCGGATATGAGATGATGTCTATGCTTGATGGCTTCTCGTGTTATAATCAGATTGAAGTAGAAGAGAAGGACCAACAGAAGATGGTGTTCACTACCCCTTGGAGTACATTTGCATATCATAGAATGCCTTTTGGGCTTATTAATGCTGGTGCTACATTCCAAAGGTGCATGAGTAAGACATTCACTAATTTGAAAGATCAAATCATAGTCATATATCTGGATGACCTTACTGTGTTCTCAAGAAAAAGAAAAGATCATATGAAAGATTTAAGAAAAGTACTACAGAGGTGTAGAGAGCATGGAATATCTCTTAACCCAAAGAAGTCAATTTTTTGTGTGATAGAAGGAAAGCTTTTGGGTCATATAGTGTCCCAGGAAGGCATTAGAATCGACCCTGAAAGAGTAGAGGCTATTCAGAGATTAAGTCTACCCTCAAATGAAACAAGGGTTAAGTCTTTCTTTGGACAAGTAAATTTTCTCAGAAGATTTGTACCTGATTTCACAGAAACTACTAAACATATAGTAGACATGATGAAAGGAAATTCAAATTTTAAATGGAATGAGGCGAGAAAGCAAGCCTTTCAAGATATAAAAATTGCTATTGCACATACCCCAGTTTTGAGTCATCCAAATTATAAACGAGATTTCTTTATTTACTGTTATGCTTCTGAGCATACTTTATCTGCAATATTAATGCAAGATAATGATGAAGGGGTACAAGCCCCTATATCTTTTATGAGCATACCTTTGAAAAATCATGAACTGAAGTACTCACAAATTGAGAAGCATGCTTATGCAGTAGTCAGAGCACTTAAGAATTTCCAATTTTAGATCTTACGTTCACACTCTGTCATCTTTGTCCCAGACGTAGCAGTAAAAAGTGTACTAACACAACAAGAAGTAGGTTGTAATGTTAGAGGAGAGTGGGTAGAAAAGATACAAGAATATGATATTGAGATTAAACCTACAAAGTTGATAAGAGGGAATGCTCTATGCAAGGCAATTGCAGAGAACAAAATCACTAGAGAGTTAGAAGAACTGAGTGAGAAACAATTAGTGTTAGTTGTAAGTCTCCATGACCCATGGTTTGAAAACATCATTTACTTTTTAACATATGGTGAATGTCTAGAAGGCCTAAATGCGAAACAAAGAAGAGACCTTAAACTGAAAGCTGCTAAATATGTGATTTGGGATGGTAAAATTTTCAAAAGAGCCATTGATGGTACTTTCCTTAGATGTGTAGATAAGCAGCAACAAGAAAAGCTGTTGAAGACATTTCATGATGAAGCTTGTGGTGGACATTTCTCTTCTTCAGTCACAACATTTAAAATACTGAGGCAATGTTATTACTGGCCTGGGATGTTTAAAGATGCATATGCTTGGGTAGCAAAGTGTGAAAAGTGCAAATTGTTTTTTGGACGTCCCCAACTAGCTACTCTACCATTGAGACTTGTTATCATAGAAGGGCCTTTTTAACAATGGGGCCTTGATTTTATCGGTCCTATCAATCCCATGTCTAGTGTTGGTCATCAGTATATAATAATCACAACTAATTACTTCACTAAATGGGTAGAAGCTAAGGCTACAAAGAAGACTACTTATAAGGTGGTGTGTGAATTCATAAAAGAAAACATTTTGGTCAGGTTTGGTGTTCCTATTAAGTTAGTGATGGATAATGCATCCTATTTTTCTTCAATTGAGATTACTGATTTAGGTTTTGAGTATGGGATCACCGTTAGTCATTCATCTGATTATTTCCCTCAAGGAAATGGACAGGCAGAGCCTAGCAATAAGAATTTAATTAATATTGTTAAGAAGCTAGTCTTAGATAATCAGAAAAATTGGTACAAAAAGATCCATGAGGCACTCTGGGCAGATATGGTGACACCCAAGAGGGCAATTGGTATATCCCCTTTTGAATTGGTATATGGAACTAAAGCCAATCTGCCTCTACCTTTGGAGTTAGCAATGAACAAGCTCAGAATAGTAATTGAGGATGATGTCCATAAAGATGGTCTGGAGAAGAGGATCCTATATCTGAGCAAACTTGAAGAAGAAAGGAGAGAAATTGTAGACCATATTACACAACATCAAATGCGAGTGAAAGAACTATTTGATAAGAGAACAAGACCGAGGAAATTCATGGTAGGAGACAATGTGCTACTTTGGGACAAGAGAAAGGCTTCAAAAGGAATGCATAAGAAGTTCGATGCTCTGTGGAAAGGTCCATTCAGAATTCATCAAACATTTGAGAATAATTCTTTCAAATTGGCTTATGAGGATGGTGAAGTACTTCCCCTGACCTATAGTGGTCAGGATTTGAAGCTTTATCAAGTTTCAAATTGAAAATAGGTAACCCTTGTAGTGTACTATAGTTAGATTTAGTGTCCTGTGTGTGCCTTAGTCTTTTTCCTTCTGTTCTGTTTTCCTGGCATCTTGTTTTGTTTTAATTTTTGTTGTGTTGCCACCTTTTATATCCTATTGCAAAACCAGAGATTTTGAGTTCCTCGCTTGGGTATACTCTACCCAAGTCCCCAATCAGAGCCAACTGTTGCCCCTCTTTTTACCATAGTCCAATTTTGCAAAGTGGGGGATTTAACTTGTATTGTGTATAAATTGGTCGAGTCAGTTGTTTCTTCTTTTCTCCAAGTGTTAAGTTTCTCCATTGGGTTTCATTTCTTGTCTTTTCCTACCTTATATAGTGGGGTGGGTATTCCTTATCGTCATGAGTCATACGGGTAGTCTAGATCCTTACTCAATGGAGATTCTTGAGTAATTCTACATCAAATGAATTTACTTGCAAGTCATTTTGTTTCAAACTTATAGAAAGTTGGACTGGCAAAAAATCCAGTTCCATCTTCTCCTTGGCAGTTTTTGCACCCCGAAGGTGAAACTTCGCTGAGATTCCTAAATGCGATTCTTGAGCTTAAATGAAGAGAAGAAAATTATGTTATGGATATATCACTCAATTTTTGCCATGTTTTCACTACAGGAACCTTTCAAAACTCACTAAGATGATTAAAAAGGGAAACACCAAAAAACTCAGAAATGACTTCTCCTCTGTGGGTTTTCGCACACAGAAGGTGAAACTCTTAGGGATCCATAAATGCTATTTGTAGGATGAAAAAAGGAAAGGTAAGCCATATTATGGATGAATCATTCAAATATTATCATGTTTTCATAGTGAAAATTACTCAGAACTCATTAGGATGATTAGGATAAGCATCGACAGAAAACTCAGAAATAGCTTCTCCTTTGGCAAGCCTCGAACCAAGAACGTTTGATGGATTTCCCCTAAAGCTACCCAGATATCCAGATGATATGATCATGCTCATCGAGGTCATCAGGCAATCAATTCAAGTAAATGTGCTGAGCACCAGTTTGAAGAAAAAGGGATATGAATTTCCCATAAAAGTTGGAGCATACAGTTGTGAGTCTTGATCAAATGCGAAGAACATGCTCAAAGCATTCGAGAGAAAATATAGACTGATGGAGTATGAAGTGATAAGGCCCATTTTTGATCCAAATGGGTATGCTAGAGACGTGATTTAAATTGGAAGTGTCATCAAACATGTAACTACCATAGAAGATTACTGTGCTGATTGCAAAGATGAGCTAGAGAGCCGAGATCGTGCCTTTGCTAGACTCATAATAGAAAAAATAAAGACATATGGCACTAACTTAGAGGTGGAAGGCCTAGAGGATGATAGTAAAAATATGTATAGTAATACATACTTGACAAAATTTAGAAATACTCCAATCAGTTCTGAGCATATGCCAATTTGGAAGAAAACCTTGATGCTATGATGGCTCAGATTATCAAACAAACTAGGAAATGGGTCGAGTGGACGACAAAAAAGGAGCAGAGTAGGAGCAAGACTACTCAAGCTTCACCAGCCGCTGCTACTCCCACTTCTTCTCAAAGTGCCACACCTAGTGCTACAACTTCAGTTGCTCCAAGACCTACTCAATTTGTAGGAGGAGGTGATCAACCCCTGGAGAAGAATATTCTGATAGCTCCAACTTGCCAAGGAGGTTCTGTACCAGTGATTGGAGCCCAGGTTGGTACTAAAGATAAAGGGATAGAAGAGCCAAAGTATGGAACAACCATTCTAGCTCTGCCTCCTCATGTGTTTGCTCCAGCTTTGCCTCCTCATGCAGTTGCTACTCCATCTCCTCATCATAGCCCTGCTCCATCTGCAAGCGCTCCCCTTTTGAAGCCGACTGGTTCCCCCATTCCGATAGTAGAGGTCAAGGATGAATAAAGTAGTAGCAATGAATCCACTAAATCTAATGAAGCCGCAAGGAAAACTCAAGAGCAAGAGAAAGTCTCGAGTTCTTCTAGGCTTCTATTTCAGGATCCTAAGAATCCATTTTCTGCTACTTCAGCGCCAGTAACTCCAGTGAGGAAGAAGAGGTTTAGAATATAATCACTTGGGGCTACTTCTAAAGTAATCAACACAAAATCCTGGCTAGAAGATACTCTAGAAAGGAAAAGAAAGAGGAAGGAGGAGAGTATGTCTGCAAAGGATACTGTGTCTCAAGCAGTTCACCCTAGATCTATATTAGCGAAAGCTAAGAAGCAGAAGTCTTTATCAATACTTGGGCAAGATCCAGAAATAGGACACTTAACAATGGAGGTAGCAAAGCCAAATAAAGTAGGGAGGATTGAGGACATGACACCTGAAGATTTCACTCTGCATTCGATTGATCTCAGAGAAGCCATGCATGATACAAAGGTGGGCCTATGGAGATCAAGTAACGAGGTGATAGAAGAACAATTGCAGAACCTCAAATTATCAAAAATCAGAATGAAAACTGAGATTGAAGAACTGAAAAGATTTATTAGGCAACTAGTTGTTCCATTGGCAACCATTACTGGTGTGCCTGCTACTGAGAACCCTACTACAGAAGAAGTGCAAGCCTTCATCTCACAGCTTCAAAAGGATAGACATTTTGGCCAGATCGAAAAAGAATGGATTGAGAAACTCAATGTAGATGGAGCTGTTCTGATTGATCAAATTTGGAATGTTATCCTTCGGTTAGAAATTGAGAAGGATAATATTACTTCTAATCACAACACTTTGGCCGTAGAAAAGGCAAGGTGTGACGAATGTATTTTTCTCCTGAATATGGTCATCCAAATGAAGGCAAAAGAGGTAGTTGAAGAAAATATTCTGAAGAAGGGGATTGAGCCTCTATTCGAATGGCTTCAAAACATGCAATTCAAGCAGGAGATGATTCAAGAGGCTGAAGAAGGACTCACAAAAATAAAGGAAAGGGTGAAGAAGATCCAAGACAGAGCATTTGAACTAATGCAAGGATTACACACTGACCCACAAAATAGTGGGCAAGGAAAAGCTCTCATTGGGATAGAAGTAATGAAAAATAACTTCTCCACATACTTGAGTAATCTTGTGAGGCCTCACCCGATCTGTCATAGTCCCAATGAGATAATTGCATTACGGTGATTTTAATCCTATGTATTTATACACTTTTGAGATTGTAGGGTTATGTCATTTAGATATCTGCATTTTGATGATCTGTAATTAGTTCTGCATAGTATGACCTAATTGATGCATTTAATGATTCTATTCATGTTTTAAGCTATTGACATTGCTTTAATATAAATTGAATGGTAGAAATGCTTGTAATGTAAGAATGTAATGTTTAAAGTTGAAATTAGAGTTAAAAGATAAATTTTGTTATGCATTGAGACCTAACCCACATACCTAGGGATTCAATAGTTGTGAAATTTAGCATTTTGTTGCAATGATAAAAAAAAGGACTATGAAGTTATTAAGAATATTAAATTGACCATGTTATGTTGATAAGTAAAGTTTGATGTTATAGTATTTTGAGCATTTTACATGGAAATTATTAGAAAAAGTAATTTAATTAAAAAGAATGAAGTATGGAACTCAAATGTCGAAATGTGATATGTAAGTTTTGATATTTTAATATTTTGAAGGTTATATTTGAAATGATTGAGAAAGGGAAAGTTAATTTGAGATGATGAAATATATGCAAGTCTAATGTTGAATGAAATAATGATTATTTCACTTATGTACTTATTATTTACATGATTTTCTTGGACTACTGATGCTTGAGTTTAGTGTGTAGGAATTTGACCATGGGTTTAAAGGGGAATTAAGGCTCAAACTACTACAAACATGACATAGCCAAGGTTGAATCAGTGGAAAATATTGAAACCTAATTATAATGTGTTTTATTTCGTGTATGTGAATTGTATATGTGTGTAATAGCTTAGTTCATGTATTATTGGAGTCAAGTCACTTTTAATGTAATGTGTTGTTTTTTGTGTGTCATTTGACACTTGTGTTGTCCATGTGGAGATGCCATGTCATTCAGGGTTTGGAAAGAAGTAACCTAACCTAAACCTAACCCCAATGTAGTACCCAAGTTAACCTCACATAGAAAAATTCCATGAGGAGTCTCAATCAAAGGAAATTCGAATTTGGACTTGGCTAGGGTTTTTAGGGGTCATTAGGTGGTCCCAAAGTGTCTTTTATGTGAGAATAAGATAGCCATGTGATAGTATATCAAGTTAGGAACCTATTTTTGACCATGTGAGTGCCTAGATAGCCTAGAGGGCCCCTTTACCCATGCATTCTTCCATCAATTCGAATTTGGAGTTGTCATATCCATGTTCCCATTTAGTCAAAAATAGAAAAGTTAGAGGAGACAAGTTTGTAAGAAGTAGTGGCTTAGTGTTTTTTCTAAAATAAGTTAATGAGAAGGCTTTATTAGAGGGTCTTGGCCAAACTAGTGGGGTGTCTACCCACTCTCTAATTTTAGAGACAGTTAGATTTTGGAGGGAGATTAGGGGAGCTCTACTACAACTATCCTTACCCTAGCTTGGACCAAGGTTGGTATCTCAAACTTGCTTCTTTTCCATTTCTTTCTTTTAGCATGGTTAAGAAAATTTGCAAGTGTGGAGTTTATCAATGGAGTATGCATTGCATTGTCAATCTTGTGTTATGAGCTTGTCATTGTGTTGGGAAGAAGTGAATGTGTTTTGTGCTTTTGGAGATCCTTTCTTGGTTTTATTTTATTGTTCTTTGTTTGTTTTGTTGTTGTTTCATGTCTGAATGTGAGTGTTGATTGTGATTATGGGTGTGAAGGCTTCACTCACCCTTGGGAGGGCAGAGAAGCCTTGGGTGAAGGGCATAAGTTGGGCTTGACATTGCAAGTGAGAAAGAAAATTTTGTTTTTACCTCATGATGAGGTTGTTATTATCATGGAGCATGGGCTCCATCAGGGCCATGGATCTTGTTGTTTGGGAGGTATAACGAGGTTTGGTGGATGAGGAGAAGATGGTTGTTTTGAAGGCCTTGAGAGGCAATGCAGTGGCAATATGTTGTTTATGTTGTGGTGGCCTTGAGAGGCAAAATGTATTGGCAATATGATACTTATGATGTTAAAATTTCTCCTCCTTGAAGAGCCCACCTTCACCCAACATTTTATGATTCCAATGGTGAATCATTGTGCAAGCCATGGAAGGGTGTTGATTGTGTTTTGTGTTGTGTCTTCATGCAAAATTTTGTGATGTATGTGTCAAACTCGGTTGAGCCTTGTTCCCCTAGCGCAGGGGTGGTCTCTTTGGAGGCCTATGGTTGGGTGGAAAGCACCCTTGGTCCTTGTTGTTTATTTGTGATGCATTTACAGGTTTTGTGCTCAAGGGAGCAATGGAAACAAGCTTGGAATGATCATCCTATGGGAGTTGCATGAAGATAAAACTTGTCATTTTGCTTTGTAACTATAAAGGTGAACTCTCCATATTGTTCATGTGGTTGCAATGAATGATTGCATAGTAGAGAAGAAGGGATATGTCTTTTGTTTGGAAGGAAATATTGTTTTTTTTAATTTTATGGCATCAAATGTTGTAATTGTAAAAGTATAGTTCCTACTCTTTTTGCTTTGTGTATTGAGCTATAAAAGCAAATCTCCATTTGAATATACCACTTTGATGTATGGGTTCATGGGCAGAGAAAGTAATTTGGAGGTTCTCTTAACTAAATGCATTGTAAGACTCTATCTTTATGAGCTTTATTGGAATATAAGGAGTTGACTATCTTCTCTGTCATATAAGAGATAGTTTCATGATAAGGAATAGTCATAATTATATCTTAGAATAATAAATTTAAGATGCATTTGATTGTGATTATTCATGTAAGAAGCTAGAATTCTCATTAAGTTTTCATTATAATGAATACTTTGGTAAAATTTTGCAATGGAACATGATCAAATGCAAGCTATAAAGTTGATGTAATATATCAAGCCAATAGTATGGAAGGTTCTTTAGATTCTAGTTTTATTTACTACTATTTCAAGTGGCATCAATAGAACCAATAACCATATAAAATAGGATAGTCTGGTTAAGCCAAATTTAAACCCATACTCATATCCTATCAAATGAAGGATAGAAGGAAATGTAATAAAACTTTTAGTGAAACCTTGCTGTAGATACATTTTACCTCTCTAGAATTTGTATGGGAAAGGAAATTAATTCTTTCCCTATGATTACAGATCAATAAAATAATAGGAAAAATATTCCTCAAACCTTGTGTCACCATCCTAAGGAAAAAAAAAAAAAAAAAAAAAAAATATATATATATATATACATACATACATATAAACTTATAGGCTCACTAAGTCTACCTTATTTTCAAAGACTCTAGACCTATTTATAATACTAGGCATACTCTATGCTTATCCCACAAAATAATCATGGGATTCCAATTCCTAGAAAAAAAAAGATAGATAATATTAAAATAAATTTGAAAAGACATATCCTAAAACATTGTCACAAGAGCACCTTCTTTTAAAAATAAAATAAAAAAATGATATAGTAATGAGGAAACTTCCCAAGGCCGACCATCTTGGGAGCCTCCCCATCACATTTTTCCTACCCACTCACATGGGAACCAGGCATTAGTGGGCTGTTTAATGAAATATTCAAACTAGGGAGCTACTTTTTAATTTAAGGATAAAGTAATATCCTCCAACAAAACTTCATCCAACCATTATCACCTAGGATGAAATGACTACAACTAGTGTTCCTAGGCTTGTCACGTGGGCCTGGACAGCAAGTATTGGGGCCAACGGCTACCCAGGCAGGATGATCGATTGCCTGGGTATGCCATCCTCATGTCATGCATCGACAGTCGTACTCTGACGGTGACAATAAAGTGCAAGCTTTACCGTCCCCTAGCTTTCTGATTATTTTCAAACTGTACCATCATGAAGGTTCTTGTTTTGGCACTCCGATCACCAGGACGCCAAGTTTGTTTAAGTCTATTATAAATTTTTTAACTTATAAAGCTATTGATTTATTACAAGCAATCTTGTTTAAGTCAATTTTTTATAAGACAATTTATGACATATCAATATGTTATTTTAACAATCACTAATATCTAATCTGTAACTTTTTTCTGGAAAGTATGTAAGTCATTTGAATCGTTAGCTGGATTGCACAAATCTTATAGCTCAATGATGTAATATATTTTATATATGATTAAAGTTTAATTTTTTTGATATATTAATTTATTTTATATATACACCTTTCTATTTTATTTATTTATTTATGGTTATGTTATCAATTAAATAATTATAATTAAATAATTATGTTCTATTTATATTTTATCCTAATCTTAATAGTTTCATATTAGATTTGAGATTTTTTTCAATTTTTTTTACTAAATTGATTGTTCATTTATTCTATATATGATTAAAATTTTTCTATTTTATTTATACATTTTAAATTATTTATTTTTCATTTTATTATCAATTCTGTTTTAGTAATAATGATGTTCTATTTATATTTTATCTAAATCTTAAAAGTTTCATATTAGATTTGAGATCTTTTTTTTTGAATTTTAATTTATTTAGGATTTGTTGTTCATCTATTTCTAACAATTTTTTAAATTTTTAGTTGGAAGTTTGAGTTTTTCTAGAAGGGTGCATGTGGAAAGTAATGTTAAAGTATTGACTTAGAAAAAAATGATGTAATTTTATTTATACATTTTAAATATTTTTATTTTCTTTTCATTATCAATTCTTTCTATACTAATAATGATGTTCTATTTACATTTTATCTTAATCTTAATAGTTCCACATTAGATTTGAGATCTATTTTTTATTAATTTACTTAATTAATGTAGGATTGGTTGTTCATATATTCCATATACGATTAATATTTATTATATTTTATATCAATTCTTTCTATACTAATAATGATGTTCTATTTACATTTTATCTTAATCTTAATAGTTCCACATTAGATTTGAGATCTATTTTTATTAATTTACTTAATTAATGTAGGATTAGTTGTTCATATATTCCATATACGATTAATATTTATTATATTTTATTGATACATTTTAAATTGTTTATTTTTCTTTTTATTGTCAATTCTTCTTTTTAGTAATAATTCTTTTCATTTATTTTAGAATTATAAGAGAATAAAATAGAAAACTTTTAATCATATATAGAATAAATGAACAATCAATTTAGTAAAAAAAAATTGAAAAAAATCTCAAATCTAATATGAAACTATTAAGATTAGGATAAAATATAAATAGAACATAATTATTTAATTGATAACATAACCATAAAATAAAAATAAAAATAGAAAGGTGTATTTATAAAATAAATTAATATATCAAAAAAATAAAACTTTAATCATATATAAAATATATTACATCATTGAGCTATAAGATTTGTGCAATCCAACTAACGATTCAAATAACTTACATACTTTTCGGAAAAAAGTTACAGATTAGATATTAGTGATTGTTAAAATAACATATTGATATGTCATAAATTGTCTTATAAAAAATTGACTTAAACAAAATTGCTTGTAATAAATCAATAGCTTTATAAGTTAAAAAATTTATAATAGACTTAAACAAACTTGGCGTCCTGGGGATCAGGGTGCCAAAACCAAAACCTTCATGATGGTACAGTTTGAAAATAATAAAAAAGCCAGGAGATGATACAGCTTGTACTTTACTGTCACCGTTAGAGTACAATGGTCGATGCATGGCATGAGGATGGCATACCCAGGCAGTCGATCCTCTTGCCTGGGTAGCCGTTGCCAGTATTGGGGGAGGGAAACAAAAAAAGTTAGTAGGAGCTCTAACCAAGACTTAGGCGCCAGATATGGGGAAGTGTGGTAGATTTTTTTGGAAAAAGGTTCTTCTCAATTTTAGTATATTATATTGAGAGGAGAATCCAACTTAGTCTTCAAGCTTTAGACTTATTAGCACATAAGTAGGTATATAGGTAGTCTTAGCACCATTTTATTTTGAGATAATCTTAAGGGTTAGCAAGTGGTAATATTATAAAAGTAGTATGTAATCATGTCCTTCCTAGAAATAATAGTGGACTACTAAGGAGTATATACTTTGGTTTAGAAATGTATATTAAATTAAAATGCAATCATTGTTAAGTAAGTAGGAATGTACTTATTAACTAGGATAACTAAGCGTTGCTTGTTAATTTTAAAGTAACAAAGTTATATTGTCTAGGCAATAGATTACAAGGAAATTTTAGTGTTTTGATCTCACCTATACAAATAGATATTAGTGAAGAGATGTGTACATGTAAGAGTACTAATAAAATAAATAAAACTAAAAACAAAAGGATATATAAGCAATGCATTAAGAAGATACCATTATACATTTATACTAGTAAGAGAGATAATCTAGTAAGATATCTATATTGTCCTGACAAGGATATAAAGTCTATATAGAAAACCTACTTAAACTCCTCGTATTGTCATGTATGTAAGAAGTTGCTATTGCTTTGTAATGATGTATATCATAAGAGGTAAATGTGAATATGTTTAGGGGGCCATGATTTCACATATACAATTAGAAAACACGTTAAATTTAGTACTCGATTATGGGTTAAAAATAACCTTAATGTAAGGATTAGATTATTCGATAATGATTATGATAAGTACCTTGCTGCCTAGTTGAATGTATTGTTGAATCAACCTTCAGATAAAACATGATATGAATGGAAAAGTCAACAAAAGGTTTATAATTAGTTCATATTTCAATTGTGGAAATTCACATTGAGTTATTGAACCATATTTATTTAATCATGAACTAGGAAATTAGTGGGTGATAAGGAGAAATAACAAAATAAAAAGATAAAAAAAATTGTTGTGTTTTTACAATAAATTTTGGGCATGACAAAATCTATTTGGAATGACTTCAAGCAGTCAAAATAGAGTGGTAGAGTTGCAGATGCTAGGAGGATACGTACATGTGATGGCTGGAGAATTGACAAGTCATCTAAATGCAGTAAAGGAGTTGGCTCAGGAACATTCAAAGTGGCTCCTAAGATTCACTAATGTACATGTGCCTAGCCACGAAGAAATGATCCCAATTATAGTGGCTGCCAAAACATATAGGGCAAAAACTGAAAAGGGGAAGAAGTCTAAGTAATTCATTTGACACTCCCTTTTCGTTCTCTGATGTAAATTTTGCAAATTTTGTAAAACAACAAATTGGCATCTTGCCATTTGTCATCCTCAGAAGATGAACCGATTAAAATTCCTATTGTAATGGTCATCTCTCAACTCTATATGTATGAAATTGAATGATTAATAAAAGGTCGACAAAATTTTGGTGTGAAGTACTATTTGTTGTAGAGACAATTGAATGGTATTTTGTTTCAGTCATTTTTCTGTTCCACTAGATATTGTGATTAGTTAGTATTTCCTTTCTGTATTATAGAGAACTAAGGAAGAACAGAGTTTCATTTCCCTATTTCCCAGAATACAAATGAATGTAATAAGTATTGTTATAATTTATTTGATGATAGGATTCTTTTAGTTTTTCCCAATTTATCAGTCGTAGTTTAGATTTGAATTTCAACTCATTCTGGTCTTATCCGAATAGATTTATGGATTCATAGGAGGTGTGGATACATGAATCTTTTTCAGTATTTAGAAGTATTTTCTTGCCTGAATTAAGTTCTAGGTAGGCTTAATTTGGTTTGCCTCTTCTACTCTCGGGTTAAGAGCAAACCCTACATTAGTTTTAGGAATAAAACACAATTCCTTGAACATCATTCACACAAGGAGCTGTACCTACCAATTCAGAGAGAAGTCAGTAATCAAAGAATGGCTTTTCAACTGTTGTAAATAGATATTGTTCATCATTTAGGTGTTAAGACTCATATCTTCACAAGAAACAAGAGAGGACAAATCTGTTTACCAACACTTGCTTATGACTGTTTCATCTTCAATTGTTCCATTTGCTCCTCAATTAGCATTAACAACCTCTTTAAGTCTTGTGAAGTATTGTACTATGTTCTCACCTTCCATCATTCTCATATCATTAAATTTACCTCTTAAAATGTCTACTTGAGCTCTTATTACATTGTCATCACCTCCATATATGGTCTTCAGAATGTCCCACATCTTCTTTGTAGTGTTGCAATCTGTTAGGTCATCAAACTTGGCATAGCTTAGGGCTGAGGCAATCTCCAACATTGCTTGGTTGTGATCTAACTTATGTCTCAATTCTTCAATAGTCAGAGGAGTAGTTATTACCTCTACATGTTTGTTTTTCAAAAAATTGACAACAACATCACTAATACTGGATATGTGTAGCTTCATCAGGGTTTTCCATATGGGAAAGTTCTCCTTATTCAGCTTGGCTACATAGCTCCTATTCATCATGATCTTTAGCTTTAAGTACCTTCAAACTTTTCTCTATAAGCACTGATGCTCTAATACTAATTTTTAGAAATGTTTAGAATAATTGAGAGGGGGAGGGGGTGAATCAGTCACTCAAGGTCTATTTGTACCACTTGAACTATTAAATATTAAAAATATCAATGTTCATCTAATCCTACTTAACTTGCTGTTGCTTGGTCTATACTGTTAAACTATCATAAAACTAACTTGCATTACATAATGAAAAATATTTTCACATGTAAAAAAATTCATAAGACGTTCATCATAGTTTGACACTAGGATTTTGCATGGAAACCCTATTTGGGTAAAATCACCAGCAACATATCACTCTTTTTCACTCTTTTGAAGTGAGCTCTATTAGGAGAAAACCTTGTTAAAGGTTTTTACAATACACATTGTTAAATGTGGACAGGTTAGAGGATTTATTCACCTTATTAGGAGTAGCCTTGTAAGAGGACCTTGATCATTCCATTTTGAATGTCACCTAGTTAAAGGATTTACATAGACTATTAAGTCTTCTAATGACTATTAGGTCAACCTTTATTAAAAGGATTTCAACAAAATGTTTACAATGATAAGAACGAAAACAACACATTTTGATTTATGTGATTACAACTCACTTTTGCTGGTTCAGATCTTGTTTTAGTCCTTATGTTGGTTTACTAATAAGTCTTTCATTGTGATCTCTAATCTTGATCTCCTTAGACACCCTTCAAGTAATTAGTCTACTCTTCCCATCAAAACTTAAGCCTTCTACTCAAAATTACTCATTAATAACATCACATCTGCAAGCTTTCTCCTTTGGCTTCACATGTACACTCTTGTGTGCTTCTAATTGACCTTTCTTTATATATGAACTTTCTCATACACATTGGTTGGGCTTAGCTAGGTTTGATTGGACACAACTACAAAAGTTTGGTTCAATATCCCTTTAAATAGGCAATTTTTCCTTTGCCATTTTCTACATCCACTGTAGATTTTAGTTTTTATGATAAGCTTCAACTCGATTTAATGTATTTGTATAACTTCTCGATCATCCTCTAGAAACTTCTCTAGAATCCTTCTGTTAGGTATTTACCTAATCACCATCTTGAATTTAATGATCCAAATCATTAATCTAATCTTTAACATGTTTTACAGCTCCCAAGAAATCAATTGAGTTGGCTTGATCTTATGATTCTTTTGAATTTCATCTTTTACTCTCACTCGAGAATCACTCAATTCTAACACTCGGTCAACATTAAAATACTTGGTGACTATTTAAGCTTTCTAGTTCGACATCAAGTAACTTTATTAGTTGATGATAATGCTTGGTCAACGTTAGATTTTCTCGGCACTAACTATGGCTCGGTTGACACTAGCATTACTCGACACTCCTTAGTAATTTACTCTTTTGCTTGACTTGGCTTAACTTTCTTAACATAAGCAATTACTTTTCTTTATCAAAGTCTATCTAATAAAATATCCATTGTAACTTTATTTTCATAACTTCAACCTTTCCTCTAGGTGCTATAGTTATGAGTAACTCTTGAATCCTCTTCATCAATCAAATAGATATGGAATTTACATTAGGTAGTAATATGTCTCATCTATAGATTTGAGATCAATGAAAAAACAACAATTGTTCCAATTGTAAGTTTACAAAAATCTCTTCTATAACACCCAAACATGAGAACATTATAGAATTCATTAGAAAACATAAAGGTTAATCCATAGGAATAAATCAAGAATCTAGAATGAAAGTGTTATGAGTTTTCTAGTTTCATGTTAAAAAATTCTATCATTTTAGAGTTTGTTTCTCAATTGTTTGGATTGAAGTTGATGTTGAAACATACATTTTTTGTTTAATCATATTTGAAGTTACTAATTTCTCAAGTGATGGCGCACAATATGCCTAGAGTTCCCAGTGTTGAAACTCAGACTTTGATATGAGATGTAACACCCTGCTTGGGAACCCAAGAGAGATAACCTAACATGATTCAATATTCACCAAATTTTTTTTTTTCAAAAGCTTAATCAACATCAAAGTAATAATGTGCAAGAAATATACACATATACATTAATTATACAAGCAATTACAAATACAATTCTCCATTCTTCAAGGGTTCCTCAATGTTAAGTCACGTTTAAGAAGTTTGTATAAATAAGTTCAAGTTTCAAGTACATGTTCATGATCATAAATAAATAAAAAATACATTATCTCATAAGAAAATTCATAAGTACAAATGATAAAATGAAAATACATCTAATGAATAACATCCACTACACAATGTCGTAGGGTATGTGAGGTTAGATACAATTACATCAGAATACAATATACATGATAACACATATACATCAACCAAATAGAAGTCTCCAAGATAGGAATAAGAATGATAATGGTATAATTGCATCAATGATCATCCAACATTTGTAAATCTAAAGGGGACCCAAATAGTAAGAAGACACTACCTCCCGACTGCATGGTCACCTAGTCAGGCTTCCACTCCCATTAGACAGGGAAGGTAATGAACAATTCACAAATGGCTATTCAATCATAAAACATTCATAGGAAATAATCTTGATAGCTAAATTACCTCAAGGGTAACAAAAACTACTCAAGAATATGAGATAATCAAAATCAAAAGACACTCATTCCAACACCAAGGCCATATACTGAATCAACATACAAACACCAAGTATAAATTGAGTACCAAAATTATGAGATAAAAGCAATGAAAGATATCCACCTCAAGTCAAAGCCACATGCCAAGGATAATAACCAACAAATAACAATCATCATCAATAAAAGAAAATCACCCTCAATAAGTACAACATTCAATACACCATCAGACGTAAATACACAATCTATGGAGGAGACTCAAGCTACATTCTAAGGAGTGTCATCACATGGTTAAATTTCTTGAGTTACCCGAGATTGGTCACTCCAGACCCCAAACCCTCAATGTGACCCATGCAGAACCACAATGCCCTCTCATGAAGACAAGGAAAAGCTAGTCATACCTCTCACTAGGTATCATCCCATTTCCATCCTTAGTCTATACAAGTACTCAAGGCAATAAATCTAACTTAGATTTTTAGAGTTTTTCCCAAATATTAAGTTCTAGATTATCACTTATTACATAACTTACAATAGATTACCTTGGTATCGGCCGATTTAGGACCTAGACCCCTATTGCAAGCCACTCCCAAAGACATGTAACTAGAATACCTCTCCTTAGCATATAGGTCTTAGTTGTGTCCCATATGACAACACCCATAATGATCAAACTCGGTTCCTTAACATGCAACCTGAAAATAAGTTGGTTCTCCCAACCCAAGTAAACATAGGTGCACCACATAGAAAATCTCATAAATGGAAATTTCAATTTAAAACACAAGCTCATCATAATATCTAGAAAAAATAAACATCATAGAAGATATTATAGAAAAAAACCCTCTGGTGTATGTCCTAGTTGGCCAACTAAACACTCCTAGGAAAAAGAACCATCAAGAAAAGAACAACATATGACTACAAGTAACACAAGGAGAAAACAAAGATATCCAAGTCACATGGTAAAAAAAATCATTTATTTTTTGAAGTCTAGTTGGACCTTGAGGATGTTTTTGAAATATAATGATACATATGTTTTCTAAAAGTCAAAAGATATATATGTTCATGACTAATTATTTACAATTTTTCCATCAAGCATTGTTGAGGTTCTAAATACCATGTTGATTTTATAATTAGAAACAAGCATATTTGAATGTCACAATTGCATTTTAAATTTTACTAGTATCTTAAATACAGTAGCTTAAATATAAACAAGTCTATTTATATCATTACTTTTCTTTATTAAAAAAACCAAACATATCTAACTCATAAACCATAATAATATTTAAATAATAATATAATATTATCAAATAATATTTTACTAAATTAAATTAATTTACTCTAAATAATAACCCCCTTTTCTTTAAAAAAAGAAAAATTTATAAATATCACATATTAAAATTTTAATGTTTTAAAATGTCTAAATTTTAAAATATAAATTATATAAAAATAAATTTAATGAAAAAAATTAATAATCAAAACCCCCTAAGGGGTGGGGCTGTGTTGGCAGTACACTGCCCAAGGTAGATGTGGGATGCCCTTAAGGAAGCAACACACTACTATTAAGAGTAGCCACACTTGTCCTTTGGACAACCGTGCAAGGCAGGGGGGGAATAATCCCTCCTCCTTGAATATGAATATATATATATATATATATAATAATAATCCCTCCTCCTTGAATGTGAATATATATATATGTGTGTGTGTGTGTGTGTGTGTGTGTGTGTGTTTATACCAGGTTTTATATTTAATGAAAATTTGAATTATATATATTTTAAAAATTGTTTGCAAGTACATGCCAGGAGGTCGAACTTTTCAAGCAAGCAATTTTGTTAATTTTTAATATAAAAAAAAAGAAGAATTTTAAAACAAATTCTAAATTCAATCTAATTAGATTTCAATCAAACCCTAGCCCAACAAATTCATTTTCTCCCTAAATTTTTCTTCTTTACAAACAAATATGAAACTAATTTTGTTCACACAGATTCAAGCTAATAAAAGAAAATGACAAATCAATAATTCAACACCCAGAAGTCACAAAGTGAACATATCTTTTCAAATGAAACATACTATTACGGGTTTCAAACCCTACCTCATGTTGATGCTAAAATCTGACAAACTAGTGAAACTCTTGCTAAATGGAAACCCTTCAGAGCTTCTAAAATTTACCTTGCCCAAAATTTGAAAATTACTTCCCAAAAACCTCTATGTCAAATAATGATCTGAAAACCTCTAATATAGAGCCCTAACTCCCTTGTTAGGTTTCTATCTCCAAAAAGATTTAAAATATAATTATTTAATTAAATTAATGTTTTCATGCACTATTAACTCACTTTTTAATTAAATATATTCTTTTTATTTTTTATTTTTCCTTTATTATTTTAATTAGTAAAAGTAATTAAAGCGCATTCTTTAAATGTAACTCTAGTTTTAGTCAATAAAAATTAAATATTCACACTAAAGCAATATTTAGTATTGAATATTAATTCTTTTAATTATTATTTTTAATTAGGACTTTGAGTTGAATATTTTAATTTTGCCAATTATTCAAATAATTGCAACAATTAAATATTGTCTTCTTTTAATATTTTTCCCTCTTTAATTAAATAACATTTAATGATTCAAATATCAACGATAAATCAAAAAATCCAAACAAAGCAAAAGTCAAACAACCCATGCATAGAAAGACTCAGGGGTTTAGAAAGGGTAGACAGTCAGTTTCAAGTCCTCCTTACAGGGCAAGTATTTAGGCTATGGCTGAGAGGACCTACTCATTATCTTCCCATTCTTAGCATTGAGTTACTATGATAGGGCATGCTCATCCTAACAATTCAAGGAAGTCGATGGCTGGTACTTGCATCCTACATAAAATACGAGAATACACACACACACACACACACACACACACACACACACACACACACACACACACACACAAAACAACCAATGAAAAAGAGTGGTACATTGTGTAGATCCCGATTAGCAAGTGACTATGACTCCCTCCCTTAACCACATCAGACACGTGAGATAGAAAAGTAAAATAGACACGCACACCATAGACATGCAAGTATGGGGTAAGTACTATAAATTCATCACGAGTCGAATCATCCAATGATTAGATAGAACAATGCATCACTATGAATATAAAATTATCATCATTAGAGACATATCATCTGACATCGTTATGAAAGAAATCACATGAGCACTAACTAAGAATCATTGTAACATCATTAATATAGAAGTAAGCCTAATGATAAATCAACATGTCAAATGTAACCAAGTAAGTATCATCTTTGATATAGATGTAATCCAAGTTATTAAACAATATTAAATAACTGTAAATCAGATATCTCTAAAACTAACAAAGACATGAATTAGGCCTAAAGAGTTTGGCAAATCAAACAAAAAAACAACATATGAATGGGTCACATATATGTATATTTTTATCACTTCTTATTAAAAGCTTGAATGTTAAAGTTCTCCCATGTAACTTCAAGAACCTTTCCATAGTCTAATTCCATTAACGACTTCCTTTCATCAAGATAATATTATATCCACTTGCCCAAGGAAGTGTATCATTACTTGGTATTGACCATCACCCTTTCATTTGATAGATAATTCATACCTACTGGTTAACCACCCTTTACATAAGTTTCATTTTTAATTTTGAGGATTGTCTAAGGTTCTATTGAGTAGACTAAAGGTAAAAGTTACCTCACCCCTCCTTTCTAAAAAATTTAAAGTATCACCATTTAGTGTTAGTTTTATATGTGTATTTTAAACATTATAAAGAATGTTTTGGTATAGGTTGGAAAACAATTTTATCTAACCAAATATTCTTTTAAATTAGAAATAAAAATATATGTGAACTATAACTAAGACAAAAATAGTTTTTCTTATTCATCACAAAACAATTATGAAATCTATATTTAAATGTATTTTAATATCTGAATAGACGTGGCTTATCACAGTACGGTAATAATGGGAGAAAATTTTAGTTTGACCAACAATCCAGTGTTCGTGGTCAATAGAGAATTATACACATTTCTCCAGTTGCCTTGATGCATGAAAGAAGAATCAGTCCACAACCATCATAAAATACACAATCCTAAATTTCAGCCATGGGTCATACGTGTCTTGATGAGATAGGAATTTTAGTCAAAGTCTCGCTTGAATTTGACAGAGCGGATGCCCTCTGTCTCTTTCTTTTTGGTGCTAATGTCTCCTTCTTGTCTGCGTAATGGGCAAACATTCGCAACCGGTTTGAGATGGACTTATCATCGGATGAATTCTCATTCTTGTGTCCAAATCGGTATAGCAGGCGAAACAAATAGTAAACCAGCGCGAGGAATGATACACATCCTGTGAAAAGAAACACGCCCCAAAAGTCTTTAAGGCTCAATTTGTTTGAATCCAATCCAATAGACTCAACAATGCATTTGTTTTCACTTGAGCTGAACCACTTATTCCGGATTACTTGCATCTCTTTGCTTTCTGCAAGATTTAGTACACCCTTGGAAATTTCTGAAACCAGCGGAGACCCTTTTGGGAACACCTGCACATACAATTTGGCTTATTAAACTTTTAGCCTGAAAAGTAAGCATCATGTTTAAATGGCCCTGTGATTACAGACAAGTTTGTCGACTTACGAATGAGAAGCCTCCTGTTTTGTACAAGGGACCAAGTCTGGCATAGTCATTGCATCCTGTTGACAGAAACAAATTTTGAGCGACAGTTTGCTCCTCAAATATGGCGGCCACTCCCCCTTTATTGGGTCCCTTCTTGAGTGCATCAGCGTAGTCTTCTACAGATGAATACGGGCGAAGAACGCTTTGATTCACACCAAGCTGTTGCACCAAATACTTGTCTACGAAAGATCCCTGGTGATACCCGATTGCCAAGTTTTGGGCGATTAGAGTCTCAAGGCTCTGAAAATTTGGTACGATTTGACTGACGGTCAGCATCGAAGACAGGCTGGCGGTGTAACTTGACACTAACACAAAAACTACAAAGAGCCAAATTGCCACCACTGCTCTTCCCAAACCGCTTACAATCGTCTCATCTGCAGAATCAACAAAATTGATTAATATTTCTAAGGCACAGTAAATTTCAGTATAGTTTGGTAATTTCTAAGATTATTAGAAGGGATAGAATCTTTTTACTTTGAGTCGTGAAGAGTGTGGAAAACGAAAACCTGCGTATTAAAGGCCAATTAATCGTATCAGGAAAATCTAAAAGCTTGGTATCGAACTATGAAGTTGCAAACAAACATTTGATGAAAGAGGGTCTAATTCAAATACATGACATTATAGATGATAAACTAGTTTTATTTTAGGTCCACCACACATAACTTATCCGAATCCATTGGATGGGAGAACATACTCGGATTCAAACAGTCACTAGAAGCTCCAGAGTCTAAGTTTTATTATCAATCAAATAAATTTTTTTTCTATGAACTCGTGATGTACCAGATGAATGTAAAGACTTGTTCCCGAGGCCTCCCTCTAAATTGCCTATTACGCCTGTGCTCCAGAAACCAGACAACAGCTCCTGTGAATATTAAAAATGCAAAAGTAGTAACCCACATGGCCAGAGTAAATGGATGCAAGAATGCCCAGCAATCATTTGATCGCCTGTCTGAAAGTGCTACCATCATTATCAGTCCCGATTCCGTATACGACTGTGTGAAATCCACATAGTTGCTCCGGTTTGCAAGCACCGTTACATCTCCCACAACCGCATCAAAATTCTGTTTGGGGTTTTCACATTATATTTTAGTCAGTCAGTTGGAAATGGTAATTTATGTTCTAGTTGCTGGCAATATAAGCTCAAAAACTGTAAAACAATAAGTAATTGTAGATGTGCCTGTTAGAAATGAGAAGCCCAAGGGTCACACTTTTCGGCTTCTTGGTGCTTGGCTTGAAACTTGTATGGAGTAAAAGTAGACGTGTCCAGTCATGTATTGCATCGGATATTTGATTAAATAAAGCTATTCGGTACTGGAGTGTGGATTTAGACAAATAACTGATTTATAAGAAAGTTATTTGTATCTATAATTGTATAAATTAGGATCATTTGATCAATATACATAAACATATTAATTTCTTTGTTCGATCTTTTTTATTTCTGCTGATTTGAATTTCTAATTAATTTACCTTGCAGAAAGGATCAAAAGAGGTGAACTGACCTGGTAATAAACCTGGAGCACGAGGTCATCATAGTAGCCCGCAGTGACATTGCCCGTTCCATGAGGTATGAATTCGTAGGTTAAATTTAAATCCTGTGATCTATTGAGCACCGAATTGAAAACATCAATAGAGAACCCCGTAATGTTGTAAGTCTTCTTTTGTGCATTCATGTCATGAGGCTCCACGCAGACGAATTTCGTAAACCCTGGTTGCCAAGGCACCCCAATTTTTAGTTTGTTGCCTGGCAGAGGTATCTCCCACCCGCGTGGCGTCTCCGTTGATCCACCGCCCCAATGAATTTCTTGTTTCGGAGACATATTCAGACCCTTTTCTGTCCACGACCCAATTACTTTACAACGATTCCCAGCAACATTGATAATATCATATGAGCTCTCCAAAGGTTCTCCGCTTTCACGACTTATTTGAACACGACCGCTCAGGCCGGGAAAGTCCGTCTCTAGGATCTGATTCAGCAGTTTCTCTCCACCCTCATAAACCTTGAAATTCAAAATCTCGGTGTCGCTAGAGGCCGCTGAGAAATCTCCATTAAACAATCCGTTTTTCAGAAGATCATGGATTGCAATAGCAACGGCCCACACTGTATCATATGCAACAAGCGCGCTCGGATTTAAATCCACAATTGGTATTGTAGGATTCTGAGCTTTAAACCGCTGTTTCCATCTTTTACTGAATTCGTTCAGCCTTGGCTCGTCGGTTAGATTGAGTTTTCTCTTGACACCCAACACGCCATTCATAGAGGCCAGAGAAGAATCGTTGAAGGAGTCTAATAGACTTGCAAATCCGTCAGTAATGATCCATACATAATCACTGCTTATCATACCCAATTTGGCCGCCTCGGAAAACAGTATGAGGGACGAATCGGGATGCATATGCACAATGAATACACGAGACTCCAGCTGGGTCAGGTTGATAAGCTTATCCCGAAGAAGGCTTCTCATTGCGGAGAGGTTAACTTGTGGAGGCACCGCATCTTCGTAAACAATTTTAGCCCTCACTTCTCGCAACGCATCATTTAAGGCCGGGATGGCCCCTCTGCCAAAATCATCATCCACATAAACGAGCGCCACTTCCCTCCATCGATACTCCTCTGTCAGTTTTGCTATTGCCCTCATTTGCATATTATCATTGGGCACTGAACGGATGAAGTAAGGGTATCGATGCATCGATAAAGAAGGATTCGTTGCGCCAAATGTCACAATCGGAACATGCGCTGCCACGCCCAAATACCCAACAAACTCAGCCACCACGGATGTCTGTGGACCAACTATGCTTACACATCCTTTTCTTATCATCTCCAACGCTGCAATGTTCATGACACATCAACCCATTGGTATTGTTTACTGATCCCACCAAAAAATGAACAGGGAAAAAAAGATAAAATGATATATTCTGTTTTGAGGAGATTTCCTTACCATTAGAAGCGCCAGCGAGTGCATCTTGTGTGGAGTCTCGGATATCAATGTTGAAGAGCCTGCCATTCAGAATACTGATGTTTCTGTTTACGTCTTCAGCCGCCAATTCAATAGCTGTCTTCGCTATTTTCCCAATGGTTGTGTCCAACGCCATTATAGCTCCTATGTTTATTGATGGAAAATCCATTTCCCCCCGTGAAGCAGCACAAAATAAAAGAACACCCAATGCAATCCACAACACTGTACATCCAAAATTGTTGGCCATTTCTATTCTCTCGTCTTGAGGTGGTTCGCATATAGAGAACTGTTTGATCAATTCATATATCAAAACAATAACTCGATTCCTCCGGTGGCAGGATGGGTGTAAAAACCGGACCGAGTCAACCGAGCGGAGGGCTCACGTTACCGACAATAGAAGATTCATAGGATGAGGTATGAATCCCTACCATGTGTTATTCATTAGATGAGTTAGAGAATCTATTAATCTATTCAAGACAACCTACCGCTGCAGATCGCGAAACTTCTTAGCATTTCTCTGGGACAAAATGTCTCCGTCGTATCAAGAGCACCTCTGACCAAATTCTACTACTTGATTGAAAAATTATACAATTGCTGTTTTCAATTCTAAATTTTAAATTAAATAATTATTTTGATTCAAAAGTACATTTTGGAAGCTGCATGGATTTTTCTGTGAGGAGAGGGGGAAAGAATGTAGGGTCAATTTGACTCAGGGAATATAAAAATAGGAACAGGAATACTTATTCTCAAATAAAAAATGGGGTTACGTATTCTTATTTTTGTTTGGTTCACCCAAAATTTGATGCGGAATTCATGGACTTGAAAATTTATGTTTTCTAAAATAAAAAAAATTGGAATAGAAATACGTATTCCAATTCTCCATATTTAGGTGGAATAACAAATGCTCATTTTTGGACTAAAATTAGAATACATATTCCAATTTTATTCCTATTACAATTCTGATTTGGTGCATCCAAACAAAGAATTCAAAATTTTAATAATATACATATGCCTATTCTACTTGTATTCCTGTCACCAAATGGGCCTGTAATGTTTACTACAATTTTATTACAATGGGTGCTTGGAAAAATGTGACAGGAGAATATTTTCTAGTTTGTTGAAGTTAAAATTTTTATTTGTCATTACTTCTTTAATATGTTATCGTATGTAATGTTCCAAATAAAATCTACAGTGTGGGAACATACTTACAATACTTTGTCATAAAAAATAAATAAATAATAATTTTATATTTACAAATCCATCCATTCAAATCATATACATGTCAACATGCTATGCACTACACTTTTCTTTCTTCTATTGGAAAAATCAATATTGTACCACTCATTTGACATGATTTTTCATAAACATTTTTTGTATTGTTGAGAAATTAAAGATACACTCATATGGGCATCAAATTTAAGACAAGTTTTGGGACATTTATACAATCTATGGGGTTGTGGGTACACATCTTGTTTTGAACTTGTAAGAATTCAAGGCCAAATTGACTAGATTTCTATTAGTATAGAGAAACCACTTTTCTCCATCTTTCGCTCATATATTGTTTCTATAAAAGTTAGTCCATTTGTGAAAATTAATACACAAGGAAACTATTGACTCCTTACACAACTCGTTCAATCATAAAACTATAAAAGATAATTTTTCAAATGTCAATGAAATCTAATTATAGAGAAAACATGGAGGATGGATTAAATGTAAGTGAAATCCATGTGTCAAAAACATTGTCACAAGAAGTGTAGAGATTACACCTAGAGGTTAACACATAGAGAAGAGTGTCAAGTATCAAGCATAAAAATCTTTAGAATCTACTTGTGAAAAGTCATCACCAAATGTTTGATCTCTTTCTCCTTCTCCTTCTCTTTAAACCGAGAGGCTTTCTACAGTGGTAGCAATTTCCAATGTAAACATTTTCTATTTTGAAAAAAATTGACGTTCATTTACATGTTAGAAAAAAAAAATAGAAATATGCATTTTTTTATTGCTATGATTTTTATGGAATATGATTTTTTAAAAATTTGTACATGGTGAAATAAATCATTGTGTAAATTTGATTTGCTGATTTTTTCAGTTTCATAAAACTTCTATGTATTAATATCAAGGCATAGTATATATATAAATAAATACAATAATTTATTCATGAAATTTTTGTGTTCATTTGTATACAATATTTACTAAATTTATATTAATTCTTTTGAAATTAGATACCTCTCAGCTTATTTTACAAAAAAATTGAATCAAATTTTTAGGTATGGTAGTTATTTTTTCATGAAAAAAACTAATTGCTCAAGATTTCTAAAGAAGTGGTGGAGGAGACCTAGATCTATGAAGGTGGTAAATTATCTCCATAGTGGTAGATGGGGATGTGAGCATATAATTTTCTAGATTCTTCTAATATTTTATTTCACTTCATCAAGTTGACTATAATAGGAAGCAATAGACAAATATTTTTTTGCTAGACTCACTCACTTTCTCTTTGTCAATGTGTTATGTAGTACCTCTTGTGTTTGCAGTCTGTACCTTGTTTATTTTGATTCGAGAGATACTAGATACTCTTATTATTTGTACCTTATGATGACCTGAGGATTGGATGTTATACTTTGATTCAGTACCATAGATGCTTTATTGCTATACTGTTCAATTTATCATATATGCATGTTGATGCTATTTTGAGATGACAGTAGATCTATGATGATATCTAGTTATATGGTTTATGGGTCATGTTGTTGTTTATGTTATGAGATGGATTTTATGCTATAGTTATTTACTTCATTCTTGTATCTTTATGCTTTCGGCGAATGTGAGTGATGTAAATGGATTAATTAGGTATTTAATACATGTTGCTACAGCTATGATATTATATGCAATTGCACTTGATCATGTATTTTAGTGTGTAGGAATTATATCCCTGATAGTGGCGTATGGTGTTAGTGATTTAGCTATTCATGTTTTACCAATGTCATACCTGTATGGTTGACTTATCCTTATTTTAATTGTTTTAAATTAAAATCTTTTGGTGATTAGTAAATCCGAACTCATCTACATTATGTGATTAGACCAGTGAGTGTGTTTGTGCATTTAGAGGTTTGCATTATCATGAAAGTGTTAAGTGATTTTCTATGATTTTGAGTTTTTGGGCTTTAAATCTTCTCAAATTTAATTTCTAGTAGCTTTGCCTTAGGTGAATTTTTGTTACGAGCAATAACCTATTTTCGTTTGGGTTGATTCAAAGTTTAGCTACTCTAGTTGGTTATTTTCCCTAATAAGCTATTCACTCAAAAGTTGAATAAGTATTGGAAAAGTGATTTTATTATTCACTTCTCACTTTTTGAAATAGAAGTTTGAGAACTTTTTGAGAATCCTCTTATGAAGGATTCAAATTCTATTTGTTCTAGGAGTTGTGAGTGTGGGTTTTTTGCAAGGTCAGCATTGGATCCGGCTCAGTGAGTTTATGCTTTGTCATCACTTTCAGTAGATTTTGGGGGTTATTTATTTTATTTTGTGGGTTTCAGTTTCTGCCCTTTTTGTTGTTAGGTAGGGCCTTTCCGTTTTATTATTTCTTCTTCACTTTAGCTTCTGTTTCTGATAGTAGTATGTTAGGAGGCTAAGAAATGGTGTTCCCCTTCGTTTTTGTGTGTTGGTTTTGTCTGGTTGGTCGGGTATGAACATTTTCTCTATTGTTGGGATGGGGGTTTGGGCTATTGAGTTGTTATGCTTGCCATTTTTGCATAGGTGTTAGAACTCATTTATTTTTGGATTTTTGAGGTTTTTACACCCAAACGCCAAATGGGTTTTATTTTCATAAATTTTCCAAATTTTGATATTTTTACCCTATTTTGTGTGCCACCCTATTTTCTCAAGTTTTCTTGGCATGAGTAAGGTTGTGGACCTAGATTATCTATTTGGAAATCATTAGACCTTTGTTTTCTTTTTACGTGCTTTGGGATGCATGTTGCATCTATCCTCCTGAGTCTATTTTCAATTAAGTAACTTTCATCTTTATTTTCTCATCCAATCCTTGTGCCTTGATCCTCGTGATGGTGGTGCGCCACACACGAGTATGTGCATATACATTTACCAAGTGACATGCAAGTCTTGGTATTCTGTGGTACTTCTGGAAATTAGATCATTGGGGTTGGGTTGGGAATTTGCATGCCTACAGGTACTCATCATTGGATGAGCATGGGTAGGGTAGGGTAGCATATGGAGGGGCTTCTATCTTGTAGCCTGGTGTCTGTTTCCCAGTTGGAAGAGGAAGTTTATATAAGTGATAACTAAATAAAAATACTGGGTGGTAATAAAATTAAGATAATTAAAATTGGATTGTGCACCTTCCATTAAGGGAGAGGAGAGAGTAGCTGCCAATACTAGCTTGGGCTTGTTGATGCCAAGTGACTCTCCATGATGTCAGCCCCTACTTAGTAGCCCTTTGAGTGTCTAACCAGGACCTATAGTTTATGCATTGTCTATGTCTTGGATTTAGATTTCATACTATCTGGCATGGGTGTTAGCCATGGGTTTTGCTTTGAGTGTGTTTGTGGTTGGATCATTATTTCCATTAGCACGATGGGTGTAGACCTATGGGTGCCACATGGTTGGGAGGCATAGCTACCTCCACCACTGCTAGGTATTGGTGTATAGAGATGGTCTATTGTTCTAATGCGACCGTGGTTGGATGTTTTCACTTGGCACTTCGAGTTCTGAAGTATGCCTTCTTGTGATTTATGCTTTCATTGGAATGCTTGTATATCATGTTTAGATGATGTTAGATTTGACACATTTCTTTATTATGATGATTAGCATGTGATAGGTGATGTTATCTACTTGTAGGATTATCTTATGCTTCATTTCTAACATGTTAGATTTCCTTATGCTTATGTCACAGCATGTTTTGTAGTGATATCCCTATTACGATAGTACCGACGGTCTAGTCAATGGTTTGTGATGTTATGCGTGGGGGATGGCTAGGGCCCATGATGGTCTTATGATGCCATTGACAATTGAGAGGAATTGCATACTTAGATAGTTGTTTTGTTCATTGCGATGTTATTTCTATTATTGTGATGTTGCTTTTAGTATATTGCGATGTTTTCCTTTTGTACTTTTCCTTTCTTACTATTGTTAGATGGTTAGTTGTTGTTTCCGTCCTTTAGTTTTCTATTTGAGTGTTCATTCCTTGAGTCATGGGTTCGATACTCCCCAGTGTGGAGGTTTTGTTCTTTGTTTTACCCATTTTGTTGTCCTTAGTGTTTTCTTGTATTTTCCTGGGTGACCATGTGTCAGCATGGTGTAATACAATAAAGTGTCGAATGCCCATTAGAATTGTATCATGCATTTCCTAATTGTGTTGCACACCTCTTAGAGTTTTGTCATGCAATACTTTCCAATATCGCACCCCCTTTGAAGAACTATCGTATGATATCCTTAAGGTATCACATGCTTTTAGGAGTTGTATCACCTAATCCCTGAAAGTATCACTTTGCTTCTTTAGAAATTTTGTGTGATACTGGAAAGTATCACCCAATGCTAATTTAATGTATCACCTAGAAATTGTGAAAACCTATTTGGGCAGGCAGTGGACACTTTTCAGTAAGAACCAAACTTTTTGGGAAGTGTTTCAAGTACCCTCTTCAGTGTTCTTCAATTCTATGGTGTCACATTTTGGATTCATAATGTTTCTATTTGAATTTAGTTATGTGTCTTTCTGTTGTCAGTCGTTTTGGTCAGTAGTGGCGTTTGGAGATCCGTTGGTGTCAGGATGTTTGGATAGTCTTCTGTTGCGATCTTTATGATCCTCGTATGTAATTTTTGTGTGCATTCATACTTTTTAATTAAAAAAAAAACCTTGGCTTATATTTATCCTTGTTTCCAAGGATCTCTAGGCGGGGCATTACAGTTAGCTTTGCCTTGGTGTTTTGCATTGGCATCCTTTAGGATACCTCTTCTACCTTTAAGGGGTGAAATGGTTAACTTGATAGTAAAACACATGTATTAAATGTTGATATTGTCATATATTAAAGATATTTTTATATTCTTATATCTTTTTCTAACCCACAAACTCTCCCTTTCTATCTCCCTAGGCCAACCTTTATATATTTCTTACTCACACACATACACTCTCCATCTCTTTCCCTCTCTTTATCTTATCTTATATTGTCCTTCTCTTTACCTTTTACCTCTCCCTATCTATATCTCATTTCCTCTATTTCTCTTTGATCTACTCTATCTATTTGTTTAACTATCTATCTATCTATCTATCTATTCTATCTATCTATCTATCTATCTATTTATCCATTTGTTTGTCTACTTATCTACTATCTATATCATGCCTCTTCTATTTCTCTTTTATCTACTCTATCTATCCATATCTCTATCTATCTCTCTGTTCATCCATCCATCTAACTATCAATTTATCTACTATCTATCTGTTACCTCATATGCATTTATCATTCTATCTCATCATCTCTTCTAGACTCGCAAATATTGATGGGTATTAATGCCATGGTTTAAAAGTACAAGGATATAAAAAATAAATTCTTGAAGGTTTTTGCACCAATAGGAAGCCTAATATAATATACCACATAAAAATAATAAAAGACAACAAGTCATGTTGATGTTTTTAAAATAATGTTAAAAATAATTTAATCAACCTTTTGAAAACGAATACTAATATATTTTAGTTTAATTATCAACTCTAATGTCATCAAAATTATAAAGATGCCCTACCTGTCAACAAGAAAAAAGAAAGAAAAGTAATAAGGATTAACCTTGAGGGGTCTTCCAGAATTGGTCTTCATGGTTGTGCCGAGGAGAATGTTGCTAGAGGAGACCATCAAGAAACTAATGAGAAGATAGGATAACCTTGATTAGATATTTGACGAGGTGGTCAACTTTACTATCAAAGTGATGCACTTGATGACCACCACTCTGCATCTCCTTCACGCTAAGAAGGAAAGGTTTGTTGCCTCTATTGTTGTAGGCAATATGACCTCCCTATGTTGGTTCCTGGCAGATGAATGACTTTGTGTTATACTGGAGAGGCCTCACAAAGATAAGAAAGAGAGATAACTCTCTATGTTTATGTTATTTTTCCTTTTGATGCTTTTAGTTTCCTATACTCTACCTAGATGGGTTTATGGTAATGTCTATGTTTAGACTAAGTTTAGTTTTAGTATATGGTCTCTTGATATATTGATGTATATTTTTAACTTTCAGTATGGTTGTCAGCCAACTACCTATAATAGTTTTAGAAGCTGGGATACATTAATGTGGGCCTTTTTGATATTAAGAAAGGGGATGATAATGTGTCGCAAGTGACTTTTTGATGTTTATCAATTTTTTTGTTTCGGATCAACCCTCATTTTTGGTTGCTTCTTAATGTCAAATTTTTTATGAAGATAAAATATAATACAACCTCAAAAGAGAATCATATTCAGTTAACTTTTAATGAGGTGCAATGGTTACACTTATAGAAACATATTTTTTTTAATAATGATATTTTGATATATTTATAGACCTCTATGCCCCTTCCCCGTCTCTCTATTTCTCCCCTAATACAACCAACTTAAGAATACTTTAATTAATGTTGTAATTCAAGATTAAAGTAGAGAAAATTGGGAAAACATTCTTTTGATTAGATTATTTTGGTATTTCCATTTTTTATTAGAATAGTCCATTTTTTAAATTTCAGAAATGAAAAATTAAAATACTTAATTCTTATTGAACTTTTGAAGATTTATTTTATTGAACTTAAATTTTATTGGAATTCAACGATGGACTATGTAAGTGTATATATATAACCTTCCCTAAGAAATACAAATTTCTGCATCGCATAAATTTCTTGTCTACATTTTTTCATGTTCAATTTTTCACAAAGCACTTCGTATAGAGGTTCAACAAATAAAATATCATTTACTCATGGATTGTGCAAACGCTTAAAATGAAAATTTTACCGGGATTTTAGTGTTATTTTGAAAATATGAAAGGCATGCATTAGGCTTTTGGTTTTCCTGATCCCATGTAAAGAACATGTGATGTCATTTTTTTCCATCAACAATTTTTTTAAAAAGTCTTCTATGAAGATTTGTTGTTTTTGTATGTGCCACCTCTCTATTTTCTCATGTTTTACTCGTGTTGAGCTACTCTTGAGGAGCTATTATTTGTCTCCATCCTTTGCCTTTTTACTACAATTTAGAATTCGTAGATACAAAGAAAAGAGCTAGGGATTCCATAATACCCACAGACACTGGCGCTCCGCTCACAGTGCTGGTCGTGGAGAAACATACATCAACGTTGCATGAGTAGTGCATAGTCCTAGGATTAGTAGGATCATCCCCAAAATTGAAGATACTTACTTGTATAAGACGAACACTATAACTTGGGAAGATTGAGCCTGTCAATGGGTCCCCGAGTGATGAGCACTATTATATTGATATCCATTTGTTTATCTACTTATCTACTATCTATATCATGTCTCTTCTATTTTTCTTTTATCTACTCTATCTATCCATATCTCTATCTATCCCTCTGTTCGTCCATCCATCTAACTATCAATTTATCTACTATCTATTTATTACCTCATATGTATTTATCATCTATCTCATCATCTCTTTAGACTCACAAATATTGATGGGTATTAATACCATGGTTTAAAAGTACAAGGATATAAAAAAATAACTTCTTCAACTCAGTGTCCAACTAGCCTCTATATTAATTACATCTGATCTCATCAACTCATGCTCTTTCTTTGTCCTCTTATTGTGCCTTTTCTGCACCAAACACTTCTCAAATCTCAATACTAGATCCATAAACTTGCATCACAGTAATCCCTTAGATCACTTAATCACATTCACTAATCTTCTTTATTTATTGCATAAACATATACTTGTCTTGAAAATGTAGAATAGGCTAGGTGACTAAGAGGGGAGGGGTAAATTAGGAACCAATATTTTTTTAAATTCATTTCACCAATTAATCATCTTTGAGCTAATCTGATCTAAATACATACATGAAATACTGAAAGAAATAAAACATTCATAATAGTTGACACAATATTTGGTAACCTTGAAACCTTCCAAATAGAAAGTAAAACTAGGGTGAGGATGATACTCACAAGCTTTAGTACTGTAGTATAAAGTTGGCCTGTTAAGGCTTATAATTGATCATTTATGGGGATCTTCCCTGTTAGGAGCAATAAGGACTATTAGGTCCACCTTGTAAAAGGATTTATACAATACAATGAATTATGCACTTGATTAGGAGATTTGTCATAAGACTGTTAAGTCCACCTTGTTAGAGGATTTGACGAATACACCTATTAGGATGAACCAATAGCTGATCTATGCTCTGTAACTTGGTTTGCTGAATAAGATTCCTTTGATGGAAAATGACCACCTTGCTATGATAGATGAGACTCTTCTTTTTCTTATACTACTTTTAGCCTTTACTCTTCAATTCATCTTCATACTTGTTACATATTCTCTCTTTTGGTTATAACAAGATATCTCACATATATACCAAATCAAATAGTTACCTTTTGAAGCTAGCTACAATACTAAGTTCAACAATCTTCACCAAGCTAGCTCACTATTGATACTTTGGTTCTAAAGACTACTAGGGTGATACTCTGACACTCGACAACATAGTGAACTTGACTTGAACTCCAGTACTCGATTGAAACTAATGCTCAGTGCACATTGATCACATTGATCACTCAGGAGTAGATATGAACTCGGTTAACACCGATGACTTAGTAAACACTATAGAGCTTAGTTGACATTGTAGAGCTTGGTTGACACTAAAGCTTGGTCAACACACTAACACACTATATTTTCTCTACCTGGTTAACACAACTAGCTCAGTTTGCACTATCTTTCTATTATGCTCGGTTAACATTTACTTTTTTCTTAGTTGATATTGAAACAAATCGATTTACACTATGAAGCCCGATTAACACTATGAAGCTTGGTAGCAATGTGACTAACCAAATGATCAAGTATTTTGACACTAATTGACAAGTGATTTGACCATAAGGTCAAAGAATTCCCCCTTTGGCGTTAGTGACAAAAACACTTATCATACCAAAAATTTTGAATGCTCAAAAAGATAAGTCAAAATCCCCTATCAATGTACTTGGGTTTGTAACTCAGTTTTGCCATAGTTTTGACTGCTATGCTGATACTTGGCTGCCACTGACTCTATTTTTGATTTTTCAAAATTGTTTTTGTAGCTCTGCCGAATAATCACATTTTCCCCCTATTCTTTGCATGCTATATTCCCCCTTATATATATATATATATATATATATATATATATATATATATATATATATATATATATATATATATATATATACATATATATATATATATATATGCAATATTCTATATTTTCCCTTATTTTTGACACAAATGCCAAAAAAACATATCTACAAGGCAACACCAAAATGTGAGAGGAAATCACTATGTATCTTCAAAACTAGAGACATGGTTTTGTCCCAATTTTCTTGCAAAATTTTTGAAGTATGCAAAGCTATCTAAATTTCAGCTGATAATTCTATCATATGATCAACAATAGAAAAGTTGTTGTCATGGATTAATGTATTTGCATGAAAAATGTGTTTTTGCATTATATCCATGTTTGGAATTATCATACTTTGAATTTTTGCCAGTGTAGCTTTGATTCTTCCTTATTCTCTTAGATACCCAATATTTGCAAAATGTGCTGAGCTAGTGCTAGGGTAAAGTGACATCTAGTTTGTACTTGCCTTCATATCAATATCAATCTTTGACAACTTGTCCTTGATTTCCTTGGTGAATTTTGTAGTATCACTTAACTTTACAAACAAGGAAATAACATTATTTATAGTACTCTCAAAAGTAACAAGAATAGTTGATAATTCCACTTGATCTATGGCAATTTTCTATGCCACCTTTTCTAAAACCTTGTTATCAAATTTTCTCTCTGCCCTTTGTAGTAGTTTCACTTGTCCATTCAAATCTTCATTAAACTTGTGAACTATGTCAAAATTTTTATCCAAAGTAGGCTTCTTATCATCAATTTCAATATCAAGTGCATCACTAAATATACTTTTGATATTCTCCAACACTTGATTTCTTTTCTTCTTCTCTGCTCCCAGCTTTTGCTGTCTAACCCTTTTCTTCCAAAGTTCTCCAAGAGTATCCATCTAATCAAGAGTGATATTGGAAAGATCCTAATTTGGAATTACTATGTGGGTAAAAACATAAACCTGTGTCACCCTTTCACAAAGGAAAAGGCTAACAAGAGTATAACTGTTCATCTTCAATGACATAAAAATGACAATATTATTTAGAATTTGATATTAGAGTAAACTAATGAAATGTGTAGAAATAGATGAATTTTAGAATTATAACTTTTAATAATTATTTGGAATAAGAATTACTATATTTTCCTAATTTTTAAAGACAATTTTTTACTTGTTAAAAAATGCTGAAAAATTAGGGGTCTAGTTCCCACCACAAAACAACGAGGAAATAAACTTATTTCCCTTCGATTTTAGATTATGTTATAGATAACATATATAGCTAGAACAATCAAAAATAAAAAAAATTGGCTTTAGGTATATATTTTATCTTTTACAACAATTCAAATTTAACTCATCTGAAATCTATAGTTTTCATCTCCCACCATTTTTTTGAAATTAAATCTTTTCTAACCAAAAGAAAAATTATACATTCTTGAAGAGAACTCTCTCCTCTAGAATTTCATGTGATTTTTTATTTTTTTTGATATGATTTAATATTTTTTCCTTTCTCAAACTTAACATCTTCTCAAGTGTTAAAATATGTACTTGTAGAATTTTATAACTACGATATACTATATCTAATTAAAATACCTTAAACTCTATATGAAAATATTCTTGACTTTGAACTCTATAAAATTTTATTTATATGTTACTGAAAAAATATCATAAAAAATAGTAAGATTTATTAAAATGTTAGTTTTCTGAAATAATTTTATTTCTTTAGTAATTGGATACAAACTAGTATAAAACATGCATTTAATAGACATTTCCAATGGGAAAAGTTTGAGAACATATATAACTTAGCTAGAGTGGATTTGTCTAGACCATATGTTTGAATAAAATTGATTTTAAGATAGGAATACTCAACTTCAGTTGTTTTTATTATAGCCTGAAAGGTGACATAGCTTTGTACTTTTACCCATGTCCTCTTCTAGATCGATTTCCTTATGAGAAACTTCTACCTCTTTAACTTTTTCCTTTGGAATAGATGAAGGAATGAGTTCCTTACCTTTGTTCAAATCCTTAGTGCTCAGTTGAGGCTTAGCTTCAATTGTCATTGCACTTAATGTGGAATCACTTGTAACATAAACAACATTATTGGTTTGAGAAACAACAACAATAGAAGGAGTACTTACAATACCTTATTGTGACTCAGTCTAGTTTGGAGCTGTGAAGAGTGGAGCCTACTACTCACTAGATGAAGTAGTGGTGATAATACTCATCACTGTACTTGGTAAGACAACTCCAACAACCAATTGAGTGCTAGGTTGAATAATGTTTAGCTTAATTATTTGTGACTCGATTCTATTCTCCACTAAGCTTGATGTAACTATTGCTTTGCTTAGAGAATTAGGGAGGCAGGCCATTACCTCTGCTACAATCTTCTCTAGATCAAAATCTTTAATATTCTGAATTTTGAGTAGATCCTCACTAACTGCTTTATCTTCCCTATCCTCTTTATTGTCATTTACATCATCAACTTGTACAACTTCCTCACTAGGCTTTGGATCATTCAATCCATAAATGTTCTTCCATGAATTTGTATTGGATTGTATAACTAACTCAATGTCATTTTCCAAAATTAGGAGTGCATTGAACTTAGTGGTTAATGCTTGTTCATGCCTTTTCAATGCCTCCACTTCTTTACATGACATGTTTGACATTATCTTTCTCAAGGTTTGATCACAGATGTCTCTAGAAATATTTACTGCATTTTCCCAATGATATGATATTGCCTTAAGTAGAATGTCAGGAACTTGATTGCCTCATTGACTCGTAGAGTATTTCCCCTTTTCCATCTTCTCCACTAAGGCTTCTTCTATTTTCTTATGTTCCTCTTTATTTCTAGTCTCATTTTAAGAAACTTGAAATTTGCCACACCTCCTCCTTCTTTGAGTCACTATAGTCTATCTTCAAAGGTTACGGAAGGCCTTTTGAATGATATCTACTACTCTTCATATTCATATTCATCTACAAGTCTAATCTTCTTCCTTGACTTGGTAGTATTTTGGTGAAAAATATAGGATAAGACCTAGTAGCTCTTTTTGTTATAGTTACTTTCCCCTTTTTCTTTGGAGGTTCCTCTTCTGTTTCTTCCTCTTCTTCTTCTTCATCTTCAACGTCATCTCCCTTACCTTTTGTGAGTAGGAGAGGGGAACTAGATTTCACATTCTCCTTCTGAATATTTTCTACCTTCTTCCTTCCTCTCTTTAGAATATGAGGAATCTTGATTTCGAGGGACATCCTAGTTTTTGCCTCTTCATATGTTCCAAAAAAAGTTATTTTAGGGTCCATAGGCTCATTGAAAAGAGCCTCCATGATGTCCTTAGTATCATCAATGTTTACCTTATAGCCAAGAGGTTTTACCCTTGCAACTCTAGGTCTAACTGCCTCTATATGTACCTTATCACAGTCCATAAGGAAACATATGTCTTGTTCATAGTCATCCACTAGTTTCTTAAATATTCTAAACCTACTCTGCATCCTTTCCTTGAAAGTCTCAAAATATGCATCCATGATACCCTCAAAATTGTCTCCCATTTTAGCTATAAACTCATTTATTTGATTAAAATAGGTCTATCCTTTTTCCATACTAAATTTCGCTGGAAGGAAAAATTTCTGAACATAAAAGAAATAAACATGCCAAAAGTGAGCCAAACTTACACTGATTTATCTTGGATTCTTGGATGCTCTCCATGTTCTTTCTTAACTAGCTCAACTATAGCTTGGCAAGGTCAAAGGATATATTTTTCTTGACCACCTTGAATGCTAAGTCTACAACTTCACATGGGACAATATTTAGTCAAATGGAACTATATATCTTGTCAGAAATCACATGAATTCCAAACTTGATCTCCGTGTCTATAACACTATTTAGCTTCATTCCTCTACCATCCCAGTTGTCATGTGTCTTCTTTACCAACTCAACCCAACCTATGGTTTTTGTTGTTTAAGGCTTTTCAAGCATGAGAAACCTGGTAACCCTATGAATCATTTTCTTTGTTATCTAGATGGGTTGGTCAAGCCAGAAGTGCATATCATTAGGGTAAACGTAATCCACTTGATTTGGAAATCCCTTGGCATATGCAGAATGTGGGTTAAACCCTTTGCTTCTAGGTGTTTATGCTCAGGTTTTAGGTTTTTGTCCACACACAATGCTTCATACACTTGATTCATCTCTCAAGTTCCCAATTCTTGAATTAGACAATGATAAAAGGATCTAATATCATGTATCAAGAGTACATTTGATAGAATTTGCGAATGCACACTGATGGGGCCAATTCTTTTGTAATCAGAGAAAAAAGTTTGAATGTTTGGACTCCGTGCTCAACATTCCTTACTAGCATATTGGAACCCTTCTTAACCTTGCTATTGGATGAGGATGCTATATTGCTTGATGATGGGGGAATAAACTCTAAAAAAGTTGCACTGAATGACTTGGGGGCTCTGGAACACTTTACTCTTTTTGCTCTCAAATTCATAGTGAAAAATAAAACCTTTCAATTCTTCCTTTTAACCAAAAATCTATGTTTAAGTCATCATTAATGCATCATACATAGGTCATCTATTAAACTCGATAGGCACGAGATGCTCAACAAAGTCTTCAACTCGATAGATATCTTTGATCTTCAATTCAGTAAGCATAAGATCACTTATGTCTCAAACTCATTATATGCCATCTACCTCCAAGCTTGATTAGGTTAGTACTCGACTTTACTCATTAAGGTCTTGCAAACCAAATTTTCTCAATAAGGTCTTGTAAGATAACTTTTCTCGATAAGGTCATCAACTCACTGATCCCAATACATCTAAAATGATGATTTGGATATTCTTGCTTGTAGACTGGAACTGATATAGGATGTTTCTTCTAAATCATAGTTCCAATGATCTTTATGGCTAACTAGTTTGAAATGGTTAAATAACCCAACTCATTGACTTGGGTGTCAAAATTTTTAGGACTTTGACTTGTGTTCTCTAGAGATGACTTTATCCATTGCTGCCTCATTTGACTTCTGATATTGTCAGATTTTTCTTTCTTTTCATGTTCTACTTTAGCTCGATTCATACCGTTTCTAGCTAGATGTCCAATTTCCATGCATACAAAACATGTCTTTCTAGAATCTCTCTTCCTCATGTGAGTTCTTATGTAATTTTCTCCAATATTTCCATGCTCACCACATAAGTGACATCCCAATGAAAGATAGCTTTCACAATCTATTCTATTGGATTCCATTTGTTGGTCTTGCATTTTGAAGATTTGTGCCCTTGTTTGTTGCAGTTGAAATGTTTTCCTTCAAAATTGGTTTTCTCTATGCATTCACTTTCTCTATGACCTTGTTTGTTACAAATGCAACATTTTCCATTGAATTTTGATTTACCATTACTCCAACACTTGTTTTATGCCCTATCTTTCCACAATGATTACATGTAGGTCTTTTGTTCTTTTGAGCTCCTTTCTATGATGATTCACCTTCATTTGTATAGCCTAATTCTACTTTGCCTTTATGTCTAAATTTCAAGTTTTCTTATTCAATTGATTCATTCTTTCTTGAGATTTCATCTTCTTTCATTGGTTTTCCTTTCTATGCTAAGATCAATCTGTAGTCTTTTATTATCTATCCTCAAGTTGATAAGCTCTCGATTTACACAATTGAGTTGATTTATCAAATCTTCTTGTTGAAGAGATAGGTGTTGAATTTCATTATCTTTTTATTCTATCTTTTCAGTTAGCAATATTTTCTCTTCTTTTTCTATGTCCTTTTGTTCCATGTCTTCACACATTCTAATTGACTAAATTTCTTGTTCTCTTTCCAGTATTCTAACTTCTTCATGTAGAGTGAGATTCTTCTCAAGTAGGTATTTGATTGCTACATCAACTTCATCTAAACTTTTATCTTGGAAAATGTCTTCAACTCTTTCTTCTATGTAGATATTGTTATTCATTTCTACTGCTATTTCTTTCCTTCTTTGGAAAGATTTAGAGAGTTGCTCTTTGATTTTATTGAATTGTTCCATGGCCAATTATAGATTTAACTTTTCATTTTCAATAGTTTTCTCTAGTCTATACACTTCCATTGCACCCGATCTTTTCTCAAGCTGCTAAACTTTTGATGTGAGAACCAAATGTTCTGATACCAATTATTGGAAATGTAGAATAAACTAGGTGACTAAGAGGGGAGGGGTGAACTAGGAACCAATAAAACTTTTACTTTATTTCACCAATTAATCCTCTTTAAGCTAATATGATCTAATTGCATGCATGAAAGATTGAAAGCAATAAAAAATTCATAATAGTTGACACAATATTTCGTAACCCATAAACCTTCCAAATAGAAAGTAAAACTAGGATGAGGATAATACCCACAAGCTTTAGTACTGTAGTATAAAGTTGGCCTGTTAAGGCTTATAATTGATCACTTCTAGTGATCTTCCCTGTTAGGAGCAATAATGATTTTTAGGTCCACCTTGTAAAAATATTTATACAATATAATGAAGTATGCACTTAGTCAAGAGATTTTGCATAAGACTATTAAGTCCACCTTGTTAAAGGATTTGAATGATGCACCTGTTAGGATGAACCAATAGTTGATCTATGCTCTGCAACTTAGTTTTCTAAATGAGATTCCTTTGATGTAAAATGATGACCTTGCTGTGATAGATGAGACTCTACTTTTTCTTATACTTCTTGTAGCATTTACTCTTCAATTTTCATTTATACTTGTTATATAGTCTCTCTTTTGGATATTACAAGATATCCCACATATATACCAAATCAAATAGTTCATTCACTTAGAATGTCACTTGGTTAAATGATTTACAAATGACTATTAGGTCAACCTTAATCCAAAGGATTTACCCTAGATTGATACAATGATTAGAAAGTAGCAGTAAGGTTTGATCTAATAATAACTTACAACACACGTGTAGATTACAAATCTCTATTTCAGTCCTCCATTCTACTTGGCTTTCACACACTTAAGCTCTAATAGCTTGTTCACCCTTCAAGCATCCATACCCTTAAGCCTTCTTGCTTTGCTTGCCAATACAATCTCTTCACTTAGGTCACTGAATGAAGCAATACCCTAGACTCCTTGTCTACCTTAGGTTCTTGCACATGACAATATTTACTTTTGACCAACCATCTCAATAAATAGAGAATTAAGATCTTTTTCCATTCATCCTCCATTTTCATTTTTAGGGTTAGGTTAGATTAGGTAGAATCTAATGAATCTACCCATCATTTCATTTCATTCTCTTCTAGAAAGTTCTCCTTCAATCCTCTTTGAATTCACCTCAAAATAGTTTACCATAAATTCTGTGCCACCAACTCATCAATTTTATCTTCCACAGGGCTCACACAATTCAAGAAATTAAACTTGTTAGTTTAGATTCATGATATTATCAATCTTTCTCATATTGTTGATGCTCAACATTAATTGGCTTTTGATGATCAATACATGCTATGGTGTTTGACATCCTCTATCAAATCACTCAGCATGAACTAAATTTTACTGGTGCTTGACATCAACTAAACTTTACTCGGCTTATACTATTTCACTTGACTTACACTGAAATTAACTTTTCTCGGCTCCAAATTATTTTCTCCTCATCTTGCACTAACTTTTCTTGGCACCTACTATGCAAAACGTTTAATCTTGGAAGACAAACTTTATTTAACTTATTCTTCTGAACTTAATCAATGTAACCAACCTTTACAACATTAAGTAGATTATCAATCCACTATAATATCACTATCTTAACTGATCCTTATACTCCTTTTCCATATCATAATTCAACCTTTGCTCTAGGTGCTATTGTTACCTCATTTGATCAAATCCTCTTCATCAATCAAATAAATGATAGTACTTAAATCATATAAGAAATTGTCTTACTAGCAAGTAGTAGGTTTAACATTAATGATAAAATAATGATTGAAATAGATTTATCATACTTGTATCAATCTGTTTTCAACAATCTCCCTCTTTGGCATTGATGGAAAACCAAATTGACTAGACTTAATAAGTATAACCAAAAAAATACCAAAAAAATAATAATTCATTGTATTGAAATCTCTCTCTCTATCAACAACTTTCATCTTTTGAATAGGTTACAAAATTCTGTTCTGATCAATTGATAATCAATCAACTCATGCTTATGACTCCCTCTTGATCACTTCTTATATCTCCCTCAACATTATCTCCCTCTTACTAGATAGATGTAATCAATAAGTAGACTTTCTCCCTCTAAGTAGATATGTGATGTTTCTTTTATCTGTATCTTCTATTTAGATTTCTCCCTCTTTATGTCTTTCTCCCTCGGTACTCTATCTCCTTGAACTCATATTTCTCCCTCTTTAAAAACAATGCCAAAGACTTGTCATCTTCACATGTAGATATGAATATTTTCATTTTCTCACTTTGTCATCTTGCTTGTGACTGATTTTTAGCCTTGGCTCTTTGATTACTTTAGGCAACTCCTAAAGTAAGATCCATTGCATCAATGTGTAACATATGTCAATCAACTTTTTTGATGTAGCACACTCCTTATGCTTCTTAGATAGCCTTTGATAGGGGTATCACCCCTATTTTACCTCTTAGATACTCATGAGCATCCTTAGGTAATGCTTTTGTGAATATATCAACCATTTTCTCTTTTGTGCTAACATATTCCATCTTCATATTTTTTTGAACTAATTCTCTCAAGTAATGATACTTGATTGCAATGTTCTTAGTCCTAGTATGCATCATATGATTCTTTGATATATTTATAGTACTTGTATTATCACAATAAAGTATCACAAGTTTAGTGATTTCCTCCTTCATACCTTTGAGTAGCTGTTTGATCCATACAATGTTTGTACAATTTACTGCAACAATAACATATTTAGCTTCAATAGTAGATTGAGAAATGCAATTTTGTTTCTTGCTAGTCCATATAACTAGCCTTTTGCCTAAGAAAAGTGCTCCTCCACTAGTGCTTTTTCTGTCATCAATATTTCTAGCCTAATCAACATTAGTATAGGCTCTCAATTCAAATTTCTCATTTTTTTTGTAGTATAGACCATAGTCCTCTATTTCTTTCAAATATCTCATTATTCTCTCTATGGCCATCAAATGATTCTCCCTGGGATTAGTAGAGAATCTTGCAACTATCCCTATAGATAATGCAATATCATCTCTATACTATACTACGTATCATAATTTTCCAATTATAGACCTATATAATGTTTGATTCACCTAAGCTAAATCATCATTCTTTGAAAATTTATGTCCTATCACCATATGTGTGCTTACTAGCTTGGAATCCTCCAATCCAAAAGTTTTCAATATCTCCTTTACATCTTTGATTGAGTGATGTATATACCATATTTCATCTAATGTACTTGCAAACCCACAAAGAACTTGATCTCTCCAAACATAGAAATCTCAAATTCTTTCTTCATTTCATTTGAAAAAGCCTTACCTAAAGTATCTTGACATCCAAATATGATATCATCAACAAAAATTTCAGATAACAAAATACCTTTTCATTTCATTTTCTTCAAGTATAGATTTTTTTTATCTTCGGTCCTCTCAAATCCAATCTTCAAACGATAATTATGAAGCCTTTCATACCATGATCTTGGTGCTTGCTTCAAACCATATAGAGATTTGTGTAGTCTATATACCATTTTTTTGTTGTTAGCATCAACAAACCCTTCTAGCTTTTCTATACAAATCTCTTGCTCTAATATACGATTCAAAAATGCAAACTTTAAAACCTTTGAATGCAGAGTAAGAAAGAAATGTTCTTACTCGAAGTCTTGTAAGAGGGGAAAATATTTCTCCATAGTCAATCCCTTCTTCTTCTGCATATCCTTTACAAACTAATCTTGCTTTATTTCTTGTGACTTCACAATTTTCATCTAACTTGTTTCTGTATACCCACTTGGTACCAATCCCATTTTTGTCTTCTGGTCTAGGAACTAGAGTCCATGTCTTATTTTGTTCGATCTCTTCTTTTATTTCTTTACTCGAGTCCAATCTTCTAAGGCATCTTTCACTGTTTTGGGTTCTTGTATGCTAAGAAAACATGTATCATTTCTCAACTTGTTCCTTGTGATTGGTCTAACATCTTTATCTCCAATGATTTGTGTAGCAGGGTGATGTCCCTTGACATACTTAGACAATCTTGGTTCAACTCTAGTTTCTTCATTTTGTTTCTCAACTTCTAAATCACTATGTACATCTGTGTTAGGTAGTTCAACATCTCGTTCATGTACACTAATATGAGAATCAAAATGTGCCTCAACTTCATTCTATAATTTGGCATTTGAATGTAGCTTGGTCCCTGAATGTAACTCGACATTCATTGTATGTGACTTGACAATCATTGAAACTTGCTATTGGTTTGGAACTTGAATTATAAAAGTATACAAATGATTTTCAATTCTTTTGGTTCCTTCATAGGTTGAGCCTCATATATTTTTGTATATTCATCAAATTTTACATTTTCACTTTCCACAACTTTGTGTGTCAATATTTAAACACTTATAAGCTTTACTTCTCATGGAATAACCAAGGAATATACCTTCTTCACTTTTTCCATATAGTTTACCATTCCTAAAATCTTTGAAAATATAACACTTACTTCCAAATGCCTTAAAATATTTTACATTAGGTGAGTATCCATACCATAGTTCAAAAGGTGTTGAATGATTACCTTTCTTGACTTGCACATGGTTTAAGGTAACTTAGCTATTAGTATTTCAAAGCAATATCTTTCTCCATCATGATTGTCCTAGCATAGTCTATTATAGATTTTTTCCTCCTTTCAGCAATTCCATTTTTTGGAGGGGTCCTAAGAGTAGATGTCTGTCTTTTGATTCCTTTGTCATTATAAAACATCTCAAAATCATTTGATGTAAATTCTCCTCCTCTATCAGATCTCAAAAATTTCATACTTTTACCTACTTCTTTCTCAACTCTTGCTAAGAACCACTTAAACATTTGGAAAGCATCAGATTTCTATTTAAAAAAAAATAACATTCATGATTTTAGAGTAATCATCAACAAGTAGCATAATGTACTTATCTTCTTTGTAGCTTTGCACTTAAATTGGTCCACACAAGTTAGTATGAACAATCTCTAACATTTCTCTAGAGGTATGAGTCTTACTCTCAAAACTTGACTTTGTTATTTTTGCTAACTATCATTGTTTGCAAATTATATTGTTAGGCTTCTTCAACTTAGAAAAACATCCGAATATTTTCATGTTAATGATACTAACCAAGTTATCAAAATTAACATGACATAACCTCTTGTGCCATATCCACACATCATCAAATTCTATAATTAATCAAGTAGCATCCTCTATATCAAGGTAGAATAAATTAACCGTAGTTTGATCACCTTTTTCAATCAGTTTTCCATCAGTATCATATATCTTAGCAATATTATTTTCAAACTCAACCTTACAACATGAATTATTCAATTGTGACACACTCAACAAATTATAGTTGAGTCCTTCAACATAGTAAGCATTATCACATAAAATCTTTTTTGTCAATTTGATAGAATATTTTCTATTTATCAGATAGGGTGTGTCATTACCAAACCTTGTACTATTTCCATCATAATAATTCAAGGTAAGAATTTACTTTTATCTCCAGTCATGTGATGTGAACACCCACTATTAATGATCCATCTATCAGTCTTGTTCATACAAAATAGTAGTGCAGTTGCCTTATCCTAATCAGATTCATCCTTTATTGCAACATACACCACTTCATTAGCATGGTCGTTAGATCCATCTTTTGTTTCCTCTTCAGCAATGTAGCAAGACTTCTTTCCTTTGCCCTCGTAATCTTTACTGTCTTCATCTATTCTACTTTTGTACTTGTCACCACCTCTGTAATTCTTCTTCTCTGAACATCTAGTAGCAATGTGACCAACCTCATTGCAATTGAAACACATGATGGGTAACTTAGCTTTGAACTTTTCTCTACCTCTATGAAATCTCCTTGATAGTAGTGCTTCAAGTTGATCTACATCTTCCTCATTTGTATCATTGTCACTAGATACATATTTTGTCTTTTTTTTCTTCTTCTCATTAGGTTCCTTCAATGAGATAGTAATAGGTTTGTAATTATCAAAATTAGAGAGCTCAAAATCAGTGAGCCTACCTACCAGACCTTCAAGAGTCAAATCATTCCCTGGCATACATCTCACTTCATGTATTGCAAAATCTCTAATACCATAGATGGGCAGTAGTGTTCTCAAAATTTTTCTTAGTATAGTATCATCATCTATTATACCATTAGCTCCTCTTATTGCATTAAAAACATCTTTTATCCTAGAGAAATATTGAGCAACATTCTCACCTTCTTGCATTCTCATATCATCGAACTTACCTCTGAGATTTTTAGCTTTGGCTCTTAGAACATTTTTGTCACCTCCATAGATAGAGTGTAGACCATACCATTTTTTCTTTGCACTTCCACAACCTTTGACACCATCAAACTTGACATAGCTTAGGGAAGAGGTAATCTCCAACATCGCTTGGTTGTGTTCTTTCTTATTTTTCAGATCTTTAATAGTTAAGACTCTAGTAGGATCAACATGCTCAATAAAAAAGGTAGATTGTGAATGATCTCCAAGACTTCCTAGGTGTAGCTTCATTAGAATTTGACATGTAGGAAAGTTATCTCTATTAAGCTTGGGTACCTCTCTTTTTGACATCTTGACCTTTTTGCTTCTAGTAACTTCAAACTAGTCCTCTTAAGAAGATGTCTCTGATATCAATTGTTGGAATTCTTTAGACTAATTAAGAGGGGGGTGAATCAGTTATCCAAGGTCCAAATGTACAATTAAAAATTTTCACATCTTAGTGAATGCATATCCATAAAACATTTTCATCATGCATGCATCCACTAGATTATGCAATCACTTAAACTTGTAGGTTACTATCAAATAAACTTTGCAAAAATGTAAACATGAAACATAACATATTTAATGTTGCAATATTGAAATATGGAAAGAGTACTTATGAGAGGGGGGGTGAATCATAAGTATCAAACTTTAGCCAATAAAACTTTTAACTGAAAGTAAGTTGCATGCGTGTAAATACATCAAATAAACATGTAACAAAACTCATGCATCAATAACTCATAAAACCGAAATTTTGGTAACCCAGAAACCCTCCAGGAATAAGAAGGTAAAATTGGGGTGGGGATGATACCCACAAAAATTTATTGCAGCAATATTGTTCAACCACTTCTGATGGTTTTCCCTATTAAAGGCCTACCCTGTTAAAGGCTTTACACTATATTAATAGTGACCTGGTTAGAGGATTTACAAACACTTAACATGAAGTGTCACCCAGTTAAAGGATTTTAATCACCTAATCAAAAGGATCTTTACAAAATAGCTATAAAGCTAACCTATCACCATAGGATTTTTATTCTAATACAATTGCTAGAGAGTATTAGATACAATAAACCTGATAGATTACAATCCTTGATTGCTGAATGTAGGCTCCTTTTCCGCCTTCTCTTGATCTTGATCCTTTATGATCTGATAACTCTTGCTTCTGAAAATAGATTTTCTTATGCAACCTTATATGTCCTTTCATATATGTACAATGAAATTTTTTCTTCCTTATAAAGACTTCAAATACTTAGGGTTTGATTTGGATCTACGATCCATATTGAATCTCAATTTCTTGCTCAATACTTGTTTTATTTACTGATTGGTTGCATGCCTTTATTATTTTTCTTATTGGCTGCATGTGAGTTGCATAGGAAAAATAAAAGATTTGATTATATCATTAAATCCCTCAAAGTTTACCTTCTGTTGGCTGCAAAAACTATTTGCATCATAGTTTGTGCAATTTCAAACTTTTATGCTGATCTACTGAGTTACTCGGCTCCTGAAGTATTTTTGATAATCGGCACATGTTGTTTCTTGGATAGCTCAGCACCTAAACAAAACTGTATCACTCGACACATGTTGTACTCAGCACTTGTTAACACTCGACACTTGTTATCACTCGACACTTGTTATCACTCGACACTTGTTATCACTCAACACTTGTTATCACTCAGAACTTGTTATCACTCGGCACTTGTTATCACTCATCACTTGTTCTTACTCAACACTTACTTTTGATCTTGGTTAAGTGTATTGACACTCAGTTGTCAAATTTATTCTTTAAGCTAACATTTAATACCACATTTGACATAATGATTTAACATGGAAACCCAATTTGGGAAAAACCACCAGTAACACGCTACTCATTCTCACTCTTTTGAAATGATGCCCTATGAAAGGTCAACCCTGTTAAAGGTTACAATGCACACTGTTAAATGTGAACTAGTCAAATGATTTTATTCACCCTATTAGGAATGAGCCTTGTTAGAGGACTTTAGATCATTCACATGGAATGTCACCTGGTTAAAGGATTTACAAATGACTGTTAGGTCAACCTTAATCCAAAGGATTTAACCTAGACTGATACAATGATTAGAAATTAACAGTAAGGCTTGATCTGATAACAACTTACAACACACTTACAAATTATAGATCTCTATTCTAGTCCTCCATTCTACTTGGCTTTCATACACTTCAACTTTGATAGCCTATTCATACTTCAAGAATCCATACCCTTAAGCCTTTTTTCTTTGCTTGCCAATGCAGTCTTTTCACTTAGGTCACTAAATGAAGCAATACCCTAGAATCCTTGTCTACCTTAGGTTCTCACACATAAAAAGCTTTGTTTCTGACCAGCCATCTCTATAAATAGAGAATTAAAATATTTTTTTCATTCATCCTCCATTATCCATTTTAGGGTTAAGTTAGATTAGGTAGGATCTAACGAATCTACCCATCATTTCATTTCATTCCCTTCTAGAAAATTCTCCTTCAATCCTCTTTGAATTTGTCTCAAAATGGTTCACCATGAATTCTATACCACTAGCTCATCAATCTTATCTTCCACATGGTTCACACAATTCAAGAAATCAAGCTTGTTATCTTAGATTTATAAAATTCTTGATCTTTCTTATAATGTTGATGCTCGACATTAATTGGCTTCTGATGCTCGACACATACTACATTGCTCGACATCCCCTATCAAGCTAGTCAACACAAAATAAAGTTTATTGGTGCTCAACATCAACTAAAATTTACTTAGCTTACACTGAAATCAACTTTTCTTAGCTCCAACTAATTTTTTTCTCAACTTGCACTAACTTTTCTTGAAACCTACTATGCAAATCTTTAAGCTTGACATACAAACTTCATTTAACTTGTTCTTCTAAACTTAATTAGTGTAACCAACTTTTTCAACCTTAAGTAGATTATCAATCAACTATAATATCACTATCTTAACTGATCCTTGTACTCCTTTTCCATATCATAACTCAACCTTTCCTCTATGTGCTATTGTTACCTCATTTGATCAAAGCCTCTTCATCAATCAAATAAATGATAGTACTTAAATCATATAAGCAATTGTCTTACTAGAAAGTAGCAGGTTTGACATTAGTGACAAAATAATGATTGAAACACATTTATCATACTTGTATCAATTGGTTTTCAACAAATATGACCTCATTAAGATAAAATAATACACACTATAATACATCTTTCATGATTACATAACATTGTTGACTCACAATCTTTATAAATATTTCACATGCGTGACCTCATACTTCATGCACTCATTGATGTCATCATCAAGATGTCTTCCATCTCTGTCTAACTGAGCTCAACTAGATTCTATCCCTGTTAGGAGATGCAATCTAATTTCCAGAAACCACTTCTCAAAAAATCTATCTGTACACTATCTTCTATAAATCTCAAATAATTGATATTGGTCTTTGAATTTAGGTATATACTCTTAGACACATTATTGGGACACTCTATACAACATGCCCTCAGTTTATCTTGATCTCATCATCAATCCTTGAATCATAGCATCTCTATCTCCATCTTCTACTCTACCAATCTTCTCAGTATGTCAACATCAATGACAAACATAGTCATGAATGCAACATATAGTCATGTTAACAATCTATCCAACACTCCAACAATGCTAGTAAACTCCTCCATAGGAATATCATCAACATTCATGCTAACAATCTTCCCCTTTGGAATTGATGGCAACATAGATAAAAGACATCTTTAAGTTCTATGAATACCAAATATAACTCTGTTGCTGCTATTTCTCTCATCTTTTTAAATCCTCTTCATCATTCAAATCCAAATCTCTCAAAAACAAGTGTTCATTTATTTTTTTTCTCCCCCATTCATATACTTCTCCATTGACATCAATCCTCTCTTCATCTCATGAACAACTCTCCCCCATTTACATAAGGCACTTCTCTCTCTATTCTTGATTATTTCTCAGGTTCTACTATTTCTTCTTCATATAAAAAAAAAAAATCCACATATAAGAACATGGAAAAAGGAAAAACTATATGAGCTAATTTCCCCAAAAGGAGAAGATTTCATAAATTCTTCAAGATTTCTTGATTTCTCTTTAGAATTCACTTTCTATGCTTTCCTCAACAAAAATTCACTTTTATTCAACTCCCTAAAAAAAGTTCTATGCTTTATAATAATTTTCATAAATTTTGAGAATCTCTCTCTCTCTCTCTCTCTCTCTCTCTCTCTCTCTCTCACACACACACACACACACACACACACACACACACACACACACACACACACACACACACACACACACACATTTTGAGTATCTCAAAAAAAAATCTTTCAAATCTTTTATTCAATCCTTCTGAATTCCACTTTTCGCTCCCAATTTATTCTTAAACTCTCTATGTGAGAATGAAAAAGTGAACTAGTTTCTAACATATGCCATCCTTTTGAGAAGTTTATTCAAAATTGTAGGAAAAAATTATATAGCTATTTTACTTGGTTTCTAAGATTTCACTTTGGAAAGACTTTTGTACCACTTGTTATTTTTCTACCACATTTTGAAAGGTTGCCAATTTGATGACTTTTACTTTATGAAGAAGTTATGTTTAAATTAGATTTTTTGGGAAATAATTAATTAATATTAATTAAAAATCAATATTTAATTGATTTAATGCAAAAAAATTCTTTTCTTTTAATTTATACAATTTTAATTTAGGGATAATTTTTCAAAAATAATAAGTTAAGATGCAAAAATAAGCTCTGCTAGGGTTTGTACAGTTTGCATATGAGACTTTTCTACCTTACTGTCTATCATTCCACATTTAGTGCAAGAATTTACTTTAGGATATAATGGCTTCGTCCCTCTCTAGCCCAACAGTTGCTGTTGGTACTAGAGTTGTTGCTGCATGCAAAAATGGCCCCATTGAGCAAATGGCCACTCAAATTTGTGCCCAAGGTATTTCACAAGGTAATTCCTTTCATGACCTAGTTTTGAATATTTCTACTTTTAAATCTGCTTGTCAATGGCTAGAATCCCAAACACTTATTGGGTATTTTGTGGGTCACACTCCATATAAAAACATGTTGCATGAATGGGTATCCAAGGCCTTGACCCCCCAGGGGATTTTCCTTGAAGGGATTCAAAACCTCACTAAGGGATTTTTTTTGTGTGTTTGTTAACCCCTCTCAGGCTAAGAGCATTTTCAGCCATGGGCCATGGATAGTTTGCTCATCTCTGCTTGTTTTTTAGAGATGATCTCAAGAATTTTGCATCTTAGATGACTGCAAACTTAGGGTTTTAGTTTGGGTAGAGTTTCTTGGGATGCCCATCCCTTGTTGGTATTTGCTCCTAAAATTGCCCAAACTATAGGCAAAGTGATTTGCATGGAACTAGACAATTTTTTAAATTTTTGCCCTTAGTGGAGGGTCTATGTTGAGGTTGACCTCTCTAGGGACCTTAACAAATCTATGAAAATTTAGATTAGTGCTACCACCTTTACTGAAAAGGTGTTCTACCTGAATCTCCTGAATACTTGCCTTCGCTATCAATCTACTAGCCATAAGATAAAGGATTGTCGTCTTCTTGAGTGCAATCACTCTTCAATGTAGAAACCCAAGCTGACTCTGAGAGTTAAAAAGATGAGTGGACAATGGTTGTCAAGAAAGGCAAGGGTGCCACTAAGCCAAGCCCTATTTCTCAAGAACCCAACCATCCTAGCTCCATTACAGCTCCTCTTGTGCCCATGACACCAAAGGTTCCCATGGTCGTGCCACCACCTATTTCAAACCCTGCATCACAGGGAATAGAACAACTAGAGGTCTAAGCTACTTGCATTTGTGCACCTCAAGAAACCTCTATGATTCCCTCTTTGTCTTTCTATTGCTCTTGCAGCCCTAAAGGTCAGAATGTAGTTGCTAGCATTGGGGATAAACAAAGAGCCATTACTTTGGGTGATCCCTCATTTGAATCCTCTACTTTCTTGCATAACAACTTTTTCTCACTTGAGGATGAGGAGAATATGCAAGCTGGTTTATAATGAATTTTCTCTCTTGGAATGTGTGGGGGCTAATAGACCTCCCTAGAAAATATTTTGTTCATGATACCAAGTGTAGGATTGGTAATATTGATGTTCTATGCCTACAAGAAGTTAAAGTCTTTGGGTTTCTTCTCAACTCAGCTTGTTGTGTTATATGACTAAATGGTGTTAGCTTTGCTTCTCAACATGAAGCTGGTCGAGGTGGTGTAGTCACTCTCCTCTTCCCTCAACTTTTCCGTTTTGTTAGTTCCCATGGTTCTAATACCATGTAGAGAGTTGTTTGGACTTTGTTGTCTTCTCAAAATCATTCTTTTGACATTGTCAATATCTATGCCCCTAATTATGCGGTTGAGCGCTCATACTTGTGGAGGTGGCTAGTTAATTATTTATCACCTACCACCTGGATATTCTGTAGAGATTTTAATATGGTTGAGCTGGCTATTGATAAAGTAGGCCTTCTTCCTCTTTGATGGTTAGCTAGAGAGTGAGAAGCCTAGTTTTACATGTGGAACAAGTTGGGTCTTTTTGATCCCAATGTTCATCATTGCTGGATTGATGGTGTCTGGTACACATGGTCCAAATTTTGAGAGGGAGCTAACAAGTTCCTTAAAAGGTTGGACCGTGCTATGATTTCTACTCAATCCTTTTTCTCTTTTTCTCACACAAGTCTGCTACTTGTCACTCCACTCCTTGATGTGACTCTTTGTGACCATTTTCCCATCCACTTCTCCATTACTTGGCATTCGACCCCTTCTCATAATTGTAAAACTCAATTTTACCTTAATAATTTAGTGTTGTTCCATCTGCCCACCACCGCTCATATTTTACAAACTTGGAACCTTGATCCTAGGGCCCACTCTTCCTCTAGGTGGATTTAGTGGTGGAATGATGCTATTACCTGTACTGGAAGGTTTCTTCGCATTTATGGGAGGTAGCTAGCCACTTACCACAAGAGATCCTATGAGGACACTACTAAAAATATTTGTATGACCACTAAAGCTTTTTCCATGAATCTATTTGGTACAGTTCTCCAGGTTTGTATTGCCAACCTTTGCCACTACAAGTAGTTTACAAACAATTATACTACCCAAGGAGCTTAACTCAAAGCCCACCTTCACTGGCTGGAGGTTGGTGATCAAGCTTCCAAGGAATTTTTCAATGTGTTGAGGGCTTGCCACTCTACGATGGGGATCAAATGCATTCAAGAGGGTCAACACAACTTCTGTGAGCTTCCTGACATTCTCCATTCTTTCATTTGCCACTATAAATTTTTTTTCACTACATAGGGCCCCTCAGTTGCCTGGAACCAAGCCTTGTAGACTTGTTTGGTTGTCACTCCTAAAAGACTCACTCCAGAATAATGTGTTATGTGAGTAGAAGCTCACTTTAGCAGACCTCAAGGAAGCTGTCTTCTCCATGGCAGACGATAAGGCTTATGGTTGTGATGGTTTCCCTTGTGAATTTTACAAAACATTTTGGGATGAGATTGGACCAAACCTGCATAAAGTTTACATTGAGGCCTACAATTTCTATTCTCTAGGCAATATTATTAATAAGGGGAATATCAAATTCATACCTAAGGTGGGTTACCCTGAAGACATATGCAATTGGAGGCCTATTACTTTGTTGAATGTCTCCTAGAAGATCATTGCCAAGGCTCTCTCTCTTAAAATATGTCATCTTCTCCCTCAGATCATTCACCATGAATAGACAAGTTTTATCGAATCCTATTATATCCTAGAAAATATAGTTTCTATGTGGGAAGGGATGGAATGGGCTCAACATTCCAAGCAACATGCCATCTTTCTCAAAATTGATTTTGCCAAAGCTTATGATCAGATTGAGTGGCCTTTTATCCTTACAATGCTTTAGGCTCTTGGGTTTGGCCCTAATTTTTTGTAGTCAGTCCATATGCTTTTTGGGGATGTTTTTTCTTGCATCTTCATTAATGACTATCAGTCTCAAGCTTTTGGGCTTTATCATTCAATTTGATAAGGATGCCCATTGACACACTCTTTTTATGTGTTGGCAATAGAAGGTTTTGAGTATTTGCTTGCAAATGCCATCTCACAAAGGAGGGTTTAGGGTATTTCCCTCCTAGATTCCCCTGATTAGCTTGTGAATGATCATTTTGTAGAAAACTCCTTCCTCACTCTCATAGAGGATGAAGAGAATGTTACTTCCGCTTTGCAATATCTTGACACATTCTGTCTTGCTTTAGGGTCTGCTATTCAGTGGCACATAACTCTTTGCTACAGGTAGTCTTCCCTTCCTCATCCCGCTTGGCTTGAGTAATATCAATAAAAATGGGTTTAGCATGGGAAAGTCTTTGCATCCGTTTTTCCTTTCAAGCCTCAGCTATAGAGCTCTGGAATGTGGTTCTTACCAGAATAGAGAAGAAGTTGGAGTATTGGATCACCAAACCTCTCTCCCTTTTGGGAAAATTCCATATTTTCTCCAAAGTGTTGGCTACCACCCATGTATACTACTCCTCCTATTGGGCTCCTTTAGAGGCCTCTTTCCTCAAGCTTGAGTACCTATTATGTGACTTCCTCTAGGTGTTAGATGCTTCTCACCAGGGATTTTATCGAGTTTCTTGGGATTTCTACTATCTTCCCAAAGAGCCTGGTAGCCTTGGCTTTTTGTCCACCTAGAAGAAAGGTACTACTTTATGTGCCAAATGGGTGATTAAAGCTCTTTCCTACAATGAATCTTGGAAGATTTTGTTAAGACATTACATTTATTTAGGCTTTTCGATTCATCAGCTAGCCTGGAAGGGAATTGCGTTTTAGACCCTTCTTGTTACCATTGAACCTATCTAGATTCAAGGTACTTTTTTTGCCAAGAGTATTTGGAAAGCCTCGGAAGCAGTTAAGCCTTGGCTTTGTTGGGTTGGCAATGAGTTTAGAGATGGGCTCTCCATGAACCAACACAATCTTCAATGGTCACCATTATTTGCTATCCAAAGTGTTCCCTTGGCTAAGGTGCATGAGGCTAGTGCTCTACATTTTTAAAAATGTGGCATAAGAACCCCTAGAGATATTTTCTCTAGAGTTACTATGAGCTTATAGTTGTGGGAGGACATGAAAGTGCAATTTTAGCTCACTTGTCTAGATCGACTGACTTTTGATCTTCTACTTTTTGCAGTGCCTACACATTTGTTACATAAAGTGGGCATTTAGTCCTCTCGCCCTTGGTGGAAATACTGGAAGTGGTATCCAAACACTCCAATAAATAGCTATAAGCCTAGGATGGGCTATCGATGGTTGGTTCCTCACTTGCCCATGGTTGATGTTCTCAACCAATGATGGAATTTGCAGTCTTCTCACTATACTTGGAGTCATAGGTTCTCCATTGTGTGATACGCCATTACTAAACCTAAAATTGCACATTTTTCCTGGTGTATTCTTTTTCAAGGCTTGCCTTTGGGCCCCTAGCTGTGGCACCTAGGAGTTCCTGACCCCTGTTGCCCTTTCTGTCGTCAACCATAGACTTTTTTGCACATTTTTTGGTTCTGTAGATGGGATCAGTGTTACTGGTGATGGGTCCATGATCTTTTTCACCCCTTTCACCCATAATATTTTTCTTGGCATATGGTTGTTCTAGGTGATAATGCCTAGATACCCTTCAAGTATGCCTAGATATGACATGCTTTCAAATTGGAGATCTTATTTACCATTTGGAAAGATTGCAATGCAATTATTTATGCAAACAACACACTTGACATTAATGTGGCTATGTACACTAAAGCATGTATTTATAACAATGTCATGTTGTAGATTCAAGTACAAATAGATAAGGTGGTTTTGAGTTAGCTCACTTATAGGAGCTTTTGGCTCATTGGAGAAATGCCCCCTATACAGTAGCTTGTGTTCTGCTAGATTTGACCTCTAGCGACTGTACTCCTCCTCGCGGTCACCATCATGGATGTAGCAATTCTGCTGACTACTAGCACACACCTCACTCTCAGTCATACCACTCTCCTAGTAGTGGTGCTTTTGGTCGGTGCCATTTTTCTAGAGGATCTAGTGGTTGGCACCGCTCTACCTTGCCTCCTAGGAGGTTTGGTTCGAGGTGGTCCCCAATAGCTCCTCCTGCTACTCTTGCTACTAGTTGGCCCTCTATGCACTTAGACCTAAAGTGGGTGTTTCCTTAGCTAGACTTAGCTATTTCTCCTTCCAGGCCTGAGGGAGAGCAAGATGAAGATAATGCTGCTGTTGCTGATGACAGATGGGCTCCCCTTGAGCCATCTACTCAGCTAGCACTGTGCTAGCAGCTTGAGGATTTCTATGTTTTCTAAAAGCTATTTTTGATGAATAGTTGATGTCCATCCTGTGGCCATATGAACTTGCAGGGTGATCCTATTTCTCCTGACCCCTTTTTTTTGTGAATATGTAACTTTATTGTATTTTTTTAATATAAGGAAGGGACTATTCATCAAAAAAAAAGTATGTTAAATATTGCTAAAATTATAATTTTATTTTTTTTAATGTAAATTCAAAAATAGTTTGTATTTTTTTGAAAAAAAGGCATATATATATATATTTCAAAATTGAATTCTTTAAATCCAACTTTTTAATCTTTCAAGAATTTTGTTTTGGGATTTTCTAAAATTTTTGAACTTTTAAGGATTCAATTATTCAATTTTTAATTTTTAATTTTTTAACCTTTTAGATACGACACTCTCACATCTTTTTGGAATTTCACAACCTTTTGAATTTTCTCCATTGCAAATTTTTTTCCAAATTTTAAAAATTTTGAACTTTTTCCAGGAATTTTCAATTTTCAATCTTTTCCATGGTTTCCAATTTTTTTTTGGAAAATTTCATGACCTTAAAGAGTGAAGTTCCCTAACCAAGGAGCTTAGGTTAGGTGATTTTGTCCAAGATAGAAAGAATGCACAAAAACTTGCTTTTGCACTCATGAGGTTAGGAAGGGCAAAGGAAGTCTACATCATTATGATAAGTGCACTTGTTGGGAAGGACAAGATAAGGATTATGGAGCATCATGGAGTTTTATCCATAGAAATAAAATATACAGTGAGGTCTAAAATGGGTTCACAAAGTAAAGGAGGGCAATCTTTTGGGGATATCATAAAGTTTTTCTGTCTCAAAAAATTTGAAGTGTGAGGATAAAGTGAACCCGACATGAAGGAGAGTGAAGTTTTAAGTGGGAAAAGGATTCTATACATATTGGATAAAATCCTTAACATTATTGAAGGTGTGCTCTATGAAAGAAATTTAGTAGGGTTTTATGAGGTTTGTGGATTTTATCCATGAAAAAGAAGTCCATGACCTATGTGAAAATGTACATAAGGAATATGGAGCAATGGGGATTTGATGCCAACCAAGGATTTTTATGCATTGACCATTGTATGAGATACATTGACATGCATTCTACTAGATTTGAGGCATCCTCAATGCATATGCATTGCGACATGTATTTTAAGAGGCATGGTGGAGAAACTATATTTTATTGCTTCTTCAATTTGTTGGACTTTCCTCCATCAAGGTTCATATGCATTGAGCACAACTTTGGACACTGTGTAATTCTACTATGAATCCAATGCATAAATTTCCCTATTTATCTTTCATCGTTCTGTCACCATTTCTTTATATAGGAGAACTTTACATCCTAGAGATAAAGGTAAGATTTGATATGTGCAGGGTCAAGTATAGAAAGTGATCTTTTTGTGTTATGACCCTTAAAATGTCATTCATGCTATTTTCTACTAATCAATTTTTTTTAGTTATCATTATATTCTTCTAAAAAAATTATCCCAATTACTACATAATACATTGGATAATGTAAAAGCCCATTAATGCCACAATATGTCACTTTTGATAACAAGTAAATCTTTGAGTCATCTTGCACCAATTCTTCTTCAAAAATGAGGTAGAGATGACCAACTACTTTATTTTTTGTCATGTGTTTCTATATTTGTAGTTATTGTCTCCTGTAAAGGTGAGTCCTCCAATAAGGATGGAGTGTGGTGGATGGTAAAATTGGGTCATGTGAATGTGTAGAGAGTCATTATGCTTGTCTCCTTCCTTTAGCCACGTGATTTTTCTATAAGAAATCTTTGAAGGGGAATAATTTTTATCCCTATTTCCTAAAGGTTGCAACATTTGAAAAATAAGTTGCAAAATTCTCATTTGTTAATTAAAAATGGCCAATATTTTGAGATTTTGCTAAAAGATTTCGTCTAACTATTGGTAGGTTCCAAAGAAAACTCTTCTCTTGCTATAATTTTGTCTTACCTTTTTTTATTACTTATGATAAGGTTATTTTCATAATTAAAAAGGGGACTTTCCTATTTTACATAGTATAGCAACTTGTTATTTCATCCTGTAACCGATACCCCAAGGTTTTATTTCATGAACTTAAGTGTGGGATTTTTCAACATACAAGGAAGTCCTTTATTATTTCCTAAGAAATAATCTTTTTAAAAGGTTATGTCATTAGGGCATGTTAGAAGCTTACAAAAATGTCTTACCTAGGTCTACCAAATATTTTTTATTTAGTGTTCCATTTTCCTTACCACGTGGCAGTTCTCCTTTTGACGATGCATGCACCAAAAGATGTAGCAAACCCACTAATCTATTCCCCTAAGTGAAAAGTTAATCGATAGAAATCCAATGTTGGTCATTATCTCACAATGAGAATCTATAAAATTTTACTCATTGAGAAATTATGAATGAACTTTGGGTAGGGATAACTTTAAGGAACCCCCCCTCCCAAAATCTATAAAATTGTGGCAAATCGCATGTCATTTGGGTGAAAACAAAATTAATAGTGTTGGCGAATTATGCTTCAATCGATGGATATTTGGTGGTGAATTTTTTAATAGTTTAGACAATTTTTATAAAATAATGGCGATTATAATTTTTGTTTTTAGTAAAATTATTAATATTGATGGTGAATTATTTTTTGAAATATGGATATTGGTTGGCGAATATTTTAATAACTGATACCTTTTTTATAAAAAAATGGCGAAATTATTTTCCAAATAATTGAATTAATTTATTTGTTATGGCGAATGGTTTTCAAAAAGTTATAGTTGGTATGGCTATTTTCAAAAGATGGGAAATAAGTAGCCTAATCTAACATACCAACTTACATAAATTATTGGCAAGTGGCAAGTGATGGTTTAAAGACATGGTTATTTGACCGTACATTATGGAAACATAATCTTTGCCACTACCACTGTAATTGTGTTAAATGTATTATTTGAGAACTCAGACCATTTGATGATCCAAGATCAATGGCTGAGGTTTAATTTCGGCCAACATTTCTTGAAGGAAGAAGAATTGTCGAGGTAGTCACTGGAATGTTGACACGTATCAAGGTAAGTTGTCTGCGGAGTATAGTGTACCTAGAAAGAATTAAATGCCATGTCAGTGATAGTGACATTTTCTCGCTAGTATGCTACCACTAATCACACACCACTTCCCAAATTGTACAGTCAATTTTTGATTATTTTTTATCGATAGTTACCAATACCATTGCAGTTTAGTTTATCTATAACTATATATAATAAGTTGAAAGATATCTTATTATTATTACCAATACAAAATGAAAAAATCTCGGATGATTGAAATGATAAACATTAATTACATGTAGATTATAGACAAAAATTAAAAATTAAAAATGAACAAAGCTCGGGTTATTTAAATGATAAACGTTAATTACATATAGATTATTAATTAAAATCTTCTGGAAATCTCCCATTGATGATCAGTTTTTTCTTTTGATTTTCCTCTCCCTTTAGTGTTACTATTAATTGCTTCGTCCTGTATTTACTAGATATTCTTCTTCAAGGTCATCTTCATTAGAGATATCAAGTTCTGCAACTTTGTCACCAGATTTATTAGGCTCCCCAATTTGTTGAATGGACTTCTGTGTAGGTTGAGACTGTACAGGCTCCTCTGATGATGTACCTTCCTTACTTTGAACAAGACTATTGCGTCTACTCCCGCCAAAGTATGAAGATATATTTCTACATTTCGTTGGCCTCTCTTGGAAATCTCCACCTTCATTAGTCCTACTCCTCTTCCTATTTAAATTTAACTGTGACATCTCCATCAAATTAAGGCTGCAATAAAATACTATGGACTCGTAGTCGTAGTCGTTTCGGTTCTCTATTGATCACAATACTATGAAGAAGGCTCCTTCTTTCAGCATGTTTCAATAATGAAACTCATATATCTTAAATAGACAACTACAAATAAACCATTTTCATTTTGGCGAATGGATTGACTGTTACATATGATAAGAACTAATATTTGGTGAACCCCGCATAATTTCAAGTAATTGAGTGGGTGAATAGGGAGAGAATTTGGGACCCCATTGTGTGTGATGCATGGCGAATTGGGTCCTAGGACAAATAAAAATTTCACATAGGAAAATAGGAATTTGGTGAATGATGATCGTCAAAAGAGACACTCAATTAATTTCGTGACGAATAAGAGTAAACATTAAAGATAAATATGGGTGAAGAACTTGACTACCAAACTGAAATTACATAATAATAGTGGCAAATGTTTTGACCACTATATGAGTATTTTATAAAATCTGGGCAAACTAGTCAACTAGTATACGGTGTTTTTTTTTGCCAATTTTTGTAGCCTGATCGGGACATATTTGCCAATTGGTGAATAATAACCACTAAAAAAATCCATGATGTTGGGTGTCCTAGGGAGCCAGTTAGTAAGAGTGGTCAAATGTTGTCAGAAGGGGATAAATCTATAGGTGGCATGATGTCATGATACTTTTTTAAAGGGTTTTATCATGATGTCATGATAATTTTTTAAAGGGTTGTATCTAGGACGGGACAAAAGAACAATGGCAAAAGGAAAGTTCCATTAGTGACTCAGTGTATGCCATATGTCACATCCCTAGGTATTATAGTGGGCCTTACAAAACAAGTAAAAGGCTTGATCTTGAGCATCCAAGTAATTTTTTTTGAAAGCCCATGCAATGTTGCAATTGAAATGTGTAAGGTTTATATCCATTGCAATGTTGCAACATTGTGACACATGTTCAAGGTAGGGGCAAAAAATAGTAGAGAGAAGGCAAACCTTGCAACAAGTAAGAAGCCTGCACATGTCACATACAATGTAGTAGGATGGGCTAAAAAAGACAAATAAACTAACTATTTCTTGAGTTTTAGATTAGATTAAATCTAATGGTGGTCATGGTGGAAAAAATAAATTTTGTAAGTCTTTTACTAATAATGACATTACGACATTGTGACACATGTCTAGGATGTTGTTGAGAACAAAGGGTGGGGCTCAATGCTAAGATGGAATATAATTGTGATGGGGAGTCCTAACTAACTTTCAAGAGCTTTTTTGGTTCTTCCTAAGACCTACTATTTTGACTCACTAGGGTACTCCTCATTACCCCACTCAGGGCTCACTTCTAGGATACTTATCTCCTTTAGAACTATCCACCAACTTCAAACATCTACCATGCACCTCTAAATTCAACCATGCACTCATGGTCTCAATTTTCCATTCTTCTCCACCAACTATTCTAGTAGTAGGAATAGGTGTCCTTACTATTCTTGACTTGTTTTCAATCCATTCTGATGGAGCCTTTCTTAGGTTTTCTTCTGAGTCCTAAGTTCTCACGGGTTTAGGCCTTGTAGCCTTTTTGCCCCAATTAGGCATCCTAAAACCTAATTTCTTGGAATAGTTATGAATTCCTATAAATAAAACCCCAACTTAGTTAGGGATCCTCTCCCTATGCTTCAAGATTTTGTAGGTCCTATCCTTCCAAAGTGTCCGTACATAGGACTATCACCAAACCCCTAGGGCATGTGATTCTGTCTGGTTTCTTTTCTCTCAATAAGTGCTCTAATGGTTTCCTCTACTCTCCTCCTTTCTTACACATGGCTAGTAAACATGCCCCTTCACTTCTACACTTCTTTATTGGCACACCCAATCCATTTAGCGAGATCTCTTGCTCATTTTCTGTACAAGCACCCAACTAGAATGCCCTTGCACTCACCTAGGGCTTGTTAGTAAAAATAGCTCCCCTATAAACCATGACTCTACATAACTTATTTAAATTATATACAGAGTCTCCTACTTGATTCTAAGAGGCCATAGAAGTTCAACCATAGGAACTCAAGTAGGACCCATATTTATAAAATTGGCTCTAAAATAGGTAGTAAATCATCAAAACACAAGAAATTACCAAAACACTAACAATTTGCACAAAAAAGATAGACCAAAGATACAACAGGTGAATACAGAACATAAATTGAAGTCTCAATGCATTACTTCAGTCCTTTCGATCCATATGTGACTAGATGAAGGCTCTATTATCACAATAACTAGATCTTGTTCTCTCCAATCCTTAGTCCGTACTATGATCTTCCTAATTATCAGGTTAGGTTTTTTCTAACCTTATATATCCCATTACCACATGTTTGGACCCTTAGGTTAGGCTTAGACCACCATTAACATTATTTCCAGGTTTTTAGGAAAAGTTGTCATGACAACTTTGCAAAGTTAGAAAGTTTTCATAAGCAACTTTTTGCTCATTGAGCAATTCCCTCTCCTAAATTGCATATCTAAATCCAAAACCAACTCCTTGGATCCCAAAACACTTAAAAACATTTAAAAAAAAGTGCCACTCTATTTTGGTCAAACTTTGACCCTTTTATTGACTTTCCTAGGACTTGGACTCTAGAGCCTAATTGAACACACAAACCAAAAAATCTAAGCATCCTTAACTCAACAAACACACCAAATCAATCTTGGGAATTTATAATTAGTCCTTATTATCTTGACGGTTGGCTAGAACCACCTTCAAGGAAAAAATGGACTACAATCTAAGTAAGACTCTAGAGTGCTCCTACACCAAATTGTCATTTCCAATTGGTTTGACTTTCTTATCACCAAAAAAAGAGTGGACTCAATACCAAAGGACTAAATATAAATCATCTATCCATGCCTCTATAAAAAATAATTAATGACCTAAGTTCAAAATCAATCTATGATTCCTTTCACCCATTGTCTCTAAGACTTTTGAGTAGTTAATTCAAATTTGTGTGGCCATTGATGAGATAAAATTACTCTTTTCACAAAATTTTCCTTTCATAATTAGTTCCTAAGTTTCTAGTGTGATCGTAGAAAGGATAAGATGGCGCTATTGGGATAAGTTGAAGAGGACTAGGGCCTTTCAGGAAGCCATTGTACGTAATTAAGGGTTGATAAAACTAAGTTCTTTTATCCAACCTATAAAACTTGTGTTTGCAAAGAACAAAATTATTAATTACTTGTGTAATTATATTATCATAAACCCTAGAATGGTGCGTAGAAGGGATTTTACTAGGAAAAATAGATTATTAGGAAAGAGTTGTGTATGATGATTTTTTGGAAAAACTAGACATGTCTACTAATAATTATTCAAAAGGAAAAAGTTGGTTCCTTCTTCACCTCATCTTCTAGTTATCAAGGGTTTTTATGATAGAGGAAATTAGGTGTGGGATGCTCAAACAATGATGAATGGTTAGAAAATGTTTAAGCACTATCTTTTTATGAAAAATTCATTTGTCCCACATAGTAAAGTTTAGAATTATAATTTTGGGAAACTATTTGTACCTAGTTTTTTTAATGGATACAAACCTCTTAACCCTAATTGAAAATAGATATGATATAGTTCTTAGATTTTTCATGATATTAAGGGGAATTAGGTAGTGAAGACCATAGTAGAAGATATCTGTGAGGTATTTTGGATTGGATCCACCTTCTAATTTCGGTGAGGCTATCAACTTTAAAAAATTGAAAGAAGTGTACATGTAGCCCAATGAGTTTATCTTAGGAATGGGCCTTTGAAGGAACATTTTTTAGTTTTTGGGGATCTAACTTTGGTTGATCCATCTACCTTTGAGCCATTCTTAAAGATATACTTTGATTTTCATTCCGTATCTGTCTATATATCTTTATCTAAGATTTTTGGTTGAGGATGAACAAAATTCAATGTTCGTCCATTATATGTACATGATGGTGTGAATTATTTATTATGGTATTGATGTAGTTTTTTATTTTTCCTTTTATATTGTTAAATAAATAAATGATGATCTGGTGGGAATTGAGAAAGAAAAGGTTGAGAAACCTTTTGGAAGGTACTCTATGTTTATGCATTTGTTTCTTTTTAAAGGATCATCTTATTTTGGAAGAGAGATGAAGAAGAATGGGAAGGATAATTAAACACTTCAATTAACCATAGGATGTATGATATAATAAATAATAATGATAATGATTTATTCACAAAAACTATTGAGGAGATTATAAGAGTTGGTATTTTTTTAACTCTTTTAGTTTTGAAATAAAATAGTTGAAGAAAAAGTGCAAAGAGATTATGAAGAAAGAAAAAGAGATTATTGATTTCAATTGGCATAATGATACTATTTTCAATGAGTGGGTGAAAAAATGTGGTCCAAAAGGGAATAATCCACAAGGGGTAATTGATGTTCAAGATCATGAGAAGATAGAAAATAATGTTCCACCACATGAAGCTGCAACCCCATCATCATCTGGAGATAGTTATACATTACACTAGAATGATCATAAAATCAAAAAGTGGGAAGCCAGTTATTTGAATAGGGTATGTTACCTTTTTGGTTCACCTACTATAGATACACCTACATTGAAAATAAGGAATTGATATTGAAAATCTAATGTGCCAGCTATGTGAAATTTCAACCATCTCTTTCTCTATTTTCTTTGTTTTGAAACAAATTGATGTTGACATTTTGTTTGTTATGTAACAAGTTTGTTTGTCAAGTGAAAAGGTGACATGTCATTTTATCCTAGCCTGAATCTTGTTGCAATCCTTATCTATAAGGGATTTACAAGGCTTGAAAGATTAGTCCTAATTTTAAAAATTGATGAATGTAATATTTTAGGTTGAGTCAGTCCAATACTATGTATGACTATATTTTGATTTTTTCTCATGAATGGAGAATATAGAGTTGCAATAGTTTGATTCCATTTTGAGTTATTTTTGTTCATTGATCTAATACTTTTAATTGCATTATTTCAAGAAAATCAATACAAATAGAGAAGTTATTGGAGCCGCCCAATCTGGATCTTGTATTTTCTCATTTTTTCTTTGATTTTCTTTGATTCAGTAGCAAGTAAATTGAACTCTATTTGCAATTAATGTAGAATTATATCTTATTACATGTTCTTCTATTAATCTAATTGATTAAGTAAATACTTAACATGTAATGGGAGAATTGAATATTTTTGTGAGAAGATTTGGATAAGCACGAGATCTTGATTGTGTATTGATCTTATTCGCAAAGTGAAGAAATAGATCTGATATTATAGTGTTAGATTTGTAACTTGAAGCCCAGATGGATAAAGCACTAGTCATGGTGTAACTTTGAGTAGATATCTAGGATTGCACAACCTCAAAATATTTAATCAAAGTCTTATTTACCTTGTGTTGGATTATGCATCTAAATGAATTAGCCTATACTTGACTTAGGGACCATTATATATGAATTGTTAGTTCTCTTTCATTCTTTTGATTATCATATAGTTATAAGAATCAAAAGGTTGTGATCTATTTTATTGGGGATTAAGAATGGTTTGTAATTTGATAAAAAGAGGATTAATCCTAGGTATACCCACCTAAAATTTTCAAAGTTTTAAGGGAATATGTTAGAAATAGATAATATTGGGGGGGTGAATCAGTATTCTACAAACTTTTTCCCACAACTAAATATTGTTAATTACTTTATAACTTGCATATGAAAGTAAACCAACAATGTTGAACAATAAATATAACCTTGCACATAGAGAACTCATAACACCATCATTTGTTAACTAGGGAAACCCTAGCCAAGAGAAAAACCAAGTGGGGACGATACCCACTAGATGATTCACTAAACAATAGGATGCTATTAAGGATATTGACCTTGTTAGGAGTCTATGAAGTACATATAGTGTCTCGAGTCCTTATTAGAGGACCAGTCCTTGTTAGAAGCCTCAACCCTATTAGGAGTTGCTTCAACCTTGTTAGGATTTGGTAGAACAAATACAATATATGCAATAAGAGCCCATTACCCTAACATGTGATAATACAATTTAGTTCTTCACAAGAATAGATATGCATACAATACTTTCTCACTACTATTTTTCCCACTTGTTCTAATCATACATCAAAACTAGTTTCACATAAGGCTCATAGATAGTTGTCACAATAGTTTGCATGTCATATAAATCTCACATATGACACACATGACTTCCTCTAACTTTACAAGATAAGATCTTTACTTATACCTTGCATATATATAGAACTCTGCTCAGTCAACCTTCATGTCTTCACACACTTGACATAATATAAAATAAATTATAGAATTACCCACATAGTTAGCTCATCATAATTTAGTAATTATTTCATAACCAAAATAGTTCCTAAGGCTGTACAATCCAATTCTCTACTATAATCTGCTTTGCACTATTAAATACCCGCACTAGTATTTTAATCATAACTCATGCCATACTATCCCTACACATCTATGCACTAGTACATGTCATCATGATACTTTCATGAAGCTTCCCTCAACTACACATAAGCTAACTCTCAAAGAGTCATCCATACACTTAACATCTATTCTCTATGTTGTTGTAAAATGTCTAACACTTAGACAATTTTCCAACTCTAAATGCTTCTCTTTGTTGTTGTAAACTGTCTAAAACTTAGACAATTTTCCAACTCTAAGTGAATAAATGAAATGTTGAATGTATGTTAACATAAATAAAAATCATAAAGACATCTATCTGACAATGTTGCCAACAATCTCCCCCTTTAGAATTGATGGAAACTTTTGGGAAAATTGGCTAAGTCCCAAAATGATGCCATACATAACAAAAAAAAAAAAAAGTAACTACACACAATTGTCTTCAAAACATAACATTTTTATGCATGTTTTGATGGATCACTACATTCCTTATGACTCCTTTACATTGATAAATACATATACTCCCCCATACACACATATATATACATCTATACAATTTTTGTTTACATAATACTCCCCCTTTGACATCAACGAAAAATGTGTCAGAAACTGTATCCACAAAACTCTGTTACCTTCTATTGGTCAACTAGTCATTCTGGAAATGTAATTTGGAAAATCATGTTTCAACTTGTCAAATTCCTTCTTCTAGTTCACTTTGACTATATTAGATATATTAATGTGTGCACAAAGTGCGTAAGATGCCACTTCAATTGTGCTCAAGTCAGTATAGGAAAACTTGTCATAGGATGTCTTAGCTGTAAGACACTCCTCCAACTATCCCTAAAAAATGAAAAATATGGGTGATAAGTATTCTCTAAGAATAGATAATCTCCTTAATACCTTTTCCTTGTCAAAATTAATGCTCCTGATAGCATTATGGATATTTGCAATCTCTTTTTTGAAACCTTCAATTCTGGCCTCTAGTTGCTGCAATCTTGTAGTGAGTATATAAAGCCCATTCATTTGGCCTTTGATCTTGTTATCAAAATCTGATAGGTAACTATATGACATTGCACATTGTCCATATAACTTATTACCTTCATCTATGCTCCTTCTCAACTCTTTTATGCAAACATCTAAAATGATCAGATAATTTCTGACATTTGTGCATTCTGTATGAAACAGTGATGCATCATTCTTCACCTATGGTTGTAGTGAAGCTACTTCTTCTAGATTTGTGAATTCCCCTTTGAAGATATTCACCAACTCTTTGGGCTTTACCTGCAAGTCTAAATTGACTATATTTATGGTAATTGTCTTCTACATTTGATCCAATACTTCAGCTAGAGTCTTCTCCAAAGAATTCATAGATTTGTTCTTCTCAAATAGCTTGCTTAAAGTTCTCATCAATCCTTAATGGTCTTCATTATCTAATGAAATTGATACTACTACTAATGCTCTAGCTACTGTTACTACTAAAGTTACCATAGGAATATGTACAACTACCTTTTTCTTCTATTCCTTAGCTTTTTTCTCATCTTCAACTTCTTTTCTTGCATCTTCTTCAGCTTTTTTTTTCTTTTCATCTTCTTCTTCTTCCTTATCATTACTAGAGCTAGTGTATGTAGTGATATTTCTAACAATGGATTGGCCAAGTAGTAAAAAAGGATTTTCCTTTGTGTCTATAGTTATGTGCATACTATCAATGTGAGGTGGTGAAAGTGTTTATTGTGTCTCCTCCACTTCTTCCTCTTCATTGGAAGGTGTATGTACTTGCACATATACTGATTGGGCTATTAGGCTTTGAATGCATACTCACCTTTGACATTGTAGTCATATAATTTATAACTACCTCCTATTTTTCTTTCCTTACATTCTCATAATTGCCTCCCATAAGTAGTAAAAAAGGATTTTCCTTAAAAAAGGATTTTCCTTTGTGTCTATAGTTATGTGCATACTATCAATGTGAGGTGGTGAAAGTGTTTATTGTGTCTCCTCCACTTCTTCCTCTTCATTGGAAGGTGTATGTACTTGCACATATACTGATTGGGCTATTAGGCTTTGAATGCATACTCACCTTTGACATTGTAGTCATATAATTTATAACTACCTCCTATTTTTCTTTCCTTACATTCTCATAATTGCCTCCCATAAGTAGAATTACTCTTCTTTTGTTCCTCAGCAAGGGCTCAACACCCTTCAAAATTTTGTTTAAGTCTTCCTTTGAGTCAACATCACACCATTTATTTATTGATGTGATCCTCATACTTAGATCCTATTCTAACACTCTCTTCTTTCTGTTAATTAACCTATTGTATAGGTCTTCAGGTATCTTATTCTGTTTATTCTCAAACTTCTTTTTCCTCAAAATCACATTCCTCATAATAACATTCTCTAACTGCCTTCTATCCATATTTCTATACATATAGTAATACTTATTTAACTATACAAAATTATCATCATTAATTATCTACATGTTTAGATTCTCTACCTTGGGTTTCCAAGCTCTTTTTCTAGCAACTAATCTAGCTTCTTATACATCTTGTTCAATAGATTTATCTACAACTTTATCCTTAGAGCTCTCTGAATTGCTTACTTGTATTGATTTTCTCCTTTTTCCTGGTCCGCTAGTGATCTTCTTGACCCTATTTTTGGTTGATGGTGCAAGTTCTTGCTTTACCCTTACCAATCTCTTAGACTTTCTCTATATAATAGGTGCTTCCACCTCTATCTATTCCATAAACTATTCATTCCTTATTTTGACTGGTTTCACTTGTACAACTATTGCATAAGGCACAATAGGGGCCTACACACAAGGTTGTGCTACTTTCACACCTTCTGAAGGTCCTACAATAGTAATGTGAGTTACTGCCAACACTTTAGTCTATCCATTGGCTTTCATATCTAGCATAATGCCTTTTATCCCATCAAACTATTTCCTAGTCATGCCTAATTCCTTAAGGATGGAATCCATCTCCTTTTCTACCTTTTTCTTTCTTTCTTTGCTATGTAGTTCAAATTGAACTATTTTTGTTTTCTGCTCATATGTTCCCCATCTAGGGCACTCTGTGTCCTTTTCAAATTCAAGTATAATCCACACATACCCTTCTATGAGCTCTGTGATCATCTCATATCCCATAAGCTCTATAAATTTCACTCTCATTACTATAGATTCCATGTAGATGTTTTTTGTTTCCACCATGAAGTATAGATATTCCTTGTACTTCTCTACAATAGAGGGAGGTATTCTATACCTCTATTTCATTTTAGACTAGAAACTCTTCATCATCCTATCAATGTAATTATCTTTGACATTTTATGGCTTTGATTTGTAGCATTGTGTCACAAATTTCATTGCACACTCACTGCTATCCCAATTTATCAATCCAAGAAACTTCCTTGTAGCATAGAAGAAAATATGAGTTAGTAGGGACTTAAATGTGAAAACTACACTCTTTGTCTTCTTCAACTTTGCAATGTTATCCAACAATTGCAATATGAAAATCTTACATAAATTAACCTTTCTACCTTGCATTGCTATTACATAAGTTGCATACAAAAATCTGGCTGGTACAGAGTTAACCCTCGATCTATGGTTAAACTTGTACCTTAATATCTTACTTAGTAATTTTAGTTCTTCGTCTTGAATGGAGTCTACCTTCATGTTCCTTCCATCAAACCTAGTGTTTAGGTTTTTCTCAAGTATCTATCTAATATTCTTATCATTAAGAGGAATGCAACCTTCATTAATCAATCTTGTGACCTTATGAAATAGGTCATTGTCAATAACAATCTGCTCATCACCTAACCAAAACATATCATCATGTACCCTACTCAAAATGATTTGAGTCCAATTGTGATTGTCAAAATTTGTATAAAATATATACTTCACTAGATTTAATCCATCTAGGTGCACATACTCAGACTTCAAGGATAAGTCATTGTTGCATATGACTCCTAAGTCTTATCAATTTTTTTCATCACCTATACTCTCTATATTTGCAATGAATATAACTTCTAATATCCTCAACATGCAACACATTTTTTGAAACTTGAAAAAATGTGCCCAATAGAGCACCCAATAGAGAACTAAATAGATGTTTCTTAAACTCATATCATGGTCTATCACTTACATCATACACGATTTGACTAGCCATTGATATATAACTGAAAAAGTAGATTCAAGCTTCAAAAAATACCTTAAAATCATGATTTAAGGCTTTTGTAATTTTCTGCTTCTCAAACTTTACTTCACACTTCAATTTGATGTCAAATTGCTCTTTAATTCACCCAAGACACTTCACATGAACAAATAGTACACATTATCTTACTTGAAATCCTTAAATAATTTCAAAATGCAATGCACATTAAATGCATATCTACCACAGATTCAAAAATTGTCTCTATTTACTAGTAAGCTTGTTTTCTCAATTCCTGCTCACTATGAGCATATCTAGACTTGCACACTGACCATAGCTTCATCTCTGTGTCCTTTACCTTTTTCTAACTACATAATCTCTAGCTCTCTCTCTAACATCAGTTTTGCCCAATGGATGCTCTGCTACTGTTGAAATAGCTTCATTCAGATACATTGAGTCACAAACAATCTGTGACTTCAACTTCCCTTCAAGTGCATCAAAGAACTATTCTTCCAAAACTGTATAAGAGCTTTTGGGATTACAATATTTCACAAATTCTTCCTTGAATTCATCAACGTGTTCCTTAACTAATTCCTTATGACTGTTGTCACTACCATTTTCACTTCTTCTTCCATTCCTTCTATTGTTCCTCCTGTTATTCTTGTTGAAGTTCCTTTTTTCCATTCTATAAAATCTTGTTGTGTGTCCAAAGTTATTGCATAGTTGACATACATGTCGACTTCTCCTCTAGTTGGTTCCATTTTGATTCTTAGGTTCTCTAAAATTTCTTGCAATATATCTAGGGTTGTTACACTTGTAACACATAATCTACTTTCTTTCACCATTAGGTTTCTCACCATTAATTTATCTATTTTGGGATTTGCCTCTTTCATTTCCGGTAGGGTTAGTATTCCTAAACATTCTACTATTTCCATTATTACCATCAAATTTAGGTTTCTTATATTCTACTGCTTTATTTCCATAACCATGACAATTATAACAATAGAAATTAGTAATGAGTTTAAAAGACTTACTCATGCAATCTCTCTTCATATGTCCAACTTAATTTCATATGAAACATCTACCTATGAACTCATGTCTATCTTCCTTAAAAGAATTGTCTTGCTTAGGTTCATCAACTTGCTCTATTATCATAGGTTTATCAGATTTCTTTGACAAATCAATTTTATTAGGTTCATCAGACCACTTGATCTTTTCCTTAGGGATTTCTGCAATAGGATTTGGTTCTTTCCTAATATTATCTTTCTATGCTGATTTTTCTCCAATAAGTTACCCAAGACCAATTTTTTCATAAGAAGGACCCTGGTGAAATATTTGTTCATCAATCTTCTCAAAACTTGTGTAAAGTTTCTTTAACTATTTTTTTTTGTGTCAACTCTCCTTTCAAAATAATATTATAATTGTCCAATTTGACATGTTCTATCTTAATAGAATCTAATTTAGGTGTCATTTTACTTAACTAGGATCTAAGGTTTGCATTCTTATATTTTAGATCAGGCTCACTTTTACTGGCACTAGTCTTAAGACTCAAGTTCAACAATTTTTAACTCATGTTTCTGTTGGAAACAATTATCTAATTATGTTTTGTCTTTGATGTTACACAAATGTCATATAAGTTGGTCGACAGTGCTTACCAAGTTTAGTTGGTCAGCAAAGTGATTCTCAGTGTCTACCGAGCTAACTCGATCATCACAAGAAAATGTGGCAAAAAGTAGTGTTAACTAAGTTCACATGGTTAATGAAAAAAAGTTAGTGTCTATCAAGCTCACTCGGTCTCCAAAGTATTTTTGTAGGATTCGTAGTGTTAACCGAGCTTCTATTGGTTAACAAAGGACATCATTTCAAAAATAGTGTTTATTGAGCTAGGTTAGCCAATGAAGGATGTTGTTAATTTGGGAAATAAAGTTTAATTATTTTAAGCATGAATTCTAGCCAACTGAGGTAATGATTATTGGTGATTGTAAGTTACAAATGAGCTGACTTGATAATCTAAATGGTATATATGAAAGGTCAAATTGAGAATTCTAAATTGTGTATGAGTGAGTATGCAAGTGTATTGATTGCTTGGAGAAGAAAGTGTGAGAAAATTTGAAGGATGGTCAGATATCCTTGAGGAGCAGCAAAGTTGTATTTGATTAGGAAGGATCTAGTGTGAAGTAGAATAGAGATTTGTATCAACAATTCAGTTGCATTTCATTTAGGTCATTTAATTGTTGCTTTCTTACCATTGTAGTAGTGATTCCAAAATCTCTTAGTAGAGTTGGTTTAACAACCATTTGTTAATCCTCTAACAAGGTGATAGTTCTATTGAATTGTTCTAAATACCTCTTTCAAATACACTCCTTATAGGGTGATTAAATCCTCGAACAAGGTCACACCTAATAGTGTGTTTTGTAACCTTTAACTAGGTTGGCTCCTAATAGGGCTCACTTCAGAAGAGTGAAAATCAGTAGCTAGTTACTTGGTGGTTTTTCCCATATTGGGTTTCCATGTTAAATTTGGTGTCTCATGTGTTCATATTATTTCTTTTATGCTTGCATGTTAGTCACTATGAATGTTTAAGATTAGTAATAAGTAACATACACTTCATTTACCGAGTTACAACATTTTAAGTATGTTTATTGAGTGACAATAGTAACTAGTTTTATCATACATCTAAGGAATTTGTGGATTTGTTTTTGTGGTAACTGATTCACCCCCCCTCAATTAATCCATCTATATTTCCAACAATTAGTATCAGAGCTTTTGGTGCTTGTAGGAAAGGTTTCAAGGACCTAAGCTAAAGATCAAAATGTCTTACAAGAAAAAAAGTCCAAGGCTTAATAGAGATAACTTTTCAGCATGGCAGGGTCTCATGAGACTCCATCTAGCTTCCATTGGTGATTTAGGATTGAAATACCTTGATGTAAAATATACAAATCCTTCTGGTACATTATCTGTTAGTGAAATTGCTGAGAAGAAGACTCATAACACCATGATGATAGACATTGCATTTGCTCTAAGCTATGAGGAATTTGATGATATCAAGGACTGTAAAACTACTTTTGAAATGTGGAACAAGCTAAAGGACATCTATGGTAGTGATGATAATGTGAGGAGAGCCAAAGTAGAGAGCCTAAGAGGACAATTTGATCAGATGAAAATGAGAGAGGATGAAAACATTGACAAATATGTTGAAAGAGGAATCAAAAGATAGGTATCAGCTCCTAGAACTCCCTAATAGAATGGAATAGCTGAAAGGAGGAATAGATCTTTTAGGTATTGTGCAAGGACTCTAATGATTGAAAAGAAATTTTTTATCAAATATTGGAAGGAAGCTATTAGCACTGTAGTTCATACCTTAAACCGAGTACAGTTGAAGGACTCATTCGAAACCCCCAATGAGTTATGGTATCACTATAAACCCAATGTAAGTTATCTAAAAGTATTTGGAAGTAAATGTTACATCTTGAAAGAATCTAGAAAAGGAAAATTTGATGTGAAAGGTGACGAAGGTATATATTTAGGATATTCTTGTAAGAGTAAGGCATATAGATATTTGAATTTGTCTACTCACAAAATCATAGAAAGTGCACATGTGAAAGTTGATGAGTTTATAGAAAGGACTGAATAAGAAAGAAAAAAGGAACTAGAAGATTATAGGAGATTTGTTTTCATTGAACTTGATACATTACCAGACACATTTGTCAATAAGGAGACTTGAACTCCTGAGTATTCAGTCACCGAGTTGCAAGAAGTTTAAATCAAGTCAAAATTTGAAGCTACCAAGCCAATGCCTATTGAGTTTGAAGGACCTAAGCTATAGACAGAACAACCGAAGCTAGAATTTGAAATTTAGAATGAGGATAGTGAAACTTAGTCAAAAGGTAAAGAACCTATATTGGCCAAGTATGTCAAGAGGCATCATGCACTAGATTAGATTATTGGAGATAAATTAGAAGGTACTATGACAAGAAGTAAGCTAAAAGGTACTTGTTTACTTGCTAATTTTGAACCTAGAAATGTCAAAGATGCATTGGAAAATAAAAGTTGGATTGAGGCTATAAATGAAGAGATAGAGAAAATAGAAAAGAAAAAAACCTAGACTCTTGTACCTAGGCCTAAAGATAAAAATGTGATTGGAAGAAAATGGGTGTTTAGGAATGAGTTGAATGAAGATGGTAAGGTATCAAGAAAAAAAGCTATATTGGTGTGTAAAGGATATTCTTAAGAAGAAGGAATTGATTATGGTGAGATTTTTGCTCCTATTGCAAGATTGGAAGGTGTCAAGACCTTACTTGCATATCCAGCACATAAAGGATTTAAGGTATATCAAATGGATGTTAAATCAACATTTCTCAATGGTATTCTTGATGAAGAAGTCTACATTGAACAACCTAAAGGTTTTGTTGATCCAGACAAAAAGGACATGATCTGCGAGTTACATAAAGCATTGTATGGTCTAAAACAAGCTCCTAGGGCATGGTATGAAAGATTGCATAACTACCTTATTCAGATTGGTTTCTAGAGAACTAATGATAACAGTAGTTTGTACATCAAGGAAGGATCAGATAACAAGATTGTTCTGGCAGAAATATTTGTGGATGATACTTTGTTTATAGGGAATGATGATCAATGCAAAGAATTTTCAAAAAAAATGGACAAGGAATTTGAAATGTTTATGTTTGGTGAGATTAAGTTCTTTGTTGGTCTTTAGATACAACATAGCAAGAATGGTAACTGCATTACTCAGTCTAAGTATATCAAGGAGATACTCAAGAAGTTTGGCATGGAAGATTGTAAACCAGTTGGAACCCCCATGTGTACTGGATTAAAGCTTACCAAAGATGATGAATCAAAAGAGGTAGATCATAACTTATATAGATCAATGATTGGAAAATTGCAATATGTAGTTCATACAAGGCATGATATTGCTCTTATAGTTGGTATAGCGGCAAGATTCTCAGCTAAACCTAGAGACAATCATATGATGGCAATCAAAAGGACCTTGAGATACTTGAAAGGAACTAAAGATTATGGCTTGTGGTATAAAATTGGAGGAAATTTGGACTTAAAGTGTTTACTGATGCTAATTGGGCAAAAAATATTGATGATAGAAAGAGTACAAGTGGTGAAACATTCTTTCTTGGAAAGAGGTTAGTATCTTGGACAAGCAAAAAGAAAAATTGCACATCCCAATCTATAGTAGAGGTAGAGTATGTTGCAACAACAATAAATTGTTCTAATATTGTTTGGTTTAAATAGTTCTTGGAAGGCATGAAGGTTGAGATCAAAGAACCAGTTGTCATGTTTTGTGATAATATAAGTACAATTAACATATCTAAAAATCCAACGATGCATTCCAAAACCAACCATATTTCTATAAAATATCATTTTGTCAAAGAATTGGTGTAGGACAAGGAAATTAGATTGGAATATGTCGATACAAAAGAACAAGTTGCAGACATATTCACCAAGCCATTACGCAAGGATGCATTCTTGTATCTAAGAGGTAAGCTAGGGGTCATTCCCCTATCTGAAGTTCACTAAGTAAAGCCTTAGTGATGCATCAACAAGAACCAAGTTGAAGATCTATCAGTTGATGCAACATAATCAAGATAATATTGCATATGAATCAGTACTCAAGGTACATTGATACTTTTTTGGTATGTGTTGTCTATGGCATGTGTTGTGAAAGAGAGAGAGTTTACTGTCATATCTTTCTAAAATTTGTTTGAGGGAAATTTTACTATTTGAAGAAGAATCTATGTAATTCCTTCATAGAGGGAGATTACTACATTAGTGAAGTTTTTGGTATAAAGATCTAAGAGGGAGAAACTCTCTGTTAGAAAAAGACTTGTTTTCAAATTTCATTGTGCTATGACATTGTGTGTTGCGATCAATGTCAAAAAGGGACATTGTTGGAAATAATTGTCTAATTGTGTGTTGTCTTTGATGTTACACATGTTAGAAATGATTGAATTGATAATAAGAGTTGTTGGAATGATAAAGAATGTTCTCAATCATTGTTTTGTCATTGATGTCAAACTTGCTACTTGAAAGAATGACAATTGCTTTAGTGATCCAAATACTATCAATTAGTTGGTTGACAAGGTGGTGGCAATCAATAAGATGTAACTAGAACACCTAGAGAAAGGTTGAAGTTATGATGTTGTAATGAAGTACTAGGATCAACTAAGCCATTGATGAAAAAGTGTATTTGATAACATACTATAAGATACAGAAAAAAGGGCACACTGAAACATATTAAAGAGGTTAGGTGTTAGCTAAGTCTTTTACAAAGCTCAACTAAGAGAAGGTGCCGAGTATATCATATAAGCCGAGTGATCTTTAGGTGCCGAGTAAAGAGTAGGTGCCGAGTAACATCGAGTGATCTTCAGGTGCCAAGTAAAGAGTAGGTGCCGAGTAACACCGAGTGATCTTCAGGTGCCGAGTAAAGAGTAGGTGCCGAGTAACACAATTTTCTGTAGGTGCCGAGTAACACAATTTTTTGTAAGTACCGAGTAACACAGTTTTGTGTAGATGCTGAGTAACACTGAGATGTCGAGCATCAGTAAAACAAATAATGCCGAGTTGCTGCATTATTTCAAAGATCGAAGATTCACCAGAACTAAGCTGACAAGGTTATTACTTAGAAGTTTGTAAATTAAATAGAAGATATGAATGATGAGCTGGTGGCACAGAACACCATGTAAAACATTTTTGAGGATACAGCTGGCGAAGTTTCTAGAAGAGAACAAGATATGGGGTAGATACATTGTATTTTACCTAATCCATATTGAAACCCTAAAAGTGAAGAGGGAGAATTGAGCAGCAAAGGCATATCAGATCTCTATATAAAGAGGAAAGAGAGCATAGTTACTCTGTTTCAATAAGAAGACCCCTGATATGGATGCATTGGTACAGTGAGTTAGAAGACTCAAGGAGACAAATCTTGAATAGATGACAAGCAGTCAGAGCTGAAGAGATAAAAGCCAAGCATAAGGACTAAACTGAAAGTGTGATATGAAATCTGCAAAGTATGTTGTAAGTTATATCAGATCAAAAGTTCATTGTTGTTACTTTCTAGCAATTGTAACAATTAGTTTAAATCCTATGGACTTAGGTTGGTTTGATAGCCATGAGATAAATCCTTTAACAGGGTGACATTCCTAGTGAATGTTCTAAAGTCCTTTAACCAGGTCCATTCCTAACAGTTTGGTGAAATCCTCTAACAAGGTCACATTTAACAGTGTGTTGTAAGCCTTTAACAGGGCATCACTTCAGAAGAGTGAGAATCAAGTAGCATGTTACTGGTGGTTTTTCCCAAATTGGGTTTCCACGTAAATCATTGTGTCATGTGTTGATCTTGCATGTTTTATCTTTGCATGTTGATTTACTGTAACTTGCTAATATGATTTATTTAAGCTTGGATGGTTAAAAGGTTTATGAGTTCACTACATTTGGTAAAAAAAAAAAAGTTTTATTAGGGCATTTGGGACCTTGAATAACTGATTCACCCCCCCTCTCAGTTATTCTAAAAGATTCTAACAATTGGCATCAGAGCGGACTGCTGATCCAGTTTAAAAGGACTAGAAGCAAAAAAGATCAAAATGCCTAAGAGAGAAGTTCCCAAGCTCAACAAAGACAACTTTGTTGCATGCCAAAGTTTGATGAAACTACATCTTGGATCCATAGGAGATTATGCCCAAAAATCAATTATTACTGAACATGTCGATCCAACAAGTGCTCCTACTGTAGAAGATATGAAAAACAAGCAAGAACATAACCAGACAATGCTGGAGATTGCCTCTACACTTAGCTATGCTGAATTTGATGATATCAATGGATGTGACACCGCATTCAAAATGTGGAAAGCCCGATCAGACATCTATGGAGGAGATCAGAATGTACAAAGAGCAAAAAGAGAAAGTCTCAGAGGTAAATTTGATGATATGAGAATGGAAGAAAATGAGAATGCCGTTCAGTACGGTGCAAGAATAAAAGAAGTGGTAAGTGCGATAAGATGTTTGGGTGGTCAATTGGATGAAGATACTATTAATAGTAAGTATTTGAGAACCTTGCTCCCTATTTATGCTATTAGAGTATCAGCAATACAGGAACTAAGATGTGTGCCAGGAAACAATCTAAGTTTTGAAGGTATCATAGGAAGACTCACTGCATTTGAGTTATCTAACTTTGACAACTACAGACCTGATAATGTTGAATCTTCTTTCAAGGCCAAGTTATCACTGAAAGATGCTGAACAGGTGAAATCTAAGAAGGGAAGAAAGATGAAATATGTATCCAGTGATAGCAGCACAGATGAGGAAGATGTGGATCAATTAGAAGCTTTACTAGCTAGAAGATTTCACAGAGGTAAAGGAAAATTCAAAGGTAAGATGCCTATCATTTGTTTCAATTGCAATGAAGTAGGTCATATTGCTGCAAGATGTCCACATAAAAAGGATTACAAGGAAAGAAACAAATACAAGAACAGAAGAGATGATGACAAGAAAGATTACAAAGAAAAAGGTAAGAAGTGTTATATTGTTGAAGAAAATTCTGATGACAATGATGATGAAGTTGTTTATGTAGCCATGAAGGACCAATCTGATGAAGAAGAAGCCACAACACTGATGACTTGTATAAAAAAAAATGACAGATGGATCATAGATAGTGGATGCTCACATCACATGATAGGAGACAAAAGTAAGTTTTTAAACTTTACTCAATATGATGGAAATAGTGTTAGATTTGGTAATGATGCCCCTTGTCAAATCAAAGGAAAAGGTTCCATCAAGCTCACAGAACAAATCTCATGTGACAATGCATACTATGTTGAAGGATTAAACTACAATTTACTGAGTGTCTCACAGTTAGGCAATATAGGATGCAAAGTGGAATTTGGAAACAAAACTGCAAAAATCTATGATACTGATGGTAAACTAATAGGAAAAGGAGATCAAATGAAGAGTAATCTGTTTTACCTTGATATGGATGATGTTTCTTGTTTTATTGCAAAATTTGATGATGAATGGTTATGGCATAGAAGATTATGTCATGTCAATTTTGATAATCTGGTCAACATTAGTAAAATGAAGAAAGTCAGAGGTTTACCAAAATTGAAGAAGCCTGATAATATTATGTGCAAACAATGTCAACTAGGAAAGATGACAAAGTCAAGTTTCAAAAGAAAAAACTATACATCTAAGGAGATACTTGAGTTAATTCACACTGACTTATGTGGTCCAATGGAAGTACAAAGCTATAGAGAAGATAAATACATCATGTTATTTGTTGATGATTATTCCAGGATGATGACTGTCATGTTCTTAAAACAAAAATTTTATGCTTTCCAAATGTTTAAATGGTATGTGGCTAGAGTTGAAAAGGAAACAGGAAAAAGCTTGAAATGTCTAAGATCAAATAGAGGTGGTGAATTCACATCAAATGAATTCGAGATATTCTGTAATGACAAAGGAATCAAAAGACAAATGTCAGCTCCTAGAACTCCCCCACAGAATGGAATTGCTGAAAGAAGAAATAGATCTATAATTGATTGTGCCAGAACATTAATGATGGAAAAGACTATTGCTCTAAAATACTGGAGAGAAGCTGTAAGTGTAGCTGTTCATACACTAAACTGAGTACAAATCAAGAAAGGTACAAATGCAACACCTTCTGAATTATGGTATGGTCACTCACCCAATGTAAAACATTTCAAAGTGTTTGGTTGTAAATGTTTTATTCTTAAAGATGTTAGAAATGGAAAATTTGATGCAAAAAGTGATGAAGGTATATTTCTTGGTTACTCCACAAGAAGTAAGGCATATAAGTGTTTGAATGTTAACACTAACAAAATTGTGGAAAGTACAAATGTAAATTTTGATGAGCACATAGAAGTTCAAGCTGAAGAACCAAAGAAAATGGAAGAATACAGAACCTTTGTGTACTCTTATGAAGGAATGACTGCTGAGGAGGATGATGTAAATCCAATTGAAACTCAACAACAAGTATCAGTCTCAGCCGAGTCTCAACCAGTGAATGCCGAGCTGCATTCAGAAGCCGAGTTGCAGAATGAAGGAAATGAACAATCTGATTCTAAAGACGGAATACATGATGAAGAACAACCAGACAACGAAGTGCAAAGTGATCCAGAATCTGAAAGATCAAACATGGAAACAAGGACAGAGCCAAGATTATCCAAATATGTAAAAAGACATCACCCTGATGAACAAATAATTGGTGACAAAGATGCAAGACCAATGACAAGGAATAGACTAAGACATGAATCATGTCTAATCAACACATCTGAACCCAAGACAGTGTATGGTGCATTACAAGATGATGACTGGTATAAAGCTATGGAAGAAAAAATTGATCAAATAAAGAAAAACAAAACTTGGAGTTTGGTTCCTAGACCAACTGACAAAAATGTGATTGGCACCAAGTGGGTATTCAGGAACAAGCTAGATGAGAATGGTCAGATTACCAGAAACAAAGCTAGACTAGTATGCAAGGGTTATGCTCAAGAAGAAGGAATAGACTATGGAGAAACATTTTCTCTTGTTGCTAGGATGGAAGGAGTAAGAACCTTGCTTGCATATGCTGCCTACAAAAATTTTAAAGTCTATCAGATGGATGTAAAATCTGCTTTCTTGAATGGTATACTAGAAGAAGAAGTCTACATTGAACAACCAGAAGGATTTGTTGATAAAAACAATAGGGATATGGTGTGTAAACTACACAAAGCACTTTATGGTTTGAAACAAGCACCAAGAGCATGGTATGAGAGACTTCACAAGTATCTAGTGCAAATTGGATTTGAAAGAACTGATGATAATAGCAACATGTACATCAAAGCAGAAGAAGGTAAAGACATTATTGTATCTAAAATTTTTGTGGATGACATAGTATTTGGTGGAAAGGAAGTACTTTGCAAAGGCTTTGCTGACAAAATGAGACATGAATTTGAGATGTCTATGTTTGGAGAAATCAAATTTTTTGTTGGCTTACAAGTACATCAACTCAAAAATGGAATATTTATTACACAATCAAAGTACATCAAAGAGATTCTTAAAACATTTGGACTGGAGGAATCCAAACTAGTCAGCACACCAATGGCCATAGGAAATAAGCTGTCCAAAAATGATGAGTCAGCTGAAGTCAATCAAACAATGTATAGATCCATGATTGGAAAATTACAGTATGTAGTACACAGCAGACCAGACATAGCATTAGCAGTTGGAATAGTGGCTAGGTTCTCTGCTAATCCTAAAGAAAACCATCTTATAGCAGTAAAAAGAATAATGAGATATCTCAAAGGAACTGATAACTTTGGTCTATACTACAAAAAGAGTGAGAAATTTGAACTCAATACATACACTGATGCAGATTGGGGAGGAAACATTGATGACAGAAAAAGCACAAGTGGAGGTGCATTATTTTTAGGCAAAAGGCTAGTTACCTGAACTAGTAAGAAACAAACATGCACATCCCAGTCCACTGCAGAGTTAGAATATGTGGCAGCTGTAGTCAATTGCACAAACATTGTATGGCTCACACATCTATTGAATGGAATGAAAGAAGAGGTAACCAAACCTGTGATATTGTATTGTGACAATACAAGTGCTATAAACATATCCAAAAATCCAGTAATGCATGCAAAAACCAAGCACATTGCAATCAAGTATCATCATGTCAGAGAATTGGTAGAAGACAAACAAGTGAAGCTGGAGTACATTCACACAAAGGAACAAATTGTAGATATTTTCACCAAACCATTGCCCAAGGATGCTTATGAATATCTTAGAGGCAAGTTGGGGGTAATATCCCTAACTCAAGCAGTTTAAGGCAACAAGGAAGTTGCCTTGCATCAATAGAAATCAAACATTGGAACAGTAACAGGTTGATGCAAAGGATGACAGCAGGAACAGAAACTCCAAATCAGTCACAAGCATGGTGACAGAGGGAGAAAGACAAAGAAAAAGCCAAAGCTTATATTTTGCATGATAAAGATGCTTCATCTTTGGCATTTATGTAAAAGAGGGAGAAATATGACGAAACTGATCTATGCAAAGAAAGAGGGAGATATATATGAAAGAGGGAGATATATGCGATCAGTAGTAAAGATGCAGCAACAAAAAAAAGAAAAAAAGAAGCAGATAATATATACAATCAGTTTTGGTGGTAACTAAGTTGATCCATTGATCAGTTTGGTTTGCCATCAATGCCAAAGAGGGAGATTGTTAGAAATGATTGAATTGATAATAAGAGTTGTTGGAATGATAAAGAATGTTCTCAATCATTTTTTTGTCATTGATGTCAAACTTGCTACTTGCAGGAATGACAATTGCTTTAGTGATCCAAATACTATCAATTAGTTGGTTGACAAGGTGGTGGCAATCAATAAGATGTAACTAGAACACCTAGAGAAAGCTTGAAGTTATGATGTTGTAATGAAGTACTAGGATCAACTAAGCCATTGATGAAAAAGTGTATTTGATAACATACTATAAGATACAGAAAAAGGGCACACTGAAACATATTAAAGAGGTTAGGTGTTAGCTAAGTCTTTTACAAAGCTCAACTAAGAGAAGGTGCTAAGTATATCATATAAGCCGAGTGATCTTCAGGTACTGAGTAAAGAGTAGGTGCCGAGTAACACCGAGTGATCTTCAGGTGCCGAGTAAAGAGTAGGTTTCGAGTAGCACAGTTTTCTGTAGGTGCCAAGTAACACAATTTTTTGTAAGTACTGAGTAACACAGTTTTGTGTAGATGCCGAGTAACACTAAGATGCCGAGCATCAGTAAAACAAATAATGCCTAGTTGCTGCATTATTTTGAAGATCGAAGATTTTCCAGAACTAAGCCGACAAGGTTATTACTTAGAAGTTTGTAAATTAAATAGAAGATAAGAATGATGAGCTAGTGGCACAGAACACCATGTAAAACATTTTTGAGGATACAACTGGCGAAGTTTCTAGAAGAGAACAAGATATGGGGTAGATAAATTGTATTTTACCTAATCCATATTGAAACCCTAAAAGTGAAGAGGGAGAATTGAGCGGCAAAGGCATATCAGATCTCTATATAAGGAGTTATTAGTTAATGAAAAAAATGAGAGAGGGGTGGTCAAGCATGAAAGTGTAAAGTGTTGAAGAAGGTGGAAAAGAGGAAAGAGAGCATAGTTACTCTGTTTCAGTAAGAAGACCCCTGATATGGATGCATTGGTACAATGAGTTAGAAGACTCAAGGAGACGAAGCTTGAATAGATGACAAGCAGTCAGAGCTGAAGAGATAAAAGCCAAGCATAAGGACTAAACTGAAAGTGTGATCTGAAATCTGCAAAGTATGTTGTAAGTTATATTAGATCAAAAGTTCATTGTTGTTACTTTCTAGCAATTGTAACAATTAGTTTAAATCCTATGGACTTAGGTTGGTTTGATAGCCATGAGATAAATCCTTTAACAGGGTGACATTCCTAGTGAATGTTCTAAAGTCCTTTAACCAAGCCCATTCCTAACAGTTTGGTGAAATCCTCTAACAAGGTCACATTTAACAGTGTGTTGTAAGCCTTTAACAGGGCATCACTTCAGAAGAGTGAGAATCAAGTAGCATGTTACTGGTGGTTTTTCCCAAATTGGGTTTCCACGTAAATCATTGTGTCATGTGTTGATCTTGCATGTTTTATCTTTGCATGTTGATTTACTGTAACTTGCTAATATGATTGATTTAAGCTTGGATGGTTAAAAGGTTTATGAGTTCACTACATTTGGTAAAAAAAAAGAAAAAATTTATTAGGGCATTTGGGACCTTGAATAACTGATTCACCCCCCCTCTCAGTTATTCTAAAAGATTCTAACAACACAAATGTCATATCAGTTGGCAGATAGTGCTTACCAAGCTTAGTTGGTTAGCAAAGCAATTCTTAGTGTCTATTGAGCTAACTCAGGCGTCGAAGGAAAATTTGGAAGAAAGCAGTGTTAACCGAGCTCACATGGTTAACAAAGGAAAGTTAGTTTCTACCGAGTTCACTCGATCTCCAAAGTATTTTTGCAAGATTCATAGTGTTAACCAAGCTTTTTTTGGTTAACATGAGAAATCATTTTAGAAATAGTATTTACCAAGCTGGGTTGGCCAATGAAGGATTTTGTTAATTTGGTAAATAAAGTTTAATTGTTTTAAGCATTAATTATAGCTGACAAAGGTATTGATTATTGGTGATTGTAAGTTGCAAATGAGTTGACTTGATAATCTGAATGGTATATATGAAAGGTCAAATTGAGAATTCTAAAGTGTGTATGAGTGAGTATGCAAGTGTATTGATTACTTGGAGAAGACAATGTGAGCAAATTTGAAGGATGGTCAGATATCCTTGAGGAGCAAAAAAGTTGTATTTGATCAGGAAGGATCTAGTGTGAAGTAGAATAGATATCTATATCAACAATTGAGTTGTATCTCATTTAGGTCATTTCATTGTTACTTTCTTACCATTGTAGTAGTGATTCCAAAATCTCTTAGTAGAGTTGGTTTAACATCCATTTGTAAATCCTCTAACAAGGTGACAGTTCTATGGAATTTTTCTAAAGGCTTCTTGCAAGGCCACTCCTTATAGGGTGATTAAATCCTCTAACAAGGTCACACCTAATAGTGTGTTTTGTAACCTTTAACCAGGTTTTCTCCTAATAGGGTTCACTTTGGAAGAGTGAAAATTAGTAGCTAGTTACTTGGTGGTTTTTCCCATATTGGATTTCTACGTTAAATTTGGTGTCTCATGTGTTCATGTTTTTTATTCTATGCTTGCATGTTAATCACTATGAATGTTTAAGATCAATAATAAGTAACATACACTGTATTTATTGAGTTATAGCATTTTAAGTATATTTACCGAGTGACAATAGTAACTAGTTTTATCAAACATCTAAGGGATCCGTGGATTTTTTTTGTGGTAACTGATTCACCCCCCTCTCAATTAATCCATCTATATTTTCAACCGTTTCAACATCTAATTTTCTTTCTTGAGATTTCCAACCTCATCATTCTCACTAGTCTACACAATTGTTTCTTTACTAGATTTTAGATCATCAATATTTTCCTTCAATTTTCCAATATAAAATTTTCATCTTCATACCTATCTTTTAGGTTATCTCTTTCTTTAGTAAGAAGGTCAATCTGCTCAAGAGCTTCTTCAAGATTTTTCTTTAACTGTTCTATATTCATGGGATCTTACTTAAGCTATTAAGCATCTTTAAAGTAACCTAACTATGTTACCAATTTTTAGAAATAGATAATATTGTGGGGGTTTGGTGGGGGGGAGGGGGTGAATTAGTATTCTACAAACTTTTTCCCACAACTGAATATTATCGATTACTTTATAACTTGCATATGAAAATAAACCAACAATGTTGAACAGTAAATATAATCATGCACATAGAGAACTCATAACACCATCATTTGTTAACTAGGGAAACCCTGGCCAAGGGAAAACCTTGGTGGGGATGATAACCGCTAGATGATTCACTAAACAATAGGATCCTATTAAGGATATTGACCCTATTAGGAGTCTATGAAGTACATATAGTTTCTCGAGTACTTGTTAGAGGACTAGGCTTTTTTAGAAGCCTCAACCCTATTAGGAGTTTCTTCAACCTTGTTAGGAGTTGGTAGAAAAAATACATTGTATGCAAGAAGAGCCCACTGCCGTAACATGCAATAAAATAATTTAGTCCTTCACAAGAATAGATAGACATAAAATACTTTCTCACTAATGTTCTTCACACTTCTTATGATCATACATCAGAACTTGCTTTACAGAAGGCTCACAGATAGTTCTCACAATAGTTCACATGTCATATACTAGATACACATGACTTCCTCTAGTTGTGCAAGATAAGGTCTTTACTTATACCTTGCATATTTACAAAACTCTGCTCAGTCGACCTTCATGTCTTCACATGCCTGACATAATATATGATAACTTATGGAATAACACCCACATAGTTGGCTCATCATAACTCAATAATTATTTCATAACCAAAATAATTCCTAAGGCTGTACAATCCAATTCTTCGCTATGCTATGCTCTGCAATGTTAAATAACCACACTGGTATTTTAATCATAACTCACACCCTACTATTTGTACACAAATTTTCAATGACACACATCATCATGGCACTATCATGAAGCTTCCCTCAACTATCCATAAGCCAACTCTCAATGAGTCATCAAATTAGGAGGCAACAAAATGGCGACCCTACTGAGGAAACACTATGTAGGTGTTGTGTATAAATTTTATAGTATGCGTGTTAGACCAATGCCCTTTCATCATGTGACAGAGTTATTTTCTTTTGCACTCTATTGTGTCTCATTAGGTCAATGTTTTGTCATGCCTAGTTGTAAGTATTTAATATTTTGTGTTAGAAGTGAGCCAATAAGATCACTCACGTTCTTCAAAAGTAAGGGGTTTTCTTTTTGTGGGGTTATTTCATCCTCTTTGTAGATTATCAAGGTTTTTAATTAGAAAAGTCTTATTTACCTTAGTGGGTGGTGACTTAGTCAAGGATTCCTAACTAGTGCTTGGATTATATCATTAAAAAAAGGCTAAAAAGAGAAAAAACATGAGGGCTTACACAAGAAGACACTCAAAGGTTCCACTACAAATAGACTTACCACAAGCTGGCATAAAGCTTTGGCCTAGGAAAAAAAGAGAATGTAGTCATGCCTAGAAACCTAGGGATAGTGTTGAAAGAAATCCTTAGCATCAACCCATAGAAGAAAAGGAGCTCTCATCCATTAGCTCTGGATCTAAAAATACTAGGATTTTGGGTAGACTCTTTACTACTCCATTTTAGGAGGAAATAAACTACTAGGATAAAATAGTTTCATCTATTGGAGATGATGTTTTTAGGAAAAGTGGTTCTCAATGAATGGGTCAACAAGGTAGATCAAGGAGCATTCATCCTGGAGAATTTCATCTAGAGTATATACATTTTACTAAGAGAAATATTATATATCTTGATGATACTACAAAATAACAAGCTACCACTATCAATTTTGATGATCTCTCTAATGAATTAGATGTTCTAAAAAAGAATGTTGTAGGAGAAGATTCTAAATTCTTACATTTGGAGAAAGATAAAGAAAGGATAACCATGACTGCTCTCATGGAGAGAGATAATTTTATGAGAAGGATGGCCTTGTTGAAATAATATAACAAGAATTTTGAAGAAATATTAGTATCCTTACATACATATATATTTGGTAATGTTGACATTTTGAAATCAAAGATTCAAGATGACAAGCATGCTTTACAAGAGAAAGATAGACCTATATAGCACAAATCCATTCATCTAAGCTATTAGAGGAAGTTAGGACTAAAAATAGTACCACTGAGCTAGCAAATAAGGTTGCAGATAAAGGTAAATAGAGGGTTGTAGGTATTCAGATAAATGAACTAGTGGCGAAATCAAAGAACACCCTTACTGTGTCCAAAATTGATTTGGAATTAAAAAAGGCTAGAACAGAGAATGATGATCTTTCCAAGGAATTTGAAAAGGTTGAGAATGAAAATAAAACAAAAAATACCATAGGGGATGAAGTACTAGTGTCACATAAGATTAAAGAACATAACGAGGTAGTATCCCAAATCCCTCCTATGTACTTAAATAATTCTACAATTGGCTGCATTGAAAATATTGACCCATTTTTCTTGAACCTCATTATAAATGGGAATATGATAAAGAGCTATATGATTGAATTCAACACTTCAAATACTATTATGCCTTTCAAAATAAGGGAATCCTTAGGCTTACAAGTTGAGAAAAAAAGGAATATGTTGCGCCCTTGACTCTAGGGAAGTTTTTTTCATAGGGACTATTAGTGAGTTACCATATAAGTTAGTTTCATATCCTGAGAGAAACCTAACAATGAGTGCACTAGTAGTATACATTCTCCCTCAGTATGGTATGTTGTTATCTAGAAAGAGGAGTGATACTATGGGGGTAGCTTGTAGTGTGATCTATCATTTTCTACATTTAACATAGATGGCAAGGGTGTGAAAGTAAATAGAGAAACAAGGGTCACTCATATGATTGAGGAGAACATAGACAATAATGCAACATGTTTCCTAGACATAGACATTAATGCTTTTAGAGCATAGGTTATTATCTAGGAACAAGAAAGAATAATCCCACCTATGACACAAGAAGCTAATAGTAGTTCTAAGAATGAAGATTCATGGACCATATATTTTGATGGAGGAAATCATAAAGAGGGGGAAGGTGCTGGAGTAGTGCTCATTTCACAAAAAAAGAAAAAAATTAGATTTTCTTTTACTCTTGATTTGACATTTACAAACAACATTGTAGAGTATGAAGAACTACTTCTTGTTGTGGTTTCACAATGCATGACCCATTTTTCCTAGAAATGAGGACCCCCTACATTATTTTTAGCTTTTTGGGACCCTAGTCTAGGGTCCGAGTCTTTTTCTAGTGTTTTTGATCAAGTTTGGGTGTCAATTTGAAAACCTAGATTCTAAATATCAAAATTTTGGAGGGAGAAGTTTGTTTTGTAAACAAAAGAGAGAGGTGCACTAGTGCACCCAAGCACTTAAGAAAGACATCTTACTTGTTTGCTTCTTCTTCACTCAGTGACCTGCACTGGCGCAACTCCTTTGATGCACATCTCTGCCCCTTTGCCTCCACCTACATAGATAAAAAAACATTCAAACATTAAGACTAAGGTGCGTAGCTGCGTACCCTTAAATGAAGAAATACCCTTTTTGTATTGCAACAAGTGTATAAAGGGTGCACATCAATGCACCCCATGAGGTGCTTTGATGTGCACCCTCACAAAAAAGGTGTGGCAAGTGCGCCCTTTTTTGCATTGAAGGGGTGAAAATAGGTTTTTTTGATGTTTTTAAACAGTTTTGAGAGTTCTGGGTTGTGCTTTTGTCATATCTAGGGTTTGTTCAAATTAAGTTTTTTAGATTTCTAGACTAATGTATTATGTTTGCTTCTTTATGCAGGTAAAAATGCATCCTTAACTTGTCGGGGTCATAAGTTTTGACTTAGAGCTTGGAATTCAAAACTGTTTACACCATTGGAAAGAAGAACTGAAGATCTAATTTTAGTCCCTAAAAAAAAGAGCCTTTGGCTACCCAGTTTTAGGGACTGATGAAAGTTTCAACCTAATATTTTGAGCAAAAGACCTCTAAAACATCTAGTTAAAAGGACATAGAAAAACTTGTAAAAAAAAAGTGAAAATTTTTCAAACATTTGATCATTTTGGATAATCTAGATCACTTGGTCTTTGATTGGGAAGGATCGGGTAGTCAAAGAGAAGAAAGAATCAAGAAATTTACACTAAATATCAAAGATTTAGAGGTCAGATACATGAACCAGAATAAGTTCTTCATCTTATGCAACCATTAATGACAAGATTCAGCTTAGGCGCCTTGGAATTTCAGATAGAAGAAGTAGAAGGAGTTCAGATGTATAAAAGTGTTTTGTTATAAAGATGATATAAATAATCAAAAATATCAAAGTTAGTACACAAAAATGATCTAAAACCCTATTTGAGAAAAACCCATAAACTATTTTCAAAATTGAGAACTTTGATTTTTTGTGATTTAAGAACCTTGCACAAATTTCATCGAGGTTCATAGGTGCATAAGTGCTCATTTTCAGCAGGTGTATATTTTGAGCAAGTGCACATTTTGAGCAGGTGTGCATTTTTCATGCAGGTGTGCAGGTGCACCGATTTTTAACTACCAGTTTAAAAAATAGGGCTTTCCATGCATCGAAAATGTATTTTGACAATAGTTTAACTCTGATGGACACCTAGTGAAGGATGAGCTTCTATTTTTGATACTTTCAAACACTTCTACATCAACTAAAATATTTCTCATCCTTTCTCCTCTCATAATTCTTTATTTTTTTAACATGTAAAGGCTCATGCATCCAATTAATGAATAAAATATGGATGGAGTCCTGTTTAGCACTAGTTAGATGGTTAGTTTGTACATAATTAGTTTGTTTTATTAAATTAAAAGCATATTATTGCATGAAGATATCTCTCACTCTCAACACAAATTGAGGAGATGATTTCTTATAAATATTCCATTGTAATATGCAATTGAGGCTACCATTATTATGCAATAAAATTATGCTTTTGGTGCTCGCATTTGGAGTGTAGTGATTCTTGCTTGAATGTTTCATTATTTTGTGATTTTTTTTCATGGAATTATGATTGAGCCAAAGGTTTATTGCTTTTTTTCTAGTTGTGCAATATTTTAGTTATGGTGTTTGCTACAATTTGACAAATTCTACTAGCGTAACGAGCTTGAGAAGAAATCATTGAATTGTGCTTGCATAACTCTCTGTCTTGCATGAGCGTACTTTCCATGGCCTTGCAATTTGATGAAGAGTGAAATATCATATGATGACTACATCAGTGGAATATAGGAAGCACGATTCCTACTTTTATTGGTTATCTACTGATCTCTTCAAAAGCTTAACTCACAGACATGTTATTTTCTGTAGCTTATGTCCATTAGGATTTCAATTTCATGTTATTTGCTTTGGATTTCATGTTATTTTGTTTAAATTTCTTGTTATTTTCTTTATTAACCCCCTTGTTAGAATAGGATTTCATACTAGCTGCACAAATAGATTGCATTCATAAAAAGCATAGTTCTTTTTTAGTGTTATTTTTGAAATAGCATGTAGATTCTTCATTCTATCCAAAATCAAATTGAACCAGCAAAGGCCTCCTCATGAACATTCACATTTATCTTCAACTGAACGGATTCTAGTAGGTCACAAGATTGCCTAGAACCTTGGAGTTGATTCACAAAAGTAGCTTTTCAAGAGAGGAGTTCGCAAGAATTCCTGCCATTTAGCATTGTGTAAAATGATAGCTCAACACTTCTAGGTTTGAAGTTGGTTACAAACCATGGAATTAAATGCTTGCATGTGATTGGGGGCTCAAAGTTTATGTTGTCAAATTAGGCAATCATATGCATCAAAGAATAAGAGGCTCAACCAGTACACGAATGTTGTATGGGATGAAATTGAAGCCTTTGATTCCTTTGATATCACATGGATAGATAGGAAAAATAATAATATGGAAGACCTATTAGCTAATGTAGCTACCAAACTCGGTAATATAAATTTTGCAGGGGTATCTAGGGTTGAAGTGCAAAATAGGCTTTCAATTCTAGATAATGTTGAAAGTTGGCAGGTGTTTGAAGATGACTCAAATATTTTAAATATTTTAAATTATGAAGGTAAGTATCATGCTTAGGAATTATACTATAGTGCACTTGTAGAAAATATGGTTGGAAAAGGACACTATTTTTGGGAATGAGATAATAGAGCTCATGACTGACAAGATACCCAAAGGCTTAGTTGTTTTAGAGAGCATATTTGAGAACTAGGAGAGGGTAAAATCAGACATTAAAGATAAGAATCCAAATGAACTAGAGGAGATCAATTTAGGCACAAAAAAAGCTCCAAAAAAATGTATATATAGGTAAAAAAAAAATCTCTTGTTGTAATAAAATCCTTGTTTGCGTTGTTAAGAAAATATAGGCATATTTTTGCATGATCATATGGTGATTTGAAAGCCTATAGGGAGGACCTTTTCAAATATTTTATTCCTCTAAAAGAGAATGCCAAACCATTTAGGCAAAATAAAAGACCAATAAATCCTATCCTAGCTCCTAAGATGTAAAAAGAGTTAATGAAACTCAAAGATGGTGGTATAATAAAACCAATTAGACATTCAACTTGGGTATCAAACTTTGTGTGTGCTAGGAAAAAGAATGGGGATATTAGGCTTTGTGTTGATTTTAGAACATTTTATCATTGAAGGTTAATTATGAATTACCGAACATGTAAGCTATGTTGTAAAGAGTGACAAGATCTAATCTAATGTTCATGATAGATGACTTCTTTTGCTATAACCAAGTATTAGTGGATGAAAATGAATAATACAAAACTTCTTTCAGTACATCATGTGGTACCTATGTATATGTGACAAGTCTATTTGTGCTCACTAATGTTGGGGCAACTTTTCAAAGGTCTATGCATGCAGCCTTTTCTGATTTCATAGATAAATTTATGGTGGTGTGCCAAGATGATCTCACTACTGACTCCAAGAAAGAAGAATAGCATTGCAAATATCTTGAGATTTTTTTTATAAGAGCCTCTAAGTACGGTGTCTCTTGCAACCCAAGAAAATATGAATTTAGAGTAATTGAAGTAAATATTCTAGGTCATTTAGTATCCAAGAGGTGATGATAGATCTAGAAAGGGTTGCTACTTGATAGGTAATATTTCTAGTATGATTATGCAACTAATCTATATGAAGTGCAAGCATTAATCTAAGAAACAAAAGATATTAAGCTAAATGTATTCATCTTTAATCTAAATGACATCAAATGCCAAGCCAAGTATGAAAGCTAGAACTTAAATGAGTAGTTATGTTGACAACAATTCAATATATTCCATATTCCAACCTTTGTAATGAGGGATTGGGAGTCCCTTAAATAGAATCCAAGAATTGATCAATGGTCAAGATCAATTTGGATGGATGGTTAAGATCAAAGAGAAGATTTAGTTGAAATGGAAACTTCCTTGTGCAAGTGAAGTTAACTATTTCAGATCTAAGTGTGATGAGTAGTTAACCGAGCTTTTCATGAGTGTGAGAACAAGTTAACTAAATTAATTCCAATTTCAGAGATAGTTCACTCATAGTTTCCATTTTGGAACTGAAGAGAAAATTTTGAAGAGATTATTTAATTTAATAAAGTGAGATATGACCTCATTAATGCCTTTTTCATTTAATTGAATAACCTCATTCAATTAATTAAAATGAGCATAATTACTAAATTAAATATTTTTAATTCCTTAGTAAATTAGCCTTTAGGGGGTAATTTAATTTAATTAAAGTATAAATACTTCAATTTAAATTAAATCTTAATCAATAGGTTTAATTTGACCAATTCAAATCAATACTTTAGGAATTAAATATATAGCACGATTAATGTAGTTTAGGATTTTTTGCATTTGACAATTAAGTCAAGTAGAAAAAATTAGAATAAGAATTGCCTATTAAAATAGGACTTTAGGGTTGATCAAAATGGACCAGAATTGGTTAACATGGAAATGAGCCAATTTTGGGGTATTACACCACCCTCAGGGGAATGAGTAGGTAGAGTCTAGCAATAAAATTTTTTTAAAGATAATAAAAATGATTCTAGATGAGAATAAGAAGGCTTGGAATTCCAAGTTTCCTTTGGTAGTATCAGAAGATTGGGTAATAATGAAGAAAGCAATTGGTTCCACACCCTTTGATCTAGTGTATGGAATTCATAAGAGGTTACCTCAAAATTATTTGATTGGTATGTAAAAATAAATTAAAAAATATTAGTACGATATTATTGATATGCATGATAGACTCAATGGAATTCTTAAGCTAGATGAAAATAGGAGAGAAGCATCAACTAGAAATGCTAAACTGCAGTTACAAATGAAACACCTAGGTGATAAGAGTGTTAGCATGAATGTTGATGATATTCCTATGGGGGAGTATCCTAACATTACTGGAGCATTGGAGAGGTTGACATAATGATAGTGTGTTGCATTCATGACTATGCTTGTCACTAATATCAACATACTAAGAAGATTGATAGAGTAGTAGACAATGATTGCGATTGTACAAATTGAGGATTGAAGTTGAAGTCAAGTTTTTTTTGGGACATGTTCTATAGAGTGTCATAATTTAGTAGTGAAGTGTGAATGTAGAAAGTCAAAGGCTATAAGTAGTTATTTGAGATTTACATAAAATAATTTACAAATAGAGTTCCTGAGAAGTAATTTATACTATTCAAATTAAATATTTGAATAGGGATAGAACATGGTTCAACATTATTATATAGAGATATAAGACATCCTAATGAAGATTTCAATGAGTACAAGAAGTCCAACGTTGCACATATGAGAAGTTATAAAGACTATGAGCTATTAGTGTTATGCAATTATAAAAAGATGTAATGTAGCATGTTATCTTAATGAGGTCCTATTATAATTTTAATTGGAAAAGCCTCAAGGCCAACTTAATGAATTATTTTGAGTACTTGGTATAAATGAAAGTTATTGTCCTTGTGATGATGTGTGAAAAGTGTGCAAGCAAGTTAATCAAGTGTTTTGTAGATACATAATATAATGTGAGTAAGTGATCAAAGAGATTATTGTGAAGCTAAGTTGGAGGTCTGGTATTGAGAATTGAGAAGTGTTTGGTGTAGAAAACAAATGGTTGTAATACCCTAAAATTGGCACCTTAACATTTTAAACCAACTTTAATGCATTAGTCTCACAACATCAATATCTTGATCAAAAAAGCCTTATTTTACTAGGCATTTCTAACCACTTGTCTCTACTTGATCCGAGTATCAAATTGGAAGGAAACCCTTAATTTGCAATGATCATATATCTCTATTTAATTCCTAAATATCAACTTAAATTGGCTAAACATTCTTCTACTCAAATTAATTTAATTATGAGCTCTAGCACTTTAAATAAATAAATTCACCCCCTTTAGCTAATACACATGACAAAAGGAATTAAATGCATTTGATTTAATTAAATACCCTCATCTCAATTATTAAAATTAAATATTCAATTAATTAGAATATTCAATTATGAGATCATATTTAATTCTTTAAATCAAATATTATTTTCAAATATTCTCTCTAGTTTTAATTTGGGAATTAAGATAGTTAACTGCATTGTTCATCCCAAAAGCAATTAGTTAACTCTTGCAATTATGGAAACCTTCTAGTTGAACTCAACTCTCCTCTAATCTAAACTGTTCATCTGATTCAATCTCAATTGCCAATTGGTTCTAAGATTCTATAAAAGAGATATTCTACCTCTTCTTTTAGGAGAACACAATCGATGAGTTTCAAAACTTGGTTGGTTTGATCACTCAAGACATTCTTGCATTCAAAGATCTCATTGCCATTATTTTCTTTTGTAGATTTCATATTCATTTCTTACATTGCAATGCCTACATCTTAGTATAATATTTTCTCATTCTTCTTAGATTAATTTTCATAATCATCTAGATTAATTAATCTATTTTCCATAGAAAAATCCTAAAAAATATAGATTAGCATTCATTTATTCTAGCTTAATCTTTCATTGCATGCATTCAAATCCTTCATTTTAGCATTGGTCTATGGATACTGAACTCTTGATTCAGAAAGCACATTCAAAATCCCATCTAGATAGAAGGCAAAACGTCATATCGTTCAGCCAATCAAGATGAAAAATCTCATTTCATTCTTGGGTGTACCTAAAAAACAAAGACTATGTTGAAGTATGTGGTTGAATTAGAGGCACACATTTAATGCATACATTTCTGGAACCTATTGTGTGGCAGGAAAACTAATTTTCTGGCCATGTTTCTTCATTTTTTGATTTTTTGCATTTCATTTCCATATAGTTTCCTTTTGACTCATTTAGGAAGTTCTTTCCTCATGTGGGTGAGATATTTACTCATGTGGACTCCTACACAAACTCGTGCGACATGACATAGGCTCGCATGGGGGATTCATTCTCTTGCAAAATACTAACTCTTTTCTCATTCGGTAGAAATATAGACTCACACAAGAGATTCACTTTCTTGTGCAACTCTGAACTCTATTTGTGTAGGAGATTCCTTTACTCACCTATTAGCAGCAAAATCTCACGAGAAAACTTGGAACAATGTACACAGTTTGCATAATTTGCACTCTTTTTGATACACTATTTTCTATGTTGATTTGTATTATATATGATCTCTCTTTCTGAAATAACATAATAGTGGGTTGTAGGATGAATGTTGAAGACACCTTGAAAACCATATAGACTTACTAACATGTTGATTTTAGGATGCTTGTCAAAGACAAATTGTTGAAGATTAAAGTTCAAACCCACAAAAACATCATGTCTCTATTTTATGCTTTAGTCACATAGTTTAATTAGGCCTTGTGAACTTCTCTAGGGCTATAGACAAAGGAATAGGGGATTATGCTCTTTACTGCTTGGAAATAATGCCCAAGAATAAATTAGAAACCTAGATCCCTTTGGATGACGATACCCTCTGAAGGAAAGGAAGGTAGTGGTTCTCCTAATAAAATCTTTTAGTGAAGAAATTATGATATTTTCCCTTTGAGAATATTAGAAATTGAAAAGCTTTTACACAAGTTTGGATTGATAAGCTATCCCAGTTATGAATCTATTTGGCATGTTTGGGTAAGGTGAAGAGGTAGAAGAGTGTGCTCTTTCCTCTTTTGGGAAAATCAAAGACTTGGACCCTTGAATCCAAACTAAGTCTGAGTCAACCTTTAGCAGGCCTTCCAGAGTGATCCAACCTTTGGGAAGGACCTAAGCGAGCACACACCTTTTTCCAATGATTCCAAATCACTATAATAAAGAATATTTGAAGAGTAGAAGACTCAAAGCCATGTTAATCACTTCCTCTTGATTCTAGATATCACATATCTTGAGGAGGCTTTGTCTATTGTACTAAGTGGTGCCACTTATAGTATTACTTACCACGTGTGTACACTTCTAGATGTTGGCATGGTTGAGTGGCCTTAACCTCACTTATGAGGCCATAAGGATTTAATGTGAATGAATGCTTATTAAACACTTTGTATTTAGTTGCTACCCAGTTCACCTCAAAAAGGGGGCATAATACTTGTGTAAGGAGGGGGAAGAATCTCTCTTGTAGATCCACAGCATAGGCATGTACCTAGACATTTAAAGGTGTTATATGACATTGGCCCTTGCCTCAAGGGTAACCTTTGAACATATATGTTATTTTGTCCTTAGAATACACCAAAAACATAAACACCGTCTAGTGGGGTGACATGACCATGTGAGGTGAATGCATGCACATAAGATGTGACATAAAGGTGTTTCTTTGTCTACTATTTTTTATTATAGGGATAAATTGTATCTTTTTTGAGTAAAAAACTATCTAAACTGTCTAAAAACTGTTAAGACTCCCCTATCCTTATGAGTTGCTTTATCTTCAGTTGGATTGTTTATGACTGCTACTTATGTCCCCACTAACTCTCCTGCAACAAATTTAGGAACAAAATGGTTATACATGAAATCTAGTGAAAATGGTCAAAATACCAATTATGCCAATATAAAATACTATCAAAATCTATCTAAAAAATGAAAAAACTATTTGTAACATGTCAAAACTAGTCAAAATCTCTTCAAAATTAGTTAAAAGTTAGAAATATGTCAGTTACTTGCCTAGTTTTCCTAGAAATCTCATGTGAGCTAGGATCCCAGGGTCTTGCTTTTGTACTTACTTGCAACATCCTATGTACTTTCTCACCCTAGAGACCTTGTACTCTTGCATGAACTTATGCAAGTTTACTATCAAAACAAGGTCAAAACTATATGTAAGTTGCCTTTTCTTGCCTCAAAAGGAAAATTCTCCCTTGGTGCTTGCATTTTCTTTCATTGGCCTCTTAAATCCATGTATTAGAGAGCATTTTCTTGTGTGAGCCTATTTGGAAAATTTCTTAAATAGTGAGCTATTTTCTTTTACTCTATTGAATCTTTGGTTCAATTTGGTATTTATCCAAAAACACCATTACACTTCTCTATCCATAATGGTCTAAAAATTAGACAAAATTACTTAGTTAAACACTTGTGAGCTATGTCTAAAATAGTCTCATCAATCTATTGTCCCACTTGTTCTACTATGTTGTTATACCTTGTCATCATAATATTCAAATCTCTTAGCTATTCTAGCAACTTCTTTGACTACACATACCCTAGTATACATCACCCTTGCTGTCACTTATGTACTTTGAGACAAAGTTCTAAGTATGGTCCTTGTCTAAACCTTGTCACACATTATTTTCTATAACTATTAGAGGGAGAGGTAGAAATCACAGTAGAGGTCATTCTTGGTTCTATACATAGTTTGAGTACAGTGAAGGATCCTCATGACATCCTTCAATTGCAATATCCAAGGAAGGATAATGTCAATCTCTATCCCCTGTTGGTTAACCCTACATCAAATGAGTCCTTTCCATAAATGTGAATCAAGTTATGAGTCTATTGTTTCAAGAACATCCAAACACTAAAAGGTCATCTACTTGACTTTGAAAACATGAATACGAGACCTAAATTTACAAACATTGAACCTCTATAAAAGACACCTATACATTGCATACCTCTACAATTATTTGAAAACTTTCATACTAATAGGATACCAAACCAAGACCAAGAAAATGGTGAAAGTAGTAGAGTAGAAAATAGAGATGAACACCAAAGAACTGAAAGGTTCAAAGGTCACTACACCTACACAAATGTGTATGGGGGTACTGAATAAATACCTCTAGAAGACATAGAAAAAATTCATAAAGACAAAAGCTTCCAAAAGATTATGGAAATCTTATTCAATGAGGAGAAACAAAAGTATTTCCTCAAACTAGTTCAAGAAGGAACCAAACTATTCCCATACTATAATGTTGAAACTATTGTCATAAAAAAGGAAGAATATAAAACCTCTAAACTACAAAAACAACTACAAGACATGTAAGAGAATTTAGAAAATGTGATGAAAGAAAAGGACAAACCTTCCAAACAATATACATTGGATGCTATTTGTTTATTTCTTTTGACAGGGATCTTTACATGCCTTCTTTTCCTAGAGGAGTTGAAGTACCTAATATGAAAAGCACATTGGTGTGTGTGATCCTCAAGATTAGTTGATGGATTTGGTTCCCAATCCATGGAGTTCATACATGACCAAACATAACTCATGTGCTTGTTCCCACATAGTCTGGGTGGCCAAGCTATGAAATGGTTCTCACGATTACCCACTAGGATTAAATCTTTTGATAAAATTTCCAACATGTTTATACAAAAATACTCACACAACATTCAACATATGATTAACATAAGAGATATTTGTATCCTCAAACATATATTTGGAGAACCTTTCTTAAAATTTCTTTAGAGATGGAGAAAACTATACACCAAACATTCACACAAGATACCTAACTGAGAAACTTGAAATATTCATGGACAACCGCTTACTTGATTTTGGGTATAAACTACAACTTCAAGAGCCACATAAATTTTAAGACATTATCACAAAAGGTATCTACATAGAAGAATTAATGGTTAAGAAAGGTAAGTTAACCCTCCAAAAAGACAGCTAACATGGATCCAACTCTAGAAAAGACAAACCCAAATATGTTCACAAAAATTGAGATGTGGTACATGATGGAGTAGTGGACAATATCACTCTCAAGCCTCCTAAGGAAACTTTCAATAACATAGACAGTATACACACAACCAAATCAATTGAGAAGGCTGTTGTAGACACTAGAACATTTGTAAAAAATTCTAAAAACACATCTTGGGCTTTTAGACCCAAATGTGAGTACATACATATGGGTGAACCTCTTGAAGTGGTCTACAAGACACTTCTTCAAAATTAGATTCTCACTCCTCTGTAAAATTCTTGTCCATATGATCCATAAATGAGAATGGTAGAATGAAAATGCAAACTATGAATATCACCAAAACAAGGGTCACAAAACCAACAACTACATTAATCTAAGACATAAGATTGAGAACATCATGAATGATGATGATTTAGTTGGGGGAGGACATAACAAGAACTTAGATCATAAAACATTCAAAGAACCATTTCCTCCACATGAAAGGTAGAAAATTCTAAACCCCAAAAAAAGGTCAACTAAATATATACTAAAAATGACAATGTAATAAATATAGTTGAACCTCTAGACTCTAAATAGTGTTATGTTATCACAATCAAAGGAAAACTTGAAATGTAAAGCCAAATATTCTATTTGTTCTTAGAGGGGCTACATCTCTCAAATTTGATCAAGGAAAATCACAGTCTTGTGCTAATGTTGTGACATGATCCCATGCTAAGCTAGTAATCAAAGGCCCTATGCCTTCTTCTCCTAAAACTAAATAACTCAAAGAAAAGACTATTGCTGGTCCAACCAGAAAGAACACAAAACTTGAAACATCTACTACTACTATAAACTATAGCATAATCACATAAGTAGAACACACTAATGCTTAGATAACCATTTTTGAAATACTTAAAATTTTATCTACTCATCGGTATATTCTTGACTAAGCTCTTATTGAGGCTAGTGTCCCTAAGGATCTTGATCTTGATAGTTTCAATCCATGATAGGTAACTTGAATTCACCTCACTACTTGTCCTTCTCCAAAGAGGAAAATAATTCTTTGAGTCATGCTCACAACCAACCACTACATATCAAAGTCATGATCCATCAGAAACATGTCTACCATGTGCTTATTTAAAATGGTGCTACTCTTGACATCTAATTGCTAGTTTTCTTAGTCAAATATGATGAGGACTCCACTAATGATGCAAGAGCATCCTAGGTTTCATTATAATCCTACACTTTGGTTCTTTCTGTTAGTTGCTACCAAGTTTCAATTGTTTTTGAGTGCTAGTTTTCCTGTTGGTACCAAGTTCCCAGTGAATGCTAAGTTCATAGTTGCCACCAAGTGATCTTTGGTTATTGAGTGGTCTTTGGTTGTTGAGTAGTCCTTTGGTTGCTAAGTTTGTGTGATTGCTTAGTGGTCTTTGGTTTTTGAGTGATCCTTTGTTTGCCAAATTCATGTGATTGTTGAGTGGTCTTTGATTGCCAAGTTTGTGTGGCTACCAAACATTCATTTGGATGCTAAGTTCTAGTGCTTCATGGAGCCTTCATTTTCCAAGATGCTCATGTCTGGTTCTAATTTGGGTTGACATTGCTCACATTTAATTTTGGTATAGTTAGTTAGTACATGCTATGAGCTGACTTGTAACTTTTCTATGTTCCAAAATCTTTTGTAAGCCATTTTGGAAAGTATTTAAAGAGATATTGGGTAGAGTCTTACGAGATAATGAGGGGGAGATAGAAAATGATAGACTTAGATGATGGAAATGCAAATGTGAAGTTGGATCGTGAATCTAGAAGTGGTATTTGTAATTGGCCATAACCTAGAAGGCCTTACAGTTGGGCATGTATATTGATGAGTTGATGAATCAATAAAACATTTTGTTTTCTCCCTCCTTGGTGTTGTTTCTTTTTGTTTGATCTATTGTGTTAACTCTTGTTGGATGGATTGGATAGCTAGGGGTGCCTCTGGACCGAGTTTTTCCATTCCTCCTTGCACCACTAGGTGGCATTAGAGCTCAAGGTTTGTCCTTGTGGTGATTGGATCATATAGAACCCTAAGTAAATTTTGTTGTGGGATAAAAAATCTATGGATTTGACCTATACCTTGCAAAAGGTTACAATCTTCTAGGAACCTAATTTGTAAAGATGGTTCGTGGTAGATGAAATGGTGATAATGCTATATTAGATCAATTGAGACAAATTGCAGCCAAATTATATGCTATAGAGACAACCCAGAGGAGAAGAGTGCGTCTTGAGGATGTGAGTGATGATGAAGTAGTAGCACAAAACCCTAATCCAGAACCTAAAGAAGAAAAAGATGAGGAAAAATTGCAAAGAGTATTGTCTAGGGCACATTCGAAGCCTACTTTAGAAATTTCTCCTTATGATGGAAAATTGGATACCAATGTTGTGTTAGATTGGATCTTTAATATGGAAAAGTTCTTTGAGTATGGAACCACTCTTGAAAATAGGAAGGTGAGGATTGCAGTTACAAGGTTGAAAGAACATGCCTCATTGTGGTGGGAGCATTTGCAAACTGATAGACAAAGGCAAAGGAAGGAGAAGATCATAACTTGGGTGAAGATGGTGAGCAAAGTAAAGAAAAAATTCCTTCCTACGGATTACCAAGTTAGCTTGTTAAAGAAGATGCAAAATTTGAGACAAAAGGAAATGACTATAAAGGAGTATACCAAGGAATTATATAGATTGGACATCAGATTTAGACATGTGGATGGTAATTTTGAGAAAGTTGCAAGGTACATAAATGGATTCAAATCAAGAATTCAAGATGAAATAAGTTTTGTGAAGTTGGAAAGCATGGAAGAAGCATAAGAATATGCCTTGAAAGTTGAGGAGATCTTGACAAAGAAGCATGGACAAAGACAAAGGGGGTCCATAGAGGCAGAGGTTGATCTTATGGAGAAGGTAGCAGGTTTGACAATTTTGTGCAAGACAAAGGAAAATTGGAATGTAAGAATGATGAAAAAGATAAGACTAAGTGGAAAGAGGGTAGTTCTTATTGAGGAGGTAATGGTTCTTACCGAGGAAGATGTAATTCCTATTCTAGAGGTGGTTTTCATGGTAATTATTTTAGATGTGGTAAAGAGGAACATAGATCTTTTGAATGTAGACCCTTTGAAAGTGGACAAGGTAATAGAAATGTTGTGATTCAACAAGAAGAGGAGGGTTCACCAAGTGGACCTAAGGCTTGAGAAAATCTATTGGTGAGAAAAACCTTATGCAATAAGGGAAGTGATGAGGAACCTATTTTAAGAAGAAATCTTTTCAAGACTAGATGTAAGATGGATGGAAAATGTTGCAAGGTAATCATTGATAGTGGAAGTTCTATAAATTTAGAATTAGAAGAGCTAGTTACAAAGTTGCAGTTGTAGAGGTTAAAGAATCTAAAACCCTATCATGTTTCGTGGATCAAAGATGAGCATAAGACATTGGTAAGTGAGAAATGTATTGTGAAGTTCAATATTGGACATTACTTTGATGAAGTTTTGTGTGATATTATGCCTGCGGATTGTTTTCATATTTTGTTGGGTAGACCTTGGCAATATGATAGATATGATATACATGATGCAAGATTGAATCAATATACTCTTTGGGTAAATGGGAAATAAAAAATATTTTTGCCTTTGATTGAAAGTCTAGATGAGGCTAGTTGTATTGCAATAAAAGATTGCATGGTTAATGGAAAGCAATTTGAAAAAGAAGTGAAGAAGAATCAAGTTTATTTTGCTATATTTCCTAGAGAACCTATTGAGCTGTCATTTTGCACAATGCTTAATGGTAGGAATCCTTTCAAACTCCTCTCTTGAAAAGCTAATCCAAGGATCAACTCCAAGGTTTTGGGGGATCTTGCGACCTACTAGAATCTGCTCAGTTGAAGATAAATGTGTTTGTTCATCAGGAGACCTTTGCTGGTTCGAACCAATTTTGGATCAAATGATCAATTTGCTTGCTATTTCAAAATTAACCAAAAAGGAGATATGTTTTTTGGTATTTTCTATTTTTTTAATGAATGCAATCTAACAATGCAACTATATGAATTCCTGATTTAACTAGGGGTTAGCAAAAAAATAACAAAGATAAGGTAACGAGAGATAAAAGTAAATAACATGAAAGGGAAATTCCTAATGGACATAAACTGCATGAACAACACATCTGCGAGTTAAGCTTTCGAAAAGATCAGTAGATAACCAATGAAAGTAAGAGCAGTGCTTCCTAAATTCCAATGATGCAATCATCTATGAGGAATTCAATAACCGTATGATGTTTCACTTTTCATCAGATTGTAAGGCCATGGAAAGTGCACTCATGCAAGAAAAAAAGCTATGAAGGAACAAAATGGTGATCTCTTCCCAAACTAGATATGTCAGTGGAATTTGTAGACCCATAGAAAACACTAGGATTAACGGATCACACAACCAGAAAAAAAGCAATAAACTTTTGGCTCAATCACAATTCCATGAACATACATTCACAAAAATATGAAACACTTAGGCAAGAATCACTACAGTCCAAATGCGAGCACCAAAAGAATAATTTTATTGCAAAATAATGGCAACCCCAATTACATGTTACGATGGAGTATTTATAAGAAATCATCTCCTCAATTTGTGTTGAGAGAGAGAGATATTTTCATGCAATAAAATGCTTTTAATTTAATAAAACAACCTAACTAGTGCTAAGTAGGACTCCATCCATTTTTATTCATTAATTTGATGCATAGCCTTTACATGTCAAAAACAAAGAATTTATGAGAGGAGAAAGAATAAGAAAGCATTTAGTCAAAGTGGAAGTGTCTGGAAGTACCAAAAATAGAAGCTGATCCTTCACTAGGCGTTTGTTGGAGTTAAATTGCTGCTAGAATGGGTTTCTGATGCATGGAAAGCTCTATTTTTGGAACTGGCAGTTAACTATTGATGAAACTTCCGGAAATGTGCACCTTAGAAGAAGCATACCAGTACACCTGCATGAATTGTGTACCTAAATGAATTATGCACCTGTGTGAATTGTGCACTTGCATGAATTGCGCATCTGTGTGAATTGTGCACCTGCATGAATTACGCACCTCAAAAGGGTTCATAACATGCAAAATTTCACCAACTGTCAATTTTTTAGAGTTACATTTTTTTTTTCTTTTTTTTTCAACTTCAGAATTTTCTAGAGTTTAAATTTTTTCAGCTTCAGAATTTTCCAGAGTTAGAATTTTTTCAACTTTAGAATTTCCAGAGTTAGAATTTTTTCAACTTTAGAATTTTCCAGAGCTAGAATATTTTCAACTTCAAAATTTTCTAGAATTAGAATTTTTTCAACTTCAGAATTTTCCAGAGCTAGAATTTTTTTCAACCTTAGAATTTTCTAGAGTTAGATTTTTTTTTCAACCTCAGAATTTTCCAGAGTTAGATTTTTTTTTCAACTTCAGAACTTTCCAAAGTTTGATTTTTTTCAACTTCAAAATTTTTCTAGAGTTAGAATTTTTTCAACTTCAGAATTTTCCAGTGTTAGAATTTTTTCAACTTTAGAATTTTAAGAGTTAGATTTTTTTTCCAACTTCAGAATTTTTCAGGAAAAAATCAAAGTTCTCTATTTTGAAAATGGTTTTTGGGTTTTTCTTAGGCGAGGTTTGGGATCACTTTGGTGTACTTACTTTGATCCTTTTGATGATTTACCCTCTTTAAATTGAAACACTTTCATAAACTTGAACTCCTTCTGCTTCTTCTACTTGCAATTCCAAGGCACCTGTGTTGAAACTTGTCATTAACAATTGCATAAGATGAGGAACCTATTCTAGTTCATGTATCTAACCTCTCTATCTTTGATCCTTTCCTTCTCTCCAACTACCCTATTCTTCCTGATGAGAGACCAGGTGATCCAGATTATCCAAAACAATCAAATGTTTGAAGCTTTTCCATGTCTTTTTTAACAAGCTATTCTAGGTCCTCTTAATTGGCTTTTTTAGAGATCTTCTTCTCAACATTATAGGTTGACACTTTCATCGGTCCCTAAAATTGTGTAGTCAAAGGCTAAATATTTTAGGGATTAAAATTAGATTTTCAGTTCTTCTTTCCAACGGTGTAAATGGTTCTAAATTCTAAGCTCTGAGTCAAAAGTTATGACCTCGACAAGTTAGGGATGCCCTTTTTGTCTACAAAAAAAAAAACATAAATACATTAGTCTAGAAATATAAAAAAACTTAATTAAGAAAAACCCTAATACTGACATGAAGAAAACCTAGGAGACCCAAATGCTCAAAAACACAAAAAAAATGAATTGGAACCCTTAAATGCAAAAAAGGGTGCATCTGGTGCACCTTAGAGGTGCACTTAGTGCCCATTCTTCCTTGTTAAACTTCACTATGTGGGTGCACAATAGTGTACCTAATTAGGTGTGCATCTATGCATCCTAAATTGATGTCCCATTTAATGAACTGGGACCCAGATCTAAGCCAAAATACTAAAAATAGACTTAGACCTCGCACTAGGGTTTTGAAAAGCTAGAAAAGTAAAGTAGGGGGTCCCCATTTCTAATCAAAATGGGGTGTGTGTTGTGAAACCACAACAAATAGCCCCAAAAAAAGGAAGAAATGACAAAGGCATTTCTTCATTAAAAAAAATTCCTCTAATATGTGTCAAACACCAATTGAATCTTGGACATTCCAAGCGCATTTCAAATCCCTTTACAGTCAAAACCTCAGAATCTCAGGTCTCCATGTTCAGTGTGTGTTTAGTGTATCCATTTCCTTTGACATCTTAGGATGTGGTCAATCAAAATCTTCTGACAACTTAGAAAAAATCTTCCACCCCTCTTGGCACATCCATCAGGAATCTCCACGAAGGTCATTTGCCGATCCTTTGCTTGATCAGATGAGAGAATCAATTCGAGGGCTCTTAGGGGGCTGTCACTTTTCTTTTAACTTTTATGAGAAATCCTTTGAATTATCTACTCCATGTAGTTCATAATGTCATCATTTGATTCTTGAATGAAGCATTTTTTTGATACTAGATAGCTCATTTTGCATCTATTTATCAGGTTACCCCTTTTGGATCTTTTAGAATCCTTTAGTCTTAACATCGTTCTTTTCTTTTCTTTTCTCTTCTTCTTCTTCTTCTTCTTCTTTTCCTTTATTTTCTTCTATATCCTCACTATGCTTAGACTGTGTAGCCAGGACATCGGTGTCATTTCTTGGATTCGATCTTTTGGTGAATATCCCTTGTGTTCCTCTTTTAGAACTTTTTAGAAACTCCCATGCAAAACAATGATCTAAGCAATCCTTTGAGAAGATCCTTCTATTTGGAATAGTTGGGGTTTGGACCATCCCTTGCTGCTTTCAACCTTGGTTTGACAACACCTGAGATGATCGAATTAAATTTGTAAAGTGTTGAAAACTTGTTCACTTGTGATTTTGAATTCAAGACCGAAAATCCCCTATAACTAAAAGTACATCTATTCCTTAGCTAGTATAAGAAACAAAATCATTAAAATGTTTTGACAAAGAAATACCTCTTCTTAAAAGTTGAAACTACAAGGAGTGATTTATGAAATGCATCAAAAATGAGTCTTGATTGCACCCAACCCCTAGACTAACGCAACTAAAAGAGAAAAAGAAACAAAAAGAAATGAAACCCAAACAAAAAGACTCGAGTCAATAAAAATGAACACCTAACTAGAAAGACAAAAAAAGATTAATAAAAACAAAAAAAAAGGCAAAAAAAAAGCAAAAAATTATCTACAGAAAAACTTGAATGATAAGAATGTGGGGTGGTTGTTAGTAGATTTCTCATTATGTGAAATAGTAATGAACCACCCCATATATTCCTAAGAAAAGTTGATTTGTCTTTATACTTAGAAAAGTAAAATTTGGACAATCTTGGTTCAAAATTTGAGCACAAATCACACAAATTTAGGAGCTGTGATAACTCTTTATGACCATGATTAATCCACAAACAAGTTCTCTTACCTTTATCATCATATTCAAATTGAAAATCATAAAACTGAAAGGGATAATGGGAAAATATCACCTGATCTTACGAGTTCCGCACCATGGGGTACACTCACACATTGTAATCTCTCCTTCTGGTGGTCTTATCTCATGGTGCACAACTCCACACACACGTGGAAATGCTTTAGGTTCCTTCGGACTAGAAAAATCAATCACCAACCTTCCTTTTGAATTACAAGATTCATTACTATCATCGATCAAAATATTTTCTCCCTCATGTCCCAAAGAAGCCTATTCAAAATCATACTTTCCCTCCATTGCAATCTCCCAAGCTAACAAGAAATTACGACAACTTTCTTTTGAATGGAGCCCAAATGGATGGATTCTACATGACTCAGGTATTTCATGGTTTAATATATGTGTAGAATACCCACAAATAGATATTTCCTTAGTCAAGCATGAGATCAAATTGAGCACTCTATCCATCTCTTCTAATGAAAAATATTGTTTTGAGGGAGGTATCTTATCATTATCCAATGGGGAATCAATATCATAGTAGGAAGAATTGGTATCTTCTTCTTGATGACTTTCTAATTCAAACATCTCACTAACCTCAGAATCTTCTGCATTTCCATCACTTTTTGCAACTTTATGGAGTCTTGGAACTTCAAAGTTTTCCACATCCTCAAAATTTCTTGGCATGTCCACACTTATTGAAACATCAAAACTTGGAAGAATTTCTTCATTGAATGGGAACACAAACTCCTCTTGATCATCTTCATCATTTTGTCAACCTACAAATTTATCATATGATTCAAACACCATTGCACTAAACTGCAAAGGTTGTTTCTCCATGTTTTGGGGAGGTAGATCCGAAACATCATGGTGTGCATATCCATTTTCACTTGGACTCATACCATTATTCTCATTGTTGATATTATCATAGGGGCCATATTGTTTTCTGCTTTGATTTTGAGAATAATTGTCTTGGGCAACAAGTTGTCTTGGATGATTGCCTTGGTTTCTTGAGGAATTCAAATTTATTCTCATAAGTTCATTAGATAAAAGATACATTGTCTCCTTCATGCCCTTAAAATCTCTAGCCATATTTTTTTCTTCTTCAAGGGATGCAACTACCTTCTTCTTAAAGAAAATAGTCTTTTGGGACTCATACCCTGAGTATGTAATTGTTGGCATTGGAGCAATCATAAACTACTTTGTGAATGCAACAACCTCTTTGAAGACCTTTTCAATGGTATCAATGTCTCTGGGTGGGAGCCTTCTTAGAAAAATAGAAGTTAAGGAATCCATTGTTCCAAAATACATCTAGATGACAACCTCTTGTGGTATAATGTAAGGAAACTCCATCCTTTGATACATCCTATAGAAACAATGATTAAACTATGAAATAGTCTTGTGGGGTTCCCTCTTAATTGAGATGAACTGATGATATAGGATAGATAGATCAATATAGATATTGAATTGTTCTAGAAACTTGCTCTCAAAAGAGTTCCAATCCCTTATTGATGCTAGTGGCAGATTGAGATACCAATTGAATGCCATTTCTCCCAAAGTGTAAGGAAAAAGGTAGCATACCACATCCATATGCTGAATTTGGTTTTGATTACAAATCTCCTTGAAAATTTTAATATGATCTTCTGCTGTTTGTGATTCTCCATAGATGAATTGTGAGCAAAACTTTTTAGGATTTTTGTGCAAGTCATGTAATGGACCAATTAGATTCAAAGGTAAACTTTGGGGATTGAAGAAAGACATGGTGCATAATGATGGGAATGTGTGAAGTAGAATGTAAAGTGAATGATGATGTTGGAATGTGTAATGTGAATGGGTGGAGTTCTTGGAATCCCTTTATCACTATGATGCTTGTGAAAGTGATCGAGTTCTAGGAACTTCTGTTTATTCTGGAAAAGAACACCTCTGAAGAAGAACACTTTCTCAAAATAGTGCACCTGTACACCTTGGTGACAAGACCCAAAAACCCAAAAATTATTCTAAGTGATAATTTTCCAGAGTTCGAATTTTTTTTCAACTTTAGAATTTTCTAGAGTTAGATTTCTTTTCCAACTTCAAAATTTTCTAGAGTTAGATTTTTTTTTCCAACTTCAGAATTTTCCATAGTTAGATTTCTTTTCCAACTTCAGGATTTTCTAGAGTTAGATTTTTTTTCCAAATTCAAAATTTTCTAGAGTTATAATTTTTTTCAACTTTAGGATTTTCTATATTTAAGACTTTTTTTCCAACTTTAGAATTTTCCAGAGTTAGAATTTTTTTTCTCTCTAAAAATTGTAGAATTTTCAAACAATAACTTTGGTTTTTGAGCCAAATGGTTGTTTGGCTCTCCTTCTAGCATCACTTCTATTGAGCTATCATTTTGCACGATGCTTAATGGTAGGAATCCTTTTGAACTCCTCTCTTGAAAAGCTATTCTGAGGATCAACTCCAAGGTTTTGGACAATCTTGCAACCTACTGGAATCTGCTCAATTGAAGGTAAATGTGTTTGTTTACGAGGCCTTTTTTGATTCAAACCAATTTTAGATCAAATGATCAATCTGTTTGCTATTTCAAAATTAACCACAAAAAAGATATATTTTTTGGTATTTTTTGTTTTTTTAATGAATGTAATCTAACAATGCAACTATATGAATTCCTAATTTAACTAGGGGTTAGGAAAACAAATAACAAAGATAAGGTAATGAGAGATGAAAGTAAATAACATGAAAGGGAGATTCCTAATGCACATGAACTATGGGAACAACGTGTTTGTGAGTTAAGGTTTTGAAAAGATCGGTAGATAACCAATGAAAGTAGGAGCAACACTTCCTAAATTCCAATCATGCAATCGTCTGTGAGGAATTCAATAACCATATGATGTTTCACTTTTCATTAGATTGCAAGGCCACAAAAAGTGCGAGACAAAAAGCTATGAAGGAACAAAATGGTGATCTCTTCCCAAACTAGATATGTTAGTGGAATTTGTAGACTCGTAGAAAATACTAGAATTAAAGGATTGTACAACCATAAATAAAGAAATAAACTTTTGGCTCAATCACAATTCCATGAACATACATTCACAAAAATATGACACACTTAGGCAAGAATCACTACACTCCAAATGCGAGCACCAAAAGTATAATTTTATTGCAAAATAAAAACAACCTCGATTACATGTTATAATGGAGTATTTATAAGAAATTGTCTCCTCAATTTGAGAGTGAGAGATATCTTCATGCAATAAAATGATTTTAATTTAATAAAACAAACTAATTATATACAAACTAACAATCTAATTGGTGTGAAGTAGGACTCCATCCATTTTTATTCATTAATTGGATCCATGAGCCTTTACATGTTAGAAACAAAGAATTTATGAGAGGAGAAAGAATAAGGAAGCCTTTAGTCAAAGTGGAAGTGTCTAGAAGTGACAAAAATAGAAGCCAATCCTTCACTGGGTGTCTATCAGAGTTAAACTGCCACTAGAATGGGTTTCTGATGCATGGAAAGCTATATTTTTGGAACTGGCAGTTAACTGCCGGTGAAACTTCTATAAATGCACACCTCAGAAGAAGTGAACCTATACACCTACATGAATTGCACACTTGAATGAATTGTGCACCTGCATGAATTATGCACCTGCATGAATTGTGCACCTCAAAAGGGTCCAAAAAATGCAAAATTTTACAACTTGTCAATGTTCTAGAGTTAGATTGTTTTTTCTTTTTCTTTTTCAACTTCAAAAATTTTCTAGAGTTAGAATTTTTTCAATTTCAGAATTTCTAGAGTTAGAATTTTTTCAACTTTAGAATTTTCCTGAGTTAGAATGTTTTTCAACCTCAGAATTTTCCAGAGTTAGATTTTTTTTCAACCTCAGAATTTTCTAGAGCTAGATTTTTTTTTCTTCAACTTTAGAATTTTTCAGAGTTAGATTTGTTTTCAACTTTAGGATTTTCCAGAGTTAGAATTTTTTCAACTTTAGAATTTCTAGAATTTGATTTTTTTTCCAACTTCAAAATTTTCTAGGAAAAAATCAAAGTTCTCTATTTTGAAAATCATTTTCGAGTTTTTCTCAGGTGAGGTCTGGGATCACTTTTGTGTACTTACTTTGATCCTTTTGATGATTTACCCTCTTTAAATCAAAACACTTTCATAAACTTGAACTCCTTCTACTTCTTCTACTTGCAATTCCAAGGCACCTATGTTGAATCTTGTCATTAATAGTTGCATAAGATGAGAAACCTATTCTAGTTCATGTGTCCAACCTCTGTATCTTTGATCCTTTCCTTCTCTCCAACTACCCTATCTTTCTCGGTGAGAGACCAAGTGATCCAGATTATAAAAAATGATCAAATGTTAGAAACTTTTCCTTGTCTTTTTTAACAAGCTATTCTAGGTCCTCTTAATTGGCTTTTTCAGAGGTCTTCTACTCAAACTTTTAGTTTAACACTTTCATTGGTCCCTAAAATTGGGCAGCCGAAGGCTCACTATTTTAGGGGCTAAAATTAGATCTTCAGTTCTTATTTCCAATGGTTAAATGGTTCTGAATTTCAAGCTTCAAGTCAAAAGTTATGACCCCGACAAGTTCGAGATGCCCTTTTTATCTACATAAAAAAAAAACATAAATACATTAGTCCATAAAGCTAAAAAAATTAATTAAGACAAACCCTAATACTGACACAAAGAAAACCTAGGATACCCAAATGCCTGAAAACACCAAAAAAAACTAAATTGTAACCCTTAAATGCAAAAAAGGGCGCACCTGGTGCACCTTAGAGGTGCATCTGGTGCCCATTCTTCCTTGTTAAACTTCACTATGTGGGTGTGCAATAGTGCACCTAATTAGGTGCACAACTGCACATTCTAAACTGATGTCCCATTTAACAAACTGGGACCCAGATCTAACCCAAAACACTAAAAAATAGACTTGGACCGTAGACTAGGGTTCTGATAAGCTGGAAAAGTAAAGTAGGGGGTCCCCATTTCTAATTGAAATGGGGCATGCATTGTGAAACCACAATAGAATTGAGTGTTGGTAATAATGACAAAGCAGTAGAACTTGGTAATGATCGAGTGACAACAGATAGTGATAGTTGAGTACTATAATAAATTGCAAAATTGTTCAATGAATATAAATATATTGTTGCTGAGGATATTCTTGATGGTTTACCTCCAATGAGAAGTATAAGTCATTGTATGGATCTGATTCCTAGAGCCAGTTTTCTGAATAAAGAACCATATAGATTTACACCTACAGAGAATGAGGCACTTAATAGATAAGTGCATGAGTTGTTGTAGAAAGGTTTGATCAGAGAAAGTTTGAGTCCATGTGCTGTATTTTTTGTATTAGTTTATAAAAATAATGGAGAATGGAGAATGTGTAATGATTCTAGAGCTATTAACAAGATGACAATAAAATATAGGTTTCCTATGCTGAGGATGGATGACATAATGGATTGTTTGAGTGGATCAAAGTATTTTACCAAGATTGATTTGAAGAGTGGCTATCATTAGATCATAATCAAAGAAGGTGATGAATGGAAGACTACTTTCAAGATAAAAGATGGTTTTTATGAATGGTTGGTTATGCCTTTTGGTTTGACTAATGCACCTAGTACTTTCATGAGGTTGATGAATGAAGTTCTAAAAAGATTATTGGGTAAGTTTTTGATTGTTTATTTGGATGATATTCTAATATTTAGTAAGACTAAGGAAGAACATCTTGAGCATATTAGACAAGTATTGGAGAGATTGAAAGAGGAAAAGTTGTTGATTAATCTAAAAAAGTGTTCTTTTATGCAAGAGGAGACTGTATATTTGGGATTTTTTTATTTTAGCTTATGGTTTAAAGATGGATCCTGAGAAGGTAAAACCAATTCTAAAATGGCCTACACCTAAGAATGTGGGCAAAGTAAGATCATTTCACGGTTTTTCTATTTTTTATAGAAAGTTCATAGGAAATTTCAGTTTTGTTTATAATGCTATGACTGAGACATTGAGAGTAGATAAAAGGGAATTCAAGTGGACACATGGAGCTGATAAGAGTTTTGAGACTTTGAAACAAAAGCTTGCTAAGTTACCTGTATTATCTTTGCATGATTTCAATAAGGTATTTCAAGTTGAATGTAATGCATGTGGTAATGCAATAGGAGTTGTATTAAGTCAAGAAGGTAAACTTGATGCTTTCTTTAGTGAGAAGTTGAATCATGCTAAAACGAAGTATTCTATGTATGATCAAGAATTTTATGTTATTGTTCAACCATTGAAGAAGTGGAGACATTAGTTGATTCCAAAGGAGTTTGTACTATATATTGATCACAAAGCTTTACAATACTTGGGAAATCAACATAAATTGAATCAAAGACATATGAAGTGGGTTGAGTACTTGTATAATTTTACATTTATCATCAAGCATAAGAGTGGAGTTACTAAAAAAGTTTCTAATGCATTATGTAGAAGACGTTCTTTATTGACTAAGATGAAGGTTGAAGTTCTTGGTTTTGATGAAATAGAAAAATTGTATGATACTGATCCTTATTTTTTTGAGGCATAGAGAGACTATATAGACTACCAAATCTAACATATCACATAAGAAAATATTATGAGTATTTCATTGAAGAAGGTATGTTATTAAAAGGTATTCAGTTGTGTATTCCTAGAAGTTCTATGAGGTTGAATTTGATTAAGAAAAAGCATAGTGGTGGATTGGATGGACATTTTGGAATTGATAAGACATTGAGTTTGTTGAGAGAGAAGTATTATTGGCCACAAATGTATAAGGATGTTTAGAAATTTTTAAAGAGTTGTGGAGTTTATTGAGTTGCAAAAGGAATGAGTCAAAATACTAGTTTGCATACACCTATTACCATTCCTGAGAAACCTTAGAATGACATTAGTATGGATTTTGTTCTTGGATTACCTAAGCTAGTGAAGGGGTATGATTCCATAGTTGTTGTAGTGGATAGATTTTCTAAGATGGCTCATTTCATACCATGTAAGAAGACATCTGATGTTGAGCATGTTGCTAAACTTTTCTTTAAAGAGATTGTGAGATTGCATGGATTACTAAGAAGTATTATTTCTATTTCTGATAGAGACAGTAAGTTTGTTGGTTATTTTTGGAAGACTTTGTGGAAGAAGATGGGTACCGAGTTGAAGTCTAGTTCCATATTCCATCAACAAAAAGATGGATAGATAGAGGTTGTGAATAGAAGCTTGGGTAATTTACTAAGATGTTTAGTTAGAAACAAGCCAAGTAATTGGGAGATGGTATTGACACAAGATGAGTTTGCATTTAACAATTCTATGAATAGGAGTATAGGGAAGACGCCTTTTGAGACTGTTATTGGAATATAGTCTAAAGGAGTATCAGATTCGAGAGATGTTGCTGATGAAGAAAAGAAAAGTGTTGGAGGAGAAGAATTTGCTAGTTTGTTGAAATCTTTGCATAAGGAAGTGAAATTGAGGTTGGAACAAAGTAATGATAAGTATAAGGAGAGTGCTGATAAGTCTAGAAGACATCATGATTTTCAAGTTGGTGATAAGGTGATGGTTCATTTGAAGAAAGGAATATTTCTTGTTGGAACATATAGTAAGATGAAGATGAAGAAGTTTGGATCTTGTAAAATCTTGAAGAAATTTGATAGTGATAATGCTTATGGAGTTGAGTTACCTAATGACATGGATATATCTCCTATATTCAATGTTGTTAATTTATATAAGTACAACATGAGTCTAATGATGAAGTTGTTGTATTAGAAGATTATCCTAAGAATCAGATTGAAGGAGTTGAACATATATTGGATTAGAGAGTTGGCAAGAGCACAAGGGGAAAATATTACTATGAGTATCTAGTAAAGTGGAAGAACAAACCAATTGATGATGCTACATGAATTTCTCAATTTGATTTGGATTTAGCTAAGGTTGTGACACTTGCATGATTTAGGAGAATCATTTCTTCAAACCCTAGTTGTCTGATGCAGGAGCATCCAAGGTTTCATTACAATCCTACACTTTGGTTCATTTTGTTAGTTGCTACTGAGTTTCAATTGTTGTTGAGCACTAGTTTTCCTGTTGGTACTGAGTTCCCAGTGGATGACGAGTTCATAGTTACTACCAAGTGATCTTTGGTTGTTGAGTACTCTTTGGTTGTTGAGTAACCCTTTATTTGTCAAGTTTGTGTGGTTTCCAAGTGGTCATTGGTTTCCGAGTGATCCTTTGGTTGTTGAGTTCATGTGATTGCCGAGTGGTCTTTGATTGTTAAGTGATCCTTTGGTTTCCAATTTTGTGTGGTTGTTGAGCATTCTTTTGGATGCCGAGTACCAGTATTTTGTGGAGCATACATTTGTTGATATGCCTATGTCTAGTTCCAATTTGGGCTAACCTTGCTCACATCTAATTTTAGTATAGGTAGTTAATATTTTCTATGAGCCGACTTGTAGCTTTTCTATGCTCTAGAATCTTCTGTAAGTTGTTTTGGCAAGTATTTAAAGAGATCTTGGGAAGAGTCTTAGGAAATAATTGAGGGGAGATAGAACAGGATAAATTTAGAGGATGGAAATGTGAATGTTAAGCTTGATCATGAATCTAGAAGTGGTATTTGTAATTGGCCATAACCTAGAAGGCCTTATAGCTAGGCATGTATGTTGATTAGTTGATGAATCAATAAATTTTTTTGTTTTCTCCCTCCTTGGTGCTGTTCCTTATTGTTTTTTTTCACTGTGTTAACTCTTTAGGGTGGATTGGATAGCTGGAGGTGCCTCTAGCCCTAGTTTTTCTATTCCTCCCTTCACCAACTGATCCTTAAAAAAAAATTACCTTCAAGGCATATGATGAAGAAGAAAAAAATCCAAGGGTCTTGTTGTGCTACCTATCAGAGTAGGACCTATAGAGAAATATTTCATCTGCCAAATCCTTAATATCCCTCTAGCATACAATATACTATTAGGAAGACCTTAGATTCATTAGATACAAGCAATACCTTCAACTTATCATCAATGCATTAAATTACCCTTCCAAGTGGTGGAGGTGGAAATACCTTCCAACACTAACTACACTTGTAACATGCTCAAATCTACTGATAGTTTTGATCCTACCAAGCAAGAGTCTATTGAAAATAATATTAATAAGATTAAATACATGAAAATAATCTTAAACTAAAATAGACTGGTATGGGAGAATATCAAATTGAGCTAGTGATATCTCTGATATCTCTTTGTATATCTCATCGTCATTATGGGAGACCATCAAAAGTGAAGAGACCCTCTACTATATCACTTAGGAATATCTTTGATGGAACTTTTGTATAGGCCAGTGTACCTTTAGAAGATGAAGATGAGAGCAAAACCATTGTTTCTTGGCTATACAAAGAAGAAGTCCCAACTGATCTCATAGTTTAGTCTCATGGAATAACTCAAAAAGATTTATAGAGTCTCAAATTAATGAAACAACTTCTCTATAAAGGTAATGGTCCTATAGGATGCTAGAAAAAAGGACTGATAGATTTGATCAAAGCTATATCTAGACAACCTTGTGACACATCATGCCTAGGTTTTAAGAATTTCACTTGAGAATTAATAAATTTGTGCCAGAATCCAATAATTCATCTGAACCTGAATATCAACTTGAGTCTAAAAATAAAGAGGAAAGTTATAATGATGAGGATACCTTCTCATATCCTATTCCACTAGATATTTCTATGCTTTTTGTAGAGCTTGATGAATTTGTACCATGTGTCAATATTGCCAAAACTAACATCAATTATTTTGAGAATACTATTGTCACCCCCTAACTAAATTGGAACATGGTGAGTCTAGTCATGCTCTTACAATTGAAAGGGTTTATGGAAACCAAGATGACACTAAAGGTGGAGAATGGGCACCCATGAGTGTTGGGGAATACTTTAAAATATCTCCATGTAGCAATGGTTCTCAAGAGTATAATTTTTGATTCAATCTTGGATGTAACTTTTGATAAAGATGTAGATAGAATCCACACATATGAAAAATAACTAAAAGTAGGAGAGTAGTCTAGAGTTCGGTTTGATGAGTCTAAACTTATTAATGTTGATGTGTCTTTAGTTAATCTCATTAGGACTTAGAGGAATTTGAACATACCTCTACACAAAATTGTGCTAGGTCTCAACTTACTTGTTCATGCATTTGATGAATATATTGTGAATGCACTTGAACCCACTACTTCTCTTTCACTCACCTATCCTAAGCTAATAGACTAGAACTCAAACACTACATCTAGCAAAGGTCCTATGTTCCAGAATGACTATGCTCTTGCTTGTTACCTAAATATTGTCAAACCAATAATGCCTTCCACCAATGAACACAACATCAAAATGAATTAAGCTAACATTAAATATCTTAGTCATACAATCGAAAAGAAAAAGAATAGGAACTCCAATGGTGAAAACCACATTGTGCCAGTATTGGAGCCTAAAAAAGTAAAAAGAAAAGACATATCCAAAGGTGAAAACCTCTCTGAGGTGTCTAATGATGGGATATTTGATTCACTTCTATGTGACATTTATAAATGATTATCAATCCTAATAGATCCAACACAACTAGTAAATCTAGGTACCGAAGAACATCCACACATCATACTATTAGAAATAGGGAATACTGAGAGGGAGGGGGGGGGAGAGGAATCAACAGTCTACAAAATTTTTTTGCTAGCTGGATATTATTTATTACTTTGAACCATACATAAGAAAGTAAACAAGTAATGCTAAACAATAATAATAACCATGCATAAAGAGAACTTATAACACCATATTTTGTTGACTAGGGAAACCCTAGCCAAGGGAAAACCCTTGTGGGGATGATACCCACTAGATGATGTACTAATATAAATGTTCCTTGTTAGAGAATGGACCCTGTTAGGAGTCTATAAAAGCATTCAATACATAGGAGTACTTGTTAGGAGACTTTGAATCCCTACTAGGAGATTGCAACCCTATTAGGAGTTGTAGTACAATGGATGCAAGAAGAGCTCACTACCCAAACATGCATTTCTGATTATAAGAAGAGCTCACTACCCAAATAAGTAATTAATGCTCAAGTATATAGATGCTATACATTCTTTCTAGTTGATCTCCGACCTTAGCTCAATCTCAGATCACAATATCACTTCTGCATATGATACAAAACTTCACATTTACATATAAAATTACTTCATATTCAATCACATAATTCACATATCACTTTCCAAATGAATTTTCAAGACATCTTTGCATAAATACCATGTCTTTACAAAAATTTCCATTAGGTCAACTAGGACGACAATATACTTTTCCAACTTAGAGAAAACATCTAGGATGTCAACCCTAATTGGTCAAGTAATTATTTTGTAAACAAAATAATTGTTTTACCTTTAATTCTACTATTCTATTCATTTTTAAATCATGAATATCTCTTTTTTGTACTATTTGTACTGATATCTAAGGTTATACACATCATCATAAATATGTATACTAGTTCCATCTAACCTCTCTCTCATAGATAACATCATATAAATAAATTATACATCAAAACAATACACTGCTGTAAACCAATTTCATACTTAAACAATTTTCTGAGTACCAAAAGCTAAGTATCTTTATTTTTGAGGTTTTCTACAACATGTAAATCACATGTTTCCATTAATGACAACAATTACATCACTAAATATAGCCAATTTTCAACAACCTCCCCCTTTGGCATTGATAGCAACAAAGTAAGGAAAATTAACTAAGTGATAAAACTTTATCAGAACTTACAATACTTATCATTTATTACATTACATATACTTCATATTAAAAATGCTTCCCCTTTTGATATTATTACTACATACATAACTTAGTACAATTTTCTTCTACAACATCTCCCCCTTTGACATCAATGACAAAGGGTAGAAAGTCAAAAGCTGTCAATTTTTTGTCTTACTTCCACAAGCTACTATTATCTTCATACAATCATCAAAATTTTCCTTCAAACTATTCATACCTTTCTCCCATGTGTCCTTTTCTACTTTGGTAGTAGTGAGCATTGCACATAAGGCATATGATATAATCTCAACCACATTAAGGTTGGAGTTGGTGAAATCAATAATCTACAAAAATTTGTCACCAACTATATATAATTTATTACGTTGAACCATACATTAGAAAGTAAACAAGTAATGCTAAACAAAAATAATAGCCATGCATAAAGAGAACCCATAACACCATATTTTGTTAACTAGGGAAACCCTAGCCAAGGGAAAACCCTAACGGGGATGATAATAACTAGATGATGTACTAATATAAATGTTCTTTTTTAGAGGATGGACCCTATTAGGAGTCTATAAAAGCATTCACTACATAGGAGTCCCTATTAGGAGACTTTGATTCCTTTTTAGGAGATTCTAACCCTGTTAGGAATTGTAGTACAATGGATACAAGAAGAGCTCACTGCCCAAACATGCACTTCCAATTACAAGAAGATCTCATTGCCAAAACAAGTAATTAATCCTGAAGTATATAGATGTTTTACCTTTTTTCTAGTTGATCTCTAACCTTAGCTTAATCTCAGATCACAAGATGGCTTCTAAATATGATACAAAACTTCACATTCGCATCTAACATTACAAATGACTTTACAAGATGTATATGCATAATTACAATGCCTTTGCACAAATTTTTGCTAGGTTTTCTATGACCACAATATACTTTTCCAGCTTAGAGTAAACATCTAGGATGTCAGTAATTGGTGAAGAAATTATTTTGTAAAGAAAATAATTCCTTTACCTTTAATTTTGTTGTTCTGTTCACTGGTAAATTGTGAATATCTCTTTTCTATACTAGTCATACAAATTTTTGAGGTTATATACATCATCATCAATATGTATACTATTTCCATCTAACCTCTCTCATAGATAACATCATATAAACAATACACTGCTATAAACTAGTTTCATACTTAGACAATTTTATGAGTACCAAAAGCTAAGTATCTTTATTTCTGAGGTTTTTTACAACATGTAAATAATGTATTTCCATTAATGAAAAAAATTACATCACTATATAGATAATTGTCAAACACATACATCTTGCACACTCACTATTTACTAAGGAAAAAGAAGAGTTCATTTCTTTCTTCTGGGAAAAGAAAATCAACTTTTCATGGACATACTTAGATATTCCAAGTTTAGATCCTAACCTCATTATGCATCAATTATCCATTGTGCCAGGGGTAAAACCAATTAAATAGAAGCTCCAAAAGATGCACCCTCATCTTGAGCTTTTGGTCAAAGTTGAATTGGAAAAATAGTAAAAGATGGATTCATTCAAGCCATCAACTATGCCGAATGGATATCAAACACAATTCCAGTCTCAAAGTATGATAAATCTATCAGAATTTGTATTGAGTTTTGGGATCTCAACAAAGCATGCCTAGAGGATGATTTTTTGCTACCTAACATTGACATGATAGTGGACATGATGACTAGGTATGAAATGTACTCACTAGTGGATGATTTCTTTGGTTATAGCTAAATCAAGATTTTACTAGAAGAATGAGAAAAGATGGTGTTCACTTGTGCATGGTGGACTATCTATTGGAATGCAATGTTGTTTGGCTTAAAGAATACTGGTGCAACATACTAATGAGTTATCACAACTATATTCCATGATATGATGCACAAAAAAATAGAACGTTATGTTGATGATACTTTGGCTAGGAACATGTAGAGAAGAACTCATCTCAATGAATTGGGACCTATATTAGATCGCATGGAAAGATTTAATCTTATACTAAATCCCAAGAAGTGTGCATTTGGCATCACATTAGGAAAATTATTGGGGTACATTGTTTCTACAAAAGGAATAGAGGTAGATGCCAATAAGGTTCAAGCTATAATTGAAATGACTCCACATCAAAACATCAATTAGAGGAGAGGGCTTTAGTGTAGACTTCAATCTATTTGCCAGTTCATTTCACAACTAGCAGAATAATCATAACCCTTTACTAAGACTTTACATAAGGGTGTAAAAAACAACTGGAACATAGGATGTGATCAAAGCTTAACATAGATCAAGAAATATCTTGCCAACCCACCTATAATAATGCCTCTCATTCATGGGAAGCCACTTATTTTGAACATCTCTAAAAATGAGTCATCCTTGGGCATCTTGGTAGCTCAAGAAGATCATAATAGTTAGGAATGAGCTATCTACTACATCAGTCATACCTTAGTCTTGTACGAAATGAACTACAATATCATTGAGAAATCTTGCTTGGTATTTGTTTTCACTTTCCAAAAGCTAAGGCACTACATAATTTCTCATGCTACAAGACTAATTGCAAAAAATGATCCATTGAAGTATCTACTAAGAAAATCTACTCTAACAGGAAGACTAGAATAATGGTTCATGATACTGAGTGAGTTTGACATTGACTATGTAGAAAGGAAATCCATCAAAGAAAAAGAGATCGCTGACAAACTGGTAGAAGTACTATTGCAAAGTCACCAACCACTAAATATTGAATTTCTTAATGAGTCTATTCTACTTGTAACATAGCAAACATATACTATTTTCTTTGATGAATAATTCACATAAGGATCTAGTGTTGGAATATTATTCATCACACCAAAAAAGTACTCTCTACTCAGGGCATACAATATTATTTTCCCTTGTAAAAATAACATCGCTGAATATGAAGCATTAATCAATGGAATAAAGATTGACATTGAATGGAGGGTAGACAAACTAATACCTTTGGAGACTCACACTTGATGATCAACCAAGTTAATGGAATTTATCAAATAAAGGATAAAAAATAGATGCCCTACAAAAGAATGGTTGACTATATAAAGAAGCACTTTGCACATGTTATTTTCTAGTAGATTCCTTGAGTAGTTTATAAGGCAATTGATGTAATGACCACTCTAGTTTCCATGTTACAAATGACAAAAAATGATTTTAGACATCAGTCCTTTGTGGAAACATTACCTACCTTTCTTATGACTCTCTTGAATCTTAGATGATCTATTCTATCATAGAAGATGAAATCTCGCTACCACCACATATAATTCTACTTATGTGACTAGATTGTTCTAGATACTCTAACCTAAAATAAAAATTATCACCTTATTTGAAATGCATCACGATATGCCATCATAGCTAATGAATTTTTTAGAAGAGGTTTGGATGATACTTTTCTTAGGTGTCTAGAACCCAAAGAGTCTAAATGTGCATTAACTAAGGTACATGAAGGCATTTGTAGATCCTACTCAAATGGCATGACACTGGCTCAAAAGCTAATAGAGTTGATTACTATCTAGAAATGGATAAAGATGCAATAAAGTTTGCTAAGTCTTGCAAGAAGTGTCAACTCCATGGAAATCATGATTCACACTCCAACTAGGGAGATAATTCCATTCATTACACTTTAGACATTCTAGAAATGGGCCTTTGACTTGGTGGGTCAGATTTATCCTTCCTCCTAAAATGAACACAAGTTCATTATCATAGCTACAAACTACTTCACAAAGTGGGTAGAAGTAGTACCTCTTGCTGAGGCAAATGGTAAAACTATAGCTATGCTCATTCTCAATTACATCATCTACAGGTATGGTGTACCCTCCTCAATTACCATTGACAATGAGGGATTATTCAAAATTAAGGATATAAAATAGCTATGTTCAAAGTTCAAAATCATGCAAAATTGGTCTTCCACCTACTACCATTAGGGTAATGGACAAGAGGAAGAATCCAATAAGGATATTCTCAAAATCTGACATCGTATAGTTAACATGTCTAAAAGGGACTGAAATCTTCAAATCAATATGGCTCTATGGGATTAAAAAAATTAATTAGAATTCCTATGCCTACAAGGGAAACACCCTTTTCTTTAGTATATGGAACAAATTTTGATCTTCCAATTGAGGTTGAGATTCCTAGTTCGTGAGTCTCTTTGAAAGGCCTCATTATTGATGATGACTATAGAATATCTTGACAACAAGAGCTATAACTATTGGATGAACGTTGGCAAGTGGCATTCGATCATTTAAGATCTTACCAAAAGAGGATGTCCAAGAGACACAACAAGACGATTAAACCATGAGACTTCCAAGTGGGTGATACTATTTTGAGGGAGAACCCCAAGAATCAACAACATTAGGTACAAAAGGGAAAGTTTGAGCCTAACTAGCTTGGTCCATACATCATCATTGTAGTGTTTAGATAGAGCACTTACCAACTCTCAACTATTAAAGGAGAACTTCTCAAGGAGCTGATTAACACCCTTCACTTGAAAAGGTTCTATAACTGATATTCTTTGAAGCTCTTTGTACATATCTAAATGTCTTGAAAAAATTCTAAAAATCACAAAAGCCCCCCCAAAAAAACTATTATCCTGGTGAAAATATAGCAATACACAACCTATAAATACACACCTTGATAATACAAAAAAAAGGAAAAATACAAAATACAAAAAAATGAAAAAGAGAAAAGAACAACAAAATTGAAAAAACATGAAAAAGTTTCATTGATGAAAATTTGGAAAATAGGCATCATGATAGAAAAACAAGAATTCTACCAAGAAGGTGAAAAATTGGTAAATAGGCATCTCTTGTTTCAAATGCTCCATGTAGCAGCACACCTTCTGGCTTTTGTATAGTCACTTTCCTACTTTGAGTTCTTTTCTTTCTACTATAGTTTTCTGCTCTCACCAGTCTCAATTATCTTCAAGACTCTTCTCATACCTACATGGATTGAAACTAGTCATAATCTAGGGGAAACCTACCTATTCTATGGGGCAACACTCTATGTTCTTAAAGGATCTCTCATGTGTTAGTCACTAGTTGTCCTAACTATGTTTGCCTACTATCACTTAGTCTACTGATAAGAATCCTTTAGATGAGAATCTCTCTTGCATCAATCACCAATTTTCTAACTACATCTATCTATTGAAGATATTTCTCATGAATGGTCATGAACTCAAACACTTGACACCAATCCTTTGACACTGAACTAAAATTAAAAACTGAAATTGTTTGAGCTATGCTGACCTTTTTTTTGAGTGTTTTTCTTTCAATGTATCATTCCCCTTTGAGGAACTTCGGGATCTCTAAATTTGAATAGAGGAGAAATGAATGGAAGCATGATCATATCTTTGTTTTCTTTTTTTTGGTTTAGTTCCAATGATCTAAAGGATCCATATAAAAGGGGTGTCCACTATAAGAGCCTTTATATCACGTTGAATGGCCATGTGTACCTTGACTCATTTTATATGGAAAATTTAGTGAGGATGGTTCTAATCCTTATTTTTTTTGAGTGAATTATCTATGATACAGTAAATACTCATCCCATGAAGTGAACATACAAGCCATTGCGAGTATTCTGGCACACTCTTGTCTTAGGTTACAAATGTAAGGGTCATTATAGAAAAAATTCTTGTTGATTACTTAGCATGAGAAGTATCTCTCATGTGTGTGGTGTGGTTGTATATAAAAAAAATTATAGTCATCCTAGTGTTTTTGCTCTTATGCTTATGTTCACTTGCTAAATCAATATGAAAAGATGTTTTGGTCATTTTGGCTTCTTGTTCCTTAATGCTTACATCTAATTCTAACAAATCCTCAACTCATGTCATATTCATTTTACCATGATTGTAATGTCAATAAGGGTTGTATGACATATAATGGCCTTAGTAAAATGTGGTATGATGAAAACTATATCTTACAGGTTCAGTAAAAATGTCCTAGGGATTACATCTAATATAGGACTGCATTTCATTTTTGAATTGCATTTTCGCATTATCTTGGTAACTCATTTGATTGCATTCCTTGACCTGAGAGCTAGAAGGTTTCTTATACATGTCACATTTTCATCTTGATTGCACAAGTGAATCAATTAATGAAACCCTACCTGATTTGACTATCCTAGATCCATTTTTGGGATCTTAATCAAAATCAAAATCTTAGAGTCATGAATAGCTCAAAAATGCATTTTAAATATTTGGGACCAATGTGATCAAACACTTGTGCAGTTCATCTTTCTGACACAATATTCATACCAAAATCTCATCCAATCAACATTTTCTCAAAAATTTCAAAATTTTCATCAAAAGTCAAATTTGGCCAACCAAGGTCAACCTTGGTCAAATAGACCCTAAAATCACCCTAAATTGACTCATAATCTTCTAAAATATTTTTTGATATATTCCACATTCTTCTAAATCTCTGATCACATCTTTATCTTAAAATCTACTACTCTACCTCATTACTGATGTGTCATCATTCAATTTCACTCCTGAGGTGATAACATGATTACATCATTGCATTAATCAATTCTTGCTTCAAACCACTCTCAAATCAATCTAATCAAAACTCAAAGTCCTCATTGCTAGGGGAATCTTTATTCCCTCTATTTGGCATCATATGTTATCTATCTCATTTACTGATCAGCTGATGAAACTTATGGTAGTCCTTATCATAGCTCAATGGATAGGTATCTAGGTGTTCTACCTAGACTCTTGAGGGTTAAGCCTCTTTGTAGGGATAATCCTATGATTCATGATAGGTCTTTTTATCTCTTTTATGAGCCAATATCTAGACATTCTATCTAGACTCTAGAAGATTAAGCATTATTCAAGAGATAATCCTAAGCTTTCTTTCAAACACCATTTAATGGACATGTATTTGGGTGTAATACCTAGATGCTTGAGAATTAAGCCTCATTCTAGGGACAATCCTATGAATTGTGATTGATATTATCATCTTTTAATGGATAAATTTCTCATCATACTAAACCAGACTCCTAAGGGTTGAGCCTCATTCTGGGGATAATCCTATGAATCATGATAATCTTTTTTCACTTAGGCTAGTATCTAGGTATTCTATTTGTAATCCAGAGAGTTAAGCTTCATTTTGGAGATAACCCTAAAAATTGCTACAAGCTAGAGTTACTGTTGCACCAAAAGATCAAACTATTGATGCCTGATACAACCACTAGACTTATACAACACATGAGTTGGTTAAACCATGTCTTAAATCCAAAAGGGGAAGGCTGGTAGTTAGTCCAAAAATTTCCCCCTCAGCATTACCTGAGGAGATTCAAACCTGTGACCAAGCTCTGATACCACTTGTTACAAGCTAGAGTTGTTGTTGCACCAGAAGATCAACCTGTTGATGCCTAAAACAACCACTAGAATTATACAGCATAGGAGGCAGTTAAGCCATGCCATGAATCTTGAAGGGGAAGGCTGGCGGTTAGTCCAAAAAAAAAATCTTCAATTAGTCTTCATATCATCAATCTTGGAGACAATCTCAGTTTTCATTCTATGCTTCATACTTTCAATTAATCATTGAATCAATTCACTACTCACACATCAATTCAAAGAGGGTCAAATGTAATACTCCAAAATGGGCACCTTGTCATTCTAAACCAATTTCACTGCATTAGTCTCACAACATCAATTTCTTGATGAATACATTCTTATTTTATTAATCATTTTTGACCACTTGTCTCTCCTTGATCTAAGTATCAAATTGGAAGGAAACCCTTAATTTGCAATGATCAAATATCTCTATCTAATTCCTACACATTAACTTAAATTGGCTAAACAAACTTTCTAATTGAACTAATTTATTTATAGGTCCTAGGACTTTAATTAAATAAATTCACCCACTTTAGCTAATACACATGACAAAAGGAATTAAATGTATTTGATTTAATTGAATACCCTCGTCTCAATTATTGAAATTAAATATTTAATTAATTAGAATATTCAATTATCAGGTCATATTTAACTCTTTAAATTAAATATTATCTTTAAATATTCTCTCTAGTTCTAAATTGGAAATTGTTGTGAATACTTTAGAATAATTGGGGTGGGGGGGGGGGGGGGGGGGGTGTGAATCAGTTATCCAAGGTCCAAATGTACAAATAATTTTTTTTAGTACTGCTAACTTATCCTTATGCATGTATTGACCATTCAATATATTAAACATATGCATATTGTTGTCCTATGTCAAAATTGTAGACACCTAAAAACTTTTAGAAAATAAAGTATTTTTATTTTCTGAAAAAGTCCTGATGACATCATCATTTATTAATTAATTAATTAATTTTAATGCCATTAAATCCCTTTATCTTAATTAAAAATATTTAATTAAGGAATCCCTCCCAAAAATGTTTAAATCTTATTTAAACATTATTTCCTTATTTATTAATTATTTAATTAATAAATTGACCAAAATCCTAAAATAAATAAATAAATTACTTTTTGCCCAAAACTTGGCCAATTTCCTTATGACCAATAACCTCTTCCAAAATCTTCTAATCCTTCTTTAATTTCGATTAAAGGCTAATCCCATCATTTCCTACCCCTAATCCCAACTCAAAATATTTAATTAAGATTAAATATTAATCCTCATGTTTATTAAAAAAGTTTTAATAAATATCTCCTCAACCCAAACCCTTGAAATAAATAAAACTTTATTTATTTCCTAAAAATCTAATTTATCCTCACCCTAAGAAGTTCTAGACTCTTCTAGAAAGTCTTCATTCTTATCCTAGGAAGTTCTAGACTCTTCTAGAAAGTCTTCATCCTCATCCAAAGCCTAGACTCTTCTAGAAGATGTCTTTAACCCTAATCCTAATCCCCTCCTAACCTTGTCACATTCCCTAAACATGGGTTAAGACTTACTAACCCAAGCCAAAGTTAACAAATATCTCCTCCTTCACCCACCCTCATTAAATGCCATCCACTTGCCTATCCCTAAGCTAATCCTAAACCATCCTAATCCATCCTCTAATCATTTGCACAAGCCTAAACAAGCTTAAAACCTTCCTAATCAAGTCCAAGTCGAAATTTCTCTCATCACCCTCAAAATATCTCAACCATAAAACTTTATGAAGTCCACTAGGCCATAAATGACTCTTACAAGCCCTTTTATTGCTCTTACAAGTCATTATGAGGGTCTTTATGAAGATTTTATCCCTTGAGCCTCTTTTGTTGACTCATCCTTCCCCTTTCCTCCATCCTCTCACCATGTGACATGTGTCACTCCTTGATTGGTTGTAAGGAAGCACAATCCATGTGCTCTCCTCTCATGCAATCTGAGCCCTCAATAAGCTTTTTCCCATCCTTGCATCTTAGCCCTCAATCCCTCAAGCCTCTTGCCTATAAATTGGATCCTTCCCCTTTGCAAAATAACACAATCCATGAAGTAAAGTTATAATGCTATTTTGAGAGCCAAATCCATACTAAAGCCATCTATCCACACCAAAAATCTACAATCATCCATTGAAGCCCTTTTTGAAGCATAAAGCTTGAGCATACATCCTATCTATTTAGACAAAGCTACTCAACAAGAGAGCTTCTTATTGAGAGAGCCCATTAATGGCTCATATTCTCAATTAAGAGCTCATCTTAGTCTATCTTGAAGTTTATGAATTTTGTTTAGTTTGTAGAAGCTTTATTTAAATTTGGTTTCTATTAGCATACTAACATTTTCTCATATACAAAAATAACTTTGTAAAAATTTGAACATGCAAAACCACAAAATCAATCACACATTTTGACACAAGGATTTTCCATGGAAACTCAATTTGGAAAAACCACTAGAAACATGCTACCAATTTTTACTCTTCTAAAATGAGCTCTGTGAGGAGCCAACCCTATTAAAGGTTATAATGCACACTGTTAAATGTGACCTAGTTAAAGGATTTTAATCATCCTATTAGGAGTGAGGCTTGTTAGAGGAATTTAGATCATTTCATTAGAATGCCACCTTGTTAAAGGATTCACAAATGACTATTAAGTCAACCTTAATCCAAAGGATTTATCTGGACTGATACAATGATTAAAAAATAGTAGTAGGACTTAATCTGATAATAAAATAGAACTCACTTGTAGATTGAAAATCTCTAGGTTAATCCTCCATTCTTCTTGGCATTCATACCCTTCATCTCTAATTACTTGTTCACCCTTCAAGAATTCATCCTCTTAAGCCTTCTTTCTTTGCATGCCAATTGCAGACTCTTCTATTTGACCACCATATAAAGCAACACCCTAGATTTCTTGCCTTCCTTAGTTTTTCACACATGACAACTATTTCTTTTGGTCTACTATCTCTATAAATATAGAATTTAGGTCTTTTTCTGCTTAACCAAAATCATCCATTCTAGGGTTAGGTAAGATGCAATGAATCTATCCACTTTTCCATTTTAGTCCCTTCTATAAATTTCTTCTACAATTATCTTTGAATTTTCCTCAAAATGGTTTATCTTGAATTTTATGCAACCAACTCATCATAGAGATCTTCCACACACTTCACACAATTCAAGAAATCAACTTTGTTAGCTTAGATTTGTTAAATCTGGAGTCATACTTAAAGTATTTAAAACCTATTGTACCCCTTCCTTCCCTTATATTTTCTAGTTGTTTCTCAAAGGTAGGGGGTTCCTTCTTCAAATATATAATTGGGGCATTGTCTTTACCTTTATAAATTTCTTCCTTGTTTTTCTTGGCTTGGAGGTAGTAATCAAAAGTGTAGACCTTGTAGATCTCCTAGGTGGAGGATTGGATGAAGCCTTCACCTTCTTCTTGGGAGGTTTCTCTACCTCTTATTCTTCTTCTTCTTCAATTTCCTCTTCCTCTTCCTCTTCCTCATATTCTTCCTCTTCTACATCATTACCCTTACCTTTAGTGAGCTCAAGAGGATAATTTGATTTGAAAAGTTTCTTTCGAATGCTTTCTAGCCTCTTCTTACCCATCTTCATAATCTTTGGGATCTAAATCTCAAGTGAGATTCTTGTCTTAGCTTCATTATATGTTCCAAATAAGTAGCCTTAGGGTCCACAAGATCATTGAAGAGATCCTCAATAATGTCTTTTGTATCATCAATATTCACCTCATATGCCAGAGGTTTTACCCATACAATCCTGAATCTGATTGCCTATATATGAACTCTACCATAGTCAACTAGGAAGCATATATCTTGCTTATAATCCTCTACAAGTTTCTTTGGGATCCTAACCCTAATTTTTATCCTTTCTTTGAAATTGTGAAAGTATGCATCTATGATTCTTTCAAAGTTTTCACCCATCTCATTTATGAATTCATTTATTTGATACAAAATTGGGGTGTCCTTATTCTAAACAACATTTCCTTTTGAAGGAAAGAATTTATGAACATTAAAGAACAAAAAGACTAAGAGTGAACTAGACTTACATGAGTTGCTCTTTGAGTACTGAATACTCTCCATGTTCTTTCTTAGCTGGGTGCATTGAAGCTTGACTAGGTCAAAAGATAGATTCTTCTTGACTACATTGTAAGCAAGGTCTACTACCTCACATGGCATGCTGTTTGTATGACTTGAATTATAGATTTTGTGTGCAATGATATGGATGCCAAACTTGATTACCATGTCTATTACATTATTTATCTTCATGCCTCTGCCATCCCATTTAGCTAGGGTTAGATTTGTAAGTTCTTCCTGACCTAGGGTTTTAGTAGCTTTAGATTTCTCTATCATTTGATTATCTATTATCCTATGAATCATCTTCTTCATAATTGGATAGGTCTATTCCAGCTAGTATGATATATCATGAACTCAACTTAGTATAATATTGATATATTTAACTCAAAAGTTCCTTGACATGTGGATGATGTGGGTACACCCTTGACCTCTAGATGTTTATGCTCTGACTTCAACAAAGCATTATAACACAATGCACCATATGCCTAATCTAGCTCAAGCTTCCCTAGTTATTAAATAGAGAAATGATAAAATGACTTGATGTCATGAATGAGGAGTACCTTTGGATGGATCAATGAGTGAGCTCCTTAAGGATCCTTCTCCTTGACAATTATTGGATAAAGCTAGAATTTTGGAGGAATACAGTCAAAACTTTTTACCAACATTTTTGAACTCTTCTTGAACTTTGAGCTGGAAGGTATTGCCATGATGATCTGTTGAAGAAGGATTTGAAGTTTCTATCTTCATTTGAGAATTTACTTTAAAAAAATTGTGCCTAATCACTTTGGGATCTTGAGGAATACTAATGTCTTTTAGAAAACTCTGAATTTGAGGTGAAAATGAAATTGTGATTTCATCTTTTATCAAATTTTTGATTTTAGGTCTTTATGAAATGCTCCATACTTGGGTAGCTAGAAGAAGCTTAGTTTGGTATTTAACCCTTAAATGCTCAGCTATCACTAATTAACCATGCTTGGTTAAGTTAGTGACTCAGTCAAGTCTATCCATATCCAATTAGGTCTAAGGAGTGACTCAATTTGGTTTAATAGCTTGTTTGAGCCAAAGGAGTAACTCAGTTAGAACTAACAAGTTAGTTTGGTCTGACTCTTTACTTATGTCCAAGTACATCTAATATGCTGATTTGGACTATCTTTCTTGGATGTCTGGAGTTGATGTGGAATATGAGTTTGATCATAGCTCTAGTGGTCTCCTGGCCTATTTAAGTAGAGATAATTGGATTGACCAATCCATTTTCTTGGCTATCAATACCCTCAATATTTTTACTTGAAGTCTTTGGAGATTTCCTCACCCATTTCTACTTTATTTGAGTCTTGATATTGTCAGCCTTTAATTTCTTTTCATCTTCAATTTTACCTCTAGTCATGCAGTTCTTTTCTATATGACCAAGTTGTTTGCATATATAACATCTTGTGGTATGATTTCTCTTTTTGAGGTGAGTTTTCATTCAATTAGCTCCAACGTCTCCAACTATCCACATAGATAATATCTCTACCAAGTGTTGTAGACACAACCAAAGATTTCTTTAGGAAGTTGTTTAGTAAAATTCCAATTCTTGGTTTTGCACTCTAAATATTTATGACCTTGTTTGTTGCATGTAATTTTTTTCCCCTTCAAACTTGGTTTTCTCTATGCATTCACTTTCTCTATGTCTAGGTTTGTCACAACTATAACATTTTCCATAAAATTTTGACTTTCCATTACTCCAAGATTTATTTGAAGTATGAACTATTTTTCCACAATGATTTCACATAGGTATTTTATTATTTTGAGCTTCTTGATGTGATGAATCTCCTTGTTCAGTGTAGCCCAATCTTGCTTTCCCTATATATTTTTTTTGAGATATTTTATCTAACTTATCCATGCTGTCTTGTGATCTCATAATTCTTTCATTGATTTCTCTTTCTTCTCTATGATCATTCCTAATTCTTTCATTTTCTATTCTTAAATTGATGAATTCTTGATTTGCATCATTCAACTAGTTTACCATATCTACTTGATGTAGTGAAAGTCAGTGGATTTCATTGTTCTTTTCTTCTGTCCTAGTGTTGAGTAGTCTTATATCTTCTTCTACCATATTTTTGTCATTTTTTAGCTTGGTTATTTTGTTCCATGACTTCACATATATTGACTAAATGAGTCTCCTATTCTCTTTTCAATTTTGTAACTTCTTCTTGTAGAATAAGGTTCCTTCCAAGTAGATATCATATGAACTTCTTTCTTTGAAAATATCTTCAATACTTTTGTCTATTTAGAGCTTTTTATTCATCTTTTTTGCTAATTATTTTCTTCTTTTTAGAGATGAGAGAGTTTCTCCTTTAGTTTCTTTATTTTTTCCATGGACACATGTAGTTTCAAGTTTTCATTCTCAATGACTTTCTCTAGCTTATATACTTCCTTTGTCTTCGATCTTTTCTCTCAAGCTACTCAATTTTATGATATGAGAACCTTGCTCTAATACCAATTGTTGGAGATGTAATGCAAGCTAGGTAATTGGTGGGGAGTGAATTAGGAACCACTTAAATTAATATCAACTAAATCACTTTTTAAAGTTGTATAAACTACTTGTATGCATGAAACATAAAGCAATAAAGTAACAACACTATAACACAATATTTGGTAACCTAGAAAGCCTACAAGTAGAAGGTAAAATTGGGGTTGGGATGAAACCCACAATAATTCACTACTTTATAATAATGTTGGTCTGTTAAGGCTTACAAATGATCATTTCTGATGATTTTACTTTGTTAAGAGAAATTAGGACTGCTAGGCCCACCTTGTGAAAGGATTTATATAATATAGTTAAGTATATACTATGTTTGGAGTTTTTGCAATAGACTGTTAGGTCCACCCAGTTAAAGGAAATTGGACTGATGCACTTATTAGGATGAATTAATGGATTGATCTCTGAAATGAAACTCTAATTTCTACTAAAGATCCTTTGAAGTAAATTGATCACCTAATTATGATAGATGAGTCTCTTATTTTCCTTGGAATTCTTGTAGCCTTCAAACAATTTACTCTTCCATATTCGCTAATGTTTGTCAATCAAAATTCTTCTTTGTCATATGATATTTGGATTAAAAAAATACTTCATACATATATCCATCCAAATAATTCATTCTTAAGTCATATACAATGTAACTAATTTCCAAAAAATAATTATCAAGTCAGATCAGTGCTATAACTTGGGTCTAATGGCTTACTTGGGCAATGCTGTAGATACTAAGGAAACACTGTCACCTTGGCTAACTTTTGCACTTGAATGATATTGGATCCTCAGTTTATATGATCACTTGGTAAACACTCATGATTTCTTTGCTAACTTGGTTCATACTAGTGCTTGATAGACACTATCAACTTGGTTGAATATACAACTCAGTGTGAACTACAACTTGGTTGACATAGAAACTCGATTGACATAGCTTACTTCTTGTATAGTTGACATTATTTGTATGGTTCCTCTGTGAGCCTAGTTAACACTACAGACTAGTAACTTGGTTACTACTATTTTTCCATTATGACTAAGTGTTTTGATACTAATTGATAACATATCTTGTATTGAGATTAATAGGATTAAGATAAAATTGTGTGGAAGACCTTAAAAGCTTGACACCTTCATATTGTTATCATGAATGCTAATGGCATTCCTTTGGGGAGTATCCTAAGCATTGGAGAGACTATTAATGATTGACGTGTTGCATTCAAGACTATATTTGTCATTGATGTCAACATAGTATTATTTCTAAGAAGATTGGAAAAGTAGTAGATAGAGGATGTGGTCATACAGACTATGTATTGATGATCAAGTCAAGCATAGTTAAGGATGTGTCCTACACTATATCTTGATAATGTGGCTAAGAGCTCATATAGAGAGTTGACATGCATAAGATATTCTTGATTTTCAAAAGACTATAAGCTAGCAGAGTACTTGATAAGTGGTTTTTGATGATTAATTTTTATCTATTAACTGGGATAGAATCCTAATACATAGAGTTAGACTATGATAGTAGATATCCTAGCGATGACACTAGCAAGTACGAAAGGTCAAAGGTCGCACATGTGAGAAGTTGTGAAGTCTATGAGCTGAAAATGATTTGTAATTGCAAAAAGATGTAATGTTTTGTAATATATTAATGAGGTCCCTATTATAATTAATTGGGAAATCCTTAAGTCCAACTCAAGGAATTATTTTGAGGATATGGTATAAAGGAAGGTCATTTTCCTTCTTGTGATGTATGCATTCAAGTGTGTGATATGCAAAGTATTTAGTAAATGTGAGTAAGAGATTTAAGGGATTATTGGATATGAAGTTGGTGATTTGGCATTGAGATATGATGAAGTTTGGTTTGATCAAGGGGACAGAGAAGGAGATGAGATTATTTAATTTCTATTATTCTACAAGGAATAATATAGAGAATAGTTGGAGAGTGACTTTGGTGGTCTTTCCCTTGAAGTTGTTTGGATAGTGGGTCCATCTTCCTTCTACAAGTCCAATAGGGTTAACACAACTCCTATTTGGGTTGGAATCTCCTAACATGGTCTCCTAATAGGGACTGATTTGTACTAAATTTATTTAATTGGCTCCTAACATAGTCCATCCTCTATCAATGAACTTTTGTATTAGTACATAATTTTGTGGGTACCATCCCTACCGGGGTTTTCCCTTTGATCAAGGGTTTCCCTACTTAACATATCTAGTGTTATTGTGTATCTATATCTTCTTATGGTTGTTAATCATATTTTTTACATACTTAAAAATTAATAAGGTTGATACATGTTTTAATAGTTGGATAACTAATTCACCCCCCTGGGTTATCTTTGTTGACTTTACTTTCTAAGAAATTGTTATCAGAGCATTAGGTCCTTGAATAGAAATCTTACATATTTGGGAAATCAATGGTGGATCACTTTAGAAAAAAAGTCCTAAATTTGATGGAGTTAACTATAAGAGATGAAAGAAAAGATGAACACTCATTTTCTATGTATGGATCCGGGGAATTAGTTGATGACAAAGACTAAAAAGAAGATTGTGGAAGAAAGAAAACTTGAGGAATGTATTTAAGCTGAAAGATATATGTTTGTGTGTAATATGCTTGCTAGAGAAGTATTATTATCAACTCTTCCTTAGAATGAATACATTTAGATAAAATCATTAGAAAGATCTCATGAAATTTGGGTAGATTTAGAATATAATTTTGAATGTGATAAGCATGCTAAGAGAATTAGACTACAAAATTGGATATGTTTATTTAAAGATGCTAAAATAATAGAAGATGAATTTGTGAGAAGGTAAATTGGTAGAATATTAGAGATTGTTCTAGGAATTAAGTCTTGTCAAGGATCTAAACATGAAGATGAGATTATATGGAATATTTTGAAAATATTGGCACCGCCATTCATAAAAATAACATAGATGATTGAGAAAGTGACACCTTGCACTGAGAAGTTTACCAGAGAGACCTTACTTCGAAGATTGGCAGAAGAATAAATGAGCTTAAAGAAATCTAGAGAATTTCTGAGAGTAGAAATATCTTTTAGTGCATTGAGTGTTTATTCTTCTTTATCAAGAAGTGCAAGCACTAGTGGAGACCATGCTAGTAGTAGCAAATCTTGATCTAAGGAGGATAGAAGAATTGAAGAAGGAATTTCCATTCATGTAAGAAGAGAACCAGTTGGTAGAATTTTTAAAAAAATGTTGGACTTGTAATGAACTTAGTCATTACACTTCTAAATATGCTAAAAGAGAGAAAAAATATAAGAAGAATTTCAAGCCTAGGAGACCTAGAGATTGTTTGTATGAAAATGAAGATGATGAGTTTGAGGAAAGACCTTAGAGTGAATGTGATAATGAATTAGGATTTGTGGATATAAAAAAAGAAAATCCTAAAAAAGAAATTACAGAAGAAAAAGCTCTAGTTTCATAAGTTGAAAAGAAATCTTATTGGATTATAGATAGTGATTGTTCACATCATATGACTACAAATATGAATAAGTTTGTTAGTTTTGGAAATCATGATAGAGTAATTGTTAGAGTTGGTAACAATGCAACTTGTCATATCACGAGAATAGGATACATTACTCTTGATACAAATACTAAGATTAATGATGTTTACTTTTTTGATGGAATAAAGCATAGTCTATTATGTGTTGGATAGTTGGTTGATAAAGGTTATTAGTCACAATTCACAGAGAAGACATGCATTATCATGGATAAATATGGTAAATTGATTGGAACTAGTACAATATCTAGAGGTAACATTTTTTAATTAAACCCTACAGAGATGAATTTTTTGGTTGCAAAGAAGGATAATAGTTGGTTATGGCATAGATGATTTTATCATATAACTTTTGATAACATTTTGAAGGCTAGTAGTACATTTTTTGATAGAGATCTACCTAGAATCATGAAAAATACTAATGTTATTTGCAAACAATGTGTTATGGCTAAGTAGAAGAAAGTTTCTTTTCCTAGCAAGAAGTTCACTACCACAATGAAATTGGAGATTGTTTATATAGATTTAAGTGGTCCTACTAGAACAAGAGGATTCTATGGTGAAAGGTACTTTATAGTTTTTCTTGATGATTTCATTATAATGATGTAGGTAGAATTTATCAAAGAAAAGTTTGAGGAATTGACAAAGTTTAAGTTATTCAAGAATAGAGTTCAGAATGAATCTAGTGTAAAGATAAATTTTTTGAGATTAGATAGAGGTGGAAAGTTTACTTTTAGAGAGTTTAACATGTTTTGTGAAGAAAATGGTATTAAGAGACAACTATCATGACCTAAGACTCCTAATAAAAATGATATTGATGAAAGAAGAAATAGGTTTGTAATAGAAGCATCAAGAGAAATGACATTTGTGAATGATGTAAACAAGATATTTTGGAGAGAAGGAATGAAAACAACAATATATACCATTAAGTGAATATATATTACAAAAGGTTCAAACAAGAATCCCTATGAATTATGGTTTGGATATGCACCTTTAGTAAAATATTTCAATTTTTTTGGAAGTAAGTGTTACATAAAGAGAGATGATGATATTGGTAAGTTTAATGCAAGAAATGATGAAGGTATTTTTCTTGGTTATTCATTGAAAAGAAAATCTTATAGATGTTTTAATCAGACAACTAAGAAAATTGTTGAGTGTACAAATTTAAAAGTGGATGAAAAGTTTGGAGTTAAAGAGAGAATGGTGAATTATATTTTTGATGATGAAGAAGATGATCCTAAACTTGTTAGAGAAAATATTGAATTTTTTTTTGAGACTAACAATGATTTGCAAAATGATGTTCAAGTTTTTAAACAAAGAGAGGATCATAGATCCAAGTTAAGAGAAGAAGTAAAGTTGAAATAGAAAATTCCACACTGAATAAGAATTTTACAAAGAATTATCTTAAGAATTAGACTATTGGAAGAAAAGACAAAGAAGTGATGACAAGAAATAGACTACATGAGGAATTATGTTTGATTTCTCAAGTTGAATCAAAGAATGCAAATGAGGCATGCAAGGATGATCATTGGATTCAAGCAATGAAGGAAGAATGGGATTAGATTACGAAGAGTGAGACATGGGAATTGGTTCCTAGACCTAAAGAAAAGAATGTTATAGGAGCTAAATGGGTATTTAGATTTAAGATGAATGAACAAGGTGAAGTTGTGAGGAATGATGAAATATTGCTATGAAAATGGTATTCACAATAAGAAGGAATAGATTATGAAGAAAAATTTGCCCCTATTTCCAAATTTGTAGCAGTAAGAATGTGTTGGTATCTCTAAATATTGTTGTCTATTAGGGTTAAAAAATTAGTCATATACTAGGCAGAGTTAGATGGTCATCACTGCAACTAAGCTACTCTATATAGGTTGAGTCATGAGATAGACTTGTATATAAACACGTATATACTAAGCTCTATAGGAGATGAGAAAGTCTTTGGTCATCCAGTATTTTCAATGTAAGATGTGTCTAATGTTTAGCAAGTAGTTTGAGAATATTGATGTCGAGTTAGACAAAATTTCTCAAGCATAGTAGAGACTAAGTCTCAACAACATATATAGTAAATGCTGAGTATCAAAGATAGTAGGTGTTGAGCAACAAAAAATTGACATTCAAGTTAGGAATGATAGAAAATTTGAGGTAAGCTATTTTAGGCTAACATGGAAAAGGTTTTTAATACTTGTAGAGGTTGTTACATTATTTATTATACATTTTTATGACATGGATCATAGATCCCTATGTTCTCTTATGAACCAATTAGATGAAGAGGAAAAATAAGAAATCAAATAGAAAAATCTTTTTGAAATCTTTAAGTAGAGTAGATCTTAACCTATTTTGATATAGATTATGGGTGAAAGAGTATAGTGATAAGAAGGAATGAACAAGCTATTTGTGCGATCAAAAAGAAGATTAAGTGTGATAATGTGAGCATTAAATAAGAGACAAAGAGAAGACAAAGAGAATAGAGGAAGTGACCTAATCAAAGTAGTGAAGCATAAAAAGCCATACTAGATCAAAGATTAGATCTGATTGAAGAGAGGAGATCCAAAACCATCTTATCAAATTAGACTGAGGACCAAGTACTTACTATTGTTTCAAAACACATGCCCCATTTCCCCTAGAAATGGAGACCCCTAGTAATTTTTTTCCTACGAGGCTCCTCGTCTAAAGTCTTAGTCATTTTTGGACTTCCCTAGGAGCCTAGGTCAAACCCTAGTACTTGACTAGGGAAATTTGAAGAATCAAAAAATCTAGAAAGAGTGAGTTTTTGTGTTTATAAGTGCTTTAAGTGCACACATGTGCATGTGCGCTTAGTGCACACTAGTGCACTTGCACACATGTGCATGTGTGCTCAGTGCACACTACATCTCCTTTTGGATATGTGCACATGCAAAACTATGAAGGTGCACACCCATAGAGATGCATAAATGGATCAAGGTCTATATAAAACCCTAAAACCCTTTCTCTCTCATTTATTCTTTTTACTCTCTCCTTGTGTGCTCCTCTGCAAATCTACTCACTTCCTGCATAACACCAAGGCATCAAAACATAGGATCAACACTCAATGAAGGTGCATACATTAGCACCTCCATAAGGTGTGCTTTTGGAATTAAAAGAAAGAAAACTAGAATTAAAGAAGGTGTCCACATGTGTACCTCTCAAAGGTGAACATGTGCGTACCTTCCCCATCAAGACTTTAAGACATGCCTTTTAATTCACACAACTCCAAAGGAATTATAGAGGTGCATACATGTGCAAATACATAAAATGTGCATGTGTGCACCTATCTACTCACAAAAAGGTTAAAAGCCCAACTAAAGACTTAGTCTTGCACTAGTTGCACTATACAATATGCATGTGTGCACCTCACATAGATGCGCATGTATGCAACTACATAAAAAAGGCCATTTCAATGCTAAAATAGTGCACTTGCACACCTTTAAGGGTGCACTAGGTGCATTGAAGTGAATAGTAAAGAAATTTGGGGGGATTTTACTATTTTGATTGCATTCTTATTGATTTTGACCCAGTTTGGAGTCAATTAAGGTTTTTTTAGGAATGGTTTTTATCTTTTTGACTAATGTTTTCCTTTCTTATGTAGATAAGATGGCATCATCATCCTCTTCAATGGAAAAAAAGATAGCTCCAAAACTAGCAACATTCAAGTACAAAGGGGAACTAATAAAATCTAGGTTTCAAGATGGGCATGTTGAGATTAAAGACATAGAACATGTGCATATAGACTAGAATGTGTTCCTCACTATCTATAACAAACCTAAAGAAAAATATAGAATGGTGTCAGCACTCGTTCAACAAGGCCTTGTCAATGTGACATCACTTCCAACATTAGTCCAATCCTTAGAACTCATTATGACAGTTGTAGAACGTTATGTCACTGAAGAGAAGGTCATTAGGAGCATTATAAGAGAGGTAGTCTTGGACCTTCGACCTAGGAACATTGAGAAGGTATTCCAACTTCCAAGAAAAGATCAATACTTGAAAATAACCTACGATAGAGAAGAGAGCTGGTATGAAGAAAACAAAAAAGAGGCTAAAGAAATAGTTCAATCCTCTTTCCTAATTGACCAAACACTAGTGGGTTGCTGAGTTGATATGATAAGGTTGTATATGAAGGATGACATTAGATATGCAATTTTGATTTTGAGTAGAGTTATGGGAATTCTTGCAATAGGACACCTTCAGATATGGATGGTCCATTTCCTTGAAACCATCAGAATGGAAAAGATGCCAATTGATTGGGCTACCATCTTGAGTGACAACTTGTATGAGAAACTTGTAGCCATAAAATTTGATCCATGATTCTATATGAAATCATATTTGGTGTACTTACTAATGGATAGAACCAAAAACTACCCAGGCCTTTACAAGAAAGGGAGCATGTAGGATGCTAATGCTTGGCCCTATGTGGTATATCCACAATTGTGAAGAATAAGCTTCCACTATAAAGTGTGCAATATAGGGCTATGAATGATGAGTCCATCTTTGCAATCATTAGGTTTATAGAGGGTGATTATGCCAAAAGAATGTTAATAGAAGTAGCAACTAGGATCACAAAGATTGGTGCTTACTAAATTTAGTTTAAAAAATTCACCTATCTTAGGTAGTTGGTACTCTATCATGCCCAAAGATGCTCCCAAGATACCCATCTGATGGGCTAATTCTGCTGGAGATTATATGCCAACTTAGTTCCTCATTCAAAAGAGTGAGAAGACAACATAAGAAGACATTGGTTTGGCCCATCACAACTAGTGCTTTTGAGGTGAAACAAAAGAAAGATATTATTACCTTTGATTATGAGTGGGATCAATTTCCCTTAAAAAACTACAACTCCCCTCGCTCTTACTTTAACAATATTGCGATGGTACAACACTTGGTAGGGAGAGAGTTTGTACATGAGGATGCATTAGAAGATCACCAGATGAACACAATAGATGACCATGATTCTATATAAGGGACTATTATAGGATGACTCTATATTTAATAGAACATGTGATAAAGATTAAGATCCCTCTAAAGGTTGTGGAAAATGATACTAAAGATATCATTGATCCTTTATACAATAGGGAAAATATCTATGATTGGCAAATTATGAATTTAGAAATAGGGAGAGATGAGAATGCATATATAAATCATTAGGATAGACATATAGTCCAATTGATAAAGGAATGGATCAAGAAACCTTTTAGAATGCACTAAGTTCCTTAGGCTATTCCCCTACAAGACATAACTAGGCCAATCAAAGGAAAATGTGCTTTAGTCATAGTTTCAACCTTACCTTCTCAATCCCTATAAGGTCTAAAATGGTATGCCAGCATGAGAGGGAGGTTGAGTACTTTAGGGAAGATTAGGGCATTAACAAGAGGAAAATAGTCCTTCCATGGCTAGGAAGAAAATGGATCAAGTACAAGAACCTAAACAAGAATAGGTACAACCTAAACAAGTAGAGGCTCAAGCTAAGCCTGAAGCTCAAGAGTCCACACAAGAGCCACAATCACCTCCATAGCCAAAATAGGCAGAGGAAGAGAAGGTGGAGGAAGAGTAGGTAGATGAGTAGAGGGTACCACCAGTGGCAACACAAGAGAAAGAAGCCTCCCGCTTAGCTCCCCAAAAAAAAAGGATTGAATCAATTATGGTAGGAATACTAAGGAAGAGATTAAAGAAGACAAAAACTTTGTTCCTATAAGTACCTGAGACAATCCTAGAAGTAGAGGTGAATGAACAAAAAGGGAAGAAAATTTGATTTGCCCCCTTAATCCAAAGAACCCATTTGGCTAGGTCCATAGAGGAAGAGAGAAGAAGAAGCTCCATAGTGATACCTCCATTTTCTCCAAGGGAGCCTATCTAGGTATAGACATTAGAAGATGAGAAAAAATAATTGATAGATGATATGAAGGGAAAGAAATGGATGTCTTCGACCTCTCTAACTTTGAATTCATGCTAGTGGGCACTTAGATGGTGGGAGAGAAAATAATAGATACTCCCAAAAGTGAAACCTCAGGGGGGGACTAGAATCAATTTCCACCTCTACCTCAAGGACCTCTAGGAGCTTGACCACCACCATCTCAGGATTTGGCATTTTTGGATAAAGGTTTAGTGACTCCACTTCCTAAGCCTACATAAGAAGAAGACCAAATGACCAAGGAAGGGGAGCCCCAAAAGCTACATGTCAATGAAGTATTTGAGGAAGGGAAAATACTTGAAGAGCCTCAACAAATTCCTTAGGATAAAGAGGCTAGGACCTTATCCCAACCAAATACAAAGACTCAAACTAAAGATCTTTCTCGATAAGCGAAGACTCTAGAGAGGACTGATAAGGGAAATGATACTACAATAGAATTAACCTATTTAGCCAATTAAATATCTCCTACATGCACAACATTTACATGGTTGAAGAGGGAGGTTATATTTTTCCAAAAGAGGTAGCTAGACCTAAAAATTGAGGAGGGGATGAAGAAATTAGTAAAATAAATCAAGAAGCTCGGGCCACCTATGGGTGATGCACAAACACTAACCTCCACAACGAAGAACCAAGATTAGGACTTTCTTGCACATATATCCATTCCTCCTCCACACATTGACACTAAACAATTGACTCTTAAAGACTTCCAAATCAGGGAGTTCATGTTAGGAAGATCCATAGTAGACACAATCAAAGTGATGGTCACTATGGGTATGAAAGATATGTTCAAGCATATGGACCAATATGAGTCTAAGTTGATAGTACTATAAAAGAAAAATGAGATATTAAGAGGCTACATACGCGAAATTATGGGCCCAATTGAATTGGAAAATACAAAGCTCACTCTTGTAGAAATATTAGAGAGAAGAGGAATAGGTGTGTCATAGTTAGATACATTCTAGACAATAGCACACACTTCCAAGTCTTCCAAGATGACCAACATATTCTCTAGTTCATTATGTGCAATGACCTTTTCAAAGGATAGAAGATTGATGATACTCCCGATGATAAACCTCAAGATGATGAGCTAGAGGATGGAGATGAGATTATAAATTTAAAGACCAATAATATTCCTAATGGGATGGTAGAGTTGGAACATATTTTTGATCATGATGAATCAACACATAGTAAAAGAATTGTTGAAGAAAAGGGGATTGAAGAAGATGATCCATTTAATCTAGGTACAAAAGAATATCCTAAGATGGTGAGAATTGGAAAGGTGTACAACCCTCATGAATTATAAAGTATTCTTTAATTACTTACAAAATAAAAATATGTTATAGCATGGAGTTATGAAGAACTCAAGACATACAATCTTGAAATCATCACTCATGACATTTTATTCAAGGTTAATGCCAAACCTTTTCATCAAAGATAGAGACTAGTGAATCCCATAATTGATCCTTTGATAATGAAATAAGTCCAAAATTTATTTGATGCTAAAATTATCTTCCCAATCTAACATTCTACATGGGTTGCTAATTTGGTTCCAGTAAGGAAAAAGTATGGAGAAATTATCCTTTGTGTAGATTTTTGCACTTTGAACCTAGCTTCGTAGAAGGATAACTTCCCTTTTCCCTCACTTCATGAAACATTAAAAATTGTAAAAAAGTATTAATTGATGTCTTTTCTAGATGGATATTCTAGATACAACCAAGTGATGGTAGATGAAGAAGATAGGTTGAAGACTGCATTTACAAAAAAATGGGGAACCTTTACATACTGAAGGATGTCTTTTGGATTAATCAACACAGGAGCCACATTCCAAAGAGTGATGGATGAAGTATTCAAAGGGCTAATAAACAAAAGATAGTTATCTATATGGCTGACTTAACCATCTTTTTGAAAGATCAGAGTACTCATATTGCTGATTTGAGAAAAGTATTCCATTGATGTCAAAGGTATGGCATATCACTTAATCCCAAGAAGTGTTCATTCAGGGTCACAAAAGGAAATCTTCTCAGTCATATTATTTATGAAGTTTGTGTTGGAAATATAAGAGGAGTAACTAAGAGGGGAGGGGTGAATCAGTTACCACAAAAATATTTCCTAGATCCCTTAGATGTCAGTACAAAATAATCTTTAAAATTGAACTCTTTTGATGCTCAACAAACACATTGAAAATGCTATAACTCAGTAAATACTGAGAATGCTTGGCAAACACTTAACATGCAAATATTAATATGTTATCTATGATTACTTAATACTTTAACTTAGTTGCAAACACATAAAAGAAATAGGATGAGCACATTTGACACCAAGATTTAATTTGAAAACTCAATTTGGGAAAAACCACCAATTGCAACTAGTTATTGATTTTCACTCTTTTGAAGTGAGCCCTATTAGGATCCAACCCTATTAAAAGTTGTAAAACACACTGTTAAGAGTGACCTTGTTAGAGGATTTAATCACCCTATTAGGAGTGGCCTTGTTAAATGTCTTTAGACACTTCAATATAAATGCCACCTTGTTAGAGGGTTTACAAATAGCTATTAGGCCAAATCTATTAAGAGATTTAGATCACTTCTATAATGGTGTGAGAGTAACAATGATATAAAGCAACTAAATTATTGATTACAGATCTCAATTTTGGCTTGTATACTTGATCCTTCTTGATTGAATATACCTTTTCAGCTTCACAAGGATATTTTTCTTATCCTTCTAATTTACTTCCTCTTAGCATCATTAAATCTTCAATTATCTTCCATGCCTTTCACACTTCACACACATTCTAACCCTCAACTTTACCTTTTATTTATATCTTTCATTTTGTCAAGTCTACTCAGATATAACTTAGAATAATTAATATTAATCTTCTCAGTTGGCTAGAACCAACAAATAAATCAATTGAACTCAATATGCCAAAACCAAAAAAATCCTTCATTAGGCAAGCCTTCTTAGTAGACATTAAGTCATAAATGATTTTCTTGTGTTAACCAAGTGAACTCGATCAACACTGCATATTAACATAGTTCTTTTGGTAACCAAGAGAGCTCGGTTAACACTAGTTCCATCCAATATTTCCTTCATTAACTGAGTGATCTCGATTAACACTCATCTTCCATAGACTTTCCTTTTGCACCCAAGTGAACTCAACAGATACTATGTTCTAAATTGAACAATCTCTGGAATGCTTGGTAGCCACATAAAACTATCTATAATGCCTGAGTGAGCTTGGTATACTTTGATTGATAATGATATAACATTTTGGGTAACATCAAGGACAACACACAATTAATCAATTGTTTCAACAATCTCCCTCTTTGGCATTGATGGGAACATAACATGTCATAACACAATGACATGTTGAGTTATGACATTTTGGAGTAAGAAAAAAGTAAGGAATATATCCTTAGTTTCATTTAGATTCTCATCCATGAGAACTCCCTCTATCAGTGTGAATCCTTTCTATATTTAGTTTCTCCCTCTATCAAAAAACTTCTGTCTGCAACAACTTCTTCTGATAGAAAACTCTACCTTAGACCAAGTTCAATCTCCCTCATTGACATCACTTTACAAGATTTCTGGAAGAGAAAACTTCACCACAAAATTTCTATGAGATATGACAATAAAGTTCTCCCTCTTTGACATCTCATGCCAAAGACAATAATAAATGAATATCAATATAACTTAAAAACTATTTCATTTTTAATATGCCTTTGTCAATATTGCACCAACTTTAATTGATCTTCAACATGCTTTGGTTGATACATCACTAAACTTTAGTTAGTGAGCTTGAGATAGGGGAATGACCCCTAGCTTACCTCCTAGATACAAAAATGAATCATTAGGTAATGGTTTGGTGAATATGTCTACAATTTGTTCTCTTGTATTTACATATTCCAAACTAACTTCTTTATCTTGAACCAATTCTCTCAAGAAATGATATTTTATAGCAATGTGATTTGTTTTGGTAATGCAATACTAGTTTCTTTGATATATTAATTGCACTAGTTTTACCACAATATATAACTACTGGATCCTTGATCTCTATCTTCATACTTGCCATCAGTTGCTTGAACCAAACAATAATAGAACAATTGACTACTACTGCCACATATTTTGCCTCTGCTATGGACTAAGAGATGCACTTCTATTTCTTGCTTGTCTAAGACACTAGTTTATTACCAAGAAAGAAAGCTCCAGCTCTAGTGTTTTTTTCTATCATCAATACTTCCTACCTAATCAACATCTGTGAATACTTTTAAATCCAAATTTCCTCCTATTTTGTAGCATAAACCATATTCTTTAGTACCTTTTAGATATCTCAGGATTCTTCTGACTACCATCATGTAATTTCTTTGGGATTTGCTGAGAATCTTGCCACCATACCAACTGCTAATGCAATATTAGGCCTTGTATGCACTACATACTACAATTTTCCAATCATTGAACTATATGTGGTTTGATATACCTCTTTGGAATCATCATTTTTTAGAATGCTTATGTCCAGTAGATATAGGGGTTCCAACTAGTCTTGAGTCTTCCATTCCTTGATATATTTAGATTGAGTAATGTAGATACCATTTTTCTTCTACTAAATTTGCAATTTGATAAAGAATTTTATCTCACCAAACATACACATCTCAAATTCTTTACTCATTTCTTTTGAAAATGCCTTTCATAAGTCATCATTTCTTGTGAATAGAGTATCATCAACAAATATTTCTACCAACACAATCTTCTTGTCTAGTCCTTCTTTGATTTATAGACTATTGTTAACATTAGTTCTTTGAAAATTAATATGCATCAAGTAGTTATGAATTCTTTCATACCAAGCTCTAGGAGCTTGATTGAGACCATATAATGCCTTGTGTAATTTTTAGACCATGTCATTTTTGCTAGGATCTACAAAACATTCAGGTTATTCAATGTAGACTTCCTCACCTAGAATTCCATTCAAAAATGTAGATTTTACATCCATTTGATAAACTTTAAATCCTTTATGAGCTGAATATGCTAGTAAATTTTTAACACCTTCTAATCTTGCAATAGGAGAAAAAGTTTCACCATAGTCAATACCTTCTTCTTTAGAATAGCCTTCACATACTAACCTTGCTTTGTTTAACATGTAACATTTGCTACCAAATACTTTAAAGTAACTTACATTAGGTTTATAGCCATACCATAGTTCATAAGGAGTTTTATTTGAGTCTTTCTTCAACTGTACTCTATTCAAAGTATGAACTGTAGTGTTGATAGCTTCCTTCCAGTATTTGATTGCAACATTCTTTTCCATCATTAGTGTTCTTGCATAATCCATGATGGATCTATTCCTTCTTTCAGCTATGCCATTTTGCTGAGATGTAGCATGAGTTAGTACTTTTCTTTTAATTCCTTTTTGATGAATTCATCACCTCTATTTGATCTCAAACATTTTTACTTCTTTCTAGTTACTTTTTCTACTCTTCCCAAATACCACTTGAATTTTTGAAAATCTTCTGATTTTTCTCTTAGAGACATTATAGTCATCATTATAGAATACTCATCAATAAAAAGAATAAAAAACTTATCTCCATTGCAACTCTCTATTCCAATAGGTCCACATAAGTCTATATGAACAAGCTCTAATACTTCTTCAGAATTATAGTTCTTTCTTTTGAAACTAGTCTTTCCCATCTTACCAACTTGAATTTTTTGGATAGACCCATATCAGGTTTCCTCAAGCTACGGATATCTCTTACTCTTCTGTGTTTGCTTATTTTAACTAGATTATTAGAGTTTACATAACATAATCTTTTGTGCCATAACCAAATTTCTTCTACTTGAGAAATAAAACATAAAATTTCATTGAGATCAAGATAGAATAGGTTACATTTTTTTTGTTTTCCAGATCTAACTAGATTTCCTTTTTCATCTAGTAGTTTGGCCTTCCCATTCATGAATTTTGCCTTGAATCTAATGTTGTTCAACTGTGCCACACTCACTAGATTATGTTTGATTCCTTCAACCCACTAAGAATTATCACATATAAATTCATTGATCAATGTAATACATCCTTTTCCTTTTATGTAGTAAGGTTCATTATTTCCAAATCTCACATTGCCACCATCATAATATTCCATGTGCTCAAACTTTTTTTTGTCTCCAGTCATATGATGTGAGCAACCACTATCAATAATCCATGTATCATTTTTTATAACATGAGAGATAAATGTCATTTCATCTCTTTCATCATTAGATTCATATTTTACAACAATATATACCATTTCATCTTTACAGTTATCAGAATCTTTAGCCATAAAAAAAGATTTCTTATCTTTGTCCTTGTAGTTCTTGAATTCCTTCTTTCTTTTGTACTTATTTCCTTTCTTCTCATCCCTATTTTCTCTGTTTGGGAACCTAGCACCAATGTGACTAATTTCTTCACAAAAAAAATAATTAAAGGAATTTTACCTTTGTACTTTCCTCTTCCTTTGGAATATTTTCTTGCAAGTAGCACTCTAACAACTTCAAGATCACTATCACAAATTTCTTCTATTTCTCCTTCACTTCCTAATTGATTGGCCTTTGATTTCTTACTCTTTTTCTTGAGTGAGAGTTTGGCTTCAATTGTAGACTCAATACCTTCAGAACTAGGAACATAGTTATCATAGTTATCCAACTCAAAAGCTATCAATCTTCCAACTAGAGCATCTTAAGATATTTTTTTATTTGGATCACATCTCATCTCTTGAATAGAAGACACTCGAATTACATAGATAGGAAGAAGGTTTTTGAGTACCTTGCTTATAGCTATTTTATCATCAATGTCTCCTCTAGATGCTTTGATTTCACTCACACTTGCTTTGATTCTTTTCACATGTTTTGCAATGTTTTCATCTTCTCTCATTTTCATCTAATTGAAATGACCTTTGAGACTTTTTGCTTTAGCTCTTCTTACATTTTCATCTCCTCCATAAATGTCTTTCAGTTTGATCCACATTTCATGAGCTATTTTGTAGTATTTTACTTCATCAAATTCAACATAATTAAGAGAGATGCAATATCAATTATCATGGTGTTATGATTCTTCCTTTTAGCAATGTTTTCAACTGATAATGTTCTAGAAGGAGTCTTGTATTTAGTATCAAGATACTTACAACATGAACCACTAATAGTTGCTAGATGTAACTTCATAATTTGTTGCCATGCTGCAAAGTTGTCTTGTTCAACATGGGAATCTCTCTTCTGTAAGACATCCCGATCTTCAACTTAGGTCCTTGAAACCTTCTCTACAAGCACCAAAAGCTCTGATACCAATTGGTGGAAATATATGAGTAACTAAGAGGGGAGGGGTGAATTAGTTATGACAAAAATATTTCCTAGATCCCTTATATATTAGTACATAATAATATTCAAAACTTAAATCTACTGATGCTCGACAAACACACTTAAAATGTTGTAACTCAGTAAATATTGAGAATTCTCAACAAATACTTAACATGAAAAATTTATGATGTTCTCTATGATTACTTAATACTTTAACTTAGTTGCAAATACATAAAAGCAATATCATGAACACATTTGACACCAAGATTTAATGTGGAAACCCAATTTGGGAAAAACCACCAATTACAACTAGTTACTAATTTTCACTCTTCTAAAGTGAGCCTTGTTAGGAACCAATCATATTAAAGGTTATAAAACAAACTATTAAGTGTGACCTTGTTAGAGGATTTAATCACCCTGTTATGAGTGGCCTTGTTAGAGGTCTTTAGATACTTCAATAGAAATGCCACTTTGTTAGACGATTTACAAATAGCTATTAGGCCAACTCTATTAAGAGATTTAGATCACTTCTACAATAGTTAGAGAGTAACAATGATATGACCTAATTTAGATGCAACTGAATTGCTGATTGCAGATCTCAATTTTGGCTTGTATACTTGATCCTTCTTGATCAAATATACCTTTTCAGCTTCACAAGGATATTTTTCTTATCCTTCTAATTCACTTCGTCTTAGCATCATTAAATCTTCAATTATCTTCCATGCCTTTCACACTTCACACACATTCTAACCCTCAACTTGACCTTTTATTTATATCTTTCATATTGTCAAGTTGGCTTAGATACAACTTAGAATAATTAATATTCATCTTCTCAGTCAGCTAGAACCAACAAATAAATCAATTGAACTCAATATGCCAAAACAAGAAAATCCTTCATTAGCTAACCTTTCTCGATAGACACTAACTTAGAAATGATTTTCCTATGTTAACCAACTAAACTTGGTCAACACTACATACTCACGTAATTATTTTGATAACCAAGAGAGCTCAGTTAACACTGGTTCCATCCAACATTTCCTTCATTAATCGAGTGAGATTGGTTAACACTAATCTTTTGTAGACTTTCCTTTGGCACTTAAGTGGACTTGGTAGATATTGTCTTCTAAACTGAAAAAGCTCTAGAATGTTCAATAGCCATTGAGTGAGCTTGGTATCCTTTGACTGATAATGATATGAAATTTTGTGTAACATCAATGACAATACACAATTAATCAATTATTTCAATAGTTTGGATATACATTGATCCTACAAGGATAGAAGCAATTCTTAATTTGTCACCTCCTCATAGTCATAAAGAGTTGAAATATTTCTTTAGTAAGATCAATTTTGTGTGTAAATTTATTAGTGGATTTGTTGAGATATTATTCTCTGTCAATGACTTGTTGAAAAGGGAGAAAAAATTGAATGGGTCCCTAAAATAAAGAAATCTTTTGAAGACATCAAAGTAGCCATCTCTATGGCTCCTATACTAGTAAGTCCAGATTATGACTTGCCTTTGAAAATCTACTCCTTTGCTTCAAGAAAATTCATGTGCTAGGATTCTCACTCAAAAGAAAGACAAAGAGGATAAAAGACCTATTGCATTCATGAATTATCTATTAAAGAACACTAAATCAAACTATTCCAATCTTGACAAACAATCCTTCATTCTAATAAAGAAAGTCAAGAAATTCTGTCATTACATACTCAGAAGCAAGGTATATGCAATTGTGCCAGATCATGCTGTTAGAACATTACTGATGCAGAATGAGTTTGGCAAAAAATGAGGAAAATGGATGACTATATTGCAAGAGTTTGATTTAAATATTCAACCAATGAAGTTGGTGAGAGGACAAGGACTAACTAAGATGATAGTTGATAATGAGATCAATGTAGACAATGAAATCAAATTCGATGAAGAAATCAACACTGACAATCAACAAAAGATCATAGTGTCTCAAGTGGATATTAATCAACAAATAGTCACATATGTATGGTATCAAGATATTGTCTATTATCCTTTGCAAAATCAATACCCTAACTAGACAAATAATTCCCAATGTAGAGGACTCAAGATGAAATGTGAATCCTATATGCTTCAAGATATACAAATTTATAAAAGAAACCACGAGGGAATTTATTTAAAGTGTTTGGGATGCAAAGAAACAAAAGAGGTTTTGAAATAAATTTATAATAAATATGGCACAAGACATGGATCAATAGAGACTAAAGCCCACATGATTTTCAGATTAGGTCACTTTTGGCCTACCATATTCAAGGATACATTCAAGCATGTATGTTCTTGCCACATTTGTCAGACAAGTGTTAATAGAGAGAGACATCCAACTATGCCACTATAACTAGTGTGTGAATTACACCATTTTTTCAAGCGGGGGATGAACTTTATAGGACTTGTAAGCCCACCATCATCTACATGAAATATGTTCATCCTCATAGATATATACTATTGTACACACTAAATAAAAGATACAACTTTTTGAAATTGTATATCAAAAGTGGTTACTACTTTCTTGGAAGAACACATTGTCACAAGGTTTGGTGTGACATTCTTCTTGTATGGTATAATTGATCATCTTTTGCGTCAATCTTCCTTACCCAATGGGAATTAGACAATTATGTCATAATCAAGTTCTCATCTAATTACTATCCCCAAGGGAATGGTGTCACTAAGTCCACTAATAAGAACTTGATCACAATGATAAAGAAATTGCTACTAGAAAACCCATAAGATTGGCACACTCAACTAAAATATGCATTACGGATGGACGTAATCAAGATTAAAAATGTTTTGGGGACATCTCCATATCTACTCATCTATAGATATGAATCCATATGCCCCCTCAATCTTAGGATTCCATTTTTGACATTAATGAGGGGGTATGCTGAGGATGCTAATAGAGTTCAAATCAAATTATTGAATCTCTTGGAATTCAATGAGAAATAGATAGTTTCTTTAGAGCATAAGGAGAAAAATCAGGTTGTCATGAAATGATGGTTTGATAATTAGGCCACAATCAAATCTTTTAGAATTTTTGACCTTGTTCTCCTTTGGGACAAGGCAAAAGAAAAGTTGGACAATCACACTAAGTTTCAAATCTTGTGGATTGTCCCTTATGAAATTGTAGAGATTTTGGGAGAAAACATTTTTAGGATAATTTCTGTACAAGGGGAATTGGTCCCATTACTAGTCAATGGTTAGTTTATGAAACATTACTTCAAGGTCTAAAAGCAGAAAAAATTTCAAAAAAAGTAAAAATAAAAAAATATTTTTTGCAAATGTGTTTACTTTCAGTTGTGTGTTTATTTCAAATTGTGTGTGTTGGTGTTTGAAAAAGTTGTAGGTTTTCAATTATCCCCATGAGAACATGACACATCTAGGGGCAGCTAACTCCCATTATCAACATATCATTTCAGACACAAGGCCAACTATAAGGCTTGACCCTTCTTCTACTTTAGGCTCTGCAAAACCTAGGTGGGTGAACCTCTTTAGATCTGACATATGGAACCAGTGTAATAAACATAATCAGGATTTATGATAGCAGATAAAAACCCCTAATATCTCCTAATGGCTTATGAAACAACACAGATTCTACAATAGCTAGGTGCAAACCTATATTATTCATAAATTGAGTGAGGGTTTAAACTTTTATGTCCACTTCAACATGAAGGGAAAAAGGATTGATTTATATTGAGAAAAGACAACATGTCCAATATGTAGCAAAAACTTAGTGATCCTATAAATGACTAGTGCCTTATCCATTAGGGCAATCTTATACTTTAGAATTATGCATCCTTGAACATTAATCAACATATGGCATATGTTGAGACATTCATGTTCAGTCTGTTCACTTTATGAATTAGACAACAATATCCAATATAATTCCATATTTTCACACATCCTTCTTAATGAATCTGTAACCTTGTTTGAAACCACAAGCAATTATATGACTCCTTGAGTCAAAGGCAAGCAAACTTCAAACATACAACTAGGCAATTGCAAATAGGTTCAAGCTCTTTTTTCTTGAACATATAAAATTACAAATTCAACAAGAAAGGAGACATAATTATATTGAAATTCAAAACCTTCTGCACATTGTATTTATCTCCTTGAAATAAGTACATTAGGAATGCATAAAACAAGATACAAGATCACACTATTATATCATAACTATCAATGAAATCCATATGCTATTCATACAAGATATGCTGGTTGTGTGGCTTTCACAGCCTGAGCAGAGCTCCAAGAACTAGAAATTGAAAACCAACCAACAACCCTTTCTCTAGCCCTGGGATCTCAAGTTAAATACTGTGAGATGCAACAAGCTTCAGGTGTAGAGAACTGACAAGTGTCCCTTACAAAAGATATCACAAGTTTATAAAAGAAAAAGAAGAAGAATGATTAACAGAACATCACGTAGATCAAATATTCCCCTGTAGGCTCCTTTCTATTACAACTTTTTGCTGATTCGGCTCTACCACTGATTTTTTGTGTGTGCAACTCCTAAGACCACCCCATCAATGACAAAATCAACACTAAAAATTATGCACTATCCTAGGCCCGTGGGTTTTGTCAAGATGACTACTGAATGAGAATCATCTTTACTTCCCACTCTTTACTGATCATGCCAGGCTTGAAAAATAATAGAATCATTACTTAGCATGTAGTATAGAAGCCGAAAAACAATGTGGCTATTAAAAATAAGAAAATAGGGATCCTCTGATGCCCAGCCATGTCTGCTTCCTTAACCAACTTCCTGCCAAAATTTTCCATCCACTGACACAAGAAGGGGGTACGCACACAAAAAATGAAAAAGACTATACCTAAGGGTATAAAATCTTCCTCACCCTCTTCCAAAACTATGCATAGGGTCTCAAATATTCCTGCTACCCTGGCATCAAACTAAGATGGTTTGAAAATTTGTTTAAAAGATGATGTTACTGCTAAAAAGGTTGTTAGCTTACCAAGTCTATTCCTTGTTCTTCTTACCACCTTGGTGACTTGACTATGACACTTGATTACTAGCTTTCCTCTATCAAAAAACCATACACAGCATATGAAGCTAACCATTTTACTTTGCGAACCATCCTTTGAAAATAAATAAATCATTTTTCAAAATATCAGTGCCCTAGAACCAATTACTCTTAACAAGCAATCCTTTCGCTATCCATACCGTCAGACTTAGTGAAATCTTTAGAAACATCTTTTGAATAAATCACCAAGATTAAAAAATGTAGAGACTATGGTATACAAACTTACTTGAAGCTTTTTCTTTTTATCTCTATAACTCTACAGTTTATCCTTGAGCCAACTACTTGACACTCATGCCAAATTGATCTCAATCCTAGTAGTAATTATTTTCGTTCAGAGGTAACTCATGAATTTCTACTTGTACAAGTTGAAATTGGAAAAATCTTACCTGTTACACTCTGTTCTTCACTTTCACATGCAAAGGTTTTCAAGTCTCATTAATGTACAAAATGACACCATCTTCAATAGTAAAATATGAGTCGTCGATCTTGAAGATCTTACAAGTCAAAACTGTGAGCATGATGACTTCAAAATCCACTAGACAAGCTGGTTCGAAATAACCCAATCATAATTAGCCATGTGTGCAATTCCTCTTTTAGTTGGCGCTTCTTGCTTCTAAGAAATGCAAATGTGCAAGACCCATAGATCTGAATTGAATCAATGACCTGAGTCTACCCCACGTGTCAGGCTTGTGCATTCCCTCATTTCTTATCTTGCGAGCATCTTCAAAAAGTGAAAATGCGCAGGTCATTAATTTGACTAAGATCAATGGTCGAGAAAGATTTGTGTAAGCTCATAAGGCAAGAAATTATATCACTAGGGACACGTGTCTTTATGACACATTCTCACTTTCCTTAATCTCCCTGCATGTTGACAAAGCAAGCCAGCACCCTCCATCAATCTAAAGAAGATCAATGGTTGATGGGAAACTGCTCAATAACCATTGCACTATTCCTTTATCATAAAACACATGGCATTTCAAAATGGCATGACTTGGTCAATTGTGATATGTGTCCACAACCTGTTTACCCAAATTATTAAAAATATATTGAGATTAAACAATGCTAGCAAATGCTAGCCCTTGATGCTGGCTTAAATCGACGGTGATTCAAGATTTCAATATTTGGCGGCCCACTAAAATGATCCTGACCAATTAGAAATCACCTTTCAATGCATGTGCTCTAACAAACCTGACCGCGACATTCAAAACTTTGGTGCCCATGACATCGTTACTTCCACGCTTGGTCCCACTATGCCACACATCACAAAGTGGTATTCTCACAATGTTTATCTATTGTGCATCTTGAAAATGTGGGTATGCTTCATCCATTGATCTCTCACAAGTCGACGATGTTTATGACTTGTCCTCTTCACTCGTACGAATACCACCTTGTGTCTTCACAAGGGATAGATGTCACTTATGCGCTTGCCCACTTTGTTTAAACCATGCTCATCTTCATCTTGTAGGAAAGCGACATTCGTTGATCTATCTTAAATCAATGGTGAGTCAACCTTTGAATTATCTTGGACCCACGTGATCAGACTGTACTACGTGCCCTCTTCGCGCTTCCCCATATTTTGTAACAACCTCGCATCTCAAAAATGTAGGAATGCATGGTCTGTCGATCTGACCAAGATCAATGATCACTGAGACTTGCATGGTAAGTTTGAAATGCAACTCTTTTTAGATTTAAAACCATGTAAACCATGATTACCTTAAGCTTAAAATAGATTTAATCAAAACATTATTTCATACTTGCTTAAGGTTTAAAAGGCATGCCCTGAGCAAGAATTTGAGAAGGGGCTAAAGGATTTCAAAAGATGTGGTAAAATTGCATAAAGTAATAGGTTCTTGACTGGATTTTGCATATTAATTGGGGTAGAAAGCAGATTTAGGATTGGTTCAAAATAAGACTTTGTCAAATAACTCAGAATGACAAATTATCATCATGGAACATTTAGGCAAACTGAATGAAAGGTGTCAGAAACATTGAACACCTTAAGGGTTTTAAAGGCATAGTCAATTACACAAGCATTTATGGGGCTTGATTTATCAAAATCTGAAAAGGGACTAAAAATGAAGCATGTAATTTTTCATCCCAATAGTGTGTTTTCTTTAAAAGTTGTGTTTGTCAGTTTTTGTCAGTCTAGGGCTTAGGTGCAATAAAAAATATTTCTTGATGCATCCAACATATCATTCTTTTTGGTTCTGACTTTAGGGAAGAGTTATTTCTTTATCAAAGAATTCAAATGATTAGTTTCTTGTACCAACTGAAAAATAGATATGGCTTGTAGTTGTAAAGGAAATTCAGTCTTAAAATCAAAGTTGCAAATTGATAGCTCTCGACACTTTATGGTCTTTAACTATTGAATATCTTAGATATTTTCAAATCTAGATTGACAGTAGTGAGGGATTATCTGTTAGAGTAAATAATTATTTATTTATTAATTATTTATTCTATTTTCTTAAGCTTACTTAGGTAAATGCATTTTATTTATTAGTTGTAGTCTAGGAGTTAGCTATAAGTTGTTGACAATACGGGAGTTTGTTCTTTCCCAAGTCATACTTATCCTCTCAGCTTGTTCGAGGACTTTCCACCTCATGTGGATGTATGCTTAGTTGTCACACTTATCTCTTAGCATCTTCTAGCTTGTTCTAGGAGATTCTTTGAGCTCTTTATATTCGAGCTCCCTCATTGTATTTCACAACAACTCACAACGCATTCTCATTGTAAATACAATTTCATTATTTTGCATTATTTCTCTCTTACGTCTGTTTAGGGTTTTTCCCTAGCTCCATGCTCTTCTCTCCTTAGCTTCCTTTTGACAAGTTATTTGCATGTAGGTGATCTTGGGCATCTTTGGAGTTGGATTTCATCAACTCCAACATGGTATTAGAGCTTCCCTACTACTACTTTGTTGAAGGTTTTTTTTGAAGCCGTGATTTGAAGTCACAAACCCTAGTTTGTTAGTGCATTTTTTCTTCAAATTAGGGGGATAGAAATTTTTTGGAGCACATTGGGCCCAAACGGACGCTACCATTGGATTCAGAAGGCATTTTTCAACTAGGATCCATATAAAATTGTTGATTTTGGAGATAGGGGTTTGAGAGGCAAGTTTTTTCTTGTTCAGGGGCTTTTCGTATGGACTGTACAGACGCATAGGGTTTTAAAAATACAAAAAAAAATTATAGGGCACACCATCGAGCGGCCACCACTGCACCACCCAGTAGCTGCCCGCTTGAGTTCTTCCTTCTGCCACCTGAGCTATTCCCAGCCACCGCTCGGTCCTTCTGACAGTGGTGCCACTGGAGTTTGTTGCTATTTAGGCCCTCTCCATTGTGGCATGTCTTTGCTCTGATTTTTTGTTCGCCACTCCACCGGTGCTTTTCAACCCAATCACCATTAAAGCTCCTCTAACCCACATTAGCATACAGTGACCAACCAGTGCTTGACATATGGTTCTAGCATGGATTTTTTGGACTGTTGGCATTTCTAGTCTAGTTTGTGCCCAGTCAGCATGACTGCAACTTGGCACATTTTCATGGTGACACGTGGTAGGTGTGCAATGTGGCACTTTTCCACGTGCACCTTACCACGTCACACTTGCTGATGTCACCACTACCATGTGGGCTCCTTTTTTGCTGTGATGACCTTCAAGCTGTCAAATTTTTGCTCATGAAATGCTGACATCAATATGACATCAGCACTACATCACCACTTGCACATCTCTTAGGTCCTTTTTGACCTACTCTTGGTTTTTTGGCCATAACTTGAGCATATAGAGGTATTTTTCTAATCCGAAAGAAGCGCCAAAAAGTTAGTTCCAAGATGGAGATGTTGGTGTAGGTATTTTTAGTGTTGATGTAGTTTTATTGCCCTTTTTTTAGTTGAAGTCTAAAGTTATGTTTTTGACTTCAACTTACATATCTTTTGCGTCCCATGTCATTTTTCTGAAAATGTTATATTTTTGGCAAGCTGGTTTTGTCATTTTTTTAGAAATGTAGTCATTTTTCTTAGATTTTGGCCCATGATCTTTCTATCACATTTTTGGCATTTTTGCTCTATGGTTGATATCTTGGGTGTTTTAGATTCGAGGATCATTTTCTTGGCATGGTTTCTTTTTTTTTGGGTTGTACTTTCTTTTGTGTAAATTTTTTCTTTTTTTTGATCACTGTAGACATCATTTTTAAGCTCTTATCTATACGCACTGAGATAAAGTGTCACTTTTGCACTTCAAGTTCATGAACATTGTTTTGAGTTAGTTATAGATGCACTATTTTTATAAAGCACCATGGGGGAATAGTTGTTTGCTATTTTAGGACTTCTCCCTTTGTCAAGTGAGTGTCCCTTCCACGACATTAGCTCCATGTAGCATCATTGTGACCATGTCTTTATAGGTGCTTGTACCTCTTCCTCTCTCGTCATTCTTGGTTTGTTTGTAGGAGACTTTGGCCCACCTTCTAAGTTGCCTATCATCTCACCCTGTCTGCTTAAGGGGGGGTGTTACAGTAAATAATTAATTAATTATTAATTATTTATTCTATTTACTTAACCTTACTTAGGTAAATGCATTTCATTTATTAGTTGTAGTCTATGAGTTAGTTATAAGTTGTTGACAATACAGGAGTTTGTTCTCTCCTAAGTCATACTTATCCTCTCATCTTGTTCGAGGACTTTCCACCTCATGTGGATGTATGCTTAGTTGTCACACTTATCTCCTAGTGTCTTCTAGCTTGTTCTAGGAGATTCCTTGAGCTCTTTATATTCAATCTCCCTCATTGTATTTCACAACAACTCCCAATCCATTCTCATTGTAAATACAATTTCATTGTTTTGCATTATTTCTCTCTCATGTCCATTTAGGGTTTTTCCCTAGCTCCACGCTCTTCTCTCCTTGGCTTCCCTTTGACAGGTTATTTCCATGTAGGTGATCTTGGGCATCTTTAGAGTTGGACTTCATTAACTCCAACATTATCTAAACTTTTTGTTTTAGACAAAGGGTCTCTTCAATGAACTACTAAGATCATTGTTTAGAATGAGAGTTTTCCAAAAGTTTGATAAAAGAGAAATGCAAGAGTTATCAAACTAAACTAAAAATCTAGGAAAGGACACCAATGCCTTGGATACATAGTTTAAGCATGGTTAGGGTATAGAAGAAAAAAAATAATTACAAATGGGGTTCAAAATAAAGATTCCAAAAGATCCAAAATGTAATCAGACAAAGGGGATATGCACTCCAAAATGGTTATCCACCCTCTATATAAAGCACTCCAAGGAAGTATCAACTGGAAACACTCAAAGTCCATGAATAAAATCAAAAGATATTACCATGGACTCAAAATAGAAAAATTGATAACTCGTGAAGAGCCCTTAGAACAAATTCTCTCATCTAATTAGACTGTGATTGATAAATAGGTTTTACAAGGATTCCTGATGAATGAATTGGTGGAGTAAAAGATTGTCTCCAAGTTGCTAGATGCTCATGATAGACTACACTTTGAGATGTCAAAAGAAATGAGTACATTGAGGACACATTGAGCTTGAAGATTTGAGATTATGAAGTTTTGACTATCAAGAAACTTGAAAGCTACTTGAAGTGTTTAGAATTTAGTTGTCATTTGATACATATCAAAAGAATGCTTACTAATGAAGAAATACCTTTGTAATTTATTTCCTTTTTGTTGGGGCTATTTGTTGTGGTCTCATAATGCATGCCTCATTTCTCCTAGAAATAATGACCCCCTAGTAATTGTTTTCCTACTAGGCTCCTAGGCTAGAGTCTATGTCACTTTTGGACTCCTACAAGAGTCTAGATCAAACCCTAATACCTAAATGGGAAAGTTTGGAGAATTAAGAAATATGGGAAAAGTGAGTTTTTTTATTTAGGAGTGCTTTAAGTGTGTACTAGCACACTTTCATAGATGTGCATGTGCACACTTGAAAACATGCACACATGTGCATGTGCACTCATTGTGCGAGTATACATTGCATCTCCTTCTAGAGATGCACACATGCACATGTGTGTACCTTTGGATGGTGTGCACCTATGAAGGTGCATACCCATGGAGATTCATAGTGGGCCTAGAATCTATACAAGACATTGAACCCCCTTCTCTCTCTCATTTTTTTCCACACTCTCTCCTTGTGCACTCCTCAACCAATCTACTCACTTTTTACATAACACCTACGCATAAAAACACAAGCTCAACACTCAATGAAGCTATGCACATGTGCACCTCCATGAGGTACACATGAGTGCACCTCCACTCATACTTCCAACCTTTGCACATTTAAAATCTAAAAAATCTAAAAAACCTAAAAGGAAAGCCACCTAGACTTAAGGAAAGTGCGCACATGTGCACCTCCCCCATCAAGACTTTAAGACATGGCTTCTAATTTACAAAACTCCAAAGGCATTATAGAAGTGTACACATCCTCAAGGTGTGCATAAACACACCTCTATGATCAAAAAAGAAGTTAAAAACCAACTAAAGACTTAGTGTCTTCCTAGTTGCACTACACACATGCACGTCTCACATAGATGCACATGTGGGCAGGTGTGTAGTTGAACACAAAAGGCAATTTAGAGGCTAAAGTAGTGCACCTACACATATGCAAGGGTGTGTTAGGTGTGCTAAAGTGCACAATAGTGAATTTTGGGGGGGATAGATGCACATGTGCAGGTGTGCAATTGCACACAAAAGGCCATTTAGAGGCTAAAGTAGTGCACCTGCACGTATGTAAGGGTGTGTTAGGTGTGCTAAAGTGCATAGTAGGGAATTTTTGAGGGATATATACAGACATATGTAGGTGTGCAATTGCACACAAAAGACCATTTAGAGGCTCAAGTAGTGCACCCACACATATGTAAGCGTGTGTTAGGTGTGCTAAAGTGCACAGTAGGGAATTTCGGGAGGACTTGACTATTTTGATTGAATTTTGACTGATTTTGACCTATTTTGGAGTCAATTAAGGTTTTTTAGGTCTAGTTTTTAGCTTTCTAAATAATATTTGTCTTTCTTGTGCTAATAAGATGACATCATCATCCTCTTAAATGACAAAAAAGATAGCTTTGAAACTAGTAGAATTTAAGTACCAAGGGGCACCAAGGAAATCTAGGTTTCAAGATGGGCATGCTAAGATTAGAGATGCAAATATTTTAAAATAACATATGATAGGGAAGAGAGGCGGTATCGGGAAAATGGAAAAAGAGGCCAAATAAATAGTTCAATCCCTTGCCTTGAATGACTGAACACTAGTGGGAAATTGAGTTGGTAAATTTTATATGACAAGGGGTATATGAAGGATGACATCAGATATGCAATTGTGATTTTGAGAAAAGTTATGGGACTTCTTGTAGTAGGATAGCTTTAGATATGGATGGTCTATTTCCTTGAAACCATCATAATGACAAAGATGCCAATTAATTGGGATACCATCTTGAGTGATAACTTGGATGAGAAACTTGTAGCTATCAAAGATAATCCATGATTCTATATGACATCATATTTGGTGTACTTACTAGTAGCTAGAATCACAAAATACCTAGGCCTTTATAGGAAGGGGAGCCTGCATGATGCTAATGCTTGGCCCTATGTGGTATATCCACAATTGGTGAAAAAGAAGCTCCCACTGTAAAGTGTGGAATAAGGGTGGTGAATGAAGGGTTCATCTTTTAAATAATCAAGTTCATAGAGGGTGATTATGCCAAAATGATGTTAGTAGAATTAGTGTCAAGATCACAAAGATCGATGCTTACTACATTCAATTTTTAAAAAAAACACCTATCTTAGGGTAGTTGGTACTCTATTGTGCCCAAAGAATCTCCCAACATACCTTTTGGATAGGCTAATCCTACTATGGATTGCACATAAACTCAAATTTGCATACAAAAGAGTGAGAAGACAACATTAAAATGCATGGGTCTAGTCCATCACAATTGGTGCTTTTGAGGTAAAATAAAACAAGATATTATCATGTTCAATTCTGAGTGGGATCAATATCCCTTGGAAGAGTACAACTCGACTCACATGTACTTTGAAAATATTAGGATGGTACAACACCTATAAGGGAAACATTTTGCATATGAGAATGCATTAGAAGATCGCCGGATGAACAAAACACATGATTACAATGTCTGTATAAGGGACTAGTGTAGGATGACTCTGTATTTAGTAGAACATGTGCTAAAGATTAAGATCCTTCTAAAGGCTGTCAAAAAGGATAATAAATATATCATGGATCCTTTACAAAAAATGGATAGGATCTATGACCAGCCTATAATGAATGAAAAAATAGGGAGAGATGAGAATGCATATATAAATCATTGGGCTAGACATATAGTCCAATTGACAAAGGAATGTATTAAGAAACCTTTCAGAATGGATCTAGTCACTCGGGCTATTCCCCTACAAGCCACAACAAGGTCAATCAAAGGAAAATGTGCATTAATCATAGTGCCAACCTTCCCTTCTCAATCCCCAATAAGTCTAGAAATGATGGACCAACATGAGAGGGAGGTTGAATACTTTAGGGCTGATCAGGGAACCAACAAGAGGAAAAGAGTACATTCCAAGGCTAGGAAGAAAATAACTCAAGGCAAAGCACCTCAACAAGAATAGGTACAACATAAAAAATAAGAGCCTCAAGCTAAGCCTAAAGCTCAAGATCCTATACAAGAGCCACAAGCATCTCCACAACCAAAATAGGTAGAGGAAGAGTAGGTAGAAGAGTAGAGGGTACCACCAGTTACAACACAAGAGGAAGAAACCTCCCCATCACTCCCAAAAAGGAAAAGGTTCAATTTACTATGGTAGGAACATAGAGGAGATTAAATAAGAAAAAAACTTAATCCCTAAAACTACCTGAGATAATTCTAGAAGTGGAGATAGAAGAAGGGGAGAAAATTGAATTTTTCCCCTTGAGCCAAAGGACCCACTTGACTAGGGCCACAAAGGAAGAGAGGAGTAGAATCTCCATAGTGACACCTCCATCTACTCTAAGGGAGCCTATCCAGACATCTAAATTAGAAGATGAGCGAAAAAATGGATAGATGGTATAGAAGAGCAAGAAATTGATGTCTTCAACCTCTCTTACTCCAAATTCATACCAATGGGCACTGAGATGGTGAGAGAGGAAATAAGAGATACTCCCACAAGTGAACCCTTAGGAGAGGATTGGAATTAATTGTTGCCTCTACCTCAAGGACCTTTGGGCATTCCACAACCATTGTCTTAGGATTTAATTTTTTTGGATAAAGGTTTAGTGACTCCACATTGTGACCCTACACAAGATGAAGAACAAGTGATCAAGGAAGGGGAGCCCCAAAAACTACATGTCGATGAAGTATCCAAGGAAGGGAAAATACTTGAAGAGACTCAAAAAATTCCTTAGGATACATAGTCTAGGACCTTAGCCCAACTAGATACATAAAATCAAATTAAGGATCTTTCTGAATAGGAGAAGACTCTAGAGAGGGTTGATAATGGAAAGGAGTCTACAATAGAACCAACCTCTTTATCCAAGTATATTTCTCCCATTGGCACCACACCAACATGGTTGGAGAGGGAGGTTAGGTTTTTCCAAAAGAGGTAGCTAGACCTAATAGATGAGGCATGAATGAAGGATTTAGTAAAAGAAATCAAAAAGCTTGAGCCACCAATGGGTGATGTGAAACATTGGCTTTCATAATGAAGAAGCAATATAAATATTTTCTTCCACATATAGCTATTCCTCCTCTACACACTAACACTAAAAAAATAACTCCTAAAGACTAACAAATAAAGGAATTCATGTTGGAAAGACACATGATAAAGAAAACCAAAGTAATTATCACTACAGGTATGAAAGATGTGTTCAAGAATATGGACCAAGATGAGTTTGAGTTGATAGCACTATGGAAGAAAAATGAGATACTAAGAGGCTATTTGCATGAAGTTATGGGCCCAATCAACCTAGAAAATATAGAGATCACTCTTGTGGTAGAATTAGAGAGAGGAGCAGAGGTGATATAGTTAAATCCATTTTTGGAAGCATGTCAACAATTGGTTGAAAATTTTGAAGAGAAAGATTTGCATATAATACATGGTAGTTTGAACTTGTCGCACCACATCCAGTTAGGAGATGACAAGTTGGTTTCCATAGTGAACCCAAATTTTGGGCTAATGGATAAAGTACATACTTGGGCAAATGACCTCGAGGCTCTAAAATCAATCAAAGGTCAAAGGTATCAAATATTAATGGAAGTATATATTATTGAGGAGCTATACAAGCTTGATGACTAGATAGAGAAGATATTAGCCAAAAATAAAGTAATAAAAGGATTAGACCAGAGATTTGGGGGATCAAGGATCAAAATCAAGAGAAATTTTTGGAAGTTGAATGGTACTACAATGTTGCTTTCCTTAAGATTTCTAAAGATGAAGCTCAGACCAAACTTATTGTCATGCAAAAAGTTGTCTTGAATTTTTTAGGAACATTTGAAGATACTTTGTTGCATGAAGACATAAGAGACACATTCAATATTGAAGAGGTATTGTTGGAGATGGATACCAAACTTGAGGATTTTGTGACAACATGGATAGAAGTTAGCAACTACTGAAAACTAGTAAAGGATAAATATGGGGCTTTGGATTTTCTAGATGCTACCCAAGTGGCAGAAATAATAGAGAATTTTAATAGAAAACATCTAGACATCATTTTGGTATAAAGGGGAAGAAAACCCAGATGCTGAGAATTTAGTTTTGACAATTAGAAGAATTTTGGATTTTTGAAATCTATCACCAAGGTGCATAGGTGCACTATTCATAGAGGTGTGCCAATAGTTTTGAATAAGAAGAAATACATTGATAGTTAACTAATAGTTCCTAATTTAGAGCATTCCATGTACCAGATACACATTGTGATGACAATTTAACTCCCATAAGTGTCTAGAGAAGACCGAGCTTGCATTTTAGAGCTTCTATAGACTCCTAGATCATGTTGCAACTACATTCTTCTTATCTTCTCATTTTTTTATTCATTTGTGTCATGTAAAGACTCATGCACCCATTAATGAATATAAATCTTTGTGTTATGTGATTACTTTTCATGCATATGATTGATAGACTAGATCTATATGTTATTACAATTTGATTTTATGCATGTAAATGGATATGATATGATAAATGTGGTCAATGCACTATGAGTTTCTTAAAAGGTAAAAATTGTTAAAGATCATGATTCACCCCCCTCTCAGTATCTTAGTTTCCAATTAAGACTCCCAACCAAATGTTCTTGTCTTATGCAACAAGTAAGAAGTTCAAAGTGTATCGAATGGATGTAAAGTCAATATTTCTGAATGGAGAACTTGAAGAAGTCTACATTGAGTAGCCTAAACTATTTTATTTGACATAAAAAAAATATATGGTATGAAAATTGAAGAAAGTAGTGTATGATCTAAAACAAGCACCTAAAACTTGGTATGCAAGGTTGGACAGATATTTGTCAAAACTAGGATTTTCTTAAGGTATGTAAAATAGTAAATTATATTTGAAATAAATTGAGAATGTATTGTTGATCATAGTAGTATTTTTTGATGGAATAATATTTGGAGGCAATGATGAAGCAAGTTATAAATTTTCTCACAAAATAAAGAATGAGTTTGAAATGAGTATGATTGGTGAGTTGAAGTTTTTCTTGGGTTTATAAATTTTATAGATTAGTGATGGTGTTTTCTTATCACACAAAAAATATTTGAAAGATCTATTGAAAATATTTGGCTAAGAAAATTGTAAGCTTGTTGGTACACCTATGGTAATTAGTCACAAGTTATCTAGGAAAGATGAGACACCTACAATTGAGAGAAAGAAGTATATCTATATATGAATGGAGGTTTGTAATATCTAACCCACACTAGACCAAATATAGAAAATGCATTTGGGATAGTGGAAAGATTTCAAGATGATCCTAAATAATCACACTATGCAATAGTAAAAAGAATATTTAGATATTTAAAGGGTACATTAGATTTTAGACCATGGTATGATAGATCAAATGATTTTACTTTCTGTGCTTATACTGATGCAAATTGGGTAGGAAGTATGGATGACATAAAGATAACTAGTGGTGGAGCATTTTTTCTTGGAGGAAGATTGGTTTCTTGGCTAAGAAAGAAACAAGATTGTATTTCATAAAGTACAACAAAAGTAGAGTATGCAGTAGTAGCAAAAAATTACAATTAGATCATGAGGATGAAGAATAAAATGAAGGCCATTGGGATAGAGTTTTTAGAACCTATTATCATATATTATGATAACACAAGTGTAGTGAGTATGTACAAGAATCCTATGTTGTATTCTAAGACTAAGAATATACCTATTAATTATCATGTTTTGAGAGAGAAAAGAGTATGTAAGTACAAAAGAGTAGATTATAGATATCTTTACTAAAACTTTTCCTAAAGACACACTTGAGTATTTGTGAGGCATTCTTGGGGTTATGCCCTACCTACTTTTGAGTGAATGATGCAAAGAGTGGATCAGTTAATTGGTATAGAGTTCTATTGGTTATTTGGATGGGATCATGTTGCTTCCTATAAGGGGGAGTGTCAGAGATGAGTAGAGTCGTCAAAGACTCTTGGTAATTGATATTAAATAATGTCCTTGGAAACTTGAGATGATTGAAGAATTGGAGAAGATGATTGACATAATGAAGCCTTTGTCATTGATGTCAATTGGGGAGAAGTATTCATGAAAACGTCCTCTAGCACAATAGGGGAGAGTACACCTTTTGGTAGTATGTGAAAGAATTGTTCATGTATTTATTGATGTCAATGGGGAGAATCATTGAATAGGGAATAATTTGTTAGCAATTGATGTCCATCCATGTAAAGTATGAGGAAAGTCATAGGATATGGATTTTAAATTTTATTGATGAAGAGGATTTGAAAATAAGAGAGTAGAGACAACAATAGTAGAGCTTGATTTGATATTATTGGAACTTAGATATTTTTAATATGTGTTTCCATCAATGCCAAACGGGGAGATTGTTAGCATGAATGTTGATGGTATTCCTTTGGGGGAGTATTCTAAGAATTAGAATGACTATTTATGATTGACATGTTGCATTCATGACTATTCATTGCTTTCAATATAGTGTTGTTTATGAGAACACTAGAAAAGTAGTAGATAGAGGAGGAGGTCATACAAACTATGTATTGATGATCAGGTAAAATGTAATTAAGGATGTGTTCTACATTATATCCTAGTTATGACATGGCTGAGTGTGTATACAAAGAGTCAAAGACATGGACAAGACATGCTTGATTTATAGAAGACTATAAGAAGTCATACTACCTGATAAGTGGTTTCTGATGATTGATTTGTATCTCTTAATTGGAATAGAATTGTAATACATGAGATTATACTATGATCGTAGAAAACCTGATGATGACATTAGTAAGTGCACAAGGTCACATTTTGTATGTGTGGGAAGTTGTAAAGACTATGAGCCTATTGTGATTTGTAATTATTAAAAGATGTAATGTTTTGTAATATCTTAACGAGTTACTATTGTAATTAATTAGGAAAGCCTCAAGGCTAACTCAAGGAATTATTTTGAGGATATGGTATAAAGGAAGGTTATTTTCCTTGTTGTGATGTATACATTTAAGTGTGTGATATGCAAAGTATTTGGTAAATGTGAGTAAGCAATCCAAGGAATTATTGGACGTGAAGTTGGTGATCTGGTATTGAGATCTAAAGAGGTTTGGTCCAATAAAGAGGATAGAGAAGGAACTAAGATTATTTGATTTCTATTATTTTGCAAGGAATAATACAATGATCAGTTGGTTAGTGAGTTCAATAGTATTACCCTTGAATCCATTTGGATAGTGGGTCCATCTACCTTCTACAAGTCCTAACAAGGTTGGAATCTCCTAACATGGATTCAAAGTACCCTAATAGGGATTGATATGTACTTGAATAGGGTAAAAAATGGATCTCTAACAATACATAAGACTTTCACCACTAGTCATATATTGTTTTAGAGTTGATATGGAATAAGTAATAGAAATGCTTAAAATTAAAAAAGATAAGATACATATCTTGACATAACCTATCTTCTGATGCTTATGCACAGTTTCTAGAAAATTTGTAACCCATTCATTCCAGACTGGATATGTTGAGATGGGGAAAACACAAAGAAAATTTATCCTTTCAAGGGTAGGTTGACCTTGACCCAGTTGGCAAGGTACAATCTTACCCCGGGGCAAAATTGTGACCCAAAAGCTTGACCTAGACTTGCATTGCTCTGATGAAAATTTTGTTCCTAGATCTCAAATGTTTGTTGAAAAGGGTATCCAAATCTATACTCAAATATTTGAAACAACACCTATATATATATATATATATATATATATATATATATATATATATATATACACACACACACACACACACACACACACACATATATGAAAATGGGGTTTTGGGGTTTCTATATAGGGTTTTTCTTTAGTGAAACCTCCATTTTGGTGATTTTCAACTCCATGAATAGTTAGATATAATAGAATGTGTGTGTGTGTGTGTGTGTGTGTATTGAAAGTGTAGTGCCAAGATCTAATCTACTGGATCTAAACTCTAGCATGAATATATATGAGAAAGCAATGCACAGACTTGAATAAGATAAGAAAGCATACCAAGCCCCCAAGGCTAAATTACTCCTGCCAAACTCATAATCCATAATTTCTACCCCATGATTGTATCTTTGAATGATTGAATATTGATAATGGAGGATCAAGGAAGATTGGATCTCTCTTGCTTCAAATAGATGTTCACAATAGTGTGTTCATGAAATGCTTTATATCCATAATAGATTGATCTTCTATATCATTCTCTTGCAATATTGCATCTTCATAATGTTGTCTCTTGACTCTAGTTCTCCTTCTCTAGTTCTAGTTCTTTTAGTTGTACATAGATGCAAATGAGAGTCTTTATATAGAGGCTTTAAACTGAGGCTCCTACAGTAATCTGAGGACCCATAATTCAAATTTCACATTGAATCGCAGTCTAATAAAAATAAACAACCAAGGAGGGAAAAGAAATAAATGAATTTCAAATTAAAACTCTTGTACATTTAAATCCAAAATCTCGACATTGATTTTGAGGCCCTCTAGGACCAAAATTTGAAAAGGGGGATCAAATCTTGAAGAAGGTCAAGGATGACCTTGACCCTGCCTTAGGTCAGGGTTGACCTAGCTGACCTTGCCCTAGGTCAAGATTGACCTAGGGGTCAAAACCCAACTAGATTAGAAAATAGAAAGTCCTAAGGATACCTAGAAACCTAGAAATGATATTAGACCTTTCCCTAGGTTAGGGTTGACCTAGGGGTCAAAACCTAACCAGAGCAAAAAATTAAAAGTCTCAAGGATACCCAAAAACCTAGAAATGATATCAAAATAGTATTGAATGCCAAGATTACGCACAGAATCCTATAATGAAAATGATGAGGGCTAGGATGAATTATTTCTAATTCCTACCCAAAAAATAGAGCCATAGAGGAGGGAAATTAACAAGAATCTTCAAGATCCTAACCCTAATTCCACCTAGAACGGAGGAATCAAGTGTATAATGCATCCTAAATGAAAATATATCATAAAAAATGTACTAAAATAGGATGATAAACCTACTAAGATGGAAGTTATTCATTTTAGGATGATACATTTATCCCCCACTTTAGCTCAAATATGACACTATGTGAATATGCAACCTAAAGTAAGAAAACGTCATAATAAATAAAAGTGATATAGCTAGGTCCTCAATGTAGAGATCCTACAAAAAATTGTTAGAACTAGAAACAAATAAGGTTAATAAAAATCCATAAACCACCTAAAGCTTACTAAATGATAGTTGAGAAGTGCATAAATCCCCTTATGCCCCTTGTTTCAACTTTCCATTTCTAAAGGGTGAAATAGGGTGATAACGATAACTCTAGATACTGGATATGCAGTTTGTTGAAAAGATATTCCTTAAAAAAATTACAAGGACCATAACCTTCCTAAATTAATTCAAGGATTTAGTTATCTAAATCATGTTTCTGATGGCACTGATGCCACCAAAAATGGAGTTACCAAGATCAAGTTATGATGAAAAGAGAAAATTTCTATCTAAATGCATGAGACAAGAGGAATCCAAGTTTTCCATGAGTAAACCCTAAAAGAAACCCCAATTATACCCATAAAAAATGAAAATAAATTCATACTTACTCATTATTTCATTTTGTAGATTTGAAAAGAGGAAGCAAGATGCCGAGGAGAGAAGAACTTTGAGTGACACACATGGAGCTATTGAGATAATTCCTAGTTACCAAACATCCACTTCCTAAGGTGAGTTTGCTATTTAATTCTGTATTTTCCAAATATGTGATTTCTATAGGCAAGGTCAACCTTGACCCTTAAAGGTTTACCCTCACCTAGAAATGTCAACCTTGACCCAAGAAGGTTGACATAGACTGTGAAATTTCCAGTCATTCTAGGATGAAGTCTTCCTTGACATAACAAGGTTGATCTTGATCTAGAAAAGTCAACCCTGACCTAGTAAGGTTGACCTTGACCTAGTAAGGTTGACCTTGACCTAGTAAAGTTGACCTTGACCCAAGAAGGTCAACCTTGACCTAGTCAAGTTCAATTTATAGATTTGATAATACAAAAGACTGAGAAGTTATTTAGCTATTCTTATAGGACATGGTCAACTAATCTCCAAGAGAATCCCTTTGGAGAGTTGCTTGTTAGCATTAGAGAGAGGCTATCTAAGATGGATAAGCATGATATAAAACTACTGAGAGATGTAGGGCTATAATGGGTAGCAATCCTATCATAGATTAGACTACATTGATCCATGTTATTGGCTCTTGTAGAGAGGTGGGATGAGGATACAGGCTCCTTTCATCTTCCCTTAGGAGATATCACTGTTAATTAGAGGATGTCTACAAGATCCTAAGGCTTCTAGTATGAGGTGAGAGCATAAGACCTAGAGCACAATGATTCTATGAGAAGATCCTTACAAAAAAGGAGTATTTCTTGGGATATGTTCCACATGCAAATTTGATCAGATCATGTCCTTCTATCATCCATATTATTAGGCCCTACCTCTATAGTATAGAGAGTGATGATTGGTATAGTATCCTTGGTTGTGTTGCCCAACTCAAAAGGTGTCATATTTTTGGCACCTCTTACCCATGTTATAAGGAGGATGAAGAGTGAGAGGACTATTTTCTCATGGGGTCACAACATGTTAGCACAATTATAGTATGAGCTATGTTAGTTTGTGAGATATCAAAGAGAGAGTCTATCAATTTGCGCACTCTTATAGATTTAGCTATTTGAATACTTTACATGTACACATCCACATGGTATCCTAGTGATGGTAGATGCAAGCATAGAGAGAGTTTTTTCTTATCCACTAAATAATTATTGGTAGTTTGGAGTTATCGTGTATTGGAGATTATCTCTAGAACACATTCAAAGTGTAGATGTGATATGGAGACCCTACTACTGGATGATAGAGTGGCTTGATACATGATTCCAGATGAGATACTCATAATGGAGAAAGATGCTAGAGGTTCATCAAAATCATATGGTGATGCCTTACTACTATGATCAAGTGATGAGATAGTTCAGACTAGTACAGGGAGCTCCTAGAGAAGTACCTTACTATGTGTGTCTAATGTGATATTATCAGAGACCCAGTGCCATGCACCAACCATAGAGGATAATGATATTGATGATACAAATGATATAGAGGTACCATTAGATGTGACCTATTCAGGCATGAACTAAGATTATATCAAGCACTGGGGCCTATAGGGGTCCCATCCCATCTTCCCTAAGGATTATCCTATAGGTGATCCAGGTACTTTAGAGAGGATACACTGGGATGATAGTACAATAATGGAGGCTGAGGATATTAAAGATGAGGAGGAGCACATCTCTAAGGGAGATCCCATGGAGGAGGAGAGAGAGGAGGAGAGAGAAGAGGAGATGCCCCCAATCAGTGATATTGGGATAGATGTAGACATTTATCACATATAACCACTGAGCTCATAATGACCCCTACTTGCCCAAATAGAGACACCACTGGAAAGGCCTAGACACAATGAGCATGGAGAGAGTAGTCACTTCATGCCCCCACCATCTAGACCTTCTAGTGATGTCAAGAAGGGATACCTAGGTATGAAATAATGGAATGTGATTAAATATGTAATTTGATTTGAAAAAGTATGAAATTGATAAATTTAACTTTAATCCTATAGCTAGCATAGTAGAGTGGAGGAGTTTTGTATTCAAGATTTTGAAGGATACATGCATATCCTACTGACTACCTATGAGTGAGTGAGAGTCCTCTCTCAGCTGTAGAGATCTTGGTAGGCATGCCAATATCTTTGTAGTTGACCAACAAGATTTAAGGATGTACAGGGAAAGGGAGGAGAAACTAATAGATGAGCTACAAAGTTCCTAAGAGTGCTCACATGGTTTGAGCATATCCATGAGCCATACATAGACACATAGATCTACCTCATCCTATTATAGGCTAGAGAGATTTGGTAGCCATCAACCATCAGAGTGTAGTGATAGGCATAGTGGTAGATATGACCATTGGCCACATATGTATCAGAATTGAAATCACATTTTGATGAATAAAAAAATTTCTTTACTAATTAGTTCTATGTTTGGTATAAAAATTAATAGAAATAAAAAAAAAGATACATAAATATATTCAATATGTAATTTTGCTAAAATTACATAACCTATAAAATAAAATCTATAAGTAATATATAAATGTAGAAAGAAAAGAAAGAATAAAATTAAGGATGATAATGTTTAAGATGCATAATATTAATAGGTTTCTTAAAATAAACACCATCCATATCAGCAAGTTTATAAGCACCTAAACCAAATTCTTCAATAATAACAAAAGGTCCAAGCTAATTAGGTATAAACTTTCCTTTTTCACCAAGTAAAGCATTCACATTTTGTTAATTCTCATATAAAACTAAATCACCAATAAAAGATGTTCATTCAATTAACTTATGATTATATTCCTTCTATAGAGATTAATGATAAGATTTTATATGTTCTAATGCATATATTCATTTTTCATCCAACATTTCTAACTCTTGTAAATTTTGTTCTTGAAAAGTATCTTTATCGATTATCCCATGAAATGAAACACACAAAGAAGGTATTTCTAATTTCAAAGGAATAATAGCATTAGTACAATAAATGAGATTGTAAGGATATGTACTTGTGGTAGTAGAGACACATCCTATAAGCCCATAAAGCATATGTCAATTGAGCATGCCAATCTTTTACGTGCTTATTAACTATTTTTCTTAGAATATGCTCAATTATTTTATTTGATGCTTCAACTTGACCATTAGATTGAGGATAATAAGGAGATGGAAACTTATGTTGAATTTGATATTTCTCCAAGAATTTTGTGACATCTTTGTTTTAAAGAAGTACCATTATCTAAAACTATCATTGAAGGTATACCAAATCGTGTTATGATATTATTAAGGATGAAATCACAAATAAGATCTGCAGTTGTTAAATGCAGAGGAAAAACTTCAACCCACTTCATGAAATAGTTTGTAGTAGTCAGAATGTAAGTATGTCCTTGAGAAGAAGGTGTAGATATTTTTCCAATAAGATCAAAACCCAAAATACTAAAAGTCCATGGAGAAGCTTTAGTACAGAGCTCATGAGAAGGAGTATGAATCAAATCACCCTGTTCTTGACATTGAGGACATTTCTTAACAAACACAAAATAATCTTTCTCCATCATTTTCCAATAATATGCCATTCTAAGTAATTTATAAACTAGAGACTTTCCACCAAAATGCCCTCCACAAGAACTAGAATGAGCTTCTCCCACAACTACAAAAATTTTAGTCCTATTGAGACATCATAATAACAATCCTTCATAAGAGAATTTGTAAAATATATCTCCTAAAATGATGTAATGTGATGCAAGATTCCTAATACAATTACACATGTTTCTTGTTGTTGATTCAGGAAAAGCACCATCTTTCAAAAAATGAAAAATGTGGGAATATCATTCATCCAAATGCAAATTAAAACAATAAGATGTAATCTTTTTAGAAATTGTAGGTTTTTAAAGAGTTTTTATAGTAAATTGAAATTTTTCAACATTATTTTCAAGATACATCAAAGAAGCTATGCTTGCCATGACATCCACATGTCAATTATCTTTTCTACATAAGATATGAATTGTATAAGAAGAGAATTGTGGAAGCACATCGAGAGCCAAATCTATATATTGTGTCATTTTATCATTCTTATTTTGATAACATCCTTTATTTTTTTCAACAATCAATTGTGAATCTCCTTATATTTTCAAATGTTTGACATTAAGGGATAAAGCTACTCATAAACTAGCAATAAGAGCTTCATACTCCGCAATGTTATTAGTACAAGGAAAAGTTAATTTGTATGATAAAGGAATTAGATTTTTCATAGGAGGAATTAAGATAACACCACCACTAGAACATTTCGTGCATTTAGATTGATCAAAGTAAAATACCCAAATATCATCTGTTGAATAGTTAGAATAGTATCATTAGGAAATTCCATTGAAGTAGAACATATTTTCAAATGAGGACAATGGGCTTCAACTAAATAATCCATTAAAGCTTGTCCCTTAATAGATTTCTAAGAAATGAAATTAAGATCAAATTCTATAACATCACCCACTTGCCAAATGGGTAGAGCGATCAATTTGGGAGAAAATATGTTTCAAAGGATCAAACTTGACAATCACATTGACTTCAATATTTATAAGATAATTCTTGAGTTTCTAACATGCATAAACTACGGCTAGACATTGTCTTACCAAATCTGTGTATCTTGTTTCATAATCAAGTAAAGTATGACCAATGTAATGCACATGTGTTTCCTTACCATCATCATTATTTTGAGTTAACAAGGCACTCATGGACTTCAAAGTTCCTAATGTATACAAATGATATGGCTTATCAAATTTAGTTGGCTACAAAATAGGAGTATTTACAATTTACTCCTTAAATTTATCAAGAGTTTTCTTACATTCATCATTCCAAGAGAAAGTAGTATCCTTTCTAAGCAAGGAGTAAAAGGAATTGTTTGATCAGCTAACTTAGAAAAAAGTGACAAATAGCTTGTATCTTTCCTTGTAAATTGTGTAGCTGAGAAATATTCTTAGGAGGATACAAATTAACAATAGCATCAAGATTTTTAGTATCAACTTCTATGCCTTTCTTAGAGATTATAAATCCTAATAATTTACTAGAGTCTACTCCAGAAACACACTTCTTAGGATTCAATCTCATTTTGTAACTTCTAATCTTTTAAAATATTTTTCATAAAATAATAACATGATCTTCTCTTTGTATAGACTTTGATAAGATATCATCCAGTTAATCTTCAAGGAGCTTATTGATGTAATCATGAAAAATCAAAGTCATAATGCATTGATAAGTTTATCCTACCTTCTTTAATCCAAAAGGCATCATGACCCAACAAAATGTTCCCCAAGGTCTTATTATTGTAGTTTTAAATTGATCTTCAAGAGGAATAAAGATTTAAATATATCGAGAAAATATATTCATAAAAATAAAAAAGTATGACCCGTCATGGAATCCACAATCATATCAATATTGGGTAATGAGAAATCATCATTTAAGGATACCAAATTTAAATCTCTAAAATCAGTACATATCCTTATCTTATTTTCACCTTTTGAAATAGTCACAATGTTTGAAATCCAATCTAAGTAATCAATAGAACAAATAAATCCAAAGTCCAATAATTTTTCAATATCACTTTTGACTAATAAAGCAATTTGTGGATTCATCTTTCAAATTTTTGGCTTCATAGGTTTCACATTTGGGTTTAAAACAATATTATGAGTAGAAATCTTAGAGTCTATACCTGACATATCAAAATATGTCCAAGAAAAAATGTCCTTGAATTCAAGCAAAAGGAAACTCAATTGATCAAGTTCATCCTGGCTCAAAAATTTCCCAATCTTTGTTATCTTCTCAGAATTATTCTCATCCATTTGAATATCAACAATCTCAGTTATTAACAAATCACTACATATGAAAGAATCCATTGGTAAAGGAACAATATTATGATTATCATGTTCTCCAAAATAAGCATCTGTATTTAAACAAATAGGTTTCCTTCACTTGTGATGGAACTAAGGTAAATCATCATAAATCCCAAAAAATTCCATTAAAGTTTCATCTTCAAGAAAAATATCCAAAGTAGGTGCTTGATTCACGTCAATGAGCAGTGGGTTAACCAATTTCAACTATCTACCACATATATGATTAACATTAAGAGGAAAAGTCAATGGTTGTTTATATAGATTAAATCCTAAACCATACGTATGATCATAAATTTCAATATCCAAAGGTACTTTTATACCTTGCTCATATTTGCCACATCCTTTCTCATTACATCCTTATTTTTGAAGAAAATGATAACCAACACCATACCGATCAACCATTCTAGATGGAGCCCAAGGAGTGACATATGTCACAATGTCAGAAAAATGAGGTTTTATTGTTTCAATTATTTCATTAATTCAAGCAGCAACAAAATTAGTTTTTCATTCCTCAGAAAGTGGTGAAGAAATAAAAAATTGTTTCTCTATTTATTTTTGTTGTTTCATGAATTCCAAATCAAAAACCTTATATTCTCCAATAAAAGTAGGATTATAATCTAATGTTCCCCAATCATCTTCAGTCAAAGAAGAAGATGAAACTTCTGGCTATTGAATCTTAGGTTATTTCTCAATCTCTTTACTTGGTTAAAGAGGCTTAGAGATATTAACATATTTTGCATTTAAGCAAGGATTCAACACATCATATGCATGTAATTTATACATTAAGTTGTTATAAATAAACTAAACCTTGTAATGAAGAGTAGAAGGAGCTACATGCATAGTATGTAACCAAGGTCTTCCTAAAAGAAGGTTATAATTGAGAGGTCCAGGCATAACATGAATAGGTGTATTGAAGATGACCAGACCTACTTTAATAGGTAAGGCATCAATGCCCAAAGTTCATTTTGCAATATTATCAAATCCATGTATAGGAACATTATTAGGTTGAATAGTAGTAAGATAATTCTTAATAAGTTTAAGCATCTCCATGCTACAAACATTAAGCCCAGATCCATTATCAATTAATGTTCTTTGAATGATACTCTAATTAATAGAAACAACAACCATAAGAGCATCATCAAGAGAAGGTAAATCATTATTAGAAAACACAATTAGAGGTTGAAAAGGAATAGCATGCATGCAATCTAAAAAAAAAATGAATGTTGTCTTGATTAGGAGGTAAAATAGGAAGAGTAGATAAAGCTTTTTTCAATGCCTCATAATATTTTGGAGAACTTTGAAGCAAATCCCATAAAGATATCTTAGTAGAAGTAGCACATAATCGATCAACTAAGTTATACTCCTTAAAGGTAGAAGAAAACTTAGGAGCTTGAGGAAGAGTAGGTTGAGAAGGTGGTAAAGATATGAGAACAATAGCCTACGGGTTATTCTATGTGCGATAATCATGTGAAATAAAATCAATATTATCAAAGAAATCTAAAGGATCTCTAGGTTTACCCTTAATTTTTAGTCAAGGATATATTTTTTCCATCATCAAAGATGTAGGATATATTATCTTAGGTTTATCAATGTTGCATATAGTGGAACATGAAGGTAACCATGCACACACCCTATCGTAAAGGTCAATTGGAGAGGTTGTGGAGGAGAGTAAAATTGGAATAGGATTAATGGAGATCTTATCTAGACCATTTTCAATCTCACTTCCATGTATCTCATTAGGGAATCTATCCTCTTTTACAACAAAAGCCTCATCAAATTATTCCAAAAAAGAATCATACATATTGAAATACTAAAAAACATGAAAATGAAAATGTTTTTGTATTTCTTAAAAAAATTTACAATTTTTTATTTATTTTTGAAATATTTAAATGAAATAAATCTAATTAACATGCAAGATCTAACATGGGATGCAAATATAACACCAAAAAGAAAGAGTTGTCTATCACGGGTTCATTAAAATGAATAGGGTAAAAAATTGATCTCTAACAATATGTAAGACTTTCACCACTATTCATAGTTTTTATAGAGTTGATATGGAATAAGTAATGGAAATTCTTGAAATTAAACAAGATAAGATACATACCTTGACATAGCACCAATCTGGAAATACCTTTTTTTTGATTCCTATGCATAGTTCCTAGAAAATATGCAACCCATTCCGCACTAGAAATTTCAAGACAAAGAAAACCCATAATTTTTTTATCCTTCTGAGGGTAGGTCAAGATTGACCTAGCTGGTGGGGCACAATTGTGCCCCAAAAAGTTAACCTTGACCTGCACTACTCTAATGAAAATTCTGTTCACAGATCTCAAATGTTTGCTGAAAAGGGTATCTAAATATGTACTCAAATCTTTGAAACAATACATGCATATATCTAAAAATGAGCTTTTGGGGTGGCTATACATGGTTTTTCCTTAGTAAAACCCCCGTCTTGGTGATTTCCACCTCCATGAATAGCCAAATATAATAGAATATGTGTGTATTGAATGTGTAATGTTAAGATCTAATCTACTAGATTGAAACCCTATCATGAATATATATGAGAAATCAATGCATAGACTTGAATAAGATAATAAAGCATACCAGGCCCCCAAGGCTAAAGTACTCCTACCAAACTCATAATCTATAATTGCTACCCCATGAATGTATCTTTGAATGCCTGAATATTGATAATGGCAGATCAAGGAAGTTTATATCTCTCTTGCTCCAAATAGATTTTCACAATAGTGTGTTCATGAAATGCTTGATATCCACAATAGCTTGATCTTCTATATCATTCTCTTACACTCTTGCATCTTCATAGCATTGTCTCTTGTGATGAGGCTAATTATTGCCTCTATTTATGTTAATTTTAATACTGCTAAAACATTTATGAAATTATGCTTAGTTGAACTTATGATAAGTCCAAGATAGAACCATTAACCCATGGGTAGATAGATATAGATATGTCATACTTTGCCAATTTTATACATGTAATGTAGTATTTAATATAACTATCAGAATATGTGTTCTAATATTTGGATTAATTTGATTATGCTTATTTGCATAAATATTTTTGCATTGCAACTAAATTTTTAAGGAAGAAGCTAGAGGATGGTCAACAACATTCAACGAGGAGCGTTAAGACCCAACAATGATGGAAGAACCATAACGGTACTAGGAGACATGGTTTTTATAAAGGAGGAGATATTATTTTAGGAATGTAGTGATGAAGTGTTGCTATATTCCCTTTGCATTTACTATTACATTGAATTGGTTATCTAAACTTTATTGCTTGTATCGTGAGCTGTTATATTTCCTTCTACTTCTTATCTAGTGGATTTATAGCCAATTTTTTTTTCTTTCCTATTTTAGAATAAGTGTCAATCCTCTATTTTTAGTGATGGGATCGATAGTTTTGTTGTTAGAGAATTTTTTTATGGAAAAACATTGTTGACTCTTGTAGAGAGTTGTTTTATAGTTTTATGTATTGTTCTTCTGTGAGGAGTTTTGGAATATAATGAAGTAATTCTTGGTTTACACTCTGTGTTAGTAGATTAGCAGAAGCCAACCAAGGGGCCCCACTTTGGAGGTGGATTAGACTAGAGTAGTGTAGATTTACTTCCAACATTTCCAGCATTTTAGGTAGAAGTTGTAAGTTTCTTCCTACAACACCTACAAGAGTAGTTATAGTGGATGGTCTGAGTTGAAATATAAGTCAGCGTATAGTTTTATTTTTGGCATTCATTTTAGTAAAGAGTTAAGTGTGTCACTTTCCTATAGTACTAGTATAGGTCTTTTCTTTGCATTTTACTTTCCTACAGTATAAGCATAATGACTCCTTAAGGAGCCGAGTGCACATACCGTGCCAACCATTTCATGTATACATCCCTAGATTGATTAATTAAATGCACCTCATGGTAGAAGAAGTAATCTTTAGATTGAATAAACTATTCCTAAGTAAGGCTTTGGGCATGATTATCACATACCTATAGGCTATTGTGAGGTGGATGATTTTTGGCACCATTTTCGGGGATTGTGTCAAGCTAGGAACATCTTTTTGGGTCATAATTTTTTTTTAGTTAAGATTTTAGAGATTTGAAGTTCTAAAAGTTGCTTCATAAGTGTGAAGAATTCAATTTCATGCATCAAAGAGGAAGACAAAAAGATGAATATGGCAGATTTCTTCCACAAGAGTTTGTTAATTTGAATGAAAAAATTGAAGAAGAAGTTGAGTTTCCTTTTCGGGACACAAGCCCTAATTTTCCTCCAGGATCTTCCTCTAGAATAAAATCTTTAGACACAAGTGGTCTTCAACCTTTTTCTAAAATCTTGGCCAACTTTCTTTATAGTTCTAGTCCAAATCCACTTGTTAACAATCCTGTAGCCAACATTCCTTTTCAGCAACAATCCCATAATCCAATACTTGTAGTAATGGCACACCCTATGTTTCCATTTCTTCTCCTGAGCCCATAACTGATGCTAGTCTAAAAAATATACCAGTAGTTTCTCTTCTAAATTTTTATGGCCTTGTAACTGAGGATCTTGATACTTTCTTGTTTGAGTTTGACATACTTGTTCAAAGATTTGACTATAAAATTGATGCCCATAAGCTCAAGTTATTTCCAAAAACACTGAAAGAATCTGTCTTACGATGGTTCATGGGCTTAGGAACTAATGTAATAGGTACGCGGGATGAAATGAAAACTCTATTTTTGGAGAAATGCAAAGATTACTACAAGGGGAATGATCTAAGAGGAGATGACATTTTAGAATATCACAAAAGGAGGATGAAACATTGGAAGACTATGTTTCACATTTCTTGTACACAATACAGAAGAAATCCCAACATGTACTGGCAGAGGATTTACAAAAATTAGTCTTCTTGAGAGGGGTAAATGATAATTGTCTAGAAGCATTAGACCTGATGGCTAGTGGTGATGTATACCAACCTTCTTAGGATGACCTCAAGAAAATAACTCTTAATTACTCAAGGTCAACTATAAAGAAAGGTGGAGGATACTAGTTTACAACTACTAAAGGGATTAGTTAGAGCATTTCAAAAATCAAGATATCTAATCTACTCTTAGATTTCAAGTAGGACATCATAAATGATGTTGCTACACATCTTGACACAATGATTGCAAAGAAGAAGCATATAGAAGCTGAATCATGATTGGCCGAGTATTTTCCTCACTACCAAAAATAGAAGCAAGACTATGCATGTAAGCTGGTAGCCAACCTAGAGAATCAACATTTTCCAACTAAGTACATGAAGATGGACAAGGAAAATGAATAAGTGTTCTTCATTGCTTAGTAGGAACCATGGGCTTAAAGCAAGGTATGCCTCAAGATACTCTACAATTTTCAAATCCATACAATAATCAATGGAAAAACCAAAGTTATCAGAATCCTTCTCAGTACTCCCAACCTTCTTGGCCAAATTAGCAAAACAACCAGTGGCCTAATCAACAAAACTACCAGTGGCCTAACCAACAAAATTAATAGTATCAATGGCAACCTCCAAAAGCAAATTGGCAATAGAATAACCAATGGAGGGGGCCTCCAATATGGCCTAACCAAAATCTTGGTAACCCATAAATACCACCTCTAGTCCAAAAACCTACAATAATGCCACCTCCTGCAGCAAATAATACTAATCCTAAGCCTACCCAATTGCCTACTTAGTCTCAGCCAAATTTGAACAACAAGAAACAACAACAAAAAATGTACATTATTGATACTCAATAATGTACTACATATTCACTAGAGGTATCTGATATCTATTTGAGACTAGGTACAACTTTTCCTACACTAGAATACCTTATTATTATGGAAGTTGTAGACACTCTTGCAACACCCCTTCTAGAAGCTATATTGCAAAATATCAACCCACCAATTGATGTACCCAGAAGGAATGCTGATCATACCACCATAAATCCTCCCTTTCCACATAGGATAAATAAAGAGAAATCTATATCACAAGAATAAGAGACATTTGATATTGTTGAGCAGCTAAAAAACATGCACATACAAATTCCTCTATTCCAAGATATCAAGGATGTCCCTCTTTATGGAAAGGCTATTAAGGAAGCATGCCTTAAGAAGATAGGGTGGAAGAAAAAAGATCCTCAAATAGTTCATGTTGTCAAGCAATTAACAGATATCATGTTAGGAAAGGTAGTGATACCAAAGTATACAGATTCTGGTAGTCCAATAATTAACCTGATCATAAATGGATAGGTTGTGAAAAATGCTTTAGTTTATCTAGAAGCAATAATAAATGTGATGAGTAAAGATACAATGCATAGGTTACATATGGAAGGCTTAAGAACAACTCCCATAGTGTTACAACTTGTTGATAGTTCAACTATCACTCCAAATGGTCTCATAGAAGTTGTGATAGTGACTTTAGATTCATGGGAATACTCTGCTAATTTTCTAATCTTATCACCTAAAATGAAACTTATTGGTTATCCTATTATATTAGGGAGACCCTGGTTAGCCACCACCGATGCTAAAATTAGTTGTAGATCAAGAAATATGACAATTTCAAATGGTCAAACCATAAAGAAGCTAGAGCTATATCCACCTGCCCAACCCCAACCAAACTTGGGAGAACCCATTTGGCCAGATTTAGGGGTGAAGAGGAAGAACTGAATTTTGTAGCTTAGCTCATGATGTTGCATACGAAATCTTTTCTGAAAATGTAGGAAGAAGATGATGTTGTACAAAGCATTCTTACCAATGAGTGTATAGTGGCCAGAGATATTGCTGAAAGTTTTGTCTTAAAGATATGTACCTATGAAGATTGTGTCTATCCAGCAAGCCCTAAAATAATTGACAAATTTTTACTAAGTGAAGTAGCTACAAGACTAGTACTAAAAGTGTCAATGGTGGAATTAACAACCAATGTGGAACTTTCTCTTGGTAATAATCTCCATTTAAAAAAAAAGTTGTCCCTATCACAATTGAAATTGTTAACCAAGGTCCTCAATAGGAATGAAAAAGTGTTTTCTTGGGATTATAAGGATATGGTAGGATTGAGCCCTAAAATCTGCACCCATAGGATATACATCAATGATGGAAGCTTACCACTCCATTAGCCTTAGATGAGAATAAATTGAACATTGCACAAAATAGTTATAATTGAGTTACAAAAGTTGTTGAATGCTAGATTCATCTATCCAATCTTTGATAGAAAATGGGTATCATTAGTAGTTATTGTTCCCAAGAAAGGAGGAAAGTGGTAGATATGTGTAGACTATAGAGAATTAAATAATCCAAAAAGAAGGATCACTTTCTTTTGGCCTTTATTGATCAAGTTTTGGATACTTTGGCTGGAAAGAAATACTTCTCATTTCTAGATGGATATAATGGATAATTAGATAAGTATTGCTCTAGAAGACCAAGAGAAGACCAAATTTACATGTCCTTGGGGTACCTATGCCTATGCTATATTACCATTTGGCTTATGCAATGCACTTTCTAATTTTCAAAGAGTTGTAATCAACATCTTTGATGACATATCGCATGATTGCATGGAGATATACATGGATGAATTCACTGCATTTGGTGTCACATTTGAGGAAACTTTGAAGAACTTGGAGAAAGTACTAATCTAATGTGAATAGCACAACCTATATCTCAACAGTGAGAAATGATTTCTGATGATTCAAGAAGGTATGGTATTGGGATATTTTATCTCTAAAGCTGGAATCTAGGTAGACCCTACAAAAGTAGATGTAATTCTCACACTCCCTACTCTCATAAATAAAAATGAAGTTAGATCTTTCCTAGGACATGTTGGCTATTATAGAAGTTTTATCAAGAATTTTAGTCAGATAGCTAGTCCTCTTTATACTTTTCTTACCAAAGAGGCTAAATTTTCCTAGACAAAGGAATGCGATGACTCCTTCCAGGAGCTCAAGTCACTATTGACAATTGCACCAATATTTAGGGGTCCTGATTGGACTTTACCCTTTCAAACACATACAGATGCTTCTGACTATGCCATAGGTGTAGTCCTAGGAAAAAAAATTTGACATCTTGAAAATGCAATCTACTATATGAATAAGAGCCTTCATGAACCAAAGTTAAACTATATAGTGACTGAAAAAGAACTGGTAGCAGTAGTTTATGCTATGAACTAATTTTGACATTACATAACTAGTTATCTCATATTTGTGAATACTAACTATGCAACAATTAAGTATCTCATGAACAAACTTTCGATTATAGGTAGGTTAGCAAGATGGCTACTTCTTTTGTAGGAATTTGATATTACAATCATTGACAAACCCGGGAAAGCAAATGTGGTAGTTGATTATCTATCTAGAATCCACCATAATGAAGATGATACTACTTTGATAGATGATACATTTCCAAATGAGCATTTGTTTCATATTTCTATCAAAACCCCATGGTATGTAGACATAGCTAACTACATTGTAGCTAATCAAATTCCAACACATTTCTCTTACAAGGATAAGTGGCTTCTTTTAGAGAAAAGCTTCTATTTCTCTTGGATTGATAACATACTATTTCACATTGGACCTGATCAAGTTATGAGGAGATATGTGAGATAATATGAGTCATATGACATTCTACATGCATGTTATAATGAACCATGTGGAGGGAACTTTGTAGAAAAAAGAATAGTGTTGAAGATTTTAACAGCTAGTTACTATTGGCATACACTTCATAAAGATGTAGCCAATTATACATGGAAGTGTGATAAATGTCAAAGGATGGGCTGACCAAAATAATAGATGAAATTCCTCTCAATCCACAAATGGTGTTAACACCATTTGACAAGTGGGGCAAGGACTTCATTGGCCCAATAGATCCTTCATCCAAGAAGAAATCATATATCCTCATATGTACTAACTACCTAACAAAATGGGTTGAAGTCAAAGTCATGAAGCATGCCCATGACCATAAAGTTGCCAAATTCTTATATGATAAATCTTTGCTCAATATGACATACCTAGAGAATTTCTTACTAACTAGGGTGCTCAATTCACTTCTAGTCTCATCATAGAACTCATGAAGAAATATAATATCAAACACCAGAAATCAAGTCCTTATCACCCTAAAAATAATGGACAAGAAGAGGTTACAAATTAGGAGATAGAAGCCATCTTGACAAAGATAATTCATTTGCACCATAGGGATTGGAGGAATAGACTATTAGAAGCTGTTTGGGCATATCGAACAATATAGAAGACTACAAACAATATAGAAGACTATAACAATGTTAGATTGTGGTGAATAATTAGGAAAGTATTGTACATACTTCATAAATTCTTTGTGGTTTGGGATAGTGCCCCAAAAAAGTTTTTTGGGCCATGGCCAACGTGCATTCGATGTGTGGCTGACATATGGCCAACATGTTGTAACCCTAAAATGGCATAAAATACTTGTATAAAAGGGTTTAGGGTTAGGGATTGTTATAAAGTTGTGATGTGAAATTGTTTCTTGTAGCAGTATTGAGCTATAAGGGATTACAGATTGTAATCAAGTTGTAATTACTGGATCATAATAATATTGGACTTGCTGTTTGGTAGATGTAGCCCATAGATTGGGTAAACCACATTAAATCATGATGCCTTTTGTTCTTTTTTGTTTGATCTATTATTTTTTGTTATTGGTTATATTTGCATGTATTTATTATTTTTGTCTATTGTTTAATCCTAACAAGTGGTATCAGAGCCTAGTTGTTTTTTAGTTATCTTCTGTAGGAAAGTCACACGGTTGAGTGGGAGTGATAGAAAATGAGGGTAAGATGAGGGTTGATAGGTTTAATGGGTAGAACTTCCAGTTATGGAAGATGCAAATGGAAGACTATCTTTATCAAAAGGATTTATGGAAGCCATTAGAAGGCAAAGCCAAGAATCGGGGATCTATGTCAAATGATGAATGGGATCTTTTGGACTGAAAGGCACTTGGAAGAATTTGATTATGCCTGGCACCATTGGTGATATTTAATATTACAAAAGTGAAGATAAAAAAAGAGTTGATGAAAACCCTAGTGACAATGTATGAAAAGCCCTCCGCTTCAAACAAGGTATTTCTCATGAAGCATTTATTTAATATGAAAATGGTAGAAGGTGGATTTACTATAGATCATTTAAATGAGCTTAATACTATTACTAGTTAGTTATCTTCTATGGGTATCAATTTTGATGAAGAAATTAGGGCTTTCTTGATTTTGTGTTCTTTGCCTGAAAGCTACAATGGCTTGGTAATGGCTATGAGTAATTTTGTTCCTAGATCTAGTACCCTAAAATGTGAAGATATGATTGGTGTTATTTTGAGTGAGGAAACTCGTAGGAAATCCTCAGGTGGATCTACATTAGGAAGTTCTTTAAATGAAAAAAGTAGGGGCATAATGACTGAGAGAGGAAACAATTATGGAAATAATGGGAAATCAAGAGGAAAGTCAAAGGGGAGGAGGTCTCAATCAAGAGACCAAACAATTGCTGCTACTGTGGGAAACTAGTTCATAAAAAGAAAGATTGTTGGAATCAAAAGAAAAATGAAGGAGATAAATCAGATGGAGACAAGGAGGCAAATGTGGTAAGTGACAAATCTGAAGAGGATGCTTTGCTTCTATCTTTAGAAACTGTTGATGATTCATGGGTTTTAGATTCTAGTGCTTCATTTCATGCTATACCTCATAGAGGTTATTTCATTGATTATGTCCAAGGGGATTTTGGGCTTGTTTATTTGGGGGATAATGAACCTTGTTAGATTGTTGGAAAGGAAAAAATTAAGATTAACTTGCAAAATGGGAATTATTGGCTACTACATGAGGTAAGACATGTTCCAAGGCTGAGTAGGAATTTAATTTTAGCAGGGAAACTCGGTGATGAGGGTTGTGTAGTTACTTTTAATGATAAAAATTGGAAGGTTTCAAAAGGTTCCCTTGTAGTAGCAAAAGGTGTGATAGTAGGCACCTTATATCTTTATTCATGTCATATTGTTCCTTCTACTTTAATTGTTTCAGAGAAAAATGAATGTTTAGGAACAATTGCTATAGTTGAGCAAGGAGAACAAATAGACATTGTAGATTCTAATATAGTGCTATGGCACAATAGAATTGGGTACATGAGTGAGAAAGGTATGAAAATGATTCATTCAAAGAAATTTTTACCAGGTCTATAATGTGGTAATATTGATTTCTATGAAAGTTGCGTGTATGGAAAACAAAAGAGAGTGAGTTTTGTGAAGACTGGGAAGGAAAACAAAAAGGAGAAATTAGAGCTTGTGCATACTAATGTATGGTGACTGGCTCAAGTATCTTCCCTTGAAGGCTCTCATTATTATGTTACATCTATTGATGACGCAACTAGAAAGGTATAGATTCATTTACTTGGACAAAAATCTGATGTATTTCAAACGTTTAAGAAATGGAAATGCTTGGTTGAAAATGAGATTGGTAAGAACTTAAAATGTCTTAGATCTAATAATGGTGGTGAGTATTGTAATCATGAATTTTAAGATTATTGCTCCACTAATGGTATTCATAGACAGAAAACTATTCCAAGGAATCCATGGGAAAATGGAGTGGCTGAATGCATGAACATGATTTTAATGGAGCATGCAAGGAGTATGAGGTTGTATGCTGGGTTGCACTTACACATGGGTAGAGGTTGTCAATATTGCTATATATTTGATTAATAGAGGTCCCTCTACTCCTTTGGGTTGTGGTATTCTAGAGGAAGCATGGACTAGTAAGAAGGTGAGTTATTCTTTTCTCAAGACCTTTGGCTATGAAGCTTTTGCTCATATAGACTTTGAAAATAGAACCAAGCTAGAAGCTAAATCAAAGAAATGTGTATTTTTACATATGACATTAATGAATTTGGTTATAGGCTTTGGGATTTTGAAAATCATAAAATTTTAAGAATTAGGGATGTCATATTCAATGAGGAAGTGTTGTACAAAGATCTGTTGCAATAACATGAGAAGAAAAAAGATGATTATATAGTGTTGGATGATACTCCAAAAGTTGATGTTCCAACCATTCCTCATGATGTGCAACAATTGCAACAAAAAATACCACACGCAATAGTGAATGTTAGATAGTCAACAAGGCAAATTAGACCTCCAAAAAGATCCTCTCCCTCTTTGTATTCAATTTTACTTACTGATGCTGGTGAACCTAAATGTTATGATGAAGCTATGTAGGTGGATACTAAGATTTAGTGGGAGTTTGCAATGAAAGATGAAATGGACTCTTTGCTAACAAATAAGACATGGGATTTATGCAAGTTTCCTATAAGTAAAAGAGCTTTATAGAATAAGTGGGTTTATAGGTTAAAAGAAGAGGATGGAGGTAAGAAAATATTTAACGCCAGGTTAGTTGTGAAAGGATTTGCATAGAAAAAGAACATTGATTTTGATCAGATATTTTCTCCTATTGTTAAGATGACTTCTATCCATACTATTTTAAGTCTTGTGGCTATTGAAAATTTGTATTTAGAGTAGCTTGATGTTGAAACAACCTTCCTTTATGGTGATTTGGATGAAAAAATATATATGTCTCAGGCATTGGGTTTTGAGGTCAAAGGTAAGGAGAAATTAGTGTGCAAATTGAAGAAAAGTTTATATGGCTTGAAGCAAGCACCTCGACAATGGTATCTGAAATTTGACAGTTTTATGCATGAGCATGGATATAATAGGTGTCATTCAAATTACTATGTTTATTTTAAGAGGTTGGATGATGATAGCTACATTATTTTATGTTTATATGTTGATGATATGCTTGTAGTTGGGTCTAGCATGGATCATACTAAGGGGTTGAAATGCTAGTTAGCACATGCATTTTCTATGAAGGATTTGGGGGTAGCAAAATAGATCCTTGGTTTGAAGATTGGTAGAGATAGGAAGAACAAAAAATTGATGCTATCTTAGGCTAATTATGTTGAGAAGGTGTTGCAACGTTTCTCTATGGAGAATGCTAAGGTTGTCAAAACACCTTTACCTAGTCATTTGGAGTTGACTAAGGAGATGTGTCCCTAGACACATGAATAGGAGGATAAGATGTCTAAGGTACCCTATGCTTCAACTATAGGAAGTTTGATGTATGCTATGGTATGTACTAGGCCTAATATTGCACATGTAGTGGGAGTTGTTAGCAGGTATATGAGTCATCTAGGAATTGAGCATTGGAATGTAGCCAAATGGATTCTCAGATATTTGAGAGGCACATCCAAATAAATGTTTATACTTTGGGGGCTCTACTACTGATTTATAGGGCTATGTTGACTCAGATTTGAGAGGGGATATTGATACCAGGTGGAGTACTACAAGTTATGTCTTTACTATTGGTGGGGTAGTAGTGAGCTAGGTTTCTAGGTTACAAAAGATTAATGCTCTATCTACTACTGAAGTAGAGTATGTTGCTACTATAGAAGCAACCATGGAGATAATATGGCTTTAGTTCTTCTTGGAAGAATTGGGACATCCTTAGAATGATAATTATTTGTTCATAGATAGTCAGAGTGCCATTCATCTTGCAAAGAATTCAGCTCTATATTCAAAGACCAAACACATATAGTTGCGGTACCATTTCATTCGGTCAATTTTGGAGGATGGATAGTTAAAGCTAGAAAATATACATACAAATGAGAATCTAGCAAATATGTTGACAAAGGTAGTAACAAGGGAGAAGCTAAAATCCTCTTCAACTTCAGTTGGTCTTCTAGACTACACATGAATAAAAGAATAGTAGAGTCCAGTGTGGTTTGATCTAGTGGGAGCCCTATGTGGTAGTGGTATTGCTACAAGATCAGTCTCCAAGTGGGAGATTGTTGTTTAGTGTGGAGCCTAATCAGTCCTTAAGTGGGAGATTGTTAGCTTTTGGTGACTGATTAGGAAAGTACTATACATACTTCATAAATTTTTTGGGCCATGGCTGACATGTGCTCGACATATGGCTAACATGTTGTAACCCTAAAATGGCATAAAATATTTGTATAAAAGGGTTTAGAGTTAGGGATTGTTATAAAGTTGTGATACAAAATTGGTTCTTGCAGCAGTATTGAGTTGCAAGAGATTACAAATTGTAATCAAGTTGTAATCATTGGATCGTAATAATATCGGACTTGCTATTTGGTGGATGTAGCCCAGGGATTGGGTGAAGCACATTAAATCTTTGTGCCTTGTGTTCTTTTGTGTGTGATCTATTATTTTTTGTTATTGGTTATATTTGCATGTATTTTTTATTTTTGTTCATGGTTTAATCCTAACAAATAGGATTCACACCATTTAAATTGTTGTATGGAAAAGCAGTAATGCTACCCATTGAGTCTGAACACAAAACTTTAAGAACAACACTGGAGTTAAACATTGATCTTCCTGCATCATAGAGAGAGTGCTTATGACATCTTAATTCTTTGGATGAAATGAACAAGTCTATCTTGGAACACATAGAAATCATACAAAAGCAAAGGAAATAATGGCATGACTCCCACATTAAGAGTAAGCAATTTCAAATTGGTGACTGGCCAGATTTAAAGATATACTAGGCAAGCTAGAGATATGATGGTTGGGTCCCTATGAAATACACCATGTATTTGAAAATGGAGCCATCTAATTAAACACAATTTATCCAAGTGACTTCAAGTTATTAGTCAATGGACATCGACTCAAGTTATATAAACAACTCCAAACAAAAGAAGACTTCCTGTAAAAATTTCAACAGTCAGTTTCAAATGCACAACAGGTAACACTTCCTATAATAGAAGGTGCTAAACTTCCACCTGCAACTCTTCAATAATAATTCCTTCGAGCTTTCCCATAATAAAAAAATTATGTCTACATAAAGTTCAAATTCTCCATTCACTTTTTAAATTCTTCTTTTTCAACTCATCTCATTTCTTGTTCTACTACCCACCCATCTTCCACATCATCATTTTACAATGCTTTTAATAACATGTTAAGTTCATTGACATATGTTATCACTATGACCTTCGAATCTCACCACCTTTAATTGGTACATTTGATAATCAAATTGGTAGATATAAGATTTTCAAATTTTATTCATTTTTAGCACATATATTTCAATGGTTATATCTATTGTTGCATTTAATATATTATTACACTATTACACCAGTTTTGTACCTTGTGCCAAGTATGACAAGTGAGGACACTTGTCCATGTTTTGTAGCGGGCAACGAAGATTACTAATTCCAAATGAAATTTCTATTTATTCATTAAAGATCCTCAAATATGTATTCTCCTTGATTGATTAAAATCCAACTGTCGTAGTATGCAAGTGTCAAGTGTCATACCCTTAGTCTTGAAAAATTTCTCATTGTTAGACTAAGATGTGAACCAAATTAAATTTTGAGGCGAATCTTGCATATCTATGATTTATTCCCATTTAAACCACATTATTATTGTTCATGATGTATTATTCATGACATAAATTCATTAAAAAGAATGTGAAATGTGAAAATGGTCCATGGTTTTAAAAAAAAGACAGTCCAAAATTCACAGAAGTGAAGAAGGTAATTTTTGCAAATAGAGTAGATGTTGAAAGTCATAAGAACAAATGGGAGGACAATTGCAGTGACGTGAATCGGTAGAACATAGTGTTTTACTTTTTGATGTAGAAGTAGTGAGAAGATTTAATGAATGTGGCTGGCTGGGATATTTCTTGAACCTAATAGAGTATGATGAAGAAGCAGCTACTAAATTTATACATATATTTGAGGAAGGTGAAGAAATAATATGGAGATTAATAGTTGTTTCCATAGAGGATCAAATAGTGGAAGTAATTGGGCTGCTAGTAGTAGGAGAATGCTACCCCAATGCACATGATGCTAGATCAGCTAGAGCTTAGTTTTTCATACTAAGTGATCCTCCTTTGGATATTACTAAGCAGGGATGCAAAATAATGTCTCTTCTACCACCGTGCAATGAGTTGGCCATACATATTATTAGGTATTTCATCTATGAAGGAAGATTTTCTAATTTGCATATACATCATTTTAAGTTTCTTGGTTATGTATGACATAATTTTTTAGTAAATCTCCCCAATTTCTTGTACAATATGTTATGTATTAGTGCTGAGAAAACCAAGAAAGGAAAGGACAATTCTATTACTCATCATGCCCTAATCAAATTGTTCATATAAAGATCTCTTAGGGATTTCTCTTCCATGTCATGGGAAGAATTTGTCCAACATAAAACCCTACAACCTTAAATTGCCCCTAATGGACAATCCAGCGAAGATAATGTAGTCCCTGTTAACACAACTATTGAGAAAAGCACCTAAGGTGTGGAAATAAAAATGTGCCTTAATCCACTCAAATGAGAAATGTACCTACCTTTGCCCAAGAAAAGATAAAATATAAATTACAAGAAGAATCTTTGGTTATAGCAGTAGAAAAATAAAACCCTATAGTCTCAAAGAAAAAGAAAATAAAGTTGGCTCCTGTAGTAGCTATGCCTACAACAGAGACACTGAAAAGGGTTAGCAAGAAAAAAGCTATGGTGCTTGAAGAAACCTCTATGTGAAGATTCCCTAGAATGAAGGGTAAACTCCTAAAATGTTTGTAGAAACCTAGTCCACTTCACCCAGACAATCTAATGAAGAATCTCCAGTACAAGTTTTCTCGGATGATTCCCCCAATCAATCTAAAATTCTAGACATTCCTCAAAATTGTAATGAGGAATATAAGGTTTGGATGAATGAAAGCTGAAATAATCCCCCAGCAAGCCAATAGAATACTCTAGACCATAAAGAAGAAAAAGCCTCAATAATGCACCAGTTGGCTTGTTCCAAACATTCCCTAGTTCCCTATAAGCAAACATGGTTTACAAATTTCTTGGAACAATCATAGAAGGAACAGAGGAAGAAAAATAACTATGAAAAGGAAAGTGGCTCAATTACCTTACAAATTATTCTTTTTTTATTATATAATAAACATGTGTTAACAACAAACCTATGGAAAGAGGAGACAAAAGAAATGGAGAAGGTAATATCAAATCAAGGTGAAGAAATTGCAGACTTGAAAGAGCAATTGGCAAAATAGAAGCAAAAGATGGATCATGCCCTTAAATTGGCTGATCAAATAATTACTTGCAGGCCACCAACTAGGATATATTCCATTTTTTAAAAGAATAATTCCTTTTATTCTAGTTGATGATGACCTTCAAATACATAAATACAAAATTTAGGTAAGCTCAGGAATTCTATGGTTTATACCAAACTCTTCCATCCTAGCAACAAAATTTGCTCTATGAATTTTATGTGCACAATTTCACTATCCCTATAGAAACTAAATGGAATCCTTTACCTTAGATAGGGGATATACACCTTAGGGCCCTAATTTCCTAGATGTACAATGAGGCCAATTATGACAAATAATTAAACAATTATAGAGATGAAGAGAGAACAAAAACCCTTTCATTAAGAGAAAAGAGAAATTAACTAGAATAAATTCTTAGGGATTGGTTCAGGTTGACCTATGAGGATGTTCACAAGGAGATAAGAAAGTAAATCTTTGAGGCCAGAACAAAGGTATACGCAAAATATGATAATGTCCCTTACTTTTTCTTTCAAAGAGCCATGGATGGTGTTAAAAGTAGATGAAGTAGAATACCTAAGGGAGTTAGAAGATTAGAGCCACACAATCCTATCAACCTAGAGCAAACCCTTCATTGAGATCCAAAATACATACAATTGGGAAGGCAGACTAGACTAGAACTTTGGTGCTCATTAGCAATGCAACCACCTATAATCCTTTGACCCCTATATGATATCAACTCTGAATAACTTGAAAGGTTGTAGGTGGATCATAGAAGGGAAGTCTAGGAAAGAACATGAGGATTTTATTACACCTTCTGGAGTAATAGGTGAGGGAGGACTAAAGTTGGAGATTTCTAATCAATGGCTAGAAGATGCAATGCTTGAGGAAAAGCATTAAACTTACTAGGGGCAGATGATGAGGCTAATTATTTCCTCTATTTTATGTTAATTTTGATACTTTTTAAATATTTCCAAGACATTTATGAAGTTATGCTTAGTTGAACTTATGATAAGTCCAAGATAGAATCGTTAATCCATGGGTAGATAGATATGTCATACTTTGCCAATATTATACATATAATGCAGTATTTCATATAACCATCCGAATGCATGTTCTAATATTTGGATTTAATTTGATTATGCTTATTTGTGTAAATATTTCTGTATTGCAACTAACTTGTTAACAAAGAAGCTAGATGATGGTTGACAACATTCAAGTAGTGTCAAGGCCAAGATGTGATGAAAGAATCATAATAGTACAAGGAGACATGACTGCTACAAAGGAGGAGCTATTATTCCAAGAACATAGGGATGAATTTTTGTTATATTCCCTCTGCATTTACTATTATGTTGAATTGGTTATCTAGACTTTATTGTTTCTACCGTGAGCTATTATATTTCTTTCTTCTTCTTATTTGGCAGATTTGTAGTCAATTTGTTTTCTTTCCTATTTTAGAATAAGTATTGGTTCTCTTTTTATAGGGATGGGATCAATAGTTTTTTTGTTAGAGAAAATGTTTATGGAAAACCATTGTTGACTCTCGTAGTGAGTTGTTTTACAGTTTTATGTATTGTTCTTATGTAAGGAGTTTTGGAATATAATGAAGTAATTATTGGTATACACTTTGTGTTAGTAGATTAGTAGAAGCCAACCAAGGGGGCCCACTTTAGAGGTGGATTAGACTAGACTAGTGTATATTTGCTTCCAACATTTATAACATTTCAAGTAGAAGTTGTAAGTTTCTTCCCATAGCACCTACAAGAGCAGTTATAATGGATGGTCTAAGTTGAAATAGAAGTTAGCATATAGTTGTACTTTTAGCATTCATTTTAGTAAAAATATAAGTGTGTTACTTTCTTGCAGCACTAGTATAGGTCCTTTCTTTGCATTTTAATTTCCTACAACATAAGCATAATGACTCCTTAAGGAACCTAGTGTACATACTGTGCTGACCATTTCAGTTATACATTCCTAGATTGACAAATTAAATACACCTCATGGGGGGAGAAGTAATCCTTATATTGAATAAAATATTCCTAAGTAAGGCTTTGGGTATGATTATCACATACCTATTATGAGGCAAACCATCTTGATTTTAGTTCTCCTTCTTCTCTAGTTCTAGTTCTTCTAGTTGTAGATAAATGCAAATGAGAGTATTTCTATAAAGGCTTCAAGGTGAGGCTCCTATAGTATTGTGAGGACCCATTTTTCAAAATTCACATTGAATTATGGTCCAATATAAGGATAGAAAATAAATAAATGAATCTCAAATTAAAACCCTTGCACATTTTAATCCGAAAGCCCAACATTAATTTTAGGGCCCTTTGGGACCAAAATTTGAAAAGGGGGATCAAATTCCAAGAAAGGTCAAAGGAAAACCTCAACCTTGACCTAGGTTAGGGATGACCTCAACCCTAACATAGGTCAAGGTCAACCTAGGGGTCAAAACCCAACTAGGGTAGAAAATAGAAAGTCCTGAGGATATTTGAAAACTAGAAATGATATCAGAAGAGGATTGAATGCCAAGAATAGGCACAAGATCCTATAATGAATATAATGAAGTCTAGGAGGACCTATTCCTATGTCCTACCTAGAAAATGGATCCATAGAGGAGGGAAATTAAGGAGAATCTTCAAGATCTTACCCTAATTTTACCTTGAACAAAGGAATCAAGTGCAAAGTGCATCCTAAATGCAAATATATCATGATAAATGTACTAAAGGAGGGTTCTAAACTTACCAAGATGGAAGTTCTTCCATTTTAAGATGATATAGTAGTAAATGTATTTCATTGGTTCCTAATAGAGTCCATCCTCTAACATTGAAATTTTATATTTCTACATCATTTTGTGGTACCATCCTCATCAAGGTTTTCCCTTTGATCAAGGGTTTCCCTAGTTAATATATCTGGTGTAATTGTGTTTGTATATATTGTTATGGTTGTTGAATATATTGTTCACATGCTTAAGAATTAATAAGTTTGATAAGTGTTTAAATAGTTAGATAATTGGTTGAACCCCTCTTAGTTATCTTGTTGGACTTCACTTTCTAACACATATAAGTAGATAGAGAATATGATTGAACAAGTTATACCATGTTCAATAAGTTCACAAGAGAAAATATTTCTAGAAGATTGGAAGTATCAGAGATAAGTCCAAGATAGAGTGGATATTTTCCTAGAATTTAGACAAAATTCAATTTATTAAGTGTTAGACCTACATTGACAAAGAGTGCAAACATTAGTGGACATTATGCTAGCAACAAAAAAGGAAGAAAAAAGGAAGAAAAAAATATCGTAGAAACTATTGCCTTGCTTGTGAAAAGATAAATTTGAGGTAAGAAAATATTAAAATGTTGGACTTGTAATGAATTCGGCCACTATTCTTTTAAATGTCCTAAGAGAGTAAAGAAGTATAAGAGGAATATCAAGGCTAGGAGATCTAAAGAATTTCTTTATGAAAATGATGTAGATATGGAAGCTAGTGTGTAAATTGTCTTGAGTGAAAGTGATAATGATAGTGATGAAAAAAGATTTGTTGCAATTAACGAGGAAAGTACTTAAAAAGAGGAAGTTAGAGAAGAAAATACATTAGTGGCACAAGTTGAAAATAAGAAATTTGATTAAATCATAGTCAGTGGTTGTCCACATCAGAGGACTAGTGCTATGAATAAATTTGATGAGTTCAATAGTTGTGATGTAGGAATTGTTAGAGTTGGGAACAATGCAGCTTGTCATATTATGGGAATAGGATCCATTACTCTTGATGGTAAAACTAATATTGATGATGTTTATTTTGTTGATGGAATGAAACATAATCTTCTAATTATTGGATAGTTGGCTGACAAGGGATATCAATTATAGTTCATAGAGTATACATGTTGAGTTATGAGGAACTAAAATAGGCACTTGATTAGTTAGACTTTGAAAAAATGATATGATTGTTTAATCATAACCTAAGTAGAGAAGATAGTATTACTAAAGCCTAGAATAAGTGATCAAAGAAAAACCAAATGTAGATCCGATTGAGAAAAAGAGAAGAAGATTAAGGAAATTGAAGTTTATGTGATTGATGCTAGAGTTGATCGAGATATATTATAAGCCCAGAAAATATAGTGTCAACTAAGCATCAAAGTTGAACAAGTATCAGAAAGTATGTTGTACACAAAATTTAGTAATGACTTAGTAATTCAGTGATGACCAAGTGTCAGAACCTAGTGTTGGCCAAGGAACAACACTTGATAGATCATGGGGAAATCTCATTTTCCATTCAACACAATTGAATTCATGGGATAGATAAATCACATTGAAGATAAGGATGGATGATTTGGATCATTTTATTCAAAGGAAACAATGTTTTAGCATTTCTATCCATGAATTCAAGGAGAAATTTGGAGAAGTTTCTAGAAGAGAAAAGAGGAAATGAAAAGGTTGACATAATTGTTGTATGTGTTGAATCTGATAAAAAACCTAAGATATATGATGATGTTTAAGTGGAAAAAATATCAAAATTGCCTATTTAAGGAGGTACATAGTCTAAAAAGGTTGGAACAATTGTTGATTGACAAACTTGACTAGAAGGTTGAATAGTTAAGTGTTGAGGTGAAGAGTGATTTCTTGAAGGATTTCTAAGTGAACCAATGATGGAGATGTTGATGGAGGCCAGAAAATGAGTCAAATTTTGGACCAAATTGTGATTTATATTTTCAAAGTGAGTTGTGTTTGTTAGATCAACCTATTGTAATTACTTTCTAACCATTATATTAGTATTGAAATCCTTTAATCAAGATTGACCTAATAGTCATATGTAAATACTTTAATCAAGGTGACATTCTAATAGAATGTTCTTAAGTCCTCTAACAAGGCCACTCCTAATAGGGTGATTAAATCCTTTAACAAGGTCACATTTATAACTATGTTTTGTAACCTTTAACAGGTGTGAGGCCTCGCCCCGACCCTTCATAGCATAGTTGATACCTTATTATTTTGATACTTATGACTCGATACGTCGAAACGCTACCTAATGTTTTGAACATATTATATTATTTCATGTTGTGTGATCCTTACTTTCAAATATTTGAGTTCGTCATTTAATGCTTTATGAACACGTATGTTGGTGAAGTAATTAAATGCAGGATTAACGCTTTTCTCTTGAAATTGTAATGATTAAGAATATGGGTAGCATGAGAGAAACCCAGAGTTATTGAAAGATGTATGTTTTAATTTATGTGATTCTTTGATACGTATATTCATATGTGCATGTGATTTTATAGGACTACTAATGTGTGCAATGAGTGTGCAGGATATTTTAGCCAAGAAATCTAACAGAGGAACAAAACTAATCCCTATGTGCCATTTATGGAAACCTTGTTGTTTGTATCTTATTGTACTGTGAGATGTATGAATGTATCTTCTGTGATCAATAAACATTAATGTTTCGTAACTCTGTTCTTGTAGTGTCACTTGACACTCGTGAATTTTCATATGCATTCCAACATGCTAGTTAGGGTTAACTGTGTAACCTTTGGACCTAAGTCAGACTAAGTTAGTGTCTTTTTTGCTAATTTGTTTCTTAATCAAGTTTAATTACCCCTAATTAGGATTAGTGAGTAATCTGCATTTTGAAGATTGTTAGTAAGTCCTAAAATATTCCTAGCTTTTTGATAGGTCTCTAATCAATTCCTAAATCTTTAAAACATGAAATATTTATACCCAAGGGGTAGGGGTATGGGTTGAGGGCATTTTCCACCCCCTTAGCCCCCTTTGTTGACTTTTGAGGCCACTCAAAAAGTCTATTTTTGCCTTAGTGCAAAAATTGAAAGTTGTTACCATGAGTTGAATAACCTCAACTCCACTTAGGGGTTAACCTTAGGTTTGGTTGAGTTAGAAACTTCTAGATTTTTAGGTGAGTGGGGGAAGTTATTGACCTTTTTGGTGGTTGAGTTTGGATCTTATTTAGAGGCCCTTTTTGGAGTGCTTTTGGTTGTTACCCAATCTCTATTTTTAGAAAGGAGTCTTGGAAGATTGAAGGGCAAGGAAGGAAAAACTCTTCTCAATTTGTTCATTTTACCATAACCTCTTTGTGATGGTAGGATTTCTTCATCTCCTTGTTCATGTTGTTCATGTTTCTCATGATGTTTCATACTTGGTTCATGCTTATGCTATTGTGTTATTTATTGGTATGCCTGTATGTATGTTGGGTATTCTTGGGAAGGATTGAAACCATGTTTTCTTGAATGCTTTTCTTTCATGTTTTTGTTTGAATTTTGAAGTTTTCTTGTATGGGTGTTTTGGCATTACTCACCCTTGGATAGGGAAGAAGTGGCCAATTTTGGGGAAGGTCTTTTTAGTTGGACTCCAAAAGTGTAGAGTCTCTTCTTAGGATGAGAAGAGGGAGAGAGGGTAGGGTGTTATGGACCCCTACCTATCAGTACAAACCACATATGAGTTTTGGCATGTAAGAATGGAAGAACGAAAGTTCTTGAGTTTTAGCCCCGATTGGGCACCTATTTTGGTGTTGTGTCTGACATCTCATGTTGGAAAAATCCACCTTTCCCTAGTTTTGATTTAATATTGAATCCTATTGTGTAAACTTGGTATGGATATGAATGTCTGATTTAGTCCTTATTATGGTGTTTTGTCACTCGGTTAGTTTTCGTTCCCACCACAATCTTAGCAATGTATTGCAGAAAATGATATGGATCCCTTTATAAGGGTCATGGAGGAAATTTAATTGGATTGTTGTAATTTCGGGATTGGAATCCCATGTAAAATTGTATTTAAAACCTTTGTTGTAATGGCAACAACACTGAGTTTTCTTCCTGGTTCTTTCCTGGCTGAGCCTTTGAATCAAGTTGTCAATAAAATAGTGATTGAGTAATATCACTTCTCATGAGATTTTCGTATTTTTCAGTTATATGGATGTATATCAAAAATAAGATGAAACGATGATGTTCAATTAGGCAAAATTCAATTTCCATAAATGTTGAGACAAAAATTATGTTATGAACGTAGATTCATTTTCGTGATTATTGAAAACAAAAAAAAATCAATTTTGCAATGTTGTTCAAAGAAGTCATTCAATTTCTTGGCTTAATTATGTTTTAGCGAAATTCAATAGCATTGAAAAAAGAATATATATCTATACCCTCCTTTGAATAATAGATAAGATCGGTATTCATACTTAGACAAATGTTTATATTTATGTAGTTTTAGGTAAGATGGTATTGGGGTATGTTTTAGTTGTTAGTTAGTATGCATGTTGGGTTAGTATTAAATTAGTTTAGTTTATTTCTTTTAGTTTGATTTAAATTAGTATTAGATTGTTTAATATTAAGTTAGTAGTGTTAATGTCTTAACTTTCTATTTTTAATTTTCTATTCAATTTAGTTAATGTTATTATATGGGACTTTTCAATAAATCGGTTAGATTGTCAATTGATGTTTGTCTAAGAGGTTAATGATTGATCAAAGCTAAATAAAAGATATTTATGTGTATGATTAGATGTGATATTTTTTAAAAATTAGTTCTTTGATATAATTTCTCAATTTTATTAGACCCATTTTCATTTAAGTTGTTATTCAATAATTTTAAATATAACGATGTATAAGTAATGTAATAGTGAAATGAATGTCGATATCATTTTAATAAAAAGAGTGCAAATTCAACGATTAATTCATTTTCATGATTATAAACTTAAGAGGAAATTTAGTGAACCTATTCTGTAACTGTGATATAAAGGTATCAAACTTAGTGACTTTTAATTGTTAATTTAAAAAAAAATAAAATTTGTGTGTGTTTTTGCCCATGTATTTTTGGGCATGACAATAGGGTTGACTCCTAATAGAGCTCATTTTAGAAGAGTGAAAAATTGGCGACATGTTATTGGTTATTTTTCACAAATTGGGTTTCCACATTAAATCCTAGTGTCATACTTATGTGGATGTTATTTGAGATTTGTTACAATTAATATTTTATATTCTACAATTTTGTTACCATTAGGACAATGTACTACAAGTTTATGCTATTGATTATTTTCTATAGCGATCAAGATAGTGAATGTTTAGATCTGAAGCATTTGAAATGATTAAAATCAATTGGTATATCTAGAATAGGGGATAACTAATTCATCCCCCTCTCAATTATTCTAAATCATTCTAATAGAGGTTACATGATTGGTTGCTAAAGTTGATAATAATTAGTTAGGGCATAACAGGTTTTGTCATATGAATTTTGATAACATTATAAAGGTGAGCAATACAATTTCTATTAGAGATTTTCCAAAAATAGCGAAACCTACTAACATGGTATGCAAGGAATGTGTTAAGGCAAAGCAGAAGAAAATATATTTTCTAGGAAAGAAGTTTACAACATTAGAAAAGTTGGAGATAACACACACAGATTTGAGTGTACTACAAAAAAAAGATCATTTTACAGTGAAAATAACTTTATGATTCTTGTTTATGATTTTACTAGGATGATGTGGGTAACATTTCTTAGAGATAAATTTGAAACATTTGAGAAGTTTAAGGTGTTTTAGAATAGAGTAGAAAATAAATTTGGATTAAATATTAAGTGTTTAAGATCTAATTTAGGGGACAATTTACCTTGAATGAGTTTAACAATTTTTGTATAGTGAATTTCATCAAAAGATAGCTTTCATCCCTTAAGACACTTGAGAAGAATGATGTACCTAAAAGGAGAGATCTATTAGTAACAAAAGTAGCTAGAACTAAAATGTTTGAGAATGATGTCTCAAAGACATTTTGGATAGAAGAAATCAACATAATAGTATATACAATGAATATAGTATAGATTAGACAAGGTACTAGTAAGAGCCCTTATGATCTTTGGTTTGGACATGAACCATCAGCTATGCATTTTAGAATTTTTGGAAGTAATTGTTACATTAAGAGAGAAGACAACATTGGTAAGTTTGATGCAAGAAGCATGAATGTATGTTTCTTGTTTATTCATTGAAGAGTAAAGGATACAAATATTTTAATAAGTGAACTAAGACTATTATTGAGAGAAAAAAATGTTAAATTTGATGAGAAGTTTGGAACTCAAGAGAGAATACTTGATTATGATTATGATAAAGAAAATAATCCAAATGATAACCTAGAGAATGTTGAGTTGCTTTATGAAACTAACAATTTTTTTAAGAAAGATATACAGATTGTGGAATAGAGAGCTCAGAACCAAGGATTGAACCTAGAGCTGAAGTAAGAGTTTAGACAATAATACCTAACAAGAATCTAATAAAAAATGATTATGTTAATCAAATTATTGGGAGCAAGGACAAATGTGTGATGACAAGAAACAAGGTACGAAGAGAAAAATTATGTTTATTTATAAAGTTGAGCTTAAAATACATATGAAGCTAGTAAATATGACTTTTGGATTCAATTTATGAGAGAGGAGTTAG